>JAOWCC010001679.1:28228809-29428809 GCA_030867875.1 Actinernus sp. WN-2022
AGCTGGTAGGGAAATCTACAGCATGGCTACCAGCCATTAAAGCTCAACTAGGGAAAAGTATCCCCAAAGCCTCTGAGATATATATAAACGAATCGCTCACCGCATATCGCAAGAGGCTTTTCAGTACGATCCGGGAGTTCAAGACCGACAACAACTTCAAGTTCCTATGAACCAAAAACGGAATCATACACTTGAGAGAAACGGAGACGACAACAATCTGTCGCTTTACAACTGAAGAGCAATTTAAAGAGTTCCTGGACTCAAGAACATAGTGACTCTATGCCAGATAAGTTTAACAAACTCTATTTATTCCCTTATTTATCTACTAGATCACTGTAAATTTCAATACGACGACAATGACCGAAAAGCATGTTAGCTTTTTGTCGTATTTGCCATTCTATAATTTATCTGATTTATGGGCAATATGAGTCTCTGATTTAATGTTGCTTTCACCAAGTTCTAATTATTATTCAATCATGGAAGTGAATAAATTAAATGATCCGACCTCATCAATTCAAAAGAAAATCTTTACCCTCAGCCAGTACCGACGTTAAATAAGGTCGCTTTACCTTTATAGGTAGTACAAGCACGCGTAAAATTGGTACGGGTACCAGAAATACAAGCTCAACTGTAAGATTTGCAGTGTACACGATCATCCGAGCCAAAGGCGATTTTAATCCATAGCCTTCGTTCGTATTGACAAGCGGAAATTCTCAAAATAATGAAAGAAAAAACCATGACACGAAGCCTTGAAAACGCAAAAACACCGAAGGAGGAGAGCCAGCGTAGTCGCTAACCTCGTGAACAGTCTGAGTCCCGTTTTTTCTCCCTGCCGTTTCACTAACGCCTTTTTCATACCTTTACCAAATCTACAAACTTCCAAACACCTTGGATGCATGGACGAACAGCGCATGCGTTCTTAAGTAAATAGGCAGTACCAAACATTTGGCAAGAAAACAATAGTGTAAACGAGGTAGCGAACCGATATTTTTGATACCCGTACCACTTTTGTGTGAGCCATGCCCAAAAAATCAGTGTAGTGTAAAATGGACTTTTTACACAAAATAGGAGGTCGCTTATCGTTGTGTCTGAGTGTGTAGTCCGGTCCGCGTATGTGTTGTGAAAACTAGAAAATAAAACTAACTATACGACACTACTGTACACACGACACGAGATGGCCAACTCAAATGGCAACCAAGATCACAAGATACCCTCAGTACCAATCATACCCGTCACCTGTAGACTGATTACTCCAAGGGCAAGGTAGAAGCTGCTTTAAACCCCAGTTTTTCTAGTTATTTTGACTCACGAATCATGCACAACATGAGCTGGCAGATAATGATGGACTCTCATTAGTATTGGATGCATAAGATACCATGCAAATGTTACAGGTATTTCGCATTTAATTTGTGTAAATCATTTTCAGTGCCTGGGTGGGGGAAGCGGTGTACGTTAAAATTTCTTCTGTACAAAAAACACTGAAGATGAGGAACATTTTAAACTTCATTGCATGCTATGCGAAGATTATTTGGCTCTCCAAAACTTATTCGGTGTCAGTGTCTCATATAACTATAAATAATTTTCTGAATCAGGGCAAACAATTTGCATGCCAACAAAATGAGCAATTATATTAACATATGCTTCAGAAAATGTCAGTTACAATATTTAACAGCTATACTCAATTAACCTATTAATATTGATGCTGGAGCTTCACCAATATACTTGTAGAAGTATCCAGGTCCAATAAAAATGTTGCTGTTGTTGTGCCGCACCAAAGGTTATGATTTTAGATAGATACTGGTTCAATAACAAATATGAGGTATGAACTATTATTTTCTTAACACGTTTTTGCATTTTCTGAACTCGCCGTGTGCCGCACCAAAGGTTATGATTTTAGATAGATACTGGTTCAATAACAAATATGAGGTATTAACTATTATTTTCTTAACACGTTTTTGCATTTTCTGAACTCGCCGTAGTAACCAATTTTGAAATATATAGCTGTATAACGTATACAGCGTATACCACTTCATATTGTTCAAGAAATACGTACTGAAACCCGCTTTTAGGTCCTAGCCTTATACAACTTCCTAAATGGTTTTCAGGTGGGGGCTTTGTATAACGGGAATGACAAAAACGTTCTGAAATGAATTAACAGAAATAACACGATCATTATCCTTATTAAACGGTTCCTTTGGTACATTAAAAGAGGTGAGAAAGTGTGGAGGAGAGGGCTAACGGCGGCAATTTTATGTTCCAGACTGATGGACTTATGAACTGGGTGGAATGGTGGCCTGTCTCCATTGACGTGCTCGGCAACGTTTGGACTTTTGAGCATCTCTTTCTTTCAAACGAGCAACCTTGGCTTCAGCAACTTTTGTCTTCCGAAACAACGTTTGAGCAACAAACGAGATTATTACTCGGGCTGCCTGTGGCAGCGCCGAGTCTTAAAATGCAAGTCGTTATTTTTTTATTTTTTTTATTCCGTGTAGCAAAATGTCTGCGCATGCGTTAAAGGTCAAATTCACACCAATCAGATTGCACTGTGCTGGTCACGCAACAACCGCCAGGTTAATGTATTTACAGAATTTAATACAGTAAATCAAAATGGTCGACCCGCGAGAGTGAAAGCCTTCCAACAGGCTCAGGATATTTCAACTGGCGCTCTTGTTGACCATAAAAATACATGAACAACCAGGAGCCGTAATACATTCGATCAGCGCTGTTTGGACAGATCCAATGTACATTTAGAAACGTAAGCGAAATACAATATCCAAACACGTTTGGATATCAACGGGTATCGAATTATCATCAAAGGTTAGATCTCGTCAGGCGCTCAGATAAGAAAGTTCAAAGCTCTCAGACTAGGCGAGACAAGGAGATATCACTTTCAATGAGTCATTGTCAGAAATCTATTCCATCGTGGGCGGTCTTGTACAGCTAAGGCATGTTTTACGACAGAATAACCAGAGTCTTTCTACTGGATTGAGAGCTCGAGACATTATACATGTCGGCTAATATGGGGAAAACTGAAACAAAAAATGAACTTTGACGGCAGAAACCCTCAATTGAGCCAAGCGGAATATTTACATGATCCGCTAAGATTTTTACAAATCTTAGTTAAGCAGATGTTTTCAGTGAATGCCAACTGAAATGCGGCAACTACACGAACAAGAAGCATGAACTGCCAGCAAAGAGAGAGGAAAAAGTATTTGAAATGCACAGCGCTAGCCGAAATAGGACATATATATAATATCTGAGACGTTAAATTACGTTACTGTGAAGAGGATCAAAATTCAAGTTTTGTAGCTTCAGACTGTCTTCTTCCGTGACTCGTGAGAGAAATTGGAAAAGATCTAGCTGTTTCATTCAGACACTGGCAAATTTATTGAAAGCTACGGGCTTACTTTATGAGATTATTATTCATTGTGGAATGAAAGGAAACAGGTTAGCTGAAAGTTAAGTTCGAGGTAGGCTTCGACTTTCATTCCGATTCAGTGCATATGTGCACGAAGGTGGGTGCTGTCAACAACACTACCAAAAGATCCAAAACGAAAGTTCAGTTACGTAAGTACTGTAAGTAAACTCTTTTTGATTTGAATAAATTTCCTCTCAGTTTGTCTGTTAATGTACTTTTTCTTCTAATTATCGCTTTATTTAACATCTGTGATACCTCAGAATAAATTATTTGAAAGGTCAACTGAATTCTTGTGTCGATAAGCGCAAATGTTTTTTTGTGAAACAGTCTGTGTATATGAGAAGCGGCTTAATAGAAGAGCTTTCTCATTTATAGGAATTACAATTTTTTTTCTTGCTATGAAATTTATGTTTCATTTCACATTTATTCATACAGTTTTAGCTTTGAGTTTGAGCTTGAGTTTTTGATCTATTTTCAATCAAATTCAAAGTCTGAAAATGTCATTGTATTGCATTTATACACTTGAATTGCCAGTATTCTGTTGTTCGAATCCTGCGTTATCATAGTCATGCCATAAAAGCGATTAATAGACCAGTCTGTTTTTTTGACGTTCTCACTGGCGAATTAAAGCACGACTTGATACTAAGAGGATTTCAAATGAAAGTGTATTTCATCTTCAATCTCATGTGGCCCGAGTGAAAGCCCAGATGGGCTCTTGTTTCGATATCGAACACACATTTATAAGTGTAGTTTGGTCCACATATATTAACACTCACATGTATTTGCTACGAGCGTAGCGAGCAGCAACACTAATCTTGACGTTACAACACAGGGTGACCACACGCATACCTTTTCGCAAGTACATACCATTTCCTTGAAAAATATTTTGGGTTCATGGCCACCATCCGGCCGGTGATCGCCTCGCTTTGACGCCCTGGGCTCAAAGGATATGTCCCGGATGTAAAGCATTTTCGTGTTCACCGATTTCAACGCAGGTTTCGGCTGGTTTCAAGAATACCATTTTATCAAATTATAATGTCAAACTCCGCTTTATTCATAGCTGGAAGTATTCATCAGGGTCACAAACGTTTTAGTGATGTATCGAGAGGAAGACAACATTCTTTTATGAGATGTTCAGCGCTGTCGTGTGCCAAATCTAACCAGTTCAGCAGTGGACCTCTGACACAATCGATACAAATTATCCTTATCGATGGAGACCGATTGATCTCGTTTCTCTTGGCAATCGACTCAACCCAGATGCAGAGACAATATCGCTGAACAGTCTACCTGTTGAGGCATGTTGATCTGTGGAGGCATGTTGATCTATGGAGAGTAGACTAACACTTACAAATCGTCCTTCGGGAGAGCAAACGAACCCTTCCGAGTACGGTAGCAAACAAGTCGCCCAACATCAGTGGAAAAATGAAAAATCGACCCTATTAAGTATCAGGTTTACCCCATATAATTCCTCTTGCTTTTAAGCTTTTACATTTTTCTAGGACATTTTTTGTAATGAGTGTATACATAAAATTGTTATTGTTTTGTAGCATTGGCATGTTAAAAAGTGCATCACGCGGACACAACACGCTTGGCACAAATGACCCTAAAAACTATCACTTTGCTATATTTTCAAAAGTTTCCAACATAGAAGATTGAATTTTTGTGGGATGATGAAGACCGACGACCTAAACAAAATCCGATGATTTGATCTACCGTAGACATCTTGATGACGTCACAGTTACGTCATGTATCCATTTATAATAGGTTTCTCGATGTTTTCAATTACCCTGAACATCAGTAAATTTTATATTTTCGATTTCCCATCATGTCGACAACAAAGAAACCGAAAACCCGAGTTCGATTGGTTAAGAGGGAGAAAAGTTATTAAATTTTGAATTTTGGCAATTTTCCCGCCAATATTTGGCGGGAAATATTCAATACAGAACCATTTACAAAATAACTTCTTCATTCATCTTTTAGAGTTTAAAATATTTGTTTACGACAATCTAGCAATCAAAAGAGTAAATCGGTACCCACAACTACGGTGGCCCAAAAGTGTCACGGCAAAATCAATTTGTTCACGGAAAAATCAATTTGTTCACGGCAAAATCAATTTGTTCACGGCAAAATCAATTTGTTCACGGCAAAATCAATTTGATTAACGGCAAAATCAATTTGATTAACGGCAAAATCAATTTGTTCACGGCAAAATCAATTTGTTCACGGCAAAATCAATTTGTTCACGGCAAAATCAATTTGTTCACGGCAAAATCTGCAAAATCAATTATCAATTTGGTTTAGTTCCCGCATGGACTAGTCTCCCTCGCAGCCTCTTTTAGTGTCGGGCTCCCTGTGCTCCCGGGAGCAGAGAGGCTGCGAGGGAGACTACGAGGGAGACTACGCATGGACCAGTGTCAGCGGATTTACACAGTCGCCCCAGTCCCCATCGTCGAAAATTAAGATGGCGGACGATGAGAAGACATTGTTGAAGACGTTGTTTTGTGATGGATACGAGTATCAAGAAATTCTCCACATGTTAAGAACGAAACACAACATAAATATGAGTCTTAGTACTCTCAAGAGAAAGCTGAAGCAGTATAACCTTCATAGAAATAACGTGGAGTTCGATCCCCAGCAATTAAGAAATGTAATAATCGAAATCATGGATGGACCGGGATCGTCTGTTGGCTATCGCAGCATTTGGCACGCTCTCCAGCGGAGGGGGATACGAGTCCCCAGAGGAATAGTCGAGGAAATTGTCCGAGAATTAGATCCCGAAGGAGTTGAAGCGAGAAGAGCACACAGGCTACGAAGACGGAAGTACGTCTGCCTTGGACCGAATAAGGTTTGGCATGCTGACGGTTACGATAAACTGAAGCCGTTTGGCTTCCCTATCCATGGTTGTATCGATGGATATAGCAGGAAAATACTTTGGCTGTATGTCACACGCTCCAACAACTTACCTGACAACATCGCTGCCTATTATTTGGATGCTGTTCGCAAGCAAGGAGGATGTCCTCTAGACTTATATACTGACTTGGGCACAGAAAATGGGATTATGGCTGGTATTCATTCCTTTTTTAGGGATAACCCGGATACCCATAAATATGTCCCCTCTTACCGAAACCAACGTATTGAGGGGTGGTGGAGCTTTTTAAGGAGAAACTGGACATCTTGGTGGATGTCTTTTTTCAAGGATATGACAGATGAAGGAGATCTTAATATTGCTGATCCTGTCCAGAAGGAGTGTTTGTGGTTCTGCTTTGGAACGGTACTTCAGGTGGGGCTTAATGAAGTAAAGGAAAATTGGAACACGCATTACATAAGAAAATCTAGGTTTGACACAGTCAGTGGGAGGCCTGATTCTCTATATTCAATACCAGATTTTCATGGTGGGACTGGTGGCCTTATTGTTCCTGTACAGACTGCTGCTTTGAATTACGCTTACTCTCATCTGGTTGATGTCAGTTATGATACGACAGAGTACCATGAGTATTTTCAATATGTAATGAATGAATTGAGATTAGAGGTGCCTAATGACTGGAGAGGAGCTGTTGAACTCTATAAAAAACTGACTGATGTAGCTGTTAATGGACACTAGCCCAGTGATGAATACTGGATACTCTTTATCAAGTTGTTACTTTTATACATGTAGTTACAGGTAAAGCTTACAAATTGGCCTTTGCCCACTACATGTTGCTATCAGTTGCACAGCCTACCATTACATGTAGCTGTCACACAAATTCATATTTTGAAACATTAGAACAGAGTGCACGTAATTATAACCATGAAACGGCACAAACAAATTAGTACTAAATAGCTCTGATAAAACAAAAGAAAACGACAGAGATAACACTATTTAATACTATTTGGTAATAGTAGTATTTCACAGTTTATATATTGTGTGCACTCTAGACAGTGTAAAATTCTTAAGGTTTTTGTTGGGCCTATATTCAGGGTGCTTGCAATGTATATTCAGGAGCTTATAATCAGAATGAAAAAGTGATGATGTTGAATAAATGAATGAGGATTCATGTTGATGGGAGATGGTTCACATTGTTACAATAAATTATGACCTAGGACATTCCTGTATTCTGATTGGCTAAGAGGAGTGTGATTTAAAGTTCTTACACCATATTTGGCAAGGCGTAATTGTTTAAAAATAAAATGGCAGACAGTTATCTGAACTTATGGAGAAGAGAAAAACTCAAGTTTTCTCGCTAATAATGTTACTTAGCGAAGGAAAAAGAAGGTAAAAAACTTAAGAAATTGTTCTTGAAGACCATTTGTAAATTCTTATGAAGGAACTTAAGTTTATGTCTGTTTAAGCTTTTCAAGTTTTGTAAATGTTTATGCCATTGCTCACTCAGTAAATGTCTGTATGGTTGTATGTGACATTTGGCATAAACACCACATTTAGAAATGTCACTCATGGTATTTATGCCAAATATCACTACAAACCATGCTATTACCTTACTAATCTTACTTGAGTTTATATTACATACATGTAGTAAAAACATTCAGATTTATGGCCATTTTTTAATGAAACAATCATAATAATAATCTTAAAGTGATTCATGTATTAATTTCCACTGATCAAACTAAGTTTTCTGAGACTTAACATATTTTAAAATGGAGAACAAAAACACCAAATATCTGTTCAAAATCTTCTAATAAAAATGAACTGAAAATCTCCTTACCATGTACATGATGTATTCGCATTATCAGTACTCACATACTATATTAATGTCAATACTATTGTTATGTGATTTCCTTCCTAATGCACTGTACTGTATAATATAGGCTTGTAAATACCCGTATTAAAATCACTGTGAAACTTATTTTGAAATATGTAAACAATAAGAGTGATTTTATTTAACCTGTGAAAGAAAGAAGACTATTTAGTTAGTACTAGGTTGATAAAGAACAAAAGAAAACAATGGATTTCAAGTCTACTACTAACTATTAGTTTGCCAATTTTTGACAAGTTAAACAAAATCACTCTATTGTCATTCTGTTCAAAACTAGTGAGAAATACATATGTTGCAATACTACACAAATATAATCATGTTTTATGGCATTCCAAATGCTTGCCCTTTGCAATATGCCAGAAGAAAGATTTGCTTGAACTCTTCAAATGTGGCCATATGTTGTGTGGGAAGTGTAATCTCCATACCACAAGCCCCCACGTAGGGAAAACATATAGTGTGGCAAGGATTTCGAACTTTGCACTCATGATCGAATTTGACAGTGATCTTTATGTTCTGACCAGTGATCTCTCTGTGTCTTTGCCCAGTTAACCATCCCATCACTCCAGCAGCACTTAGTTCTGGTGATTGGAATTTTTCTTCAGATTCATCTGTGGTGCTCTCATCTTCTGATTTGTAATTCCATGCAATTGGTGCAGAGTAGCCTGGAATATTGTCATCCTCAAGACTGATGAGGAAATCTTGAAAATGGTCCACAATCTGTTCTTGAACCTGTTTTCTTGAAGTGCCTTGTTCTGCATACTTGGGACATAACAGTCCAACTAAGTAGTTTGCATCAACGTCCTTGATGTGACCCTTAACAAATAGGGCTTTGCAGCTCTGTGGGCACTCAGAAATTATATTGGCAAGTCCATAAAGAGCTAGTCCCTCCTTGAACTCCTTTAGACACATGACTCTCTTGTTCCAAATGCTTATAAGAACTGATCCAATGATGTCGTCCATGTGCCCTTCATCAATTAAACCTGTATACCCGTGGTCTATAACAAAATCATGGTTCTGGCTTAAATCATCGTTCACAGCATCTAAAATCTGCCTTTCTTTGGGGGTTAAGTGTTTCTCTGTGTTGAGAATTCTGATGTCAACATCAAAATTGACTAACGTGTCATAGACAGCTTCATCCAAGAAGTTTGGTGGGGGTCCATTTTGTGCCAAGCTGGTGGATACAATCTCTCCTGCTGTTCTGAAAGTGCCATTTTTCACACACAGGGTTGAATCAATTGGACTTCCTTCTGGAAACAAACTTGTTCCGATGTCGTTGATAACATTTGCAAAGAACTCCCTTGCAATTGCCCCAGTATCGATCCCAGCCTCTCCCAGATACTTCACTGCCACTGAATGTTCGGGTGATTTCTTGTCTTTCTCACGTTGCCACAATGTAATCACACGTGAGAGTGGGATTCCTCTCCTCATGACAATAAAAAACTGCTTAGAAGGCAATATGCGTTTCTTGAGTTCTTGCACAACTGATACATGATTAGTGATTGATTGTGGTTTGTTGGCTGTTGGAACTTGCAAACTGTTCTCCCCTGGGTCACTTAGACTTGCCTGCATAGCTTGGGCCATTTGGAGATCTAAGGTAATTTGATCTTCGTTTTCTTGATCTTTGCCCAATACTACCATTTCTAGCTCTTGTTCTGACTCACCAGTATCTTGTTGCTGTGTTTGCAAGTCATTTTCATGAGGAGATCTAGAACTATGTGTATCTTGAGATTGATTAAAATCATCTGCAGTACACAGATATAATGTTATGCGTTTATAATCTTTTCCTAGTTCTTCGTGGTAGCGCTTAATAGTAAAAAATTCTTTGAATGAACCAGGCAAGAATATTGCTTCTTGGAAGTCTTCCAAGAGCAGAACATACTCTTCATTGGGATTATAAATATTGCTAACAAATGCTTTCCATTTTTCCACAGCTTTCTGTCGCAATACTTCGGCAGCATCATCTTTGTTCACTTTTAAAGCTAGCCGTTTTCCATGCTTTCTTTTCAGGCTTTCATGGTCTTCATTCCACTCAACCAGACCAATAAAAATGATCACCTCTTTTTCATCATCCTCTGATTTCTTTTCTTCTTTCTTCTTTGCTGTCTTGCCTTTCTTCGAAACACTTTCTTTCCATTCCTTGCCTTTGCTTCTTTTATAATCCACAAACGATTTCACACGCCCAAAGGAGTTGCCATTTGACGTACTGGGTTCTGACAAACCAGTGCTGGATGAACCCTGGGCTTGATCATCAAAACCTGAAAAATAATTTGAACAAGACATGTTCTTTATATTGGGTTATTTCATAAGAGTAAGTACAGTAGTGTAGCTCTTATCTTATCTATATGGGATTATAGATAGACACTGTTTGTGAAAACGTTGGTAGATTGATTGTTCTTTTTGCCTTCTTTTTAGTCTCATTAGGTAAGTTGTAGTTGTTTCGATCCATCGTTTGGACAAAAGGAACAGTTCATCATTATTTAGCTTAATAATGTAAATGTAAATACGTTCTTGATAATCTTTAGCTTACCTTTTCCACATTTTACGCAATAACGTGTATTTTTGTCCCTTGCAGAGCCACAACTCGGACAAAACATCGCGATATCACACCACGAGGCGTATATAAACCAGAACGAAATTTGATATGCCATCTCGAGGTTACTGGTGCATCATGGGACTTTAGATGGTTTCCATGCCTCCCTGCCCGGTCTTCAGATTTTGCCGTGAATCAAATTGATTTTGCCGTGAACAAATTGATTTTGCAGTGAACAAATTGATTTTGCCGTGAACAAATTGATTTTGCCGTGAATCAAATTGATTTTGCCGTGAATCAAATTGATTTTGCCGTGAATCAAATTGATTTTGCCGTGAACAAATTGATTTTGCCGTGAACAAATTGATTTTGCCGTGACACTTTTGGGCCACCGTACACAACCGTATGTTTTTAGAATTTTCGATTTTTGAGAGGAAATACTTTAAAATTCCCAGTGAAAAAGAGGAAACGTCATTATGACGTAATATATTTTTGAAAACGTCTTTTAAAAATAACTATTCAAGTATTTTTCGGGTTTTAAAGTGGAACTGTACTTATTGTACACTGAATAGCCGCAATATGGTATTTTTTATGTTTATTCAATTTAGAAAGCATGACTGATGTCAGACCCATGACGTCAGAAAATGTGACGTCACAGGAAACTTCAGTTCTTAATAACTCAGCAAATATTTATCATAGAGACTTTGAAATAAAGCATGTTATCACAACAACATAAATATGTGTTTTTGATTGCTGCAATTTTAAACGTATAGGTAACGCAGAATTTGACCTTAAAAGGAGTCGTTCGTTATGACGTCACACCAACGTCAATATACAAACGTGTTTGATCCTAAAGACGTTATTTCATTTTAATATTAACATACGAAAATTTCGTTAAATTTGACAGCGAATTAAACAAGATGTGATGGTTTATATATTTTTGGCTCGCTTTTAGTGATCGATTTTGAGGTAACTTATGCCAGGCGTGCAAATATTATTAACTTTGAGTTGATGTTATTGTTGATGTGGACGGTTGTATCTGGGTGGTGAGAAAACACTGACCTCCAGTCGATGGACTCCTGAGTACATTTAGAGAGTCCATAGACTGGGGGTCAGTATTTTCTCCACTACCATTGAATTCTGCCTGTTATAGTTTGTGATTGTTCACACATTTCAATAAAATATATAACTAATTTACTCGTCTATATTTCCGTTATTGATGTTGTGTTATTTTCTGTGCAAAATGATTGTCTAATAACCCAACACATCAGTCCCTGATTGAGCAAAGTATGATTTGCAAGTTCCTGTAGTTTTAATCAACTAGGCCAGTTATAAAATGAAACAAAGGTAATAAAATAAATAAAGTGGAACAACATAGAGCCATAGAGATTTTTAGTTTGCCCAACTCACACTCGAACTAATATCACTAGACTGTCAGTAACTCTATGCATCCCCTCGCAGCACTTCACTTTTTATTAGAAACTTCTAGTTTAACATTTAGTTGCAATTGCAGGACCGTATATATATATATAACTTATATTAGTTAGGAGGATAACTAATTTTGATAGTGCGGAAGGTTAGACTGTCTAGGGCCGAGGTCCATGCAAAATAGCCATTTTGACACATTTTGGATTTGAAGTTTAATCACACCTATATGAGAATGTACCATGACATGCATGTATCAAATTTCCTCTTGCTTTGTAGTATCGTGCATTAGTCAACGCCCGCTAAACGTTACAATCTAAAAATATACCTAAATCATTGCATAGTAATCATTTAATCACTTGTCCCTTGAATAGCGTCTCACATTTCAGTTTCAGGCCTTAGAAAAGGAAGCAACTTTCCGATTTTTCACCCTTAAATAGGGTCAGGGTTTTGATGTCTCCGCGACAGACCTCTATCCACAGGAAACCCAAGCTCTGTTTGTGTTTTAAATTATAAGGGTTTGTATGGGATTTTTAACGAGTATTTGGTTGTATACGGTTAGACCAGAAATACTGAAATAAAATCAATGAAAACTTACCTGAAGTCTTTATCTGTTCTTCATTGGGCTCTGTATGCAATTTCAGTTTTCATTGATTTTATTTCAGTATTTCTGGTCTAACCGTATACAACCAAATACTCGTTAAAAATCCCATACAAACCCTTATAATTTAAAACACAAACAGAGCTTGGGTTTCCTGTGCTCTATCCGGCTCAATTTCCGGGAGAACGTACCACTGTGTTGTAGCATAGTTAATAGAGTGGAATGGTTATGAAACCCAGCGACCTTCTTTGTTATATGTCTTTGTTAGCTTTTTTCAACCACTACCCTGCACAAAACACAATAGAAATTCCAATGTGTTAATCAATCAGCCAATAGAAACGTGTGAGTTCAGTCGTTCAGGGGACGCTAATGAACTATGACCCTGCACAATCTTTTGTCTTGCCCCCTTCCAACATAAATCGCAGCGCCTTTGTTAGCCTCTTTGAAGTTTGCCGGGTTTCATAACCATTCCACTCTATTAACTATGGTTGTAGTAACAAGGGTTAGGAAGGAGAGGGGAAGAGGGCTAAGGAGAATCCGCACGGATAAACCCTCGGAGCAAGTTGAAGGCGAGATACCAACCAGCTCAACTTATATGTTACCAGGGCTCCAACCCTGGCCACAGTGGAACAACTAACAGCAACCACCAAAAGAAATTCCCCGATAATTATAAATCGATAATCAATTATCGATTTATATTTAATTCAGAAATTGCAACACTCGCTTTTCATGAGTTTTCCTCTGGATTTCGATCAACTGGTTTGAGTTTAATACCTGATTAACCGAATTCTTTCCTCCAACTATTTAAGGACCACAAGAAAAACGTCTTCAACGTGTTCGAAACTAGGGACTCGACAGAAGACCAAAGTTAGTGGCCATGGGGAGTCACACAACACCACCGCGACTAAGTCTGAGCGAAGGACCTGAATTATTGTGTTGATGGCACCGAAACACACAAAGCACTCTATGGGTTGTTCAATTATTAACGGATAACCTTTTTGTAAACCGAAATAGTTCTAGCTGAGTCGATAAAGGACCAGTTAAATAGTCATAAGTCTGAAATGGGAGTTGTGTCACGCCAGAGAAGTTAGCGAAATGAATAAATTAACGGCTAAATTAACTTGAAACCTACCCTCGAAATCGCATTGTGCCGCAGGTTTTATTGCATAATTCTACAAAATAGTTCTTAATCGGCCTAGAATGGATATTTAGGTCTGGCCTAGGTGCCACAAGTGAGAATTCTGCATTAAAGCTATAATTTTGGGCTGATCGAGTTACTCTTTGAATGGGTTCGATTAAAATTTAATTTTCGTCCTATTTCGAGCATTTAAATGTCCAAATCTCACATCAAGGGTAAAAAGAAGTAATAATCTATTGAATGTGTGAAAAATTTGAAAGTTGAAATGCTGCGAAGAATGTTTGAGTGGACCATAAAAACCCAGTGTCACGACACTGAAAATAAGCACTTGTTGGCCTGTTAGCAGGACTAACCATTCAACCCCTCGAAATGGGAGTAAAATAAACTTTTCAATCAATCTAACTACATTTTAGTAGTAAGGATAGATAGTACCATTCATGGTAGAAATATAAACGAAATCTATTCTTGGGTCCGAGATCGAGTGGACCACCGCGTATCGCACTCATTCCTCTTCGAAACACTTGAGAAATTCTGTTTCGGCCCACAATTTCTCAAGTACAGTGGATCAAGCTAATCTATAACAGTTAAAACTAACGGCTGGCTCACCGCATTCATTCTGACTTAGAACGTGGACTGAGACAAGGCTGCATGTGCTTTATCTGCTCCACTATACATTCTAACAGCAGAAATCATGGTTATTCACATACGTAATAACCGCAACATCCATGGCCTTCGCCCACCGAACTCACAAGACGAGGTTAAAATCTCGAAATACACTGATGACACACGTTACTACTGACTGATGATAAATCAATTACTGAGACATTGAACACATTCAGCGTCTACGAGCGAGCTTCCGGCGCCAAGATCAATACTAGTAAGTGTAAAGGTCTTTGATCCGGAGGTTTCGCACACAGAATTTGGAGACTTTATTACCGTTCTCGTGCGTGGTTGCCAGGCCACCAAGTAATTACATAGATGAAGAAGCTAATTGAGGTGTGCGATTAATCAAAAGCCTGTTGTGAATTTTTTCGCGTCGAAAATCGTATGTTTAAGCCAAAATTTCCGGCTGATTGATTAATAATGAATTATTCATGAGTTTGAAAATAATAGATACAAATATCAATTAAAATTTAAAATTACTTTGATATTTCGTTTAAAAGTTTGTAAACATTTAGGTAGTGTCTTATTGAAATATCCAATTTGTTCCAATCAGTGGAACAATAAAACTGACTGTTCTAAAAAGGCTCAAGTTTGTGTGAGATGGTCTTCTAAGGTCATGTGTACTTCTAGACGTGTTGTAATAATGAATTTCATAATTATAATGGCATCCGAAATCGTGGTCAATTAGACCACTAAGATGTTTAAAAATAAAAAGACATCGATCCATATAACGTTTATTCACTAGGGGCATCCACTTTAGGTCTCCAGTAGCAGCAGAAAGAGAGGAATAATAATCTCTGTCTACGAGTATCTTTGCTACTCTGTCTGCAGTACAGTAAACACCCACGTGTAAGAACCTAGCCTCCGATGCAGACGTCTTGTGTGGTTCGTTTCCCTCCCTCCCACATAGTCCAGTCATCCTATGATTTTTTTATGGTCAATCTCAAACAAATTGCAACAGAATTTTTCTCACCGCCAAATGATAGATAGTGGTCCACTTAGTATCATACTAAAAATCCGCGTGGTGGAACATGCTCAAATTTGGCATTACGTGTTTCGAGCTATCACCACAGGGTACCCGCGTCGAGAAAAGTCTAAAGGCAATCAACCAAGCAAAACAAATATCTATGCAGATAAAACAATGTTATAAACTGAATTACTATGAAATAAAATGAACCCAGGCTCCCACATATATATACAAGGAACGCCTGGCGGTTTTCGTGTAGCTGCATCCTCTGTAAGTTTAATGCTGAAGTTCTCGATGATTGCACTGACTTTTTTATCCTGAATACTTGTAACAGGGTCATGTATTGGAAAAAGGTCGGTTTAAAATACTTTGTTATTTCTTGATGTATCTTATTAACGGGAATCGTGTATTGATTTCTTTATACATCGCGTGCGCCGGGCGATATTACGACTCGCGTGTTGATGTAACAGGTGCATCGCCAGAAATTCGAGACCTGGTATTTCGCAACACATATTTGACCCCTGTTCACTGTGTGAAATGGGTCATGAAAATTGACAGATAAATGTATGGAGTGACCAAATCCAACAAACATGCCAGCTTTGGACACCTTTTTCTATACTATAGAAACTGCAGTGTGTTTGTTTAAACAGCCAGCAGTTATTCAAGCTAGTTATTCCTTTTGGAAAGTAGGTCCTAAACGGATCAAAAGATATAATGAGTCTTAGATAACATTCTAGTAAGCAGTATTACTCAATTACATGTTGGTACTTTATGTATCCTGCATTATAGTATCCCTATGTACGATATAGGCTATGTCTACCCTCTATATACTATTAGGACTCAATGTCTCGAATTTATGGCGATGGAATACCAGGCTAATAAAATTCACAAATGATCAAATAAAAATCTCAATTATTTTATCCAAGTGAATCTGGTGTACCAGGAGGCGTTCAGTCACAATACATAATGGAGAAGTGTTGTTTCTGTGGTGAGCCATTAAACGATGGTCAACCTACCGCCGTGTTGACTCAAATAGGGTGTGATAGTATCAATCGTCTAATAAGTCAAACACTTGATGACAGCAAGTCGGCCAGAGTGTCCATCAGAGTTGCCGTCATAATTTCTGCTGGCCAAGAAAAACGAATCCCAAAGTAAGTCGGGAAGAAAATACATTTATCAGTCGACGGTCTGCCACGCCCCGATTTATCTGGAAAGAACACCGTTTCTTTTGCGGACAACCCGCTAAGTATGATGGTCGAAAAAGAGGATATGATGTTATTCCTGTACGAACAAAGGACTTTCAAGATTCCATAAACGAAACCTGCAAAGCAAGAAACGATGAATGGGCAGAAACAGTCCGAGGGAGACTAGAGTATGCACAGGACCTACATTCTGCAGATGCAGTATATCACCAAGCGTGTAGCGTTCACTTTCGTACCGGAAAGCAGGTCCCAAGAAAACTTGGCAACGATGCAACCTCTGATACAGGCTCAAAGCGGCTAAAGGGACGGCCTATGGACACGGCAAAATGCACAGCGTTCTTCAAAGTAGTACAGTTCCTTGAAGGGAGTGACGAGTAACAAATCACAATCATTGATCTTACTAACAAGATGCAGGAGTACCTCGAGGGAACTGGGGAACAACCATATAGTGTTGTGTATATGAAAGTTGCAAGACAATTTTAGGGGGAAAATAGTGATAACGACTGTGAGGAAACAAAACGTCGTGACTTTCCAGAGGACAGCGGTATCGATAATAAACGAATTCTATAAGCAGCCAAAGAGAGATGATTATGAAGTAGAGAAAGCAAGGATTGTTGAGACGGCAGCAAAACTAATCAAGACTGATATCAAGAATTTAGATGTTTCAAGTAGTGATTGCCCATAGAGTGAGGAAATGTCTTCCATTGACCAGGCTTTGGAATTCATTCCTAAGTTACTTCAACACTTTTTGAAGCATATTTTTGTTGGCAAGGACATCAGCTTAAAACTTGCCTCAATCGGAGGCAAGTTTAGCGAAGGCAATGTTCAGGTGGATCCGCAACTATTATTTCAGAGACTGAGTTTCGTTGCGACAGGAGGTCGGTACGAAAACTCACAATCGTTTTTGTTCGAAATGTGCAGTTACCCACCAGCTTTATTCGATTCCTCGCTTCTTCCACGGCAAGCTAACAAGGCTGTATTGGCAGACGCAATTTGGACCCGTACGAAGAATGACCAGACGGCTGGGCCTACAGGAAATGTTCACTATGTTCTTGATGGTGGTGCACTGCTTCATCGCGTTCCGTAGCCAAATGGCCTTACATACAGTGATATTCTCTCACTCTATGTACAGTACGTGACCCGCAGATACGACAAAGCTACAGTAGTCTTTGATGGATACGAGGACGACCCATCCACAAAAGATTGCGCGCATCAGAGAAGAACAGGCACCTCTAGTCCGACAGTGAACTTTGATTGTAACATGGTCCTGAAGCTGAAGAAGGAGGAATTCCTGGGGAATACGGCGAACAAACAACGGTTCATAAATCTACTTGGGGAGAAACTGCAGCTATCAGGGTGCAATACTATCGTATCGACATTCAGTCTGCCAGAACAATCACTACTTTTCTGGTTGGAGATGACACGGACCTACTAGTCCTGCTTTGTCATCACGCAGAGATAAATGCACGCGATCTGTTTTTTCATTCCTCAGCCAAAGCAAAAATCTACGACTAGAAGGATTTGGAATATCAAGAAAACCAAGTCTGCACTTGGCTTGGATACATGCGCAAATATTTTATTTCCGCACGCAGTTCTTGGAGGTGACACGACTTCGAGATTACATGGCATTGGTAAAGGAGTAGCGCTCCTTCACGAGCAAGGTGAAGTTTTCAATCGTCCAGCTGTTACAAAGGATGATATCATTCTAGCGGGAGAGAAAGCCCTCGTTTGTCTGTACAATGGCAGGTCTGGTGAAACTCTAGATTCATTAAGATATATCAGATTTTGCCAAAAGATCGCAACAGGAACCACCTTTGTGCAGTGTGAACGTCTTCCACCAACATCTGCAGCCGCTGCTTATCACAGGCTAAGGGTGTACCACCAGGTGCAGCAGTGAAAAGTGTAGCGCTTCAGCCACAAGCTTGGGGTGGACTTAGCGGACGGAAAGCTGCTTCCAATAAGAACTTACCTGCCAGCAGCTCATGAGTCGCTTTTAGAGGTTATCAGGTGTAACTGTAGATCTGACTGCAACACGCAGAGATGTTCATGCAAGAAACATGAGCTGGACTTTTCAGCTGCATGTGGTGTATGCAGAGGGCAAAGTTGTGCGAATTCGGTTGCGCCAGAGCTAACTGAACATGGCGAAAATGATGACTAAACAGATCGACACTGTATCTTGTATCAATATGAAATAACACCATGAAACGACACAAGCCTGGGACTAAATAAGTCATATATACCAATCTGTCACATAATGGCCGGTACCATAAGGGAAGTAGAGGGGGGCAGTTGCCCTCCCAAGAAGGATATATAGTGCAAAAGTTTGTGTTTCCTTGAAAATCATGAAAGAGTATATTGCTAATCGATAATGATGAAAAGCATAGTGAAAATACTTTGGGATCTCCACTAGCCTTTGAGTTCTAATATTCATAAGAAAGCTTTAATTGTCATGGTCTGTATCAGAGCTCAATAAAGTCTAGAAATCTATACTCTTTTCTTCTGGAGTTGAACGCAGCCCTGACCCGGGCTCCAAGGGATAACTGAATTATTGATGCATTGCATTTTCTTTCACAAAATCAGTCAACTATGTATTTATTTTATGTAGAAACACGTGATTGTTTGTTAGTAAGAATATTTGAGCCTTTTCAAAGAGGAACACCATGTTTAATAGCATTTTTATTAAAATATTATTTTTATCGAAGCGGGTACCCTGTGGTAATACTCGAAATCACGTAATACCAAATTTGAGCTTGTTCCACCACGCGGATTTTGGGGAATTATTAGTATGATACTAAGTGGACCACTATCTATCATTTGGCGGTGAGAAATATTATGTTGCAATTTGTTTAAAATGGGCATTTTTATTAAAATGTTATTTTGCTCGACGCGGGTACCCTGTGGTGATAGCTCGAAACACGTAATGCCAAATTTGAGCATGTTCCACCACGTGGATTTTGGGAGATTTTTAGTATGTTACTAAGTGGACCACTATCGATCATTTGACGGTGAGAAAAATTCTGTTGCAATTTGTTTTAGATTGAACCGTAGGATGACTGGACTAACACCAACGTCTGCGAACTCGAGCCACATTTTGTGTTCCGTGACTTACGGATTGTTTATTTTGGCCAATCAAATTGCTGGTTAGGTTTTTACCATAGCCCAAACATTAATTAATTACTTTGTGGACCGTGGGAACACAAACATTTGATTGGCTGATTATTTTGACTTCAATTTTTGCAGGTGCAGCACGTGCTAGCCGCCTAGACAACAGAAAATAACTTCGAAACGCTAAGAGGTTACCAGGTGGTAAAAAAAACATATTTCAGTGCATAAAATGTGGACTTTTTGAAGCTTCCGAATATTTCTAAAAGAAAGATCTTCACGTCTTTCCCGTTGCCACAAAAAAACTCTGGCTTTGGTGGCAAGAATACTCAGTTCAGCGACTGAAGGTATTCATATCGACGAGCTGTGCATTTTAATGAGCTCCCGGAAAATGAGAGCTCCTCTCTGATTGGCTGAACAAAAAAACCGGCTCGAGTTCGCAGACGTTGGTGTGGGAGGAAGGGAAACGAACCACACAAGACGTCTGCATCGGAGGCTAGTAAGAACCTAGATTTTTTCAAGTCTGGCAAAATAGGTTCTTATATTTTGGGGTAGTTACTGACAATTTAGGCAAAATAGGTTCTTAATAGGTTCTTAAAATTTCTTTAAGGGAAATGCTATTGTTATATGACTAGAACATCAAGGAAGCATGGGTGTGGTCCTTAATATAATTAACTATTAATCAATATGTGTATCCTAATCAGGACTATTTGTGTAACAACACTGTATATCTAAACCACTTTGTTATAGAGAGATTATACTGTATGTATACAATTTCTGTAATGATATTTTTATGGAAGGGCCAAATGTATAGCAAATTTATATTTTATAGTCCCACATTTTGGCTACAGCACTGTTTCATTATTCAGAGTGACTCTTCATATAAGAACCTTGTGGCTTTGGTTGGCTAAACAGGTTCTTATATTTTGGGGTATAGCGATGTTTCGTGTGTCTTCATCTATTGTCATTAATGTGCCAACCACAGATCCATTGGTTCCTAACACAGCGGGCTTTACAAATCATGGTTGGACATTAGCATAACAATTGCAATGTTTATCAACACGAAACATCGCTATTAAAATCCAAAATTTCTGCCTACAGGTTCTTAAATCACTAGGTTCTTACACGTGCCACTGGGTGTACTTGTAAAGATTCCATAAGATAACTGTTCGTAAGTCAACATCCAGTTTACTTTGGAGTTCGAGGGGTAAGTCAGTATTGCAGTATTTCACGTTGTCATCAGCATAAATGGTAATATCAGTATATTTGAAGCAATTAGACAATAAACAGAATAGGACCAAGAATGGAGCTAAGGTACACTTTGCAATAGCTGTTACTTTAGAAGAACTATGTCAAACACGAATTGGAGTCTTTCATCAGGGGTTCCAAATATTGAGAAAACAAATGAAACCCGAGTGGCGTAGCCTCGAGGGTTTTATTGTTTTCGAAATATTTGGAATCCCCTAATGAAAGACGAACAATGAGCGTTTGACATGTCTTCTCATGCGAATGCAAAACCGACAATTTACATACGTTTCTTTTCAAACTTCATTAGCAATATTGTTTACCGTTTGACTGTTGTATCTAATTATTCAATAGATGGCTTATTATTCTTTTTTGATGGCAGTGATTTCAACTAGCGTACTAGTAGAGTAGTGGACAAGAGTTAGTACAAGCAGTCGTAAGGGTCGTGGTTCGAACTCCGGTGGAGGCACACTTTTTCTTTCTGTCATTCTCTATTTCTTTACTTCTTCGCTCCTTACTTGTAGTTTATCAGTATGTAATTAGTTAGTGGTTCATGAATATGATGATTAAGAAATATTGATCACTAGGGTTGGAAATATGATCAAACACTAGTGCGTTTGGAACTGGTGTTTCATTGGATGTCAAGATGCATCCACCTGACGAAGCTTCGAACAAGGGTTTCACCCGGTATCAAGACCCATGCATGTGACCAAATACAGTTCCTCCATTGGATGACTATCTCATGAATTATTAATGAGTTTGAGAACGTTGGTTCAAATAAGAAAATAACCAGTCAAGGGAATACCCCTGTAACTGGAAGGGATTGCAGTTTGCGCTGTAGGATCACGTGATCGACAGTGTCAAAAGCCTTTGTAAGGTCCAGGAACACTGATCCTGTAACATTGCCACACTAGCTCTAAGTTGGAAAGAACTTGGTCAGTGAATTTAGCAAGGGCAACAGTTGTTGATAGTTTAAGGCCTAAACCCAACTGTTTAGAGCTTACAAGATTATTCGTGGTAAAGCTCATCATGAATGCCACCGTCCAGGATTTTACTTACTGGAAGGAAAGACTAATATCGGCCGATAGTTATTCGGGTTTGTCTTGTTCCCAGATTTAAATAAAGCAACAGCCTTCAGTAAATGATCTTCCAGAGGGATGGAAACTTTGCATTCTTGACAGACAGATTCAAGAGTTTTGTTACAGTAGGTGAAGTGACCGCAAGTGAGTCAGCAGTAACCAAGTTATTTTAAGACCCTGAGTGTTGGTCCGGCCGGGGTTTGAACCCGCGACCTCCTGCGCAACAGACCGGCGCTTAACCACTGAAGCTAACCGGGAGGCTGTGAATGAAACCGTGCAATAACCTGGCACTTATTTGATCAGGCATCCTAAGAACACACGGTTTCATTGGCTTCATCGTGAGGAACGAATTCCAGATCATTATCAAAACATCTAGCGATTTAGGCCTATGATAGTGAACGTCAGATCATCAACAACAGCAATATATTTATTACAACAACATTATATAGATTAAAGTGCCAAACGGAAATTATAATTATAATATATAAGGGTAAAGGGTATTTGGGCTAATCTAATCAAATACCACTATTAGGTGAATTGAAAAAGGGGATGGGTCTGGTAAACAAGATTTACAACTGTATCTGAGACATACTATAACATAGTTAAATGCAATTAAAGTAACATCATGAATAACTAGAAAATTTACTACATTGAATTTTTTTTTAAATCGTACCATGTGATTCTTGCGAAGCTTGCATTTTACGCATCTGTTTGGCTTGATGTTCTTGGTTGGTGGTCTGGATAACATTTATTTCATTCCCTGAGCAAATTAAGAGCAACAATTCACATCTTAAAGAAATGGTACCATTTTAATAGCATACAATAAAAGGTATGAAACCCTGGAACCGGAATTAAACTGTAACCTACTACGAAATCCACCGAACTGTGGTCACGCGAGAAAATAACGTGCCATGGCTATGCCCACAAATGCCAGCTACCCCGCCCCCAAACATAAAGGAATGTGTTAGCATTCCTTAGCGTTTTGAGCAGAGAGTTTCAAGTTCTTTCCGATGGAACAGAATTTTGTAAGTCTGGGAGGGTGCACGAACGTGGAAAAGCTCCTGGAAACGACTCAAAGAGAAATATGATCTGTATTGAGTTAAAATTGAGCGGAGCGAGAGCTACCCAGTAAGTTCAAGAGACAAGCCGTCCAGGAATGCTAACACATTCCTTTATGTTTGGGGGCGTGGTAGCAGACTGAGGGTGCGTTCCTTTGGTCAAATCCAAATCCGGATTATGAATCCTAAAATGGATTTTCTGTTCCTTTGGACGAATCCAAAAATGGATTTCGAATCCCTCGAATCCAAGCCGAGGAAGGATTCGAGGGATTCAATCCAAATCCGGATTCCTTGGATTTGAAATCCAAGCGTTCCTTTGGGAAAGATTCGAAAAAAGTACAGATGGTCAGCGGTATTCTACTGGGTACCGATCGCAGTCCCGCCATTTTGGATCGAAGGTAGGTTTTTGTCTTGTTTTTGCAAAGAGCTAAGGCCAGGAAATGATATATACCATTTATGTGTCTTTGCTGTCCTACACTGGGAGTTTGTCAACATTAAACAATATTTTCTGTGTAAAATCAATTGCGAAAATGTGTATTTCAGCGCTGATCGAGTTTCCAATTTATATTCAGCTAAACTAAAGCCTAAATTAAAATTATATTTTTGCTTGCCAAGCCGCTGGGCAAGACACAAACTTTAATGACAGCAGTAACTCCTATGCATATGAACATTGGAAATCTTTAATTGGCGTTGACTACCTATGTTAAAAGTAGAATTCCACAACAATCGAAAACAAAACACGAAGTGTTTATTCAGCTTAACATTTCCGTTCCGCCACGGTGTCTGGCAGCAGCCATGTTTCTTTATCGGGCTTGCATGACTTTTCTTGTTGTCATGGTAATTAATCCCTTTCTGGATTTTGCGTTCCTTTGAAAACCGCAAATCCGAAAAATCCTTCATCGCAAATCCGTTTTCGGATTTGACCAAAGGAACGCACCCTGAGGTTTGTTAGCGTTATTTTCAGGCGAGACCACAGTTCGGTGCACGTGGATTTCGTAGTAAGAGATTCAGGTCGAATGTTTCATCAATGTTTATTTATATTTACGGAAAGTTCTATAATACAGCTGAATATTTTACAAGTCAGTTTTATTTTTTTCGACCCTGAAAGGCGAGACAAATAAATTGACGAGTATACAAATTTTAAGCCATATTACAAAACTTTCCATACCATAAATTAGGTAACTTAGGCAGTCTGAGTTCCATATATGTAAATTTAGACTTGGTAGGGAATTCTGCTATGAATTTTGTGGGTACAGACTTCATACAATTTTGTAATAAGGTTAAAATCCATGGAGTTGGTCCAGACTAGAAACTCTATTTTTAAATTTATTTATTTATTTTTAAAACAGGTTTTATTTCTACCACATATTTTTACGTTTTTTACATCATGCCACAATAAGAAGAACAGAAAAGTAATTACAATCAATGTCAGGAACAAGGTATACGTTAAGTAGAAACATAATTATATGGGTATTTTCCGGCGGGTGTAAAGTACAGGTCAGGTCACTTCTTGTTTACCTGTGAACCCTAGCTCTAGGTGAGTGAAAACTCGTCGTTTACATGTGACCTCGTCCGATGGTTAGGGTTAGGTTTGTGGTTAGGGTTAGGGTTTAGGTTAGGGTTAGGTTAGGGTTAGGATTTGTCTTAGAATTAACAACCTAACCTGTGACCTGTACTTTACACCTGCCGGTGTATTTTCAGTACTAAATGAATACTTTGGAGAACCTAAGCTGGAAAGAGAAAATCATTTAGACCACTGGGTATAGTAAGCACTCGTATGCGAATCAACAACATTTTGGAACTTCACTTTCTTAATAAATTAAGACTGAGATTTGTTCTGCAGAGGAACTAAGGCTGTAAATATATTTTTTATCTAAGAGGATTAAGTAATTTAAGAAAAAGTAATTCGAATTCTCAGGTATATAACCATATATAACAATATATTGACTTCTCTCAACAAAATTAAGGAGCCACTGGCGCTACTATACCAATTCCGAAATTGTTCCCGGAATCTAAGGGCATAACATAAAGAGGTGTACGAGGTCTTCTCTTTGACTGCATCTATGGCATTGGTCACTAGAACTTATTTTCATTAATTTTAACAGGCTTTTAGAATTATAATGAATAATTTTTAACTGAAAAACAATAAGCTTAGTCTCAATAGTGATTCGGTATGGTAACACTGACATAAACGTGATGCAGGAAGTCTTTATGATTTTTTTAAAATAATTTCAGTTCAGCGGTAGGAGGCCTAAACTCTTTAGCAATAATCGCTTGATATATTTGTTTGCAGTTAACAAAGTTAACCTTCAACGCTTTTGAAGCGGAATCACATTGACTTTTATTATTTTTTTCCACTGTGGCGTAAAAATCTAAGAAATTACAATTTATAGAAAATTTAGCACAAAATTCACTGTAACTAAGAATAAGTCCATTCTCATCCAGAAGATCTTTAACCTCTATGCCATGCTTGCAAATAAATTGTATTTATATTTATTTTAATTAATTTATTATTCCATAATATCTGGAGATAAACTTTGTTTTTAGACTATATAGAAGGTTGGCAACTACCGTTAAATTCGCACCAATAACTGACACGTAAAAGTTAGGTAGGCCAGAAAGATCGACGGAGACTCTTGTACTCTGGATTACAGTGGAATAGCAAAAGACTACCGTAGATATTGAAGGAATTATTTTCCATTGAGCATCGCTTTCATCATCAATAAAACGATTTACCCAGTAAATACATAATGCTTTAAAGAAAACCCGCTTACAAGTCTCTCATTTGAAATCCGCCGTCTTTTTATTATTCGATATAAAATCAGTGGAGAGTTTATTAATTTCGTCACAAAAGCCATGTGGAGGTTCTAAGGTTGACATGCAGTAGACTAGTTTTGATATAGACCGGAGCATTTACTAAACAACTCAATTAAACTTAAAGGGGCTGTGTCACGGTAATAGACTTTACATTCGCGTTCCGGGCCGGAAACAGCTATTTCTACCGATTTTGATATGAACTAACGAACCTCTCGGGCATGTGGGATGCCTAAAATCAAAGCAAATAGACAAAAATGACTAACAAACAGTGTATATAAACAGTCTCCAGGGAAAATACTGAAAATCCTTTCAATCAAGCATTGAGGGAGGGAAGTTTAACTGTTTGTAACAATACCAGCAAGAGACCATCACCCAAGAGAACCGATCACCCATACTAGCCTCTCTCCTCATGATAATCTGCGCCGATTGCCCTTTATACAGGACTAGCCATCCATGCCAAGACTCGCAGTCGTGATCTAGTGGAGATCATGCACAGTTTAGGCCGCAGTGTGTCATACGACAGAGTTCTCGCCATTTCCACTGCTTTGGGCAATGCAATTTGTCGTCAATATCAAGGAGAATGTTGTCTGTCCATCCAACCTTCGTCTAGGCGTGTTCACATCCTCCGCTGTAGAAAATATAGATCACAATCCCACTTCAACAATTGCACAAGAATCGTTCCATGGGACGGGGATATCAATGTTTCAAAACGCATTCCTGACGAGCCGGGCACCGCTCGAGCACGCGTGGCTATTGAACAAACGGCGACCACTTCAAAATCTGTGGCAGAACTACCCAAGTCGTATACTGAAGTCGCACCAGCTGTTCTACACAACAAAGTTCCTCCCGTCCCTGAAACACGTGGCCAACGTAACCTGAAATGAATGGAAGCAACATGGTTCATACCGTTGTTAGAGAAGAGGTGAGCTGGCTCAAAAACGTCGACAACAACGTCACCAATCTAGAGAGTCTAGAGGAAGGCAAACACATTTCCTGGTCAGCATATCACTCCACGACAGACCAGCAACAGCAGTCTTATTTACCTGCCATATCTGTTTTACTGCCTCTCTTCCTCGACTAAGCCAAGTCAGTAGCAATGATCCGGCACGCGATGGATGTCATCAAAGCATGTGTTCACCATCTTAATCCTGGTCAAATTCCTGTGATCGCTATGGGTCAGCCATTGTGTGCCGTAGCGAAACAAATTCAGTGGAACTGGGAGGACCAGGACGTAAGTTCGTCACCATGTTTGGTGGCCTTCTTATAGAAATGGCTTTCCTCAAAGCCATTGGTGGAATGGCTGGAGGACAGCGGATGGACTGCCGCACTAGTAGACGCGAACGTTGCCTTATCCGGAACAGCGAAATCGTTCGTCAAAGCAACTACGTTCACGAAGAGCTCACCAGGTAATAGTCAGCAGCCTGTACATCCTTCTGAAGAAGGCTTATAGCAAGTATACGGAGGGCCTTGATGACGGATATGACGCGCTGCTCTTTGACGACTGGTGCAGCCAACAATCATCACCAGTACTACAGTTCCAGTATTGGTACACCACCCTTCAGCTTGGACTACTCCTTTTGATGTTCCTTAGATCGATCCGTCAAGCAGACTTCACACTCTACATTGACGCCATCTCCATTTTTTGCGCTAAACCACACCAATTATGCGCGTTGGCTCCCAGTGCATCTTCGTGACATGCGTTCCCTTGAGCAGACAGCTCCAGATGTCGCCTCGCAGTTCGAGAAATGCTACTTCACTGTCCATAAGTCCCCAAGCTAAGACGCTTCTCTGCAATCGCAATTGACCACGCTCATGAGCAGAACAATGCAATGGTCAAAGGAGATGGCGGCGTTGTAGGTCTGACGGAGAACCCAGGTGCTCTTCGGCGATGGATGACATCAGGTCCAGAGATGGCGAGGATGGTTAACGAGTTTGAAAGCTCAATGTCAACGGAAGCTGAAGATCAGTCTAGTAAATCCCACCATGAAGTGCAAAGAAGTTACCAAGTTTCATTATTTAATGATGTAACATCGCTGGTGGAAACGATTGAAGACCAAGCAACCCTTTCATGTAGGAAAGTGGAGATCTTTTAGTACTCTACACAAAGTAAATTGCTGCAGCAGATGGCATAGATAGACTTCGCCAGATAGAAACTATCGGCAGGGATCAATGCAACACTTTCCTTTCTGAGCGTTTGGTAGATCGTACGAAGTCCCTGTACGATCCGATCAAGAGGAAGAAACGAAGCCTGTTTGCTTCGCCTCCACCCAAGACGTCAAAGACAGCACAACAGTTATCATCAATGTAGAGCGAAAGTTCTCTCTTTTCCAGGTTGTATATCCCCTGTCAGACGAGGTACGGTAACCTTGATGGTTTCTTTAAGCACGAGAACCAAGGGTGTCTTCCATCCTTATCCAGTTTTGGAAAGCTGCGGCTTCCAGGAAAGAAGTCCGAGTTGGCGGAATGCCTGCAATCTGGTGACACCACAGTGCAAAGTGAGATGCCTGCTTCTATATAGATGTGGTCATCATCGACGGGACTGTATATGATTAAGCCATGGCCAGGAACTGAGAAAACATTCTCAGAGTATGCTTCCCAGTCCGTCATACCGTACATACAGGCACAGGCTCGTCGTGTTGATCGCCTGGGTGTAGTATGGGACGAGTACATCGAGAACAGTCTGAAAGCGACCAGTAGAGGCAATCGAGGAGCTGGAGTGCGTCGGCGCGTCACAGCAAACAATCAACTTCAGCGTAATTGGAAAGGATTTTTGCGAGTCGACGAGAACAAGCGCGAACTGTTTAGGTTCTTAGCAGAATGTGTTGCCGCTCTCAGTGTAGACAAGCAAATCATCACCACCTATGGAGAACAAGTGATGTGCACCTTGCCACATGATAGATCAAGTCTGTCGCCCTGTACTCATGAAGAGGCAGACACTAGAATGCTGCTACATGTGAAAGATGCAATCCAACAGGGCTATGAGAAGATTATGTTACACACCGTAGACACACTGTGAGATGTACTTATCCTCGCATTGGCAGTTCTCCCACGACTTCCAGACCACACACGACCCGAGCTGTGGGTAGCATTTGGCACCGGCCCACAAGTAGTCTGGGCCCACAAGTATCGCAGGCACTTCCTGTCTTTTACGCCTTTACGGGCTGTGATACACTCTCCTGATTTGGAGGAAAGGGGGGAGAAAACAGCTCTTCATACGCAGATGTTACAGCTGCATTTCTCTCCTTAGCTGCCAGCCCCACTGCCGTTAGTGACGTCTGCATGAAACATCTAGAGCGCTTCGTGGTGCTTCTGTATGACCGAACCAGCAGCAAGACCACTGTTAACGAGGGAAGGAAGCAGGTGTTTGCGCAGAAGGTACGAGCCCTTGATGCCATCCCACCATCAAGAGCTGCTCTAGTAGAACATACCAAGCGTGCTGCTTACCAGGCCGGTCACTGCTGGGGGCAAGCTTTAACGCCATGTCCAAGTCCAGAGGAATGGGGATGGACGTCAAACGAGGGAAACTGGGAGCCGTTCTGGACAACACTTCCACACGTAACGAAGTCCTGTCGTCAGCTCGTCCGATGTGGGTTCAAGAAAGGATGCATATCGAGGGAGATGTTCGTGTGTGAAGGTCGATCTGAGTTGCACTGCCCTCTTGTCGTGTGCTGCTGAGTGTGGCAATAAATGAGTTTAACTTGTGTGTTTCTTGGACACATGCCCAGCTGTCTATAGATGTCAATGAATTTGGCTTTGAAGGATGATACAATCTGTAACGGTTTCAGTTACAGTATTCAGATTAACGTTTAGTGATCAGTGATCAGTGACGATTGACATATAGGCTAAGATAGCAACTGCAGGGTGTATCGATAGGTATCTGATAAATGCAGTTGAACAGATTGTATGAGATTACGAATTTAACCTGTTGTACTGCCTTTTAATTATTTCCGGTTTAAAAGTACAATTTATATTCAATATGTGTATTGCACTAGCAAGATAGTAGTGTAATTATAAACCAAGCAATACCATTTTAACAGGGATTTCTTGGTGATTCACCTTTTTTTCATGGTTTTAGCGATGAAGGTTAAAATAAGATTACTTTCGGTAAAGATGATATTCACTTCCGGTTTAAAATTGCAGCCATTTTGAAATTTTCTTTAATTCATGCAACTCCTTTTGCATGTTATAAAACTATCAAAAATGTAGTTTCACGACAATGCAAAAACTAATCGTGCCCACTTGTGTGATATCAATGTGGAAAACGCACATTTAGACTATTTCCAGTTAGGTAAAGTCCATTTCACTTCCGGTCCAAGATGGCGGCTATTTTGAAAACATCCTCCTAACTCTCCTCAGCACTAAATTCGCGATGGCACCATATCAGATATTAATAAGCACATCAAAAGCTCTGCCAAATTTCATGCTTGTAACTAAAAGTGAATAATTCTCGCACATATCCGCCCCACTATACAGTGTAGGGAAAACAATTAAAATGTGATCTAAATCAGTATTTCGATCTGAATAACGAGTAGGACATCGAACTACACGACCACTGCGGGTTACAGTTTGAGGTGCGGATACTGGGAGCGTGCTGGGTGATGGTGGGGGAATAGGTGAAGTGGATTCCCCAGTGGACAGTTCCAAAGGGGCCATGTGCGGCCCTGGAGTCGTTGACATCAGCGATCCAGGGCCATCTGATGAAGTTTCCGTTGAGTTGAACGAAACGTGGGGCGACGATGCCTGAGGCGTTAGTTTATTAGGCAATATTTTATCAGGAAGCATTGTCTTGAAGTGCGATGGATACACACTAGTGCTAAGAGGAGGAGCTGCTTGAATCTGTCTGCAATTTTGTCGGATGTGTCTTGCACCAGTCTTGATGGTATACGATCAAGGACCAGCGGAGCTGATTACTTCGCCAGGATTTCAAACCTTGGCCGTGGAAGTAGGCGGCAGCTTGGCATAGACATAGGTTCCCGGTGGAAGATCTGGAAGTGGTGGTCCGGCACGTTTGTCATATGAACGTTTCTGCTGCAGCTTGCGGTGAATGTGATCCAGGGTGGATGCTGGTTGAGGAAGATCAGTACGGAGTGCACGACCAAACAAGCTTTGGGCTGGAGAGAATGTGTGTCATTAGCAGTGAGGAGGTGTGTTTGGCAGATTTGACAGCCACTTCAGCCCAACCGTTGGTCTGACACCAGTAGGGAGAGGACGTGATGTGATGAAACTTGTACTGCTTAGCGAACGTTTTGTACAAGTCAAAGACTGAATTGTGGGAAGCTGATCAATTTCGTAAAAGTCACTGTAGTGGTCCACTAAATAGGCCAGGCCGTTGGGCTCAAATAGGTCCTGAGAGACCAGCTGCCAGGGTAGGGTGGGTACTGGGTAAGGCTAAAGTGGTTCCTGATGGTGCTGATGGGCGTGCTGTGCACAGGTGCCGCATGTTTGACAAATGTCCGTAATCTGGCTGGTGAGGCCAGGCCAGAATATACAATTACGAGCATGACAGAGAGTGAACTCAGGACCGCAATGAGCTGCATGGAGCTTGTTCAGCATGATTTTGCGGAGAGAAGACGAGCTGATGGCACGATCTTGTTTAAATAGGAGTCCATCATGTGACTTGAGTTCATGACGAATAGACCAGTATGGTCGAGGTAGATCAGGAACAGAAGCTTTGTCTGCAGGCCAGCCAGATTCAACGAGTGTGTGTAGCTCAATCTGTACCGGATCAGTAAATGCTGCAGCCTTGATGTCCTGAAGAGTGGCGTCTTGAAAGCCAGAGAGGTCAGGGTTGTCAGTCTTAACCTCTACCAGGTAGACCATCTCATCATGGACGGGCTTGTGAGAAGTGGCAGGTAGAGGAGCACGAGAGAGAGTGTCAGTAATGTAAAGCGTGGGCCCCTTGTGATACTCTACTTTGAACGTGTAGCGCTGTATATTGAGCATCATATTTTGCAGGCGGCGCGGAGCCGAGTCCAAAGGACGTTTGAAGATGACTTCAAGGAGCTTATGGTCACTGTGAACCTTCACGTCAGCCTTGCCAAGGCAGTTGGTCAAACCTGTGGAAGGCATGGACGATGGCGAGGGTCTCTTTCTCGATCTGGGCATACCGTTGTTCAGTTGGAGTGCGGTAACTGCAACTGTAAACCACAGGCTGCCACTGGATGTCGGCAGAGTCAGTGAGGTTGGTGTTGGCTTGAAGTAACGCAGCTCCAAGGCCGTATTCCCAAGCATCAACTTATAGTACCAAGGGAGCGCGAAAGTCAAAATAGCGGAGACATGGAGCCCTGAAGACTAGTTGTTTAGCTTGCCGGAATGCCTCAGTGTGTTGATCAGCTCAGAGCAAATCCTGCTTGATGTGAATGAGGTCCCAGAGGGGACGGACTACTTCACTGAGGTGAGGAGAAAACTTGGACAGGTACGAATGGTGCCCAATAAGCGGCGTGTGGCAGCCTTCTCTCGAGGTTGGGGCATTTCAAGAACAGCTGTGACGATCGCCGCACTGGGTTTGAGACCCTCGGGGGTGAGCATGTGACCCATAAATGGTGCTGTGTGTGACTTGAACTTGTCGGGGTTCAGTTTGAGCTTGTGCTGAGTCAGACACTTTAGTAGTTCAGCTACCGTTCGGTCATGATCGAAAGTAGCAGCACATCGAGTTTCTCCCCGTGTTATCAGCAATGTTAATGATTCCATCCATGCCACAGAGAACATCAAGGAGATGGCGTTGGAACTCTTCGGGTGCCGAGCTGATATTGAATGGTAGGCGAGTCCAGCGGTAACGACCCCAGGGAGTGTGCATGGTAGTCAGCATCGAAGACTCCTCGGTTAGCTTAATCCCTTGAAACGAATCCCTGATGTCGAATGTGGAGAACACTTTGAACACTGTGAATGTTCTCTTCGAACGTGGCGATGGGGTACACAGGCCTGATTATAGCTTTATTGACTGTTTGTGAGGGATCCAGCTGGCAAATGCATACTTTAGCAGGCTTCGTGGCCGATGCTGGACGCTCTCGTACTACCATGTTGGAGATCCAAGGTGTGGGCACATAATCACCCGAAGCAGCTGTCCAGTGTGAATGAGTTTGTCAAGTGTTTTCTTGATTATGGGAGCAGAGTAACGGTGTGAAGCAGCTTGGATGGGTTTGACCTCTGGATTAAGGGTTAGAAAGAATGGAGCACCCAGCTCGCCTAAGCCCTCAAATAAGTGTGGATTAGCATGTTTGATATGGTCAAGTGTTAACTCATCGAGGGTGAGTCGGGCGGCGGGAGTGAGAGCAGCATCAAGTTTGTTGACTGTGTCGACGTCATAATTTAGGATGCCCATGTGAGTGCTGTCAGCCAAGCCCAAGAGATGAGTGTAGTAACGCTGGGAAGCGATTACCTGGACCAATTCTTCGTAATACTTTCCGCGGCAAGTACAGTGGAGCGTGGCTTGGGGTGGCCTTGGAGTAGTCCTGAAGACGCATAGAAGATGGACCCACTTGAACATTGGGCAGCTTGTTGAGGTCTCTGATGTGCATGGAGTTGCAGGAACAGCCTGATTTTACACGGTCAGTTGACGATGGCGTGCTAGTTAAAGTGCAAGTATCATGTCAAAAAATAAATATGTACTATTGTGTTTGTATTAATCTTGCAAATTTTGTAACATTTCTGGCATTTAATCCCTAATTTTGGTTACTTTTCATAGATCCTGTGACGTCATAACATGAGTCAACTCCCTCCCTAGAGAAAACTACCGTAGGTTTTCATTGTGACATCACAAGATGAATCAATCCCGCAATTCGGTTAACGTTTATTCTAGTTTAACTGCTACTCCACTCTCTCGAAGAAAACTAATTTAGACAACTGAAGTATATCAGAAATAGAATTTGGGGCAAAAAGAGTTCATGTTGTTTTATGGCGCTCCTTGCACTTTAAGGGCTGACGGCAAGGTCGACAAAAATGCCTTTAGGTGCAGACTGAACCTGACACACATCACGAGTGATGATGTAGGCCACTTGCGGAATTAGGATTAGCATCAGGTTTAACACCCCGTTTTCCGCAGCCACGACAGGTGTCATTTTTGGCGGGACAGTCACTGCGACTGGAGTGAGAAGTGCGACCACACCATCGGCAGGTGGCAGAGCCAGTATTCGGACGGTTGCCTGATTGGCGCTACTGCGTGGGTATGGCAGCTGAGACCTTGTTTGCCGCTTCCTCCAGCTGGAGTTGGGAGATGGCAGGATCCGTTTTTAGGCTATCCTTGAAGTCTCGAGCCTTGGTTATTACTTGCACGATGGTCAATTTCGCGGGAGATAACATCACTGCGGAAACGTTTAAATGTGTCGTTCAGGTTGATCACGAAGATGTCGCGTTGGAGTCGGTCATCTACAGCTGCCGGAAAGTCACACTTCTGGTAGTTCAGTTGTGTCCAATTCAGCCGAGCTTAGCTAAGTTGCCCGGTTCCTGCTTCAGAATGCGAAGGAAGTGGTGAGTACTTTGTATTATCGGCTCTCCGCCCAGGTAGTGATTGCTCAGTGGTGTGAGCCATTTGGCAAGGTTGAGCTTGTCATCTGCCGCTATTTGGGCGTCTATGGTTGTTGTGAGCACATCCCACTCCGCCTGAGGAAAGGCTAACCTGAGTGCAGCTGGAACTTTTGGCTGTTTTGCTGCTATCCAGTAGTCGTTACTATCAATGTAGTTAGAGGGGTTGACATAGTCCTTCATGATACAATAGTCTCTAAAGTTCTCGACAAAAAACTTAAATGCCCGGCAACGATCTGATACGCTGGCATCAAACGTGGGTTTGTCATTATATTTGCCCATTGTAGACACTGAATGAAGTTATGTACTAGTCCTTTGGAGAGCGAAATAACGAGGGAAAATTAGTTAAAACTGATGGGTTAAACCTGACCGATGAATGAGGGCCAGCAGTCCTTTGGGATGAATTGGAAGAGGGTTTCGGAGCTTCTGACACCATGTAATAAGGTTAAAATCCAGAGTTGATCCAGTCTAGAAACTCTTTATTCAAACAACATGGCCGCTGGAACAGCGGATTGGTTCTGCCTAGGGATATGGTTCCGGGGTCATAAAATTTACAGGGTTTTGGTTCCTAGGTATCATTTTCATGGTTTTGGTTCCTCCCGGAACTGTTTCCCTAGGGTTTACGTTCCTCAGGGGAAAACGTGAAAATGAACGGACAATGTTATATAGACATGTAGATAACAAAGAAAAAATAAAAGACTGTCTGTAACTAATTTTTTTTATCAGTGTTATCGCTTCCATCACTTCATGAAGTTGTCTTGTGCGCTGATGTCGTAACTTGTTGTTTATCTGCTCTATTTTGATGTAACTTTTTTATCTCAAACATTTCAGGTAAAACAATCCCTAAATACGTTTGTCGTTATATTATTAACTTCTAGAAAACACTCATAAAGTTCGTTATATCGGGGTTTGGATGATAATCTTTTTTCAACGTTACGTCATAAAGAGGATAATACAGTTGAGAAATAACAGTACGTGCCCTCGCCGATCCTCGATCGGACAGCATGCAGTGAGTTGTTGACAGAAGGCTTTATTTACAATGTGTTCATCTGTTTGACATTTGAGTTCTGTCTCGTGAATGACATTTATTCGTTATATCAGGGTAGATTTCCAAATTAGGCTTCTATACCGGGGTTCGCTATTATTATTATGTTATGATGCTCTGATGCTCTATGATGCTCTATGATGCTCTATGATGCTCTATGATGCTCTATGATGCTCTATGATGCTCTATGATGCTCTGCTCTGCTCTGCTCTATTCTATTTACATTGTAGATGAAACGAAGCAGAACTTAGATCACAACTACATGTATATTGCAGTCAGAAGACTTTATCTCAAAATCACGTTTAGTTCCCCACTAAGTCTAAATTTCCATATACTGAGCTAGGGCTGCATATGCTGTATTCAAGTTGTAAAGAAAATGTTAATCGCACGCGTAAGCTTAAACAATCTGTTTTCGCACGCTGAAAGCTCATTGTCTATTTAACAACCCAGTTTTTATTCGTTCGCGTGCCTACAAAACAAAACTTTTCTAGTCGTGAATAGCGTTTTGCGAACCGTGCAATATGTTGAGAAAGATGGGTTGTTCACAACTCTATGTATTGTCGTAGTTTGAACTTCTGCACCTTCTCGCTGGTATTTGTGAATATTTAACATCAGAATGAAACTAACGTTGAATAAATGCGTCTGTAGTCATCATATCCAGCGGTAATTCTTGTATGCGAAACGAAATTTGAGAAATTTAAAAATATCACTCAGTGCTCATAAATCACGAGCAGTTCATGCGATTTTTTGTTTATATTATCAGTAACCAATAGCGCAGTCTAAGTTTTCTCGATCAAGAAATATACAGGGTAGGTTCCTAACCAGGGTTACCGATATATAAATTATTTATAGTCAAGTGCCAACTAGATCATGCTTCACTTTCAATAAGTAATGATTCCTAATTTCCAAGTACACTAGCAGTAGTAGGAGAGGCACTGAATTACCCCCTTTTTTGCTGGGGAATCTCATTAAACTGCGGGGGAATAAATTATATTTTGTTTTCATGGACGTCACATTGACGTTACAATAGGGGAATTAGTCTCAATTGTTTTCATGGACATCACATTGACGTCACAATAGGGGAATTAGTCTCAATTGTTTTCATGGACGTCACATTGATGTCAGAATAGGGGAATTAGTCTTTTTTGTTTTTTATGGACGTCACATTGAGGTTACAGCGACGTCGTATTTTTTCTCGGTGGAATCTCATTAAATGACGTTACAGCGACGTTCTATTTTTGGCGACCTTTTGTTCTTCCTTTGCGGAGATTTTTTGTGACGTTATGTTAATTTTGTGGCGCTCTCATTAATTCAATGACGTGCCGGGTGAATAAATTATCTATTGTCTTTCCGCATGAACAAAGTGCGGCGCGCTCATGAATAAAGTGTGGCGCTCTCATGGATAAAAGTGAGGTGAATAAATTATCTATTGTCTTTCTACATGAACAAAGTGCTGTGGTTTCTCATTATCTATTGTTTCTGTGGGTGATGTCATGCTTCTATTTTTGGGATCCTATTGTTTGGAGCGGCTATAAAGCCAGGACCGATCGACCTGAACCATTCGAAGTTGAATGAAAAAAAAACAATCCGGTATGGTTCATTAGATCAACTCTGCTATTGTTCTTAGGGATTAGCGATAACTGATGAGCCTATTGTTTGCAATTGAAGCAAAAAACAGTCTTATAGGCAAATTATTCTCTGTAACGAAACTACCGCAATTAACATAATCAACAAAACAAACTACTCGGAAAAAGATGTTATTGATTCAAACCATGATAAGCGATAAGATTTACAATGAGGCAGAAAAAAAAGAGTACTTTAGCATCTAAGGTTTGTTTACAATCAGTCCTCATCGTCACTTGTTGGGTGATAAAGTTTCTTCCTTTTTACTTTTGGGATGAATATGCCGTACTGTTTGACAATGTTGGCATCGTACAAAAATGTTCTTAACCGACTCGGTTGTCAATGAAAACTCATTCTCACAAATGGCACATGTGGTGATGGCATTCTTGACAATCGGATCAAGTAAAATATCATGCCATAGACATTTGTGGCAGCCAACAACACCCGTTGCGTGAACATTGGTAGAGTTACAATGATCACAAGAGGCATTGATTTTATTTTCGTTGTTATCTTCACTGTCCTTTTCACTGTCTTCTTCATCGTTTGCAATCTTGGTTTTCGGCATCACTGTTATTGTCACTCTCCTGAGACTCGTTCTCATTTTGACTCTCTTCTTGTTTACTGCTCTCTGGTTTCCTCCTTTTGCTGGTATGTTTTTTTTTCTTTTTCGATAAGATCGCTCAAAACATTTTTGTTGTGAATTAGACGTTTGCTGATTCCTAGCTCAGCAAGACCCTCTATGGATATATTGAGAGCGCGAGGTCTCAACATATCCTTGTTGTAGGGAAGTAAGACATATTATACCAGGGCCGCTACATTCGTCACCTGAATTCTACGCTTGCTACGAAGCAATTCTCCTCTTGGCGTCCAAAATAAAATATCCTTAGAAGAGGCCAAACTGTGCAATAAATCCGAAGCATCTTTATGGGGGACGGCTCTCGGAAGATCATCCAAAACATCTTTAATTCTTGGTTCCTCTTCATTCTCACTCTTATCAATCGAGGTGTCACTTTCTTCACTTTCCCAATCAATGTTTCTCTTGATGTTCACTGCAGCGTGACTTCAGTAGCAAATGATCTTGAAAGACCTAAGACTCCCCTATTTATACCATCAGAAGCCCAGTGAGAATAGGGGCTAACAAATGTTCAATAAATCCACCTCCCTCTTGCACTAGTAGTTGCTTCTTTTCTTTGAATGGAACGAGTGTATAAATAGATTCTCTGTGTGGAGTTAGTCTTCGCCTGTCTTCCTCACTGATATCCTCTAACAACATTATGTGTCGCTTGGACGAGCGAATGTACTTGTTCTGGAGATTCAGTTTCGAGAAGAAATTGACGTTGATGGTCGGGACAAGAAGCTAAGAGATGGATAAAATCACGATTTCTCTTTACTCTTCGAGACGTGGTTGAAACTGATCTGAGATTTTATAAAGAGGGCAATTTATAGTGAGGAGGAGGAGGATATAAATGAGAGTATATAGTGTTTCGGCTCATTCATCCAAAATCTTTTATTGGGTAAACATGGTTTTTAGACATTGCCCAGAGTGTGGAGAAAAATTCTCAAGGGGTGATAATCTGTAAACGACACATGGATAACAAAGACGATTTATTCAGATTTTCGAAGCCCAATTAAGTCATCTGAGCGTGATACCTCTTGTGACTCTTTTTAACTACAACACCCCTTCACATGTATGGTTGCTGGTATGACAGGTTGTGGTAAAACGGTCTGGGTACATAGGTTACACGAAGAAGCCCATCAAACAATTTTCCGTCCACCCCAGAGGATTGTGTTGTGCTATTCACAGTGGCAGCCTGCGTATACAGCACTCCTTAGTATGGTACCTGGTATCGAATTTGTGAAATAAATCCCACCTGATATCGAGCAAGATCACTATTTTGATGTACATGTAAGAAACCTGATTGTCACTGATGACCAGATGACTGAAACGGGAAATGGCGTTACTTTGTGGATGCTTGTCATTCTCAAAGGGATTAATTGCTCATATAGAACACACCCTGTATAGTATTGCACATTTTTGCGTTCACTCTAGCTTCGATAACACGTCCTCGTTCTACTCAATCTATAGTACATTTCTCATAGCATTGGTTATATTGCTTTTGATTATTTTTTTATTGCAACATGGGTAAATCCAAACGAACCAGTTTCTGTAGTGGGTGTAAGCTGTCTAAGACGGAACACGCATTTGGTCCTCCGGGAAAACATTGCGAGGGACCACAGTCGCTCGTCAGTACACCAGACGCTACTCCTACCACTTCTCAACCTCAAGATTCGCCCGAACGCCAAGACGTTCTCTCTACCCTCGTTAAAGCGGTGGAAAATCTTAGCCATCAGGTGGCTTCCCTACAGGAGGACCACAATACGCTGCGTGAGTCCGTTGGTCGCCCTCCAGCTCTTCCTTCGGTCGCATCTCCTACCACACCCACTAGCCGGCTCCGCACTGCCCCTAACCCTTCAAGTTCACGGTTGAATCTGGGCGATTTACGTGCCATGGAGGGGCTCGTAGATTAGGCAAATCGTCGGGTCGCTACCTTGGGCCTCATTGAAGACAACAGCGGCAGCGACGACAGTGACGCTGATGTGCCTACACCGAAAAGCCAGGTCCAGGGGGCGTCTGCAAGCGCTGGCTGTTGTAAGTTGAAATCGGGTAGGGAAGCTAAGATGACCAGTTCGGTCTTGTACCCACAACTCTGGCCCCATAGCCATCTTAGTTTAACCCACGCTAAACGCGAAGTTCTATTCGAGAACCTCACGTTGGAGGAATTCGTCGCCGGTTATGGGCAAATACTGTTATTGCCAACTCTGCCGTCCGTCGAATCGACAGCCAGACTCGGTCATCTCGTCCATCTTATGTACCTAGCTCAACAGTACGAATGGCACGCCGTGTTGAGCTTCCATGGGGCGATTCTGTTAGAGATCGAGCGTGGTATGCAGTCATGGGGCGACTCTTTTTCTCATTTAGAGTCGCACCTTATACGGATATATCAAGCCAACTACGACCACGCGCTCCGCCTTATCTAACGGGTAGTTCAACTTCTACGGCCATATTATTCTGTCGTGACTACCAGAAATCTAAATGTTCCCACAACAAGGATCATTATGGTTATATTCGTGGTATTTCGAAATGGCTGCGCCACATTTGTGCCACGTGCTGGACAAAAAATCGAAAACAGGAGCTTCATCGGGAAGGATCCACTGACTGTCCTCTGTTTTCACCTTCTTCTAGTGGCGATTCTGCACGCGACTGACTGCCTTCATCACTATTGCCTCCATTAGAGTGTTTTACAGTTCGAGACTTTGATCCCATATCGAGACTGAATACTGTTCCCGGCTGTGTACCGACCGGTGATCCTACGGTAGATACTGGCCGTTTATATCGTGACAATTTTCGTACTTCTACGGATTTCGAGGGTCAGTTGCATCCCGATCGCGACAATATGTTTTTCATTCAATCACATTATAAAGTGATTCAAACCGGACTTCCAAATTATTTACAGGCTCGGGTTGGCGTTCCATCTGGACTATGTTTACCTACTTGGCGCAGATTATTACGTGACTATCAAGACAGTATCGTTTGTGAATTGTTGGAGTATGGTTGGCCAATCGGATACACTACCCCTTTTCTTCCAGTATTTGATATCCGAACTCATCGAGGTGCCTTGAATTTTCCTCATAGTCTTGACACTTATCTCCACGACGATTGCCTACTTGGACGCGCCGCAGGCCCATTTGTCGTACCTCCTTTCGACCATGGTTTTGTTATTTCTCCTCTCAATACCGTGGCGAAGCGCGATTCAGAGGAGCGTCGCGTGATTGTCGACTTGAGTTGGCCATGTGATAGGTCAGTTAATGATGGCATTTCGAGTGACACGTACTTGGGGGAGTTAATTAATTTATCTTATCCAACCGTCGATTCTATAGTGCACGCGATTGTTCTTCATGGTCGGGGTTGCCTGTTATTCAAGCGTGATCTACGAAAGGCTTACCGGCAATTACCCGTGGATCCAGGCGATTATAATTTACTTGGCTATTCCTGGAAGGGTCATCTGTATTTTGATACTGTGCTAACAATGGGTTTACGTTCGGCCGCGATGGTGTGCCAACGCACTACGAGTGCTGTTACTTGGTTTTCCAACAGAATGGATATACGATGTTTAATTACCTAGACGATTTCATTGGCGTTGAATCTTTAGGCCGTGCTAACACTGCCTTCAGCGCATTAGGAGCCTTGTTGTCTTCCCTGGGACTCGTCGAGTCTACGTCTAAAGCTTGTCCACCGTCAACCGTTATGATTTGTTTAGGAGTCGAGTTTGATACTAATAATTTCACTTTGTCACTTACGATCTGACGTAAGATCATAATGTCCGTGATTTTTCCATAAAACTCCCCCTTTATAGGGTTGTTTTCTGGATTTTGATTAGAACAGATGGAGGAAATACGTCTTAAGTATGTTTTGAAGCAGTTTGTTGAAAGAACGGGTAAGCAGAAGAAATTAAATTTTGAACAAATCAACGTAGATCTATATAAGGCAACAGCCCGTTGTGTAGCGTTCAGGACGTCCAAGGAGAATATCCTCTACTGGGTTAAAGCGTTACAGGATCAATACTTCGACGCCCTCAAAGATTCCGACGAATTCAATGTAAAGTGGATTGACCATGAAAATGGCAAAGACGAACATCATCTGGACAGCATTGAACTAAAGATTTTTCGAGCGTGTGAGCCGCATGAGGAGAAACATGAGCCGGAAACGAACGCCGCGAAACAAACAGAGGAATTTGCCAGTGGATCTCTTCTTTTTACTATTCACGTATATCTTACTACGGGTGTAGTCTTGTGTCAAGGTATTGGCTACGAATCTTGGGCTACATCGGAATTCCCAAGATTGAAAGAGAAGGTTGTATTACTTCTTGAAGACGAGCGCGCCACAGGGGTATCAAGTTCGGTTGAAGCTGAAATCACTTCAGATCAATTAAAGAAGATTTTTGTTAATACCCGACCGAATAAAGGGCAAAAAGTCGCATGTGATAAGGTTATAGCCCCCGTTATTGACCTAGCAAAAGAATCAGTCGATGATCAAGCCAACGGCACAGAAAATCTTGCTCCAGAAACACCGAAATCTAGTCATGAACGCGAGCGGAAACGGCGAAACTCCTTCGACTCAATCCGTGGGATGTCACCTCGCAATCAAAAGTCTATGTCAGACCTACGTTCGATGATGTGTGCTTTTGAGGCCGAGATCATAGAAATCCGCAATGATCTTACACTTTCCTTACATCAAAATGGCACTTACAACGACAAGATCAGCTAACTAGAAGATAAATTAGTTAAACTAGAGAACACAAATAAAGCAGAGGTCAAGTTGCTTGCTTCACGGGTGGTTGACCTCGAGGTTGAAAACGCCTCCTTGAAAACGGAAGCTGTAAAGATGCAATCAGATATCAACCAGCTAAAAAAATCACTGAAATCCTCAAATAAACGGGCTGAGCTACGTGATCAAGCAGTGGGAACAGAGCATGAAGTTGAGCCAAAGGCACCGGAAGAAGCAGAAGTATTGACAATCCCTGTACACGAGAACCGATATAGTATTCTCGGGGATTCAACACCATCTTTATCTGAAACACAACATATAAACCATCCGCTCCTACGCAATGAAATGTCCACTGAAGAGCCGAATGCGACATCGCGCGCAGATATTAATTATTCACAGACTACAAGAGAAGAATCTCAATCCGCTGATTGGCAACAGGCACGCCCTAGACATCGAGCAAGCCGCGGGAATGTGGTCCTCCTTGCTGATTCAAATGGCAGATTCATCAAATCAAGTAAATTATGTCCTGACAGACCAGTCGATCACATATTTTGTCCTACAATATCAAGGACCGCACAAACATTGCACTCACAAGACCTGGGAAACCCATCACACATAGTAATCCATACAGCAACAAATGACATAGAACATTCACCTATTGATAAATGTGTGGACGATTTCCAGATGCTAATCGATACTGCTTCGCAGAGGTACCCTTCCACAAGAATTCATATATCCACTCTTCTGACACGAGCAGATGATAAAAACAGTTTACGAAAGCAATTTAATGATCGACTTAGTCTACTTCACCTTCCGGTAAATGTACAATTTATAAACAATGAGAACATTACTGTTGATATGCTACATGACAATAAGCATATTCAAAAAAGACGAATAGGTGTCCTAGTTGGAAATTTTAAGGATAATATCTACAATAGAATTACCAATCGAAGATCTATGGCCCATCCTCAGTCATATGAACTAGCTACTACTCGACCACAACGATCATCGGTTCCACCTCGACTACAACGACCTAATTATGAAGAACCTACTAATACTGTCCCAACTACCACTGTCCCACCTCGCGCATCGCCAGAAATTCGAGACATGGTTATTGCGCAATACATATTGACCCCTGTTCACTGTGTGAAATGGGTCGTGAAAATTTACAGAGAAATGTATGGGATCCTAAACATTTTCGTTATTTTTCATGAAATACGGTACAATCGTAAAAATGTGCGATCGAGGCATTATTTCTACAGATATTATCAATTCAATTCAAAGCAAGTCAAAGCCAAGTAGTAAACTTTGGTGATTCCTTTCTTTGATTTTAGAGGAAGCATACAAGTTCGATTTATTTACAGTGGACATTAAAGATTTCCAGTAAAAACATGCAGATAAGAGTTTATAAAATGTATCTGCTGCAAATCTAAAACCTTAGCAAAAAAATGTGCGGGCGAAGAGTAGAACACATAAACAAGACCTACCGTATTCTTCCCTTCTAATGTCCCAAAGTTCATTTTCGGTGATTCCTTTTCCTTCTTGAAAATTCAGCTTTTCGACAAGAAACCTCAGACTCCATATTTGCACGCTAAAACCCGTAATATTGCTCGTCTTGAGACTGCCATAACTCTGACCACAAGTGACCAAATCCAACAAACATGGTAGCTTTGGAAACCTTGTTCTGTACTCTAGAAACTGCAGTGTGTTTGTTTAAACAGCCAGCAGTTATTCAAGCTAATTTGTCCTTTTGGAAAGTAGGTCCTAAACGGACCAAAAGAGACGAGTCTGCGATAAAATGTTACCCAATTACGGGTTGGTACTTCATGTATCCTGCGTTATAGTGTCCCAATGTACCATACATGGTATGTCTACCATCTATATACTATCAGGCCTCAATGTCTCGAATTTCTGGCGATGGGATCACAACGACTTTATGAAGAACCCACTACCATCCCACCTCGACCTCAACGACCATATACACAGTCTACTTCAGTTAGTCCTCAACAACAACGATCATATGTACAACCCACGACTACGGGGATGTCCTCTCAACCACAGCCATATATGCAACACGCTATTACGGCCCCTCGTGCTGAATATATTCCAAATAGAACATCATATGCAGATGTTACAGTCAAAGGAGAAAGGTCCATGCCGCCGTTACACAGTATGGATCCTTCTATAGTTATGAAATTATTTAATATTTACGAAATGATTAGACAAGGTTAGCCCTGTCAATTTTACAGATATAGAGATATATAGATATATTTGTATATATTTTTTGTCGTATTTCCCCCTTTTGTTCTGATCAAGGTCTAAACCCTAGTTTATAATTATGTGCATAGGTAGGACACGTTCACCAGTTCTACCACATTCGTTAAAACTGAGCTGTTGGAATATAAATGGTCTCGGTAGTTCTGTTTTTGGAAATAAGTTAATTCATCATGATTTTTTAAATAATGTAGGAAAATGTGATCTGTTAATTATCTCGGAGATCTGGGGTTATGAAACTTTAGATATTCCAGGATTCGATACCATTGCTGTTAACTCACCAAATAAGTTGTCTTCTAAAAAGTCTGGGAGATTTTCGGGAGGAATTTTAATTGCTGCTTCATCGTGGATAAAGAAAGGAATATCAGTCGTTAAACAATCAGCTGACTACATTTGGTGTAAACTAGATAAAACTTTTTTCCAATTAACAAATGATGCATACATATGTTCATGTTATATACCGCCATCTGAATCGCCATATTTTGACCCTGAAGTTTTTGTTAATCTAGAAAATGATATAAGCTATTTCAAGAGATCTCAATGCTCGAACAGGAAATCTTGATGATTTTATTAATGCGGAAAACTCTGATCACGTTTCTCAAGATTGCCTCCCAATGGAAAAACATCCTCAAAAGAGGAATAATTTTGATAATAAAATAAACAATCATGGCAAATTTATAATAGACTTATGTAAATCACTAGATTTAAAAATCCTAAACGGTAGAGTAAAAGGAGATTCCCTTGGGCAGATAACGTTTAATGGTAGACAGGGTTTCAGCACCGTAGATTATTTCATATCTAGTAATGACTTGCTGGACTCTTTTCACAGTCTTATAGTCAAACAAACTACTCCATTGTCTGACCATTCTCAAGTAATCAGTTGGTTAAAAATTTCACCTACGCCTTTAATGAATAAACCAGATAAAGCGGAATTATTTGACCTCCCAGCACAATTTATTTGGAAACCTGAATCTAAAGATATGTTTTCAAAATCACTACAGTCTACAGAAGTACAAAATTTAATTTTTGAATTCGAACGAACAAATTTTAGTCATGACTCTGAAGGTATTATTAATGCTATTGGAAAATTTAACAACATTATTGAGTTTGCCGCTAAAACATCTTTACGTTTATCTAAATCCGGTAAACATAAACGTAAAAAGAGATTCTCTAAACCATGGTTTGATAATGCTTGTAATGAATTAAGACAGCATCATAAGAAAGTAGCAAATACACTTCATCGAAATCCTCTCAATATGGAGACAAGAAACGAATATAATATTGTTAACAAAAGTTACAAGTCGATCTTAAAACAAAAGAAACATGAGTTCTCTCAGACTAGTATTGATGCTCTCGCTCACGAAAAAAATCCAAAACAATTTTGGTCTAGTTTAAAATCATTAAACGATTTAAGCAATGAGCAAAGTGAACACCCGATTCCTTTAAATGACCTATATACACATTTTAGTAATCTTCACTCTATAGATGAGAAAACGTTTTCACAAACTCAGCATCAAATCACGGATGTAGTATATAATTCTGAAATACCGGAAAAATTTAATACCATTCTTGACAATTCAATCACTAAATCAGATATTAGGAAGGCAGTCAAGAGATTGAAAACTAAGAAAGCACCTGGTATTGATAGAATACGTAATGAAATGCTAAAATGTGGAGTACATATATTAATTAATGTGATATTTAAATTGTTCAATCTTATACTGAGAGCAGGGATATATCCTGATATTTGGACAAAAGGTGTAATCAGCAGCATTTATAAATCGGGAGACAAATCAGATCCGTCTAATTACAGAGAAATTTGTGTCACTAGTTGTTTAGGAAAGTTATTCTGTTTTATTTTGAATAGTAGACTACAATCACTCCTTGACAACAACAATATTTTACATAAATCTCAAATTGGTTTCCTTCCGGGAAACCGAACGTCTGATCATATTTTTTCTCTAAGAACTTTGGTTGACCAATACGTTCACAACACACCTAAAGGGAAATTATTTTGTTGCTTTGTTGATTTTAAAAAGGCGTTTGATTCGGTATGGCATGCGGGCTTGTTAAGGAAGTTACTTAGTTATAAGATAGGAGGTCAATTTTACCGCCTGATTTCGAACATGTATTCAAAAACTGAATGTTGTATTAAATCTGGAAATATGAGATCTAACTTCTTTAAGTATAATAGAGGAATACGACAGGGATGTATTTTATCTCCATTGTTATTCAATTTATATTTGAACGATTTGCCATTCATTTTACAAAATTCCAATGATCTCGATTCAATAACTTTACCTAAGGGGTGGACCATTAGAAATCCTGGGAGGGGGGGTGGGTAGTCCAAAAAATAAATTCGTGCAAGGCTAAATGTCCCCAAAAAATATTCCTGCAAGCACTAAGGCACAAAAAAAAAATCCTGCAAAGGAACATAACTGATGCATTGTTCAATTTTTGTTTTGAAAAAATACTAGCAATTCAGTTTTACCAAATTTAGTTCTAAAGATTACCCACACAGTCTGTGTAACTAATTTTCAGGTATTTCCAGATGAAAACAACCTCCCCAACCTTCATAAAAATAGTTTAGTCACTGTTGTCATGGAAATATCAACTTAATTACTGAAGGCTCAAATTATTCTCTGATGCCATTAGTTTTTGCAACCGCGTTTAACGTCAGGTTTCATTGAGTAAACTTGAACTGATGTGCACATTCTCAAAGATTACTGAGTCTGTGCCAGTAATTTCGAACACATGGAAATATTTTCATGTATAGTCTTGTGCAAAACATCATGGACAATGAAATATTGGGGTATGCATATTTTATTTAGCCTGAATAGAGCCAAGCAATGAAAGACCGGGACTATATGAATTCTAAGGCGATCAAATTAAATTCCTCACATCACTGGGCTCTTACAAAAAACTGCGGCTCAAAGTAAATAAACAAGTCAAGGAATGTAAAGCAAATTACTATAAAGATCTGATTAGACAAAACAAAGGAAATTCAGGTGCTCTATGGAAAACTATAAATGAATGATTGACTTGCAGTAATACATTTGTAAGATCTAATGATGGCTCCCAGCCGACCTTTATCCAATCTGATGGAAAACAGTTAACAGAGCCAACGTCGATCGCTTGTGCTCTTAACAACCACTTCACATCGATCGGACCTTTGTTAGCAGCAAAGTCTGACCCTGTTGACCCAAAATCCGAGCTCCAAAACCCTGATTGCCCCCTTTTTCGGGAAAAAAAACCCTGATTGCCCCTTCTTTAAATAAAAACAAATAGGCCCTAAATAAATTGTTCACCTGAAAAGGAATTAAACTCAAATCCTGACCCTGATCTGCCCAAATTAGGTCAAAACCCTGACCCTACCTGCCCAAACTGAGCTCAAAACCCTGACCCACCCCCGCGGCACATACATAATACGTCACAAACAGGAGTACCCCCTGGGTATTCTACCTGCTGTAAGTAAGATTCTTGAAAGGGCTGTACATCATCTCTCGAAAGAGAAAATCCTCACACCTAATCAGTTTGGTTTCCACCCGAGGTTATCTACTGAAAGTGGTTTAGCACACTTCACTGACAACATTCTACAACACATGGACAATGGCAAGGTGACTGGTGTAGTATTCTTAGACCTGTCCAAGGCTTTTGCGACTGGACCACAACCTTTTGCTGACGAAGCTCAAGGCCATTGGTGCTTGCAGTGAAGTTGTAATTTGGTTTACCTCCTACCTTGATAACCGACACCAGATAACTGCAATAGGCGACTGTTAGTCCTTTTCGTACTCAGTGCGAGTTGGCGTACCACAGAGTATTCTCGGTCCTCTCTTGTTCTTGGTTTACGTCAATGACCTTCCTATTACTGTAGATCATTGCCAAGTGACCATGTACGCTGATGACACCGTGATATACTGTAGCCGTCCTTCTATCAATGACATCGAACATTGCTTAAATCATGACTTGGCAAAATTGGCCTCTTGGTTTCGTATAAATCGCCTGACTTTGAATACTTCTAAATCTAAGTTTATCTTACTAGCTTAATAGGTACTCCACATAAACTGAAATCTTGCTCTAGCATCGATGTCATTATAGACAACGTCGGTGCCCCTCGAACGCTCTGTCAATATCAAGCACCTCGGCCTTCACCAAGGCCTTCTACCTATTAAAGTAAACCAAAGGCTTGGTCTGGTCAAGTGTATCAGGCCGACTTATTACCCCTCGAGACACGCCTTACTTTGTATAATAGTTTAGTACACGGTGGGCATAAATGACCCTGAAATCGCTCACATTGAGCGTGCCAAAAATATATAAACTAGAAAAACAAATTTAATTCGACCTCAAATTTAACGAAATTTTGGTGGGTTAATATTAATATGAAATTACGTCTTCAAATTCAATCGGATTTGTATATTGACGTTGTGTGACGTCATGATGAACGACTCCTATTAAGGTCAAATTCTTCGTTATGTATATATACGTTTGCAACAAAGCATGTTATCACAACAACATAAATATTTATTTTTGAATGCCGCAATTTGGAAGTCTCCACGATAAATATTTCCAGAGTTATTAAGAACTTAAGTCCATGGGTATGACTTAAATTATACTTTCTACATTGAGGAAATATAAAAATGACCATATTGAGCTTATTCAGTGTACAATAAGTACATTTATTCGTTAAAACCCGAAAAATACTCATATTTATTTTCTAAGAGAAGTTTTCAAAAATATATGACGTCATAATGACGTATACTCTTGTTCACTGTGAATGTTAAAGCAATTCCTCTCAAAAATTGGATGTATTCTTTAAGTTGCTAGATTTTCATGAACAACTATTCTAAACTCTAAAAGATGAATTAAGAAGTTATTTTGTAAGTGGTTTCACGTTGAATACTGTTCCCGACAAATTTTGGCGGGAAAATTACAAAAAAAATAACATTTTGTCTCCCTCTTAACTAATCGAACTCGGGTTTTCGATTTCTTTGTTATCAAGATGATGGGAATTCAGAAATATGTAATTTAATGATTTTGAAAATATAGCAACGTGAGCGATTTGAGGGTCATTTGTGCCCACCGTGGTATGTCCACGTTTTGACTACACTGATGCAATATGGGGTGACAAATACAACTCAACCCTCATGGACGATCTGCAGATTTTGCAAAATAAGGCGGCCAATATAATTCTTGAATTTACCTAGTTATAGTTCTTCGGCGGCACAAGCCTTGTTAAATCTCAATTGGCCTACTCTTTCCAAACGTCGTATTGTACATCGTCATATTTTAATATATAAGTATGTCAATGGACTCATTGATTATGATTTTAATATCTTAAAGAACAGTGACATTCACATGTATAATATAAAGAGAAATAATGATTTTAGACTTCCAAGAATCAAGCTTAATAGACCAGTTCGCGGTAAATTCCGACATGTTGAAAGGGGTGCATGGGAATCGATGGGAATCCGATGCCACATAAAATCCGTAAAATCGAATTTCTGAAATATTCTTCAGATACAAACTTAAGATACCAGGTAAAAGATTAACATATCGAAATTTGAGGGATGTAGCTGTGCTGTGAAGCGTACAGTCGTGTTTTCAGTTTTCCATACATTGTCTGTAAATTTTCACGCGGAATTTGACTCATTTTTTATAACATTAATAACATTATTATTATTATATGATATTATGGTTGTATTCACAGGCTGTAAATATGTACTAAATAATTCGACAATTTCATCCTCAAACCCTATTGAAGTCAAAGGCATACAAAGGTTATTCCAAAATGCCACATTTGCAAGAATATGCTAGGGAACAGTCTAATGCTATGGTTTAAGTTGTATATATTACAGTATGGCTTAAATTTATTATCACTAAGTCTATTATATACATTTACACATTCATTTAATTTAAACTCAAGGTTAAACTGGTATTTTCTTTGTTATGTGAATTATATTAGAATGGGTTCTATACATACTTCAGTTTACGATAATCATAACTTAGACCTATTATGAACATTTAAGCGTTGTACCTATAGAATGTGCACCGAAAAAAAAAATCGTGCAGAGCTATCGCCTTTAAAAAAACATTCTTGCAGAACTCACACTGCTAAAAAAAATATCGTGCACAAAAAGTTTTCCACCCCCCCTCCCAGGATTTCTAATGGTCCACCCCTAATGGATCATCGTTAAACTGTTTGTTTTATGCAGATGATTTAGTATTAGTTTCTAAAAGTGCTACAGGTTTACAAAAATGTATCAATGCTTTACAGCAATACTGTCAGAGATGGATGATGTCAGTTAATTATAAGAAGACTAAAGTTGTAATTTTCCAAAAACAATATCGAAAATCAACCATTGATAAACACGCCTTCTATCTGAATGATACTGAGATTAATAAATCTCATGAGTACACATATTTAGGAACCACCATCTCAAGCAATGGAAATTTTTCAAAATCTAAAACAATATCAAAGGAGAAGACACGACGTTCTATATTCGCAGCAAAACGTTATCTTGATTTCACTTTAATGCCTATAAAAATGTGTACTAAATTATTTGATACTTTGTTTGCTCCTATCCTGTTATATAACTCAGATATTTGGGGGGCTTACGATAGTATTAATTTAGAAAAATGGGAATCTGGTTCGATAGAGAGACTTCATGTTCAATTTTTCAAATTTTATCTTGGACTAAACAAAAGAGCCCCTAACGTCGTTGCCCGTAATGAAGTTGGCAGGTTATCTTTGAAATCTTTAATCTATCGTAATATGTTGCATTTTTGGGCTCATTTAAAGCAGCTTCCTGAAAATAGTATTGCCAAACAATGCTTACTTATTTCAAATGATTTAGCATCCTCGGGAAAATTAAGTTTTATGAGTTCGATTAATAAATTGATAGATACATACGAGAAAGGAGATAATAATTTGACATTAAAGAAACGTTTATCCAATATAAAGACTGAAATTATTAAAGATTCAACACTTCAACAATTGAAACTCATAAGTATAAATAGGAAACTATCATTTTATTCAATGTTCAAACATGATACTAAAATCACCGATTGTCTTGACCAAATTAAGAATGTCAATCATAGGAAATCTCTTGTTAAATTGAGGTCTGGAAATCATAAATTACTCATCGAAGTTGGCAGACATAGATGTCCAAAAATTCCTCTTGACCAAAGGATATGCCAACACTGTAATTCTGACAAAGTTGAAGATGAAGTACATTTTATGTTACATTGCACTTTATATGATAAGCTAAGGAAGTCTTTATTTGAAGATATAAATAGTAATTATAGTCAATTTTTAAATTTAGATGAAAATCATAAAATTATATTTTTGTTTAATAATGTTGATCCTTATGTGTCCACAAAATTAGCACATTTTATATATGAAGCATTTGATATAAAACGAAATTTAGTTCTCCAAAATATAACTTAGATAGCTTAACATAGATTTTATCTTATTTTATGATTATTTCTGGCAATACCATTTATGTACATGGGAATGCTAATAAAGATTGTATTGTATTGTATTGGATCGACTGACGGAAATAGAAGAATTACTTTACCAATGGGCTACGAAAACGTCTGCGACAAAAACTGCTCTGCAGTCTCTGGTGGGGAAGCTCGTCTTCGTCTCCAAGTGTGCGCGCCAGAGTCGTGTTTTTATTGCACGCATTCTGCAGCTGTTGCGACAAGTGCGTTACCATCATCACCATATCAACTTAAATACAGAATTTCGTAAGGACATTCGTTGGTGGTGCCGGTTTTTAAGTAAATACAACGGTGTGTCCATGATCAACACTTCTGACTGGTCTTCGCCAGGAGAGGTTTTTGCCACAGACGCCTGCCTTTCAGGCTGTGGTGGCCTTTGTAATGATCAATACTTCCACTCAACATTTCCGGATTTTATTGTGGCTCAACGACTAGACATTAATGCACTGGAACTTCTCACTATCGTGGTTGCACTTAAGTTATGGGGTTCCCGCTGTCGAGGTCTTCGTCTAACCGTACGCTGTGACAATTTGGCCGCGGTCACTGTGCTCAATACCGGTCGATGTCGAAGCCCCTTCATGAATGCTTGCTTGCGTGATATCTGCTACTTGTCAACTACTCACTGATGACTTTGAACTTCGCGCAGTGCATTTAACTAGTGCCCAAAATCGAGCAGCTGATTTATTATCACGTTGGTCCTCCGACTTGGCTGCCCCTCAGCGCTTTCTACGTTATGTTCAGGCTAACCATTTCAATGAAATCGCCGTTCCAGTACGATTATTTGAGCTTGAAGATCTCGTTTGATCTCTTACAGGATCTTCTCTGCGCTTGTTACGTAGGGATCTACGCAACACTCGACGAGCAGCCTATGCGGTGGGAACGTATAGTAATTTCAGGACGCAATTGAGAGCGTATTTTCTCTTTTGTGACTATTTCTGTTTACAAGCAGTCCCAGCAGATTTAGAAACTGTTTGCTTGTATACACAATTTTTAAGTCGTACACTAACTCCGCCTTCTATAAGGAACTATCTGAATGGAGTTAAACTGTTACATATATTAGTTGACGCAGACTATTCCTATAGTAAAGAGTTCATATTGTCACTCACGCTACGGGGCATTTCCCGTAAAGCTCTACATACGCCACGCAGAGCGCCGCCAGTCACCCCATCGATTTTACTTCAGGTCGCTAGTACCCTCCGTTATAGTTCGGATCCTACTGATTGTACATTTTATTGTTCCTTTTTATTTGCATTATTTCTTTTTAATGGCCCGTCTCGCGAATACTATCGTACCGCTTTCACGGCCTACTTTTGACCATCGCCGTCATTTAACTCGAGTGGTACGTAACATTCAAGCATACTAAAACTATTCAATTCGGTGAACGTTTGCTTCATATTCCTTTACTCCCCATTGAGGGTTCACCTTATGCCCCGTTGCAGCATACAGGCGCATGGTTCGACTTATTCCTACTGGTAAACGCAGTCTTTTGTTCGTTTTACCATTTCGGGGCTCGCTCATTCCCCTCACAAAATCCCGGCTTATCTCAGCTTTTCGCCACAGTCTACAAGCCGTAGGTGTTCCTAATTCAAACAGCTTTAGAGGTCATTATTTTCGTCGAGGCGCCGCATCTTGGGCCTTCAATATCGGTATTCCAGGGGAAATAATTCAACTTTATGGTGACTGGTCTAGCGATGCATATAAGCTATATCTCGAGTTCTCTCTAGAATCTAAGCTGTTGCTGGCTAACGTCGTACGCAATGCCATTAGTGTTATTGATTAGTTTTCGGATATCTTCTTGCTTGTTTGGCGGGGTTTGGTGGCAGAGAGATTTATTGTTTGCATCTTCCGATGTTTCACGTTTTGTATCTCGGATTGTTTTCCGTGCATTTTAATAAACTTCTCTCTTAGCCAAACAAGCAAGCTGTGTCAGTGTGTTCTATGGGGGGAATTGCGTTACTTTGTGGATGCTTGTCATTCTCAAAGGGATTAATTGCTCATATATTTTGCGTTCACTCTAGCTTCGATAACACGTCCTCATTCTACTCAATCTATAGTACATTTCTCATAGCATTGGTTATATTGCTTTTGATTAATTTTTACCCACCCACCATCCCTATATAGTTTACGTAGACACTGATGGGTGGCAGAGAGGTTTATTGTTTGCATCTTCCGATGTTTTACGTTTTGTATCTCGGATTGTTTTCCGTGCATTTTAATAAACTTCTCTCTTAGCCAAACAAGGAAGCTGTGTCAGTGTGTTCTATGGGGGGAATTATAATAGAATTATCAACGTGTTTACCAAAGGATCTCATCCTTCAATGTCCTCTACATTTTATAGAATCTATTTCATCAGGGTAAAGGCAATCCCAGCATCAGTTTAAACAGTACATCATTACTTGGTGCTGTTTAAGACAGACTACAAATTTTAACACTGACCGAGCAAATGTATCCCAGGCAGACGGAGTATTTTCTCAACAAGTACGAAAAGGCTGTTAGGATACCTTATGGTTATTTGCTTGTCGACTTAAAACCAAATACACCGGAGGGCTGTAGGTTAAGGACCAATGTTTTACCCGGTGAACAGCAACAACCACAAGAGATACATTGTATCTAACGAGGATAGTGGTTCTAACGTACTGCGTAAGTACGTCGAGCAGCATGCAGAGCTTTACAATATCCCCGCAAGTAGAAAAATACAAAGCTTGAAGGATGATATGAATAGGGTACTAAACCGTAATGAACTCAGTGATGCCCAAAAAGCAAGAAATTATGTCCAGCTTCAAAACAACTTTATGAGGTATTAAAACATCAAATGAGTCACTATCCTGTACCGCCTACAACTCTTCCACCTGGTATCGCAACCCACCCCCAAGAACAAGAAATAGCCGATACACTCATCACACCGCAACAAGTATACCTCGATTTAGCTGAACCAGCTACAGTGCCGTATTCAGCAAAAGTATATCAGTCCGCAGTCACGAACATTTATTTGTCTTCTTTGAGCTCACCAACCATACCGCCACAAGTACACCTAGATTCGTGTGAACCAGCCACATTGCCCAATTCAGAGGAAACATACGAATCCCCATTCCCTAATATTTCTTTGTCTTCTTTGAATTCATCAACCAAAAAGCTACTCTCCCCGCTACGAAAAAGAAAACGCTGACGGTTGGACCTCAATAATTACTTGGATGATGATGCCGAAGAAAGTGTTGGACCTTATCTAAAAGCCGATCGCATCAGACGATCATTGCAAATTCGAAAGCCTTATCCCTACAAGTATTAACATTGTATTAGTAGAGCTGGAGACAACAGTTAGCGTTGGGTCACGGTGTAGTGGATTTGGAGCTAAATTTGCATTGTAAATCTTATCATGGTTTGAATCAATAATATATTTTTCCGAGTAGTTCGTTTTGTTGATAAGATTATGTTAATTGTGGCAGTTTCGTTATAGAGAAGAATTTGCCTATAAGATCGTTTTTTCCTCCAAACAATTATTCAGTTATCGCTAATCCCTAAGAACAATAGCAGAGTTGATCTAATGAACCATACCGGATTTTATATACAACAAGAGCCCATCTGGGCTTTCACTCGGGCCATGTCCCCTAGTATTTCCCAACCTTTATTGAGAAAGGGGTACAACCATAAAGAAATTGTTTTCCGTGTCCAAGGGAAGCACTATTAGAAATGTGGATGGGGAGGTAGGACTTCCTCAAGATGCACATTTGTTTGGCCCCTTGGTTGTGCAGGGCAGGTTATTTTCTTTGATATTTTGCGTTCCAGGATTTTTATTTTGGACTATCCTTCTACAGATTTCTGATGATGTGTTCCCAATGAGATTAAAGATGAAATACACTTTCATTTGAAATCCTCTTAGTAATAACCGAATGGAAGAATTATTAGCTGAATTTAGCAGTCTTTAGGAGTGGCTGGTAGCGCGGTGACATTCATTCTCTGCTCCCCTAGTATATATATGTAATTTAATATTTTTATTTTTCTCGTGTATGTAAATTAAAGAAGTTGACCTCTACTTATTCATGTAACGCACGCTTACAATTTAGTCAAAGATTATTAACTGAAATGCCTGTTGGTTATCTCTATTTAAAAGCTTTTACCCTCATTCCCAAAACTGCAGTCTGCTCATTATATTACAGAACTATAAAGGGAGCTGTTGGAAGCCTTTAATTTCTCGAACCAAAACCTCGGCCGTGAGAGGATACCTTGAGAGTTGAATATTGCTTCGCTCATCATAAATTATTCTGTGCTGATCGAGTGTGTATTTATCCGGGGTATATTTCAAAAACACGGTCAAAATTATTTTAGTGTTGGCCTACAGATCACGGTGTTTGCGCTGGTATGTATTATGACCGAGAGTAAAATAAAATGTGGCATAAAACCTACGAAACGTACCTCAAACAAGAATACCGTCCGATGGCGAATTCTATTTGCGCCACGAGGTCAATTATTGCATAATTTAACGCATGCGCAGAAATGTTGTTGCACCCAACAAAAAAAAAAGGGCCTGCAGATTTAGACTCGGGCCTGCCCACAGGCAGCCCGAGTAATTATCTTATGAGTTATTAACTGTAAAGGAAATTAATAAAGACAGTTTAGAGCCTATCACGAGTAGTTTGTTTTTCCTGTTTACGCTACAACGGGGTTAGATATTGCGAGGTATGTTTTATTCTTTTACATTCAACTTCGAATGGATTCGGGGTCGATCGGCCCTGGCGTTATAGCCGCTCCAAACAATAGGATCCCAAAAATAGAAGCATGACATCACCCACAGAAACAATAGATAATGAGAAACCACAGCACTTTGTTCATGTAGAAAGACAATAGATAATTTATTCACCTCCCTTTTATCTATGAGAGCGCCACACTTTATTAATGAGAGCGCCGCACTTTGTTCATGCGGAAAGACAATAGATAATTTATTCACTCCCTTTTAATTTATTCATCCGCATTTTATTCATGAGTCCAAGACAATAGAACCGTGACGTCATTGAATTAATGAGAGCGCCACAAAAATTAATATAATGCCACAAAAACACGGCTAATTCCATGCGCCCTATATGATTCCTCCGCAAAGGAAGAACAAAAGGTCGCCAAAAATAGAACGTCGCTGAAATGTCATTTAATGAGATTCCTCCGAGAAAAAAAACGACGTCGCTGTATCTGTATGTTTATTGCATTACAAAACCGATAGTGACAGACAGTGCCTTTACATATTTACAAAATTACATTACATATATTTAGAAAATTACGGTGTCTATTTAAGACTTACATATAAATTCAGTCGAGTTAATACAAAATAATATACGGTTATGATAAATAATAATGATATATATGATTAAGTCAGACATAAGTAGGTATTCCTAGACATTATTATGCATGTTGTTTAGGAAAGCCAGAGTTTTTTTTAGAAAATGTATCTATGTTAGGGGACATAACTATATCCTCTGGAAGAGCATTCCAGATGGGAACAGTCCTGGGAAAGAAAGAGAATTAAAAAACATCGGTCCGAGTCGAAATATGTTTGTATTTTAAGTTGTGTTTACTGCGTGTGACTGACTTTGATGCAAGTGTGAGATAGTCGTTAAGGTCAGTTGCGTTAAAACCATGAGAAGCCTTATACATAAAGTTCAAGCGGAGACATTCGCGACGCACTGAAAGTAAATGTAACGTCAATGTGACGTCCATGAAAACAACAGAGACTAATTCCCCTATTGTGACGTCAATGTGACGTCCATAAAAACAAGAGACTAATTCCCATATTGTGACGTCAATGTGACGTCCATGAAAACAAGAGACTAATTCTTCTATTGTGACGTCAGTGTGACGTCCATGAAAACAAAAGATAATTTATTCCCCCGCAGTTTAATGAGATTCCCCCGCAAAAAGGGGGGTAATTCGGTGCCTCTCCTACTACTATTAGCACTTTCAATAAGTGAAAACTCCTAGTTATTTCAAATTCAGAAAGCTGTCAAAAAGCTAAGAAAATTAGTCAATATACTCCTCATATTGAAATGATTGCAAAATATCTATGCTGTTGCATGATAAGGCCTTGTTCTCCAGTTGTCACTTACTGAATTTAACTCTACTTTTTCAAGGTGAAACACCGTTTGTATTTGAAACTCTTGAAGCAAAGTCATTTCGTTTGACTATTGAATCAGGCATTTATCGGATTTATTATTACTTAGGAAAAAGTTTTTTTATGTACTTACATGAACAAATTTCCTTAAGTATTGGATCAGTTTCGTGTTTTAAGCTTTCCTGTAGGATGGGATAGAAATCCGTTGACGGTTTTGTGATTTCTGCGGAAAAAGAGCGATATTACATTTCTCAGTTTGCGATAATTAATACCTTTAAAGGGATACCCGTGGAGTGAAAAACACATTTGAGTTCAAAATAATCTTTAACATGTCCTTTGTTCAGAAAATGTATTAAAATTGATAAAACGTTTTCAGCGTTGAGAACGAACACTTCATAGTTGGCCCCGCGAAGACCTGGGCGCCGCCATCTTGTTTGCATTTGCTTCCTGTGACGCTTTTTAACTGCGAGACTCCGGTAGGACGAAGTGACGTACATGTGGTAGCTTGTTTTCTTTGTAAGAGTTTCATACGCTCGGAATTAAAGTAGATTTTCATCGATATGGCATTTTTTTACTAGAACAGAAATATGCATATGACGAAGACATGATTGTGAGAGAAGATTTAGAAGGCTGAGAGGAGGATGAAAACCATTTGGAAGGCGAAATGACCAAAGTTGGTGGACGGCATGCTCGTACGCGTAGCGTGTTGACTGAACAGTCAACATTGTGGAGGTATCGCTGTATGCGTTTTTATTATATGGTAGCTCAGTGAGCGGGAAATATTTTGTCGTCTGACCCGCTCAGAATTTTCCAAATTCGCTCACAACTCTAATTTAAAATATATTTCTGCTTTTCCGTTTTTCAAGCTAAAACTCAATTTGTTAGAGCGATTAAAGACTTTTTCCGACTCTCGCAAGTTCGAGAAATCGATGAAAACAACTGCATCAGCAAAAGCGACTGAAATGAACAAAGTTCATTATAGCAGCAGAACATGACAGCGGGAAAAAGCAAATCTGCCCCTGGAAGACGAAACTTATGACACGATCTACAGCCTATGTCAGGGACGTTTGAAGTCGAACTACATACTATTTTGGTGAAACCAGGAGTCTTTTTGCGTGAAGAAAAAAAAACGGTAAAAAAGTTAGGTGCTATAATTAAGGATAAGCCTATGTGACGTGTGTTCTATGAAGTCATACAATTTGCTTGTTTTGTTCCAAGGGCAGATATTTGTGCTCACGGAATTACTGACGTGACGTTCGCAGCGCTGATCACGTGATCTGTGAATTGTGCAGGTTGAGAAGCTTATTGTGATCACTGACTAAATGATTCACATGACTGATGACGTCATTCAGGTAATTGGTAGGTTTTGTTTGTTCACTGCTAGAGTGATAGATACGCCACCTCTACCAAGTAGTGTTATTACATTTCCTGTTGATTGTTATTACATTCCCTGTTAACTATTTTATTACATTTCCTGTTAACTTTTTATTACAAATCCTGTTGATTTTTATTACATATCCTGTTGTTATTACAGATCCTGTTGATTTTTATTACATATCCGGTTAGTATTACATTTCCTGTTGATTATTACATATCCGGGAGATACAGCATCCAGGTCACATGGATACCCTGTAAACACCATACACGATTCTAGTCAGCCTATTAGTAGTATATGTATCAAATCATACAGATCGAATACTAACTATAGGAGTAGCCGTGCTTTATCGGATTTACAAACTCACGCTTTCGGCTCAAGTTTGTAAATCCGATAAAGCATGGACAAGAATAGACCCTTCCACGGTTTTTTGAACTTTTGATATATACGTATAACAGAAACACCGTCGATAGTGCTGAAAAGAGCACCTCGAAGTTAGTCAAAATCCCAAATTTGATAATTATGTCTTGAATAGGAGCAAAGTTATAGGTCCGCAAACTCGGACAAGTTTACAGACGTTTGTATGGAAATTTTGACTGGGGGCAAGTTTGTGCCCGCCAGTCGAAATTTCCATACAAACGTCTGTAAACTTTTCCGAGTTTGTGGGCCTGTATCTTTGCTCCTATTCAAGATATAACTCTCAAATTTGGAATTGTGACTAACTTTGAGGTGCTCTCTGTTATACGTATATATCATCAAAATACCGTGGAAGGGTCTATTCTGTATCTGGCTTAACAAACGTCTAGGTGTATAGAGTCGCGTTTTCAGTTATTTTGGCGATATACGACCTATTTTGGCTGAGAAAATCGACGCAAAAGTTTATGTAAATCAGGACGAAATCTGTATCACATTTAAGGCTGGTTCACACGTGTAATGAAAGCGCAAGCGCAGACGCAAGCAAAGGTACGTGTGAACATTGCTAACGCAAACGCAAATGCAAGAAAATGGAAACCAAATCCATTGTCTTGCGCTTGCATCTGCGCTTGCTTCATGCACGGATTCACCTGTGTGAACATTGGTGAAGCAAGCGCAAACGCAAGAAAATCAGCAGAGAACCAATCAAAATAAATTTAGTCCCATGCCTACATCCAAGATGGCAGCCTCCACGATAACAGATGAAAAGCTGGCTGAGGCCGTAAGAAAGTATCCCGTACTCTATAACAAAACTCTCTATCGCCAACTGTAATTTTCGCTCCAAGTTATATGGTAATCGCCCTGAAGATGCCGCCTTTGAAAAATATCTCTCACCCAAAACACTTCTTGGCCTTCTTATCCGTCTCTGCATTATTCTTCGACGCATACGATGACAAAGGATGAGAAGAAGCATGAATAACAACACGTCAGACTCGTCCACCATCTTGGAAAAGCACTACAAATGCGCATGCGTGCATCATGCTTCTTGTGCTTGCGTTACACGTGTGAACATCGCTTGTGCTTGCGTCTCCACTTGCTATACACGTGTGATTTCCTTTGGTTTTGCTTCATGAATTATTAATGAGCTTGATAACAAATGAATACTAACATGCTAGCATTAGTATGAGGCAGGAGCCCATTACCAGGAGCGTCCATCTTCCCCATTGGGTCTGTTCCCGGCATAGGAGTAGATGTGGCTATATTTAGAATTGCATTTCGCGCGAAATAAACAAAGGCCATGTTGTCTTAGCCAATCAGATAGCTAACGTCACTTCTCATTATTATTCATTATCATTCTTCTCACTTTCAACGCGGGAATTCGAATTGCTGGTTTTCACTCAATCCCCAGAGATTCAAATGACAAAAGCATGGCAGCCATGTTGGTGCCCCAACAAAAGAAGCTAACGAGGAATCTATTGTTTAAGGGCACCAACATGGCGGCTATGACGTCAAGTGAAAACCAGCAATTCTAAATATAGCCACATCTACTCCTGTGCTGGGGGCCCAGCCCATGACATAGGAACGCTCCTGGTAATGGGCTCCTGTATGAGGAGATCTCACAACCGATCACTGACTTCCCCTATCCCGGGCTGGGTAAAATGACAAGGTACATCTGCTCTCTTATTGTATACATCCCTCCAATGTGGGACCCGGTATTTTTCTGCACGCTGCAGATGTCCCTGGCGAAAACTACTGCACCAAACCATTATTTTACGCTTTTCATAAAAAAAATCAGAAATGTTTTAAGTTTTATAGAGTGCATATCATAAATACATTACAGCATTCGCGTCCGAATTGTATGGGATTTACAATGGCTCGCCGAAGCGGCACGCAATTCGGTCGCTCATATTGTACATATAGCTGTCAAATACACAGAAGCTGAAATGGCTGTGACCGGACTTCTATAAACACAAAGAAGCTATGGGGGCTGTGTCATGGTAAGACTTTACATTCGTTTTTCCGGGCCGGAAAGAGCTATTTCCACCGATTTTGATATGAACTAACGAACCTCTCGGCCATGTGGGATGCTTAAAGTCAAAGCAAATATGCAACAATGACTAACAAACAGTGTATATAAACAGTCTATAGGGAAAATATTGAAAATCCTTTCAATCAAGCATTGAGGGAGGGAAGTTTAACTGTGGCTTGTATCCAATTAACAACCACTAAACGAGCGATTACTCGATACATGCGCAATACCATGGCATAGCCCCTTTAAGGGCCCATTGACATATTTAAATCAGCCGTTGCTCGGGAAAGTTTGCAGCCTCGTAAAATCCGGAAAATTAAAGAGTGGGCAATGATTATTGTCAAGGTGACTCCTAGGGTAAAGTCTTGTAGTCTGATGGCGTCATTAAGTGACGTCATGACAGACATCATCAAAATCAGAAACATTCTAAACTCTCCAAGGATTTTTAATCTACTAGCAATTTATAAATAGTTTCCGAACCTACGAATTAAGGCGCATAAAACCGTGCATGCGTTTGCCATTACGACAAATAATGAAGATTTTACAACACTTTTCAGTCCAATTTTAAGCTTTTTTGGCGAAGGAAAAGTCATAACTTTGGCATTTATTTATCCATGCTCGATTTTGTGGAGAACGTGGTCGACAACATTTTAACGGGAAAACGTTTGATGTTCAGTGAAAGCGCGCTAAATGTTTAGGATTTTTAGAAACCGGAAGTGAAGAAATTAACGCATGCGCAAAAGTGCCTGTTTTGTGGTCGTGAAATAGTCGCAGAACTGTTGTTGCAGTAAAGTCTACAATAATTGGTCGAACAGGATGTGCATTTTCTCCTATTTCCTCCGACAATTGCCAGTTTTGGGAATTGGCTGAATACTCCAGTCTGCAATGAGCCAGCTCGATTGACTGCATTATATGAGCCGGCTTCGGACTGTATGGCCATTGAGCACATGCCAGGAACCCATTTCGCGGCAAACCGAAGAGCCGATAGAAATCAAGCTAACATTAGACCGAGATTCGACAACTTTCACTTGAAGTCGAATCTCGTGGCGTTCACAACAGTTTGTTTTCCGACATCAAAAATACTTTTTTTTAAGGATGAAAACTGACCTGTATTTTAATTAGTTGCACTGAGGTTCAATCACAACTTTACCAGGAACCCGAAAGCATTATCTGGAGACAAAAGTGTGCATGTTTGTGGAAGATTTGAGTTGAGAACCTGCCGGTCGAAAATCACTTGACTTCTTACAGTGTTCACGAGTAGCCGTACTTTTCTTCGTTTTCTCGCTGGAAGCAGCCATTTCAGCTTTTGTATCTTTGATAAATTTAGATACTATTTACTAGATATTCTTTCAATCTATCAACAGTAGAAAGAGCTCGGCTACATCGGAGAGTCTAATACAAGTTTGCTTTCCCATACATCGGCGATTTCCTGACTGACTTCACTGTGTTGGCGGCGCCATAGCTTGTCCTTACTTTTTTACTACGGGTACAAATTATTAATTATTTCCCTTTCTCTAAGTTCAAGTACAGTTAGGCGCCTTTCGAGTCCTGGACGATTCCTTCAAAATTATCGGATTGAGATTCTTATCAAGTATTATTTTCTTTCACACGATAAACCAAGCTTTTCATTTCCCCGCTACAGCATGTACGTTCTGACTTTTGAACACTTTACTTCATTCTTTCATGAAAACCTTTCAGGTAAACCACGAATAAAACTTACAAACATGTGTAAGTATTAAAACTATCGGGTGGCCGGTGAACACGAGTCGGCTGTTTTCTCAGGCTAGCCGAAAACTGGAAGTCAAAATCGCATCTGCTGCTGCGAGCATAACAACGGTGTTGCACAGCAACGAAATATGTCAATGAGCCCTTAAAGTTCGGCTAACTTACTATGGTTACGCTACTAAAATCGTGGTACAAAGATTAGTTTCATCAGAGAAAGCAGCTTTTTATTGTATGGGCTGAGAAATTCGACATTTACAGTTAAAGTGCCCTAGCCAGAAATCGTTTATTTGGGTGCAGTAAAGTGTTTCACATCTTGTTCAACCATTTATGGTCGTGATATTGCTTTAAAATGCGTTACAAATCCTTGAAATGACGTCATTTAAGTCAATGTATGCTAATGAGCTGAACATGAATTAAGTCATAACATTGGATATGTGCATTTTTTCAGTTGTTTTTCAGGCGTCAGACATTTGATCTTTGCAATATTATTGAAATATATTTTAATTAGTAGATAAAAACGGAGCAAAATGAACTAAAATTAGCTTTTGACTTTAATGACTTCATTGAAATTTGATTCCTTAATAAACGAAAATGGTAAAACGCAAAAAAATGATGCCGGTCATTTTGTTTTCCACTTTGACCTTTAAATCAATGGGCTCATGTGCACTTTAAGACTACTACTACTTAATACTTACAAATTTGTTCCGTATTCTTCTATAGCTCTTGTTGTCATGTTTTCCAATGTGCTTTGTTTCGCCACTCAAGTGATTTCAACTTGTCGGTTTTCAACTTTGAAATCTTCCACAAATATGCACTTTTATGCATCCGGGTCCCTGATAAAGTTGTCATTGAAACTTAGTGCATCTGAAGTAAAGTACAGGTCAGTTTTCATCCATAAAGAAAGCATTTTTGATGTCGGAAAACAAACCATTTTGAACGCCACGAGGTTCAACTAACTTCAAGTGAAAGTCGTCGAGTCTCAGTCTAATTTTAGCTTAATTTCTATTCGCTCTTCAGTTTACTGCGCAATGGGTTCCTGGCGCGTGCGTCAAAAGTAGGATTTTATTTATCTTCGCCATATAATAAAAACCTTATTTACCAAGCCTGTTCAGTCAAGATGGGTAAATATGTTGGACACGTTCATTTTCTGCATTTTTATGGACCTCGACTTCGTATCGGTCCATAAACACGCAAAAAATGAACTTGGACAATACCCCCCCCCCCCCCCTCCCCTCCAACTTCAAAACCTACTTAATAATTCATGAGGTAATTGGCCAACCAGAGGTCTCAATTTGTACCCGACATGCACTACTTTGAAACCCGTCACTTTATGAAAGTCGATACTTTCTCAAATTTGGAAACCCAATGAAATACCAGTTGAAAATCACTAGTGTTTGAAACTGTTCTAATATACATATTCATAAACCACTAACTACTACTACATATTCATAAATTCAACATTCATGCATGAAATAGCAGTTGAAAACCTTGCCATGCCCCCACCCCTGTATCACCCGGCCGGATATGTAATAATCAACAGGATCTGTAATAACAACAGGATATGTAATAAAAATCAACAGGATTTGTAATAAAAAGTTAACAGGAAATGTAATACATTTTTAACCGGAAATGTAATAAAATAGTTAACAGGGAATGTAATAACAATCAACAGAAAATGTAATAACACTACTTGGTCGAGGTAGTGTATCAATCACTCTAGCAGTGAACAAACAACACCTACCAATGAATGACGTCATGTGAGTCATTTAGTGATCACAATCAGCTTCTCAACCTGCACGTCAAAGACCACGTGATCAGCGCTGCGAACGTCACGTGAGTAATAAGTGCTTTTTATTACAAATCCTGTTGATTTGTATTACATATCCTGTTGTTATTACAAATCCTGTTGATTTTTATTACATATCCTGTTGTTATTACAGATCATGTTGATTTTTATTACATATCCGGTTAGTATTACATTTCCTGTTGATTATTACATATCCGGGTGATACAACCCCCCTATCCCGAAGGCATAAACAATGATGGTCCCTTATCACTGACAAAAATAAGGGGAATTGACTATATTGTTTTTGCAGTAAAATTGCTTTTCAGAGTGTCAGTTGTTCTTGTATCCTTGACTATTCTCTCCTCTGCCATTTTGGTACACTTGCCACAAGTCGACCATAATTTCTTTTCCAGCGACCGAAGCGAGTGTTTTTTATAGAATTGGATCAATAGCTTTTGCATCAAACGTCTTCTAAATCTTCCCTAGCAATCTTGTCTTCATCATATTTCAGTTAAAGTAAAATATGACTTTGCCATTCGATGAAATCCGGCAGTTCGAAAGTCACACCAGCACTGAGAAAGTGCGTGGGACCTGTATGACGTCAAAATGTGACCGGAATTAAATGCAAACAAGATGGCGGCGCCCAGGTCTTCGATCGCGGGGCCAACTTTGAGGTGTTCGTTCTCAATAATAAAAAAGGTTTTATCAAATCTTAATACATTTAAAGATTCTTTTGAGCCCACATGTGTTTTTCACTCGGGTGGCCCGGAGGAAAACAATCAGTTCTGTTTTGCCGAGATCCCGTCGACGTTCCGTCTCCGTCAACAACAAAAACTTTATTTGTATCTTAAAATTACAATATACAATAAAAAAGGAGAAAATATGAAAATATAGATACTGGCAATCTGAAGTTAGTTAAAACTAATCGAGTCAGATTTCCACTAGACTCAAATTATATTAATGGGTCGCACCAGAGAATGGGTGCTCATCGAAAATCGGGGAACTCATCGACAATCGAGGGGAAAACCTCACCGATTCCCAAGCTTTTAGATATACAATTCCTTTTACCTGAGTTTTGGTAAACAAATATTGTTTCTCCGCTTTAGCTACAATGTATAGCTAGCCTGCGAAAGCAGTCACGTCTTTGTGCTAGCTCCGAAACGGATTTAGGCTCGATTACCAGCCGTTTGTGTGAGCCGTGTTCCTAGCCCACACCACCGGCTGAATGCCCGAATCTTGCAGGCAGGTTTTTGTGGTGGTCGGTTATAATTTATGTACAGAAGACAAAAGGATCGGTGATTGACCAATCACATTTTCTGACCGGATTCAGGTCAAAAATACGTCATCAGTACGGAATTTTCGCGCTTGTCCCGCAGATGTTTCTTTTTGGGAATACATTTCGGATCGAGCACAAAGATGCGGCTGCTTTCGCAGGCTCAAACAATGTAGCCAGTGGCGCGCACAACACATTACACCATTTTCTGTCACGATGTGACCAAGTGTGGGGATAAATTTGAATTCTTAGCAGTAAATTCCAGTCTTTCTCCTAATCTTACACTTTCTCTTTTTCTCCAACGTTACAGAAATTAAAGCCAAGCAGCATTCTACGTACGTCATTCCCGACGGATCGTATTTACAAAATGTTGTAAACATGTACTTTTTCCTAATTTTTAAAATAGCTTAAAAGTAACCAATGACAACCAAGGGATTACTTCCTTCAAATTGATAAAATGTAAATATGCTAACGGAAACCCTAAATCTAAAAATTACTAATAAAGAAACCGACAAATACGATTTATAGTATAAAATATATTTAGGGAAAATAATATGGTAGGAATAGAACTTCATTTTTGTGTCCTTTTTTGTAACTGGCTTTTCAAATTGGTGTTATAAAAAAAACGCTATCAAAAGAATTCGTTTATTCGAATAGACCCTACCCTTTTCCACAGCATCTAAGTCTTCCTGCTTGGCTCCAAAAAATTTCAAAGCACCCGATGCCTTTTCCCATACTCTTGTGTAGTTTGCATTTGAAATATATGCATCTTTCGGGTGGCCTATGAATTCGTTGCGTACGTCCTTCAAATCTTGCAATTTTTGATGCCTAGTAGTCCCTCGTGGTGCAAATCCAATACATGAATACATCAGAATGTCAGTTAGAAGAGACAAATTCCATTCGTAAAGGTCCATTGAGGTGACTATCTGTTCTTGAACATGACGTTTTAATCCACCCGCATATGCGAGTTTATTAAGGTTGGCAGCAGTGTCTTCCCAGGGTTCATCATATTCTCCTAGCCATTTGGTCTCAAACACCCGTGTGCGTAGAATTGTGTTACCGAGATTATAAAGGAGAATCACTAGACCATAGAGGCTGTTCCTAAATAGGAAGAGATTGAATAAACAGTATCAAGATGTATAACGGTTATTTTGTTTATGTAAATCGCTTGCCTTCAGCATTTCTTTCGAACTAAAATTACACATTCTTATTCCGTCTGTAGAAAGCTCTTTGCGGGCTTAACCAATGCACAAAAAATGATACAAAGATCTAAAACAACATGGCCAAATGCGAAAAGCTTTTGATGACAGGCAATCGATGAACAAACTTCTCTATTCTTGGGTTGCAATCATTCCTAAGGGAATACAATCACAAAAGCGTAGCGGCGATCTTGGTTGGTAGGAACAAAAGAAGCAAATGTGGTTTCTTTTGTTCCTACCAACCAACCAATAGCAACCCACCAATAGATTAATGACTTTACATAGTTAAACGTTTTACATTTCAGGCTCTTGCTCTACCAAGACTCTGACGGTGCTGAATATTTTGCCTTTATAAAAAAAACACCTTATTTGAAAAAGGTCGCCACAGAGATAGTGTATAGGACAAATGATATCGGCTACGCCAGGAGCGACTACGCGTAGCCGATTTGGATTGTGGTTATAACTGTGCAACTACTGATATATGAGCAAGAGAATGAGGTAAGAGAACGAATCCCCCATACATGGGTCTGTTTCATGCAATGATAATTATTTATTTTTAGATTAAAAGGACACAGCCTGGTTATTTTAAGAAAGACACCTGATTGGCGTAAAGTGGTGCTCTTGTGCTAAGGTGTGGTTTATATCGATGCTATGAGGACCCAGTGGATATAAACAATGGACAACTAACGAGGGTAGCCTACCAGAACAAGACAAAAATAACTTACACACGTGTTGTGAAACTAAAAATAGATTTCAAATAATTATCATGGGGCATGGGGATTCGTTCTCTTACCTCATCCTCTCTTGATACAATGCGTTCTCGAGGTTAAAAACAATGATTATCATTATTTGTCAAATCGCTTTAAAATAATGACAATCATTATTCTAAGACAAACCCTAACCATCGGAAGAGTTCACGGGTAATCGACGAGTTCTCACTCACCCCGGAGCTAGGGTTCACAGGTAAACAATATTTTTTTTACAATTTACAATATTTAGAGAAATTTATTTTGAGCACTCCTACTTCGTTTGCGTGTAATGCTTGGTAGTACAGACGTCGTGACCACTACGCTAAGCGTGTCTACCGCCGTTCGGAATTTGACAATTGTTTATCTTTATCCTTGACTGGTTTTAAGAATAATGATTATCATTGTTTTGAAGTGATTTGACAGTTAATGATAATCATTGTTTTAACCTCGAGGTTGTGTTGCTTGATATTACTAGAGCCATTTCGTAAACTGATAAAGGACTGGGACCGAGTATGTACATTACTTCGAATTAAAATAAGTGTCGTGTACTGGGCACTAGTAAAATCTTGTAATCTGATGAGTGACGAGTGAAAAAAATACTTAGCCAATCACGACAACATATCTACAGGCGTCCTTGGCCTTCGATAAAGTCAAGCAGCCAGTTCAAAACACTAATTAGCATTTACAATTACATTCTCGATTACAGCTGATTAATATGTCGGGACAAAATGAAAATAAATCGGGACACCTTTTGAGAAAACACACCACAGCTCAAACAGGCTTCAGTCGCACGATAGCCCCCAAACTACAAAATGTATCCATCTAACACCTTGGCATTTTTATCACCCAATATGTTTTTCTTGCCAAAGAGCTACTGTAGGTCTTCTTCTAATACACTTCCTTAACTGAGCGGCAGCATTCACAGAATATAGAACTGAGCAAAGCGGACTTTGTGTCAGACGCCTCAAAGTAGACAGAGGCGTCTACTTGGTGTGCATGTGATACGCATGTGACAGGTTTACATATTTTAATAACCTCTAGCTTGTACGGAATGCCTGTACAACTTGATACGAATAGCATTGACATTATTACTCGGGCTGCCTATGGCAGGCACGAGTCTAAATCTGCAGGCTGTTATTTTATTTTTCTGTGCAGCAAAATTTCTGCGGTACTCCCGGAAATTTAGGATAGGGGTGTGCCACAGAGATGTCGAAACCCTGACCCTATTTAAGGATGACAATTTTGAAAATTCATACCCTTTCCAAGGATTGTAACTGAAATATATACCCTATTTAAGAAATACGCGAATATTATATTTGTAACAGCTTTTATTTATCATCGAACTATGTAGGCAGTCTATTATCAAGCATACAACACTATCCATGTACACGTTTTAACCATACGCCGTCATCTATCACTAAAATTTGTTCGTTTCGTTGACTTCATATATTATTTTTATGTATACGTAGAACAGAAACGAACTAGAATGAGAGAATAACAACTAGCAGATACATGCTTCGCGAACCGAACAAAACAAATGAATATAGTAATGTAAAATGTATGTATAATAATATAATAATGTGGCTAACAGCACTAGTGGAACTGCAAACGTTATTAAAATAAATGCCTATATTTACATGTAATTGACACGGAGTTTATTGACTGACTCAAAGTTTCATTGTTTTTCATGTTATTGTTTCTGTAGCCTATATTAGGGACTACAAGAGTAGCGTTATTTCCAATCGCTAATTCATAATGTGAAGTTGACTGATAAAAATAAAAAGCGTACCCCATTTAATGATCGGATATTTTATTTGAGGGTCAAAATGCAAAATATGATCAGGAGGTTCTAAAACCATAACCTATTCGGGGGCACATACCTAATATAGCGTATATATGGGAGTACACCCCCCCCCCCCTCCCCCGGGATCCCATGGCGGTCTTAATTTTATGTGAATATCATGAAATGTTTTTCTGACTGCCAAGAATGTTTTTCTGCTGTCAAAACCAGTCGAACTCTGAGTCCGCGCTTTCTGAGTCGAGTCGAGTCCAGTACAACATGCCGATTAGATGATGACTGGCAAGATTGGGATTTCCCCCAGCTAATAGACGCGCTACGTAAGTGGACAGAACAAAACCCCCCTAAGAGCGAAGGTAAACCCTGCGCAAGGAAAGCCTAAACAAATTAACGAGGTCAAACACAAACCGCCAGACCTTTTGTCTACTGCGACGCCAAATTAATTAATTAGTTAATTGCCAGAAGATAATTACTAGCGCTGACAGGAAAAAAGTGGTTCTGAACATAGAGCCGCGAAATGCAAATGTCGTTCGACATGCAGAAATTGTCAAGGGCGGCACCATACGTCAATTTGTGATCAACAAAGCGCAACAAGTGCTAGTGGCAGTACAACTCAATATCAAGATAATGGTGCCGTGACCAACCCTGTTGTTGTAGTAGAGGTCAATGGAATTAAATGCCGCGCATTGCTAGACACTGGGCCACTGGGACAGGTAGTTCGTACGCGTCATCATGCATAGAACACCTACAAATTCGACTACGCCGTAAAGAATGCAAGTGAGCCTGTTTTTACTCGGACCAGGCCTTTGGCCGGGCACGAGTCATAAATCGCAAGTGTTTTTTTCCATGTTGCGAGTTGCTCAACACCTGACACGGTGAACCAATCCGATTCGATTCCGCATGGGACAAACACGCGGAACAGGTCTTCTATCTGAAAAATACAAGATGGCGGCTACTAAGGAAGATGCAAAGCTGGCTTATGCCTTGTTATTGCAAATCACCTAGTTTTGGGCCATTTTTGCTTAAACGTAACCAAAGGCTTCTTCGACTGAAATACCAAGATGTGCAGTTTTTCTAGGGCCAACAGGAGTTTTACGGGCCACTTACATGGAAAATTCTCAGGTTTACGAAAGGAGGATGGCGACTTTAGGGAGATAGATAACTGTTGTGAAAAGTTGTGGCCTTTCAAAATTTGAAAATTTAAGCAGAAACCTATAGGCTTTGCCTACCCTAAAAGTTTCTACATAAATTTTCACACTTTGCACCTATAACGTTCGTTTTCGATATGCAAGAAAGTAAAACTTTCGTGAGATTAGATTTTGCCTATGGTCAGTTTTCATATCCTGATACACCCTTATTCTTTCATTCGATTGTTTATAATTACGCAACCGTGTTCGTGTCCATCCAGGGGAATTATATGATTATTTCTGTTCATTTTCTCCCCACTCCACACTCCTGATCAATTTTCACACTCCGTACTTTCCATACTCTGATTTTCCACACTCCTCCGATTTTCCACACTCCTCCGATTTTCCACACTCCTCCGATTTTCCACAATCCTCCTTTTCCACACTCCTCGTTTTCCAATTTCCACACTCCCCATTTTCCAATTTCCACACTCCTCATTTTCCAATTTCCACAATCCTCATTTTCCAATTTCCACAATCCTCTATTTCCAATTTCCACAATCCTCATTTTCCACAATCCTCATTTTAGCGAGAAGGACCACTTCCCCAATGATATGATACCCTGGGTGCGAGAACCCCTTGAATTTTAAGTATGTTAAGCATTTTGTGGTCAACAAGGTTTAATAAGTCATGCCACACAGAAACCTTTCATTCCGGTCAATACTTGGTAACGCAATCTTTCTTTTGCTCCTAAAGGTAACTTTCAGTTAATTTGAAAATATTGTTCTGCTATTGTTCGATTTATTTAGTCTTGACTCTCGACCAAGTAGTACTCTCGACTCTCTATCTGACACTCTCTGACACTTACTGTTTGTAAACACGGACGTCATTTGTATATTTGCATATATAATGTTGTGGTTGGCAAAAAACCGCGTGTTTGTATGACTTTTATGGCAACTAGCGATTTGGGCCTCACAAAATACATCTAAAGTCTCAATTCTGAATCCAAATATTAATTATATATAAGACTTATAAGTTAAGACTTATAAGTTAAGAGCATATAAGCTTCGATGAAAGGGCTTGCTTGCATTTTGGAAGAACAGGAAGAGTAATATTAATTTGGCGATGAATAAGCACCGACCTGTGATATTTTATAAGCAACTGACTGCGTTCACGCTTCGTTTCTGCCAACCACAGAATGCAACAAATATGGCGTGACTGGCCTGTGTGACGTTGCAGTAAGTATACAATACAATACTTACAATACAATACTTATTTACCCACGTTACACCTAAGATCTTGTCACAAACTCGTTCTAATGTGAACGTGAAATTAAAAAGTCTAAATTGAACAGAATATATATCTTAATTATAAACCCTATATATATACCTTTAAAATATATCTAAAAACTATAATTTATGTTAAAAATATGACGTGATAATTAAACTACTGAAACTATAAGAGAAGTACGCATGACGAATCAAAGGCTATCGCAAATAATACAGTTACAAGTTAAATTTGTGCTACGTTCTACCTTTGCTAAAGCGCGTTTAAATTCGTTGACATTCGAAACTTCTCGTACCTTCGAAGGTAATTTGTTCCATAGCCTGCTAGTTATATAGGTAAAAGATCTATGCATCCATTCTAAACTAAAATTTGGTACCACTTCCTCGAGTATTATAGTGTGTATTTCCTAATTTAAAAAAGTCACCAATATATTGTGGCCCATGTTCGTTGAGACATTTGTAGTGAAGCGCATCGAAATGATGCTCGGGGCCGCAATTAAAGTGTATGAAGTGTCAATTGATAGTGTTGACGGCAATTTCTACTTAAGGACGGATTAACTAAAGTTGATCGTCAAGAGCTGTTGATATTGAAAACCCAAAATACAAAGATATAATCACTTGATATCCTCATCTGAAGGGGTTAAGATGATTGAATGGCACAGATGAGAAACCCGAGCTTTCTGTACATTCATTATAGGCACGAGCGGGTACACCAAGATTAAGACCGCAGCCAAACCCATTGAGATAGGGCGCCCGGGAGAGGCCATAGCCGAATTAACCAAGTTCGAGTTGACAATCCTGTCACCTGGGAAAGAGATAGATGTATCCAACATGTTTTTGACGCAAACCACCGCATTAGACTACGAGGAACTTTGCAAACTAGACGGGTTGGGTTTCAAAGACACTCACATCGGAGATCAAGAGGTCATGTATAAGGATTAAAGGAACAGCTAACCAGGAGTCCAGAGGTGTGGTACGAGACCAGCTTGCCTTGGAAGGGAGTTCATCCCCACTTGCCGAACCACAAGGCGGGAAGCCTGAAGCGACTTGGAAATATCGTACAGAGCTTTGAGAAACAAGACACACTGGAGCGTTACAACGAGATCGTCCAGCACCAACGAGCCGAAGAGATTGTGGAACTGGCAGGAGAAGAAGCCGAAGGGAGAGAATTCTACATTCCCCATAAACCGGTTGTACGCGAGTCAGCTGAGACAACTAAATTGCGCATAGTATATGACGCCTCGGAACAAGAAAGCACCATCACTAAACGAGTGTTTGGAAACCTGGCTACGTTACAGAATCAGCTATGGAATGTGCTAGTGCGCAACAGCCATAGCGAGCGACCTCAAACAAGCCGTTCTACAAGTGCGCATCCGAGAGGGCGACAGAGATACTATGCGATTCCATTGGCTGAACTACAGACGAAGCAGCTGGAAGTTCTGAGGTTCACGCGAGCACTGTTCGGTTTGGCTCCTTCGCTATAAGATTCTTACTTGCAGGTGTGATAAAGGAACATTCACGAATCTGTAAAGAGGATCTCGTCCGGATCTCGTCGAAGAGATTGAGAAGTGCTTGTACGTCGACAATCTTATCAGTCGGGGAGACAACAAACCAAGCGATTCTACTAAAGCAAACCGCGATAATGTACCGGCGCTAGAGGCAGAAACAACGAAGAACCGGAAGATCAAAGCTATACGAAACAGCAACTGGGAGTTAAGGCGGGAGAAACTAAGCTTCTTGGGCTATCCTTCAGCAAGGGGAGGGACACCCTTAACGGCCCAAGCGGCCCGGGGTACTACGCGGGGAATCCTCGGGAATATTGCGCGGGTGTACAACCCTCTCGGGCTGGTCTCCCCAATAACTTTACCTGGGAAGTTTCTTTATAGAGAGGCCTGTGACCTTCGGTTTTCCTAGGATACACATCTACCGGCTGAGCCGATAGATAGGCTGTTAACATGGGAGCGTAACCTTCCTCAGCTGAGAATTATGGCCAAGCCAGAAGAGCCAATTCAGTCAATATATCTTCATGTCTTCGGAGACGCAAGCGGTAAAGGAGTCGCTGTAGCAATATTTGCGGTCGTCCGACGACCGTCAGGTACCAACCAAGGGTAGGTGACAGCTAATTCTCGCCTTCCAAAGAAGGGGCTTTCTATCCCACGCCTCGAGCTGGTGTCCGGGCACATGGCGAGGAGGCTTTGCAAGTGTTTCCTGTGGAACACGTCGTCGGTTGACTCGACAGTACAGTGGCTCTCCACTGCATAAAATGTAACGGCGAGTACAAACACTTCGTAGGAAACCAAGTTCGGATGATCAAGGAGAAGAACTACCATCAACTGGCGACATGTTGGCACGTAGACGCGAAGCCAGCAGACCTTGGGAGACGAGGCGGCGACGTGGATCAAGAGTCCAAACTTTGGTTCCACGGGCCAGACTGGATGGCAGGACCAGAAAAATGGCCACCCATCATTGTAGCAAGCACATCAAAAGAAACACAGGCTGAAGCCAATGCTGTAAGGAGATATTTGCTGTTAAGCGGTGAAAGAGGAGGATGAACTCATGAAGAAATGAGATTACTGGAAGGCAATGAGAATCTCGGCGTGCATGGGTCTCGCGATTCGTGCACAACACGAGGATTCATCGCAGAAACCGGATCTCAGGTCCATTGACAACAGAATAAACAGTAAACAGGTGCAATTCTGGGTGAAGAGAGTGCAAGCCAGATGCGAGGAGAAAGACAAGTTCAAGGAATACCAACTCCAGCTGAATTTGCAAAAATATCAGGGTGTGTACCAGTGCAAAGGGAGGATCCAAGGGGATTAATAATTACCCAACTTACCTACTCGACGACGAGATCTTCACTGAAAAGCTGGTACTGCACGCCCAGAAGCTTAGTCTTCTTGGGGGAGTTGGAATAACCATGGCGAAGCTAAGGGAGCAATACTAGATACCACGGCTAAAGAGCCTAGTTAGGCTGTTAACATGGGAGCGTAACCTTCCTCAGCTGAGAATTATGGCCAAGCCAGAAGAGCCAATTCAGTCAATATATCTTCATGTCTTCGGAGACGCAAGCGGTAAAGGAGTCGCTGTAGCAATATTTGCGGTCGTCCGACGACCGTCAGGTACCAACCAAGGGTAGGTGACAGCTAATTCTCGCCTTCCAAAGAAGGGGCTTTCTATCCCACGCCTCGAGCTGGTGTCCGGGCACATGGCGAGGAGGCTTTGCAAGTGTTTCCTGTGGAACACGTCGTCGGTTGACTCGACAGTACAGTGGCTCTCCACTGCATAAAATGTAACGGCGAGTACAAACACTTCGTAGGAAACCAAGTTCGGATGATCAAGGAGAAGAACTACCATCAACTGGCGACATGTTGGCACGTAGACGCGAAGCCAGCAGACCTTGGGAGACGAGGCGGCGACGTGGATCAAGAGTCCAAACTTTGGTTCCACGGGCCAGACTGGATGGCAGGACCAGAAAAATGGCCACCCATCATTGTAGCAAGCACATCAAAAGAAACACAGGCTGAAGCCAATGCTGTAAGGAGATATTTGCTGTTAAGCGGTGAAAGAGGAGGATGAACTCATGAAGAAATGAGATTACTGGAAGGCAATGAGAATCTCGGCGTGCATGGGTCTCGCGATTCGTGCACAACACGAGGATTCATCGCAGAAACCGGATCTCAGGTCCATTGACAACAGAATAAACAGTAAACAGGTGCAATTCTGGGTGAAGAGAGTGCAAGCCAGATGCGAGGAGAAAGACAAGTTCAAGGAATACCAACTCCAGCTGAATTTGCAAAAATATCAGGGTGTGTACCAGTGCAAAGGGAGGATCCAAGGGGATTAATAATTACCCAACTTACCTACTCGACGACGAGATCTTCACTGAAAAGCTGGTACTGCACGCCCAGAAGCTTAGTCTTCTTGGGGGAGTTGGAATAACCATGGCGAAGCTAAGGGAGCAATACTAGATACCACGGCTAAAGAGCCTAGTTAGCGGCTGATTAAAAGCGGAACTGAACCCTAAAATCAACCATTTTTGAACAAAATCCTAAGTGTAGTAAAACAATATTTCAAGGGTAGTTTTCCCATAGTGCGTAAATTTTCCTGAAAAAAAAAGAGTTTTAAAACGCGGAATTTTCAGCTTGACTGGCGGCTCAGAAATGCGGTGTCAGCGGAGTTTATGAGAAGGTATGGCGTCACATACGGGGAGAAAGTTTACTTTAATTAGTTTCAGAATGACAGAAAAAAGAAATTTGGTTGATCGTATAGCTTTCGGCTGCTCTAATGACTCGAGATATAAAAAAATATCAGTTATCATCGACTTCCAAGTGAGAAGAAGCAGAGAGAAATGTTGCTAGCGAAGGTTTCGAGAGAAAATCCAAGGATTTCCAAAAATTCGTCCCCATACCGAGCCGATTTCGAACCAAACTGCTTCGAGTTCGAGTGTGATACTTGTTCAAAACAGAAGGCAAGACGACAAATGTAAACCCCGAAGCTGTTCCTTTTTCTCATAGACCGCCAGTTAAAAAGAGACGGATATCTTCAGAAGAACATCTAAAAGAGAAAGAAAAGAAAGAGGTATTTATTTATTGTCTCCTTTTGTTTTCTATAACTGAGTCCCGAGTATAATTACAGTTTTCTTTTCCTTCTCCTTTAGACGTTCTTCTGAAGATGTCTGTCTCTTTTTAACCGGCGGGCTATGAAAAAATATTGCAAAGGAACAGCTTCGGGTTTTAGTCTTGTCTTCTGTTTTGAGCTTGCATATCACGCTCGATCGAAGGTGTTTGGGCTTTACTTCGGTGTAAAAACCATTCCCTGGAGACGATGCCCTCGCGCGCTCAGTGAGTTGTCGTATTACCGATTATAGTGTATGGAATGCTATAATACTATAATTTATGCACCTATTCATCATATTAGTTGATATAAATACGTGAAAAAAACGATTGCCACCAAGCGAATTCACTCGTGGTCTAGCGGTTAGGGTTCGATTCCTACCCTGAGCGCAGTGTAATGTTTTTTCAAGTAGAGGCTCCCCAATTCCTTGTAAAATTTATAAGTGCCGCTACGGGTGCTCGGGAAATATTCTAAGTCGCAAATTATTCATAATTAACAAAGGAAGTTTTATGATGCAGTCTGTGAGGCTCTTACACTGAGGTAACGTACGCCGAAATCTTCGAAATCTTCGAAATCTTCGCTAGAAAGACATCTATCTACTGTTCTCACTTCGAAGTCGATGATAAATTATATTTTTTGAGTATGCATTTCTGAGCTGTCAGTCAAATCTGAAAATTCTTCGTTTTAAACTCATTTTTTCCGGAAAATTTACGCACTATGGGAAAACTACCCTTGAAATATTGTTTTAACACACCCCATTCCAATTATGGGAGTCCGTTTTCTGCCCGTCATTCACTGACTTCCCCTGGGTCTCCGAGGATGGAGTGGAATACGCTCGACCCCAAGACAAGAAGTGAAGCCAAGGCATATCATACATTATGCCTGTAGCCTGGCACGAGGGCTTTATCTTGAGCCGTTGCCAAACCAAGAGAGGAAGGAGCTCCTGAGAAGCATCAGATGTCTGATTCCAAGGAGGGGATGCCCACAAAGAAATCTACTCTGACAACGGAAAAATGTTTGTGGCCGCAGCTAAGTACCTAAGATAATGACAGCTAAGATAATGACGCATGAGCGTTTGCACAACTGGCTGGCTAAGCACGAGATCAAATGGCAGTTCAACGTTAGCAGGGCACCATGGTGGAGTGGTCAATTTGAGAAGATGGTAAGCCTTGTGAAGCAATCCCTCTAAAAGAGCATCGATAACGGTCTCCTCACCTGGAATGAGTGTCGCTGAACAACCGACCTCTCAACTATGTTGAGGACGACGTCCAGCTGCCAGTACTGAGACCCAATGCCTTATTATTCGAGCGCCCAAACCAGATACCTGAGGAGGATTACCAGGACATCGAAGAGCCCGAACTTAGGAGACGCGCCAAATACCTCCACGGTGCAAGGACGTGCTATGGGGGAAATAGTCTTCGGAGTACCTGAAAGGACTGGGGGAGAGACACAACCTTAAATACCACAGCGGCTGCTGCGGGAATGCATATCCAGAACACTGCACAGGACGAACAACAACAATGAAACGAATCATCTGAGTGCGAAAGCGGTCTGTTGAAACGCAAAGGTTTAAACGGTCAGATGAGATGAACATTATATATTCAGAACATTTAGCCTTGAACATTTATAGTTATACTCTTCAATATATACTAGTTTTTTTAGATGCCCAATCTCTGTTAGGAACATGTATCTCCCAGGGGGATCTTCATTGGGGGAGTGTGTCGGGAACTGGGCACTAGTATAATCTTGTAATCTTGAGAGACAAGTGTGATGAGTGACGAGTGAACAAAAATAACTAGCCAGTCACGACAACATATATACAGGCGTGTTAAGAAAGAAGTCCTTAGATTGTAAAGTAAGAAGCTTAGAGTGTGAATCGGGATTGGAAGTGACAATCTTCAGAACACGTTATGAGTATATTTGTCGCGAGAAAACAAGTTCCGACATAATAATTCAATATTAACACCGTGGCGAGATTTAAAAATCACAAAAATAAGAGAGCTGTGTATGGTTTGGGGGGACAGCCGTCTCCCAATTCAATACTGAACTCTGTTATTTTTGTGATTTTCAAAAGCATGCAATTCAGTTCTTATTTACTCCAACATCTTCAAACTCGGTAAACATACTAATTTTGATGTGATATTTCATGTGGTGGGCTTTCAAAATTGTCAAAATTATTTTTGAATTCGATAAAGTTTGCACACTCGGTCACAGTCCTTTATCAGTTTACGAAATGGCTAATATGCGGAACAAATAAATAAACTAGCGTGATTCGAAAATCGATTAAACGGATTCAACCATGGATTCAGCGGAAACCACTGATTTGTCTTACAGTCTATAAGCCCCACAACCACATATGCAATGTACCATGTCCGTGACAACATCAGTTCTTTGCCAGGAGACTGTAAAACTAATATTGCCATTCCTTATCTCAGTCTGAGACTGAGGGTAAACATAGGTCATTTATGGGCCAGTTACCAAAACAAATTTTCCCTTGTCCTTGTAAATAATGATCCTTCTACCCACTTTTGTTTTTGTTTTAAGATTTACACTTTTTCTGAGACCTTAGCATGCATGGGGTAGCATGGATAGCGCAGTGTGATAGCGCTCGCCTCTCACCGCTGAGGCCCGAGTTCGAGTCGGACTTGGTGCCATATGCGAGTTCAGTTTGTGTGTTGTGTTATTCACTCCCTTGCCACAAGGGTTTTCTCCAGGTCCTCCGATTTCCTCCTAGCCTGCTTTCAGGCGGTAGATGGTGTTTTGTTCACGCAGCAAACGGATCATCGAAGCGGCCGCCATATTGGCCGAGCGTGATTGAGACCTGGGATCGAATGACAAATGGAGGGGGGAGGGGGAGAAGAAGAGAGGAAAGACCGCCTGCCCGAAAACCCCTGGTTTCTGAGTACAAAAGTTAGATCCCGTCCACCAGCGGACGGGGTATATGATTGGCTGAAACGGTGTCAATCAAAGCTTATCGTGGCAAGTATTGAAAGCAAGAATTGAAAAGAATAAGTGCAGCCTGCGAAGCGGCGTAACTAGAATAAGTGTTGTGTACTGAGCTTGCAGTTGATAAAATATGGCGAGTAATACAAAAAGGTTTGCCTTTTTTGAAGACTAAGGTGAAGTACCCTGGTTCCAGAGGTTTTCTAGAGAGAACAGCCACGGAGAAAGAGCCGCGAAGGCGGCGATCGGCGAACTGCGAGAGGTTTGTCGTCGAGTTCTCTTTTCGCAAGTTCGTAAACCGTAAATTAAGTTATTTCCTAATCGCCTTTACCCTGGTTCCAGAGTTTTTCTAGAGAGAACACAGCTGCTCGCTTCTTTCTCCGCGGCTGGGTAAAGGTACTTTGAAAACGGAACAGGAGGAAGTTATACAGAGCCTAGGCTACAAGGTAAAGATGTTCTGGCTGTGCTTTCGACAGGCCGGCTTTGGAAAGAGTGTGATATTCTCGACAACGAACCATCGGAGTTTTCTTTGAAGTTTAGAGATTTTTTCGAACTTGTATTGGCCTCTGAACTTGTTTTTATGCGTGTATGGAAAACTGAAAACACGATTGCACGCTTCACAAGCACAACTACATCCCTCAAATTTCGATATGTTAATCTTTTACCTGGTATCTTAAGTTTGTATCTGAAGAATATTTCAGAAATTCGATTTTACGGATTTTATTTGGCATCGGATTCCCATCGATTCCCATACAAACACTGTATTTCGCGCCATGTTGGCACCCCTTTCAAAATGTCGTAATTTACCGCGAACTGGTCTATTCTTTTAAGGAAGGAAGCAGCCATTTGTATCGCACCTCTTCTGGTTCGCCAGACTGTGCTGCTGCGGTGCTGGACTGCTCTCTATCTATGGCTTTTTGAAGCAGCTTGTAAATAAATGTTGGGTATGTATTTCTGAGGATTTGCAAACTCTTTGAGAGACTGATCGGGGCGAACGCAACAAGCTAAAACCGAACTGTCTACATATATATTCTAAAGTGGTACCGTCACAGCCCGAGTTAAGGCTATACTCAGCCTCTTGTTCGATTTCAATCACGCTCGGCCAATATGGCGGTAGCTTTGCCGGATCCGTTTGCTGCGCGAAAAAACACCGTCCACCGCCTGAAAACAGGCTAGTTTCCTCCCTCCGTAAAAATCAACATGTGAGTTTGAGAGTAGTATGTATAAAAATATATGAATGTAGTGGGGAGTGTGTGTGGAGTTGTAAGCAGGCCCCTACCAGCTATGCTGAAATAAATAGCCTGCTATAGCAAAAAATTATATTTAATTATTTATGAAATAGAAGTGAATTCCGAGATATATCGACCTAAAGTACGCTGTAATACAGGGACTTCTAGACAGTATTTTGAGTTTTATTTTTTTACTAGTAATGAAATGTTGCCTGTATTTATGATAAACCTGAAATCCCTTACCGTTCTTCTTCAGTTGAAGACCTTGTAGGTGGCATCTTCAAAGGGGTTTTTACCGTAGAACTTTATAGTCAACCTGTAAATAAAAAAAACTGGTAAGTACTCGGAAATTTAAAACTTTTTCGCTTATTAGCCAGTTAAGGCACAGGCAGCCCAAGCTCAAGTTACGAAAATATAAGGGTTTGTATGGGAGCGTAGCGAACGGGAATATATATATTCGCATATGATGCGATTAACTTGTTATATATAACGAAATAAATTATGCAATTAACTCCCTATGTAATTATTATTTATTTAAAAAAAAAATGTATTTGATTATCAATACTAACAGAACAGAATTTATGCAACTAATTACTTGCATAAATTCCGATATATAAGATATACTCAATTATATAACGGGATTGCATAAATCATTCTGTTATATAACGTCTTTTTTATTTACAGAAAAAATATTTGCATGAAAAGTTTTGTTATATAGAAGTTGATAATCACATATTATGCGAATGTAATCACCCCCCAGTAAAAGAGATTGGCTTTGGATAAAGTGAGAGAAATTTAATAATTATATACATGTAAGTACATGAATATCAGTTGCTTGTGGTGCTCATGCACCGACTTGATTTCACTTTTTTGCAAAAGTTAAATGTATGCTGGTTAACAGACATTCTCATGTGATATTCTGACTTTTGTTTAATATAATGAGCCACTTACTCTAATACTATACTGCCTCCAAGAAAATCAACTACCGGTACATTGAATTGATCTGGCACTAAAGCACACTTTAGCTATGCTCTTTTGTATTCTTTTCAGTCATATTGTTTATTGCAAATATTTTGAGAATGTATTTAATAATATGTTAGGGTGCATAGGAGTTCCATTTTTGTCTTGTAAAATGGTCATTCACTTACTGTTATATTTATTTTCCTTTGCTATATTGTTTCAGGTGCAATAAAAAGCCATATCTTACAGTTGGTGTCAGCAAAAATCAGTGATGGATGTGACTTTGAGGTAGATAATTATGTATTACGTCTTGAGAGACTACATGTAATTCAGATGTGACTCCATTTCTGAGTAAATAAAACTATGTACTTGACTTATTATCTACTAAAATGATATATTTCAGCCTGCAAAGAAGGCATACTGCGCTGCCCCGAAGACATCAGTCAGAGTTTTGGTAAGTTCATTACATCTTAGAAACAATTACACAAGGTAGTAAGTAAACCTGTACTGTACATTTACATTGAAAGTGAATTAAACTTGATAGCTAACTCTTCTCTTTGCCGAAATTGCCAATAAAAAAATACCTTTGTTGTTGTTGATATGAGTACTAAGTCATCCCATCAAGCTAGCTATAAAGCAACTTCCATGTAACATTAAAGAGAACCTGAAGTATACCTCAGCTTTGTATTTTCAAGACAGAGCAAATGCTGTTTGAGACACTTCAGATTCATAGAAATGTTCACTGAGCTTTAACTGACTGTCAACTTAGCACAATTAATGTATATTATCACACTGCTTGACATATACTAGCTAGTGTATTACAGCTAAATTTGTTGATGAGTCGATTACGTAGTCAACTGGGCCCACTAAAACACAGTTGATAAGTAAAAATATTAGGCTGTATTACAATTAACTGTCTAGTAATTATTAGAGGTGTACTGGTAGTTATTATGCAACGGCTAATCATAGACCTATTTTGGGGGCAAAATTAGCAGTTTGTCATTTACTTAAATTCAGCATGTTAGGTTTTCATGACAAAAGTGGTACAAAGACCATCTTTAATTTGGCATAAATGGTCAGCCATTTTCACTTTGCCTAATTGATTTCCTCTGCCTTAGGCTATCACAGATGTCCCAAAGCATAACTGATGGCGAAGAACCATGTGTATGTTGCTGTCCATGTCCTGCATTCAGGAAATAAGAAATAAAATAACAGAAATAATTATAGTATATATGTATGTTTTGACAATCACGTAAAGAAAACCTGGCTGAAACAGGCAACGACCAAGTTTAATTCATGCAATCTTGGCTCTTAAGCTCTACTGTAAATAGCTCACCTGAAATTAAATTAAAGTGACCTTAATTTCCACATTGATGTGTTAGTGCAATTTGTTCTTTTTCATAGTATCATGTTACAATAATATTCATTGATAATTGTTTTCCAATTACAATGCTGGATCATGCATGATTTCAATTAAAATATATACCAATATTGGCATTAAGGGTTCCAACATTGGGAATAATAAAGATACCAATATTGGTATTCAGAGCTCCATCATTGGGACTATAAAATGATACAAATATTGGTAGTAATTAAGACTTCCAACATTGGGACTATAAAAAGATACCAATATTGGAAACAAGACTTCCAACATTGGGACTATAAAAATATACCAATATTGGTAGCAAGAGTTCCAATATTGGGACTATAAAAAGGTAATATCGGTAACAAGAGTTCCGACATTGGGACTATAAAAAGATGCCAATATTGGAAACAAGAGTTCCAACATTGGAACTATAAAAATATACCAATATTGGTAGCAAGAATTCCAACATTGGAACTATAAAAATATACCAATATTGGTAGCAAGACTTCCAACATTGGGACTATAAAAAGATGTCAATATTGGTAGCAAGAGTTCCAACATTTGGACTATAAAAAGGTACCAATATTGGTAGCAAGATTTCCAACATTGGGACTATAAAAAGGTACCAATATTGGTAGCAAGACTTCCAACATTGGAACTATAAAAATATACAAATATTGGTAGCAAGACTTCCAACATTGGGACTATAAAAGGTTTCCAATATTGGAAACAAGAGTTCCAACGTTGGGATTATAAAGAATTAAGATACCAATATTGGAAATGTAAACACTTTTCCAACGTTGGTAAATCATCAAGGTTACCAATAATATACCAATGATATACCACTAATATACCTATGATATTCCAGTGTTGGAAGCTCTTTTTTTTCCTGTGGTGTGTTATCAGTGGCACATTCAAATGCACTCGGTTAATAAGACCAATCCAAGATCGCCATTACCATTACGATATCTACTTTAATTAGCGATAGCACCGATACTGCTGAAAAGAGCACCTCAAAATTAGTCAAAATCTCACATTTGAGAGTTATACCTCACCCTAGAAGCCAAGATAAAGTCGAGTCAAGTGTGCTATTTTACAGACGTTTGTATGAGGGGGTGCAACAATTTGCATCCCCACGCGCATACAAATATAAAACTGTCTTACTTCGCGGTGCTGTATCTTTGTTCCCATACAAAATATAACTCAAATTTGATTAATTTTGAGGTGCTCTTTTCAGCAGTATCGGTGCTATCGCTAATTGAAGTAGAATTCGTAATGGCAATCATCATGCAGGCGACCTTGGATGGGTCTATTATTAATTAGTACGTAATAGATAAAGAATGAGAGGCCGATCTTTATCCGATTTACAAACTCGAGCTGAAAGCGATAAAGATAAAGCGGATAGAGATCGGACACGAATTCTTTACTTTACTTATCAAACGTCTAGATAGAGTCATGTTTTGAGTTATTTTGGCGATACTACTAATTTTGGCCGAGAAAATCGAAGCCAAAGTTGATGTAAATCAGGACGAAATCTGTATCAGATTTAAAGATCACTTATCGGTCGGTGATTTCCTTTGTTTTTGCTTCATGAATTATTAATGAGTTTGATAAAGTCAGATATTTGTCTACCACTGGATACTCCAGGAAACCTCAACCCTGCTTTACCAATCAGAAATTGTAAGGGGTGTTATGAGCTAAGATCGGGGTCGGTATTGTTTTTTTAACTGTTATCTGAAACGTTAGGTAACCTCCAAACTTTGTGTTTTATTAATTTATACAGTAAATATACCAACTCTGCGACGACCACCCACAGCTGTACACCGAATAGTTACACGATCAATATCATAGTCGCATCCTTCTAAATAGTGAAGACTATATATATAATGCTGTACTTTTGCCGCCTTTTTGGCTGTTACCGGACGTGAGAGTAGGAATAAGATCCATGTACATGTATGCCCACAGAGAAGCATCAGTATTAAAATGTGACGTACAGCGAAATGAAGCTGAGAATTCCTAGGAATTCGTAGGATTATCCTAGGAATTCCTAGGAATTCTTTGGAATTCAAATGGAGGTGTTAATTTTCACGGTAAATTGGAACATGGAATTCCTAGGAATTCCTAGGAATTCCAAGGATTACTTGATCTTCTGAGGAGCATGGAAAAATTCCTAGGAATTCCTAGGAATATTATTGTTGCCTGTAGGGTGACTTGGATTCCTAAGAATTCCTAGGAATTCCTAAGAATTCCTAGGCGTTTCTTGGTATTCAAGGAATGGGAGAAAATATGTAACTTATTAAATGAACTGGTGTTCATTAATGAAACAATAATTATCTCAAAATATGTTTTATGCTGCCTTTATTTAAGAGAACATAAATGACTTGGTATATTGAATAAAGAGGTAACATACAATCCAATTACTAATCCCTCTGACAAAACACGACAGAAAATAAAACAATTACAAATTAACTGTACTGTTATGAATGTTCATTACATTGCAATTGAGTGGGAGCTTATGAGTCACCAACACTGAAATTATCCCCCAATAATTTCCAGCTCATAAACTTGATCTGATCTGCAACTGATAGACCTCTTCTTGTTCAATCAGTTACAACAAATGCGAGTCATCAAGTGAGCAAGGTCATCTGGCGGCTGTTAGCTCAGTGCCTATATAACAGATATTTAAATTTTAATACTTTAGTCTTTAGGGACTGGTCATAAAGTACAGGAGGGGGTGGGCCGGAAAAATCCAAATTCTAGTGGACGCAGTTTTAGTGGCCCACCCCCTGAATCCTTACACAAAAAATATAGCCCACCCCTTGAATCCTAACACAAAAATAAGTGACCCACCCCCTCATCCCCTTGGCCAGAGTCTACTTTAACTAAACAAGAGATAAAGTGCCATTCTACCGATGCCTTAATGATATCACCTTTTATGGTATCAATCAGAGTCTCCATAGAAACGTCGGGTTAAATATGTTGTACATGGCCTTCCAGTTCTGGAGTTAAGTGGCTGTAATGGCTCGTCATTCTCTGATTCGCTTTCAGCATCGTCACTGCATGGACTCGCCAATTTCTAGTAAAACTATGTCGTCCTCATCATCAGAGCCATCACTGTCCACTGATTCAGCAGAATCACCATCATCATCTGTACCCTCGTCATCTTCTTCATGAATTTGTCTCTGTTTTATTTTGTGGTATTCTGAATTTCCTAACCATGCACTGATCGCCTTTACTTTCTCTGCTTTCTTCGCTTTGTGATGGACAAGATGATGCCTATCAAAAAAGCGCCGAACAGAGCGTGAGGAGAAAAACTGTCAAAGATTTATTTTCCTTAGCAGTTGCAGATCGTTGCAAACTCATGTACTTGTGGAGATAAAAGAGCTGACCCTCAGCTCTTAAATAAAGACGCCATATCAAAACTGGGGAAAAGGGATGTTAAATGGTTAAAGTTGTTATTTGAGAAAAAGATGTTCACGAAAGAAACAATACAAGTCTGTGATACCTTAAACCCCAATTTGGCAATGGACAGTGGCACAGATACTGATGATAAGTTAACTGACGATACAGACTAACTGTTTATAGGCTACTATTAATAATTGTTAACATTTTGGTGCTTTTGTGTTTCAATTCATTCAAATCGCGAGATAAATTAATATAAAGCCTTCAATTCAAGCCAGAGAGAACCTTCACATCCACGAAGTTGTGTTTATTGTGAGAGCGCCGAACAAAAGTCCCTCAACTGCGATCAAGTCGTTACTGCGAGCGAGCGAAAGAAGATCTTAAGCGATAAGCGCCTGTGTTTTAATTGTACCGGGATTAAACACAGGGCGGTGTCTTGTAAAAGTCGGGCTAAATGTCAAAATTGTGAACGGAAACATCACTCGTCAATTTGTGAACATGCACGTGGACAGGGAATGACAGCAAACCACATCGGAAATACCGCAGTAATTCATCCCACTGTTGTCGTCGAGGTTGAAGGGGTCAAATTCCGTGCATTACTAGACTATGGCGCCAGCCACTCGTACGCATCTGCGACTTTCATCAAAAAAAACAAAGCTCGACCACACACATCTGGCATGCGTGAAATTGCTATGTTGATGGGCGTGACAACAAGAAAGATGGATGTTTTCCACGTGTGTATGAATGCCGTGACTGGAGATTTTAAACTGGACGTCGATGTCACGAAAGTAGAGAAGAGGGAATTACTCACGCTAGAGAACCCTCGTTATAAGCAAGTGTTGGCGGACTACTCTCATCTCAAGGGAGTGACGATGGATGACATAGATGAGCGTGCCCAGTTACCAGAGCACCTCATTCTGGGTGCCAATGACTTTGCCAAGATCCGCACGAGCGTGCGAATGAGAGTTGGAAGACGAGGACAACCGGTGGCGAAATTCACTCGCTTTGGTTGGGCGCTCATGTCTCCAGGTGCCGAAGCAGATCTGTCACACACGTACCTAACAATGAGTTCAACAGCAGATTATGAGCGACTCTGCGCATTGGACGTCCTTGGCCTTGCCGATACGCCTACTGGGGATCAGGCCACCGTTTATTCAGAATTCAAGGAGCAGCTGACAAGTGATCCAGCGGGCTGGTATGAGACTGGGCTGCCGTGGTTGGGGAATCATCCTCCCCTTCCAAACAATCGCAACGGGACTCTGCGCCGGCTGGATGCACTTGTGAGAAAGCTGCGGAAATCTGATGGTCTGGGAGACTACGACGCCATTATCCAGGACCAATTAACCGAAGGCGTAGTAGAAAAGGCACCGACAACAGTTGAAGGGAGAGAGTTTTACATACCCCATCGAGGAGTTATACGGGAAACAGCCGAGACGACAAAGTTACGGATCGTGTATGACGCCTCCGCCCGCGCCTGGGACAACGCCCCTTCGCTGAATGAATGTCTCCATGCAGTGCCCCCATTACAGAACCAGCTATGGAGTGTGTTAACGCGTAGCCGCTTCCATACCGTGGTCGTCGCTGAGGATATACGTAAAGCGTTCCTGCAGGTGCGCATCCGGGAAACAGAGCGGGATGCGCTCCGATTCCATTGGCTCGCAAACGCGCACTCGAAGGAAGTGCTGACGCTCAGGTTCGCCAGCGCGTTGTTTGGTTTGGCTCCTTCTCCCTTCTTGTTGGGAGGGGTCATAGAACAACACTTGGAGGGCTGGCGAGGTCAACTTCCAGAGAGTGTGCGCGAAGTACATAAAAGCCTGTATGTCGATGACCTAATATCGGGCGGATCTACCGTAGCATAAGCGAAGCAGTTGTAATCAGAAGCTACAAAGATCTTCGCGGATGCGGCCTTTACCCTCCACAAGTGGCATTCCAACGCGCCTGATTTGGAATCAAGTGAAACGAACGAGGGCAAAGAAGAACAGTCCTTCGCCAAGCAACAGTTGGGAGTCCCTGCAAGGGGAGAAGGCAAACTCCTCAGACTCTCCGGTCCTGGAACAAAACTGCAGACACCGTGAGTGTATCATATCCTGAAAAACAAGCTGAGCTGACCAAGCGAGGAATTTTGGCTAATCTTGCCAAAATCTATGACCCCCTAGGGCTGGTGTCACCCGTAACCCTGGGGGGCAAGCTTATCTATAGAGAAGCATGCGAGACGAAGTTGGCGTGGTATGCGCCGTTACCAGGATCCATTTCTACTCGTTGGAGAAAGTGGGAGTGGCCTACCCGAGTTCATCTCTGCTCCCCGAAGTTTGGCGCCTTTGGTGACGCCAGTGATCATGGGGTGGGGGCCGCCGTCTATGCGGTTGTCACTCAAGACTCAGGTGTCACTCAAAGACTAGTAGCAGCCAAGTCCAGACTCGCCAAACAGGGTCTGTCAATTCCCCGCCTGGAACTCATATCAGCACACATGGCCATGAACCTGCTACTCAACGTGCGTGACACCATAGACGGATTTCTGGTGTCCAGTCTACACGGTTGGCTGGACAGTACAGTTGCCCTCCACTGGTTAAAAGGTTGGAGGGAACTACAAGCAGTTTGTCGCCAACCGTGTGCAGAAAATACAGAATCACCCTGAGAAAATCTGGCGTCACGTGAGAACGACTGAAAACTCGGCAGACCTCGCAAGCAGAGGAGGCGAAGTGAATCTAAACTTGAAATTATGGTGGCACGGACCGGAGTGGCTCAGCGAACCAGAACGCTGGCCTCCAGATATCGCAACACAAGCGACGAAAGAGAGCAATGCAGAGGCCAAGGCCACTCGTGAGGTTTTTGCGCTTGCTGCCGAGGCAAGCGAACCTGATGTACTTGACGATTTACTGGGTAAGTGTGACCTTTGGCGGGTGCTGCGCACGTGCGCCTGGATAGCTAGATTATTGCGCAATGCAAGAGCCCCAAAGGGAGAGAGAGTGCGGGGCCCCCTAACGACAGAGGAGATTGCAGCACAGAAGCTCTTCTGGATCAAGCGTGCACAGAAAGAGGGAATGCGCACCCCAAGCTTTCGAGAGGATAAACTACAACTAAACGTGCAGGAGAACGCAGAGGGTGTGTTGGAGTGTTGGGGCAGAATCCAAGGCCAATACTCTATCTATCTACCTGACTCAGCTGTTTCCACCGCCAAAATCGTGCAACGAGCCCACGTGACTACCCTCCACGGGGGAGTGAGTCTGACGATGGCGAAAGTGCGCGAAAAACTGTGGGTACCACGCCTCAGGAAACTAGTGAAACAAGTGTTGAAACGTTGCTGGGGATGCAGGAGATTCCAAGCGATTGCCGTGGCCAGTCCGCCCCCAGGGCTGTTGCCCACAGATCGAACAGAGGGCAACATGCCGTTCCAGGTCATAGGCGTGGACTTTGCCGGTCCGATAAAATACCGCGCCAAGCCCAAAACAGAGGGCAAAGCGTACGTGGTGTTGTATTCCTGCAGCCTGACGAGAGGTTGCAGACACTGGAGACTCATGAATTCCTAACAAGTATGAAACGACTCATCGCGAGGCGAGGCCGACCAATAAAGGTCTACTCTGATAACGGTAAGACCTTTGTGTCTGCCGCCAAGTGGTTGAAGACCGTGCGTAACGACGAGAAGCTCAACGATTTCCTTGCCCATCTAGAGATTATGTGGCAGTTTAACCTAAGCCGCGTCCCATTGGCCTTGTGAAATCAGCACTACACAAGACCATCGGTCACGGCTTCCTGACCTAGACGGAGTTGTGCGAAGCCCTCGATGTCGAAATCACTCTCAACAATCGCCCTTGGAGTTACGACGCACAAAATTGCCGACTGATGCAAAACTCACTACTGTTCTTGGGTTCCAATCTCCTCCCGGAGCTGGATCCACACTACCTGAAGGATAAAGATCTGCGCAAGAGGGCTAGATATCTGATGAGCTGCAAGGACGCTATGTGGAGCAGATGGTCAAAGGAGTACTGAAATCAAAGGGAATTAAAGCGTGAAATCTGAAACAAAGTGAAGTGTGGAATTACTGAGCTGACCCGTTTCCCACAGCAAATCGATATTGAAATCCCCTAGTAGAAAGCATTTTTTACTCTCTGAATTAATAAGGTGGCCTGTATATTATACCAACTATTGTGTTTTTAGATTTCTCATTTATGATTTCGATAAAGGGTGATTCAAATGTTCCCTCATCAAAATTACCAAGATCATCTCTTAATTTAAAGGTTATGTTATTATTAATGTACAAACCAATTCCACCTCGTGTCATTTGTTTTCGTCCTTTACATAAGAATTCATAATTCTCCATCATGATTAAATCTGTAGGGTCAGATATCCATGTTTCGCTAATTCCTATAACATCGAAGTCTATTTTTAGTTGGTTGATCGTGTGCTCAATTGCACTGAAGTTTTTATTTAGGCTTCATGCATTTATGTGCATAATACCAAATGAATTATCAGAATTAATATTGCAATCTGTCAGCCGTTTATTAGATTCATTGTCTAGATAATAACTATCCTCAGTGATAATACTGTTGTAAAAAATTCCATCTGGGTCATTACTATTTGTCATTTGTATATTATTAAATTGGTTGTTAAATGTGAATGGATTTATATGGAGATCCTCGATTGATTTTGTATTAATTTTTGAAGGTCCAATTTGAAACTCTGAGAGTGCCGAATAGAATTCGAAGTCCTCTAAGTGAATAAATGGAAAGATATCGAAAAGACAAAGGTTACAGAACCAAGATTCACTCGAATTAGCAGTTTGTCATTTACTTAAATTCAGCATGTTAGGTTTTCATGACAAAAGTGGTACAAAGACCATCTTTAATTTGGCATAAATGGTCAGCCATTTTCACTTTGCCTAATTGATTTCCTCTGCTTTAGGCTATCACAGATGTCCCAAAGCATAACTGATGGCGAAGAACCATGTGTATGTTGCTGTCCATGTCCTGCATTCAGGAAATAAGAAATAAAATAACAGAAATAATTATAGTATATATGTATGTTTTGACAATCACGTAAAGAAAACCTGGCTGAAACAGGCAACGACCAAGTTTAATTCATGCAATCTTGGCTCTTAAGCTCTACTGTAAATAGCTCACCTGAAATTAAATTAAAGTGACCTTAATTTCCACATTGATGTGTTAGTGCAATTTGTTCTTTTTCATAGTATCATGTTACAATAATATTCATTGATAATTGTTTTCCAATTACAATGCTGGATCATGCATGATTTCAATTAAAATATATACCAATATTGGCATTAAGGGTTCCAACATTGGGAATAATAAAGATACCAATATTGGTATTCAGAGCTCCATCATTGGGACTATAAAATGATACAAATATTGGTAGTAATTAAGACTTCCAACATTGGGACTATAAAAATATACCAATATTGGTAGCAAGAGTTCCAATATTGGGACTATAAAAAGGTAATATCGGTAACAAGAGTTCCGACATTGGGACTATAAAAAGATGCCAATATTGGAAACAAGAGTTCCAACATTGGAACTATAAAAATATACCAATATTGGTAGCAAGAATTCCAACATTGGAACTATAAAAATATACCAATATTGGTAGCAAGACTTCCAACATTGGGACTATAAAAAGATGTCAATATTGGTAGCAAGAGTTCCAACATTTGGACTATAAAAAGGTACCAATATTGGTAGCAAGATTTCCAACATTGGGACTATAAAAAGGTACCAATATTGGTAGCAAGACTTCCAACATTGGAACTATAAAAATATACAAATATTGGTAGCAAGACTTCCAACATTGGGACTATAAAAGGTTTCCAATATTGGAAACAAGAGTTCCAACGTTGGGATTATAAAGAATTAAGATACCAATATTGGAAATGTAAACACTTTTCCAACGTTGGTAAATCATCAAGGTTACCAATAATATACCAATGATATACCACTAATATACCTATGATATTCCAGTGTTGGAAGCTCTTTTTTTTCCTGTGGTGTGTTATCAGTGGCACATTCAAATGCACTCGGTTAATAAGACCAATCCAAGATCGCCATTACCATTACGATATCTACTTTAATTAGCGATAGCACCGATACTGCTGAAAAGAGCACCTCAAAATTAGTCAAAATCTCACATTTGAGAGTTATACCTCACCCTAGAAGCCAAGATAAAGTCGAGTCAAGTGTGCTATTTTACAGACGTTTGTATGAGGGGGTGCAACAATTTGCATCCCCACGCGCATACAAATATAAAACTGTCTTACTTCGCGGTGCTGTATCTTTGTTCCCATACAAAATATAACTCAAATTTGATTAATTTTGAGGTGCTCTTTTCAGCAGTATCGGTGCTATCGCTAATTGAAGTAGAATTCGTAATGGCAATCATCATGCAGGCGACCTTGGATGGGTCTATTATTAATTAGTACGTAATAGATAAAGAATGAGAGGCCGATCTTTATCCGATTTACAAACTCGAGCTGAAAGCGATAAAGATAAAGCGGATAGAGATCGGACACGAATTCTTTACTTTACTTATCAAACGTCTAGATAGAGTCATGTTTTGAGTTATTTTGGCGATACTACTAATTTTGGCCGAGAAAATCGAAGCCAAAGTTGATGTAAATCAGGACGAAATCTGTATCAGATTTAAAGATCACTTATCGGTCGGTGATTTCCTTTGTTTTTGCTTCATGAATTATTAATGAGTTTGATAAAGTCAGATATTTGTCTACCACTGGATACTCCAGGAAACCTCAACCCTGCTTTACCAATCAGAAATTGTAAGGGGTGTTATGAGCTAAGATCGGGGTCGGTATTGTTTTTTTAACTGTTATCTGAAACGTTAGGTAACCTCCAAACTTTGTGTTTTATTAATTTATACAGTAAATATACCAACTCTGCGACGACCACCCACAGCTGTACACCGAATAGTTACACGATCAATATCATAGTCGCATCCTTCTAAATAGTGAAGACTATATATATAATGCTGTACTTTTGCCGCCTTTTTGGCTGTTACCGGACGTGAGAGTAGGAATAAGATCCATGTACATGTATGCCCACAGAGAAGCATCAGTATTAAAATGTGACGTACAGCGAAATGAAGCTGAGAATTCCTAGGAATTCGTAGGATTATCCTAGGAATTCCTAGGAATTCTTAGGAATTCAAATGGAGGTGTTAATTTTCACGGTAAATTGGAACATGGAATTCCTAGGAATTCCTAGGAATTCCAAGGATTACTTGATCTTCTGAGGAGCATGGAAAAATTCCTAGGAATTCCTAGGAATATTATTGTTGCCTGTAGGGTGACTTGGATTCCTAAGAATTCCTAGGAATTCCTAAGAATTCCTAGGCGTTTCTTGGTATTCAAGGAATGGGAGAAAATATGTAACTTATTAAATGAACTGGTGTTCATTAATGAAACAATAATTATCTCAAAATATGTTTTATGCTGCCTTTATTTAAGAGAACATAAATGACTTGGTATATTGAATAAAGAGGTAACATACAATCCAATTACTAATCCCTCTGACAAAACACGACAGAAAATAAAACAATTACAAATTAACTGTACTGTTATGAATGTTCATTACATTGCAATTGAGTGGGAGCTTATGAGTCACCAACACTGAAATTATCCCCCAATAATTTCCAGCTCATAAACTTGATCTGATCTGCAACTGATAGACCTCTTCTTGTTCAATCAGTTACAACAAATGCGAGTCATCAAGTGAGCAAGGTCATCTGGCGGCTGTTAGCTCAGTGCCTATATAACAGATATTTAAATTTTAATACTTTAGTCTTTAGGGACTGGTCATAAAGTACAGGAGGGGGTGGGCCGGAAAAATCCAAATTCTAGTGGACGCAGTTTTAGTGGCCCACCCCCTGAATCCTTACACAAAAAATATAGCCCACCCCTTGAATCCTAACACAAAAATAAGTGACCCACCCCCTCATCCCCTTGGCCAGAGTCTACTTTAACTAAACAAGAGATAAAGTGCCATTCTACCGATGCCTTAATGATATCACCTTTTATGGTATCAATCAGAGTCTCCATAGAAACGTCGGGTTAAATATGTTGTACATGGCCTTCCAGTTCTGGAGTTAAGTGGCTGTAATGGCTCGTCATTCTCTGATTCGCTTTCAGCATCGTCACTGCATGGACTCGCCAATTTCTAGTAAAACTATGTCGTCCTCATCATCAGAGCCATCACTGTCCACTGATTCAGCAGAATCACCATCATCATCTGTACCCTCGTCATCTTCTTCATGAATTTGTCTCTGTTTTATTTTGTGGTATTCTGAATTTCCTAACCATGCACTGATCGCCTTTACTTTCTCTGCTTTCTTCGCTTTGTGATGGACAAGATGATGCCTATCAAAAAAGCGCCGAACAGAGCGTGAGGAGAAAAACTGTCAAAGATTTATTTTCCTTAGCAGTTGCAGATCGTTGCAAACTCATGTACTTGTGGAGATAAAAGAGCTGACCCTCAGCTCTTAAATAAAGACGCCATATCAAAACTGGGGAAAAGGGATGTTAAATGGTTAAAGTTGTTATTTGAGAAAAAGATGTTCACGAAAGAAACAATACAAGTCTGTGATACCTTAAACCCCAATTTGGCAATGGACAGTGGCACAGATACTGATGATAAGTTAACTGACGATACAGACTAACTGTTTATAGGCTACTATTAATAATTGTTAACATTTTGGTGCTTTTGTGTTTAAATTCATTCAAATCGCGAGATAAATTAATATAAAGCCTTCAATTCAAGCCAGAGAGAACCTTCACATCCACGAAGTTGTGTTTATTGTGAGAGCGCCGAACAAAAGTCCCTCAACTGCGATCAAGTCGTTACTGCGAGCGAGCGAAAGAAGATCTTAAGCGATAAGCGCCTGTGTTTTAATTGTACCGGGATTAAACACAGGGCGGTGTCTTGTAAAAGTCGGGCTAAATGTCAAAATTGTGAACGGAAACATCACTCGTCAATTTGTGAACATGCACGTGGACAGGGAATGACAGCAAACCACATCGGAAATACCGCAGTAATTCATCCCACTGTTGTCGTCGAGGTTGAAGGGGTCAAATTCCGTGCATTACTAGACTATGGCGCCAGCCACTCGTACGCATCTGCGACTTTCATCAAAAAAAACAAAGCTCGACCACACACATCTGGCATGCGTGAAATTGCTATGTTGATGGGCGTGACAACAAGAAAGATGGATGTTTTCCACGTGTGTATGAATGCCGTGACTGGAGATTTTAAACTGGACGTCGATGTCACGAAAGTAGAGAAGAGGGAATTACTCACGCTAGAGAACCCTCGTTATAAGCAAGTGTTGGCGGACTACTCTCATCTCAAGGGAGTGACGATGGATGACATAGATGAGCGTGCCCAGTTACCAGAGCACCTCATTCTGGGTGCCAATGACTTTGCCAAGATCCGCACGAGCGTGCGAATGAGAGTTGGAAGACGAGGACAACCGGTGGCGAAATTCACTCGCTTTGGTTGGGCGCTCATGTCTCCAGGTGCCGAAGCAGATCTGTCACACACGTACCTAACAATGAGTTCAACAGCAGATTATGAGCGACTCTGCGCATTGGACGTCCTTGGCCTTGCCGATACGCCTACTGGGGATCAGGCCACCGTTTATTCAGAATTCAAGGAGCAGCTGACAAGTGATCCAGCGGGCTGGTATGAGACTGGGCTGCCGTGGTTGGGGAATCATCCTCCCCTTCCAAACAATCGCAACGGGACTCTGCGCCGGCTGGATGCACTTGTGAGAAAGCTGCGGAAATCTGATGGTCTGGGAGACTACGACGCCATTATCCAGGACCAATTAACCGAAGGCGTAGTAGAAAAGGCACCGACAACAGTTGAAGGGAGAGAGTTTTACATACCCCATCGAGGAGTTATACGGGAAACAGCCGAGACGACAAAGTTACGGATCGTGTATGACGCCTCCGCCCGCGCCTGGGACAACGCCCCTTCGCTGAATGAATGTCTCCATGCAGTGCCCCCATTACAGAACCAGCTATGGAGTGTGTTAACGCGTAGCCGCTTCCATACCGTGGTCGTCGCTGAGGATATACGTAAAGCGTTCCTGCAGGTGCGCATCCGGGAAACAGAGCGGGATGCGCTCCGATTCCATTGGCTCGCAAACGCGCACTCGAAGGAAGTGCTGACGCTCAGGTTCGCCAGCGCGTTGTTTGGTTTGGCTCCTTCTCCCTTCTTGTTGGGAGGGGTCATAGAACAACACTTGGAGGGCTGGCGAGGTCAACTTCCAGAGAGTGTGCGCGAAGTACATAAAAGCCTGTATGTCGATGACCTAATATCGGGCGGATCTACCGTAGCATAAGCGAAGCAGTTGTAATCAGAAGCTACAAAGATCTTCGCGGATGCGGCCTTTACCCTCCACAAGTGGCATTCCAACGCGCCTGATTTGGAATCAAGTGAAACGAACGAGGGCAAAGAAGAACAGTCCTTCGCCAAGCAACAGTTGGGAGTCCCTGCAAACTCCTCAGACTCTCCGGTCCTGGAACAAAACTGCAGACACCGTGAGTGTATCATATCCTGAAAAACAAGCTGAGCTGACCAAGCGAGGAATTTTGGCTAATCTTGCCAAAATCTATGACCCCCTAGGGCTGGTGTCACCCGTAACCCTGGGGGGCAAGCTTATCTATAGAGAAGCATGCGAGACGAAGTTGGCGTGGTATGCGCCGTTACCAGGATCCATTTCTACTCGTTGGAGAAAGTGGGAGTGGCCTACCCGAGTTCATCTCTGCTCCCCGAAGTTTGGCGCCTTTGGTGACGCCAGTGATCATGGGGTGGGGGCCGCCGTCTATGCGGTTGTCACTCAAGACTCAGGTGTCACTCAAAGACTAGTAGCAGCCAAGTCCAGACTCGCCAAACAGGGTCTGTCAATTCCCCGCCTGGAACTCATATCAGCACACATGGCCATGAACCTGCTACTCAACGTGCGTGACACCATAGACGGATTTCTGGTGTCCAGTCTACACGGTTGGCTGGACAGTACAGTTGCCCTCCACTGGTTAAAAGGTTGGAGGGAACTACAAGCAGTTTGTCGCCAACCGTGTGCAGAAAATACAGAATCACCCTGAGAAAATCTGGCGTCACGTGAGAACGACTGAAAACTCGGCAGACCTCGCAAGCAGAGGAGGCGAAGTGAATCTAAACTTGAAATTATGGTGGCACGGACCGGAGTGGCTCAGCGAACCAGAACGCTGGCCTCCAGATATCGCAACACAAGCGACGAAAGAGAGCAATGCAGAGGCCAAGGCCACTCGTGAGGTTTTTGCGCTTGCTGCCGAGGCAAGCGAACCTGATGTACTTGACGATTTACTGGGTAAGTGTGACCTTTGGCGGGTGCTGCGCACGTGCGCCTGGATAGCTAGATTATTGCGCAATGCAAGAGCCCCAAAGGGAGAGAGAGTGCGGGGGCCCCTAACGACAGAGGAGATTGCAGCACAGAAGCTCTTCTGGATCAAGCGTGCACAGAAAGAGGGAATGCGCACCCCAAGCTTTCGAGAGGATAAACTACAACTAAACGTGCAGGAGAACGCAGAGGGTGTGTTGGAGTGTTGGGGCAGAATCCAAGGCCAATACTCTATCTATCTACCTGACTCAGCTGTTTCCACCGCCAAAATCGTGCAACGAGCCCACGTGACTACCCTCCACGGGGGAGTGAGTCTGACGATGGCGAAAGTGCGCGAAAAACTGTGGGTACCACGCCTCAGGAAACTAGTGAAACAAGTGTTGAAACGTTGCTGGGGATGCAGGAGATTCCAAGCGATTGCCGTGGCCAGTCCGCCCCCAGGGCTGTTGCCCACAGATCGAACAGAGGGCAACATGCCGTTCCAGGTCATAGGCGTGGACTTTGCCGGTCCGATAAAATACCGCGCCAAGCCCAAAACAGAGGGCAAAGCGTACGTGGTGTTGTATTCCTGCAGCCTGACGAGAGGTTGCAGACACTGGAGACTCATGAATTCCTAACAAGTATGAAACGACTCATCGCGAGGCGAGGCCGACCAATAAAGGTCTACTCTGATAACGGTAAGACCTTTGTGTCTGCCGCCAAGTGGTTGAAGACCGTGCGTAACGACGAGAAGCTCAACGATTTCCTTGCCCATCTAGAGATTATGTGGCAGTTTAACCTAAGCCGCGTCCCATTGGCCTTGTGAAATCAGCACTACACAAGACCATCGGTCACGGCTTCCTGACCTAGACGGAGTTGTGCGAAGCCCTCGATGTCGAAATCACTCTCAACAATCGCCCTTGGAGTTACGACGCACAAAATTGCCGACTGATGCAAAACTCACTACTGTTCTTGGGTTCCAATCTCCTCCCGGAGCTGGATCCACACTACCTGAAGGATAAAGATCTGCGCAAGAGGGCTAGATATCTGATGAGCTGCAAGGACGCTATGTGGAGCAGATGGTCAAAGGAGTACTGAAATCAAAGGGAATTAAAGCGTGAAATCTGAAACAAAGTGAAGTGTGGAATTACTGAGCTGACCCGTTTCCCACAGCAAATCGATATTGAAATCCCCTAGTAGAAAGCATTTTTTACTCTCTGAATTAATAAGGTGGCCTGTATATTATACCAACTATTGTGTTTTTAGATTTCTCATTTATGATTTCGATAAAGGGTGATTCAAATGTTCCCTCATCAAAATTACCAAGATCATCTCTTAATTTAAAGGTTATGTTATTATTAATGTACAAACCAATTCCACCTCGTGTCATTTGTTTTCGTCCTTTACATAAGAATTCATAATTCTCCATCATGATTAAATCTGTAGGGTCAGATATCCATGTTTCGCTAATTCCTATAACATCGAAGTCTATTTTTAGTTGGTTGATCGTGTGCTCAATTGCACTGAAGTTTTTATTTAGGCTTCATGCATTTATGTGCATAATACCAAATGAATTATCAGAATTAATATTGCAATCTGTCAGCCGTTTATTAGATTCATTGTCTAGATAATAACTATCCTCAGTGATAATACTGTTGTAAAAAATTCCATCTGGGTCATTACTATTTGTCATTTGTATATTATTAAATTGGTTGTTAAATGTGAATGGATTTATATGGAGATCCTCGATTGATTTTGTATTAATTTTTGAAGGTCCAATTTGAAACTCTGAGAGTGCCGAATAGAATTCGAAGTCCTCTAAGTGAATAAATGGAAAGATATCGAAAAGACAAAGGTTACAGAACCAAGATTCACTCGAATTGGACAAGTCTAAGTAATCTTTACAGCTCAACTTAGTGCATTTTAAATGAACACAGTGATGGCAGGGGTCGCAGAAAATTCCTTTCTGATTATCATAAACTCTTTTTTTTGCAGACTGAACATGAACAAGCTGGCATTCATCAATAAGATCAATTCCCAAATACCAAAACAAATCCATAAACACGCTAAATCATGGGCTAACCAATTTCCAAAGATAAAAGTTAAGATATATTGTATGCCATTTAAGTATGACTATTTTGCATGATATCATGTAAGACAACTAGTAAATAATGTGCTCTAGCTTTCTATTAAAAACAAGATTAAAGATTTGCCATTAAACAAGTTGAATTAATTACGTACACGTGAATGTTATTCATCATATTCAGTTACTTATTCAGTGAGACAAATCAGTTCCATGGTTCCTTAATGGATTAACTAAGACAGTATCTTGTGAATCATGTTTTCAACATCTTGTAGGGATCTGATGAATTTTATAACCCGGCTCAGGATTGCTTGTTACTCGAGCTGGCAGGCCCGAGTTGAAATCCGTTTTTGTTCGGTGCAACAAAATTTCTGCGCATGCGTTAAATGATGCATTAATTGACCTCGTGGCGCTAATTATAGATTTCGCCATCGGACGGTATTCTTGTTTGAGGTACGTTTCGTATGTTTTATGCCACATTTCATTTTACTCTCGGTCATAACACATACCAGTGCAAACAACGTGAGCTGTAGGCCAACACTAAAATATTTTTGACCGTGTTTTTGGTTGGTTTACCGATCTCGTTTAATACAGTAAATCAAGATGGTCGACCCGCGAGGAAATTTCTCTCTAATTTAGAATCCCATCTCTCAAATGTAATCACTTTAATGTTTAATTTAACTTCACCGTGCGAAAGCCTCCCAACAGACTCAGGATATTTCAACTGGCGCTCTTGTTTTAAATTTGGAACTTACGAAAATTTCTCACGTCATAACACTCGGCGAAGACCCCAGCTCACTATCTTGGTCCTCTGATTGCCGATATATACACGAAGCCAGAATACACCCTCAGGCCTCAGCACAGATTAATTTCTGATGAGCCAAGCAAATATGTTCAACTCTCGACTCACTCAAGGTAAACGTAAGCTTAAAGGGGCTGGGTCACCTGGTGCCCGTGCGCAGTAAGTATGCTCTTGAGGTAATTAGCATATCATAAATATTCAAACCATTCAAAATTCTTCTGCGATCGCAATGGTTTCTTTCGCAAGCAACAGTAGCATTGTGTCTAATTGGTCAGTTCAATGAGGTCATTTCTGATTGGCTGAGGGTAAGATTGAAACCCTTTCAATGTTAGCGGGTAGATTTTGTGTAAGAAAGTAAAATTCAGTTACGGAAGTTCACCTCGATTTATACGAAAAAACAGCAATGAAATTCCGGCTAAATGTGTACAAAAACTCTTCAACTCGTCAAATGTAATACTAGGAATTGTTTACTTGTCATCGTCATCGCTTAGGACAACCTGGCGCCATTTCTTGTAAAAATCGTCAACATTTTGCGAAACATGGTTTTGGTCGCGTGTTGACTTGAACGCTGAACGGACGGTTTTCAAATTTAGTCGTCGTTCCTTGCCTTGCTGAACGGAAAACTCCCATCGTTTGGAGTTCTAAAGACTTGTAAAGAGAGTTGGAATTCGCCTCCTTTCATGATAATTGTTGTGAAGCCTTGGTTCGTTCGTGAAGTGTTTATAAATGCTTTGCTGGAATAAAGTCAGTGAGATAGCTTGGCTCGAACTTCGCCGTTTCCTAAATAAATATTTTTGAAGAGCTGACAAAGTAGCAGATTCAGCTAAATTTCAAATATGTTTTATTACCTTGTTTTGATTCTGGAAAACGTTTTCAGGTGAGTTCGGGTTGTCCTTTGTCTTGGCTTTGGTGTGTTTTGGCTGGTGAGTTTGTCTTGGCTTTGGTGTGTTTTGGCTTATGCTCAGAAAAGTCGCAAAATAAACTCTTTCTTTTCTTTCATTTTGTCCGTTTTATAAAACATTGATTTTTAGCAAAAGGTTTTCGGCAATGTTATTTATCTTCTGGCGTTACTTTTTGTTATACCTTGAGTCAAACACGGCTTTTTTCACTAAAAGTTTCGTGTGGAAACAATCTCAATCAACTACTCTTGAAGTGACTCGGCCGCGAAGTCCGAGTCACTACCAAAAGTTCCTTGGCCTTTAAGCTCCCGCCATGTTTTGAATATTTGTTTGCTTAAGTACATAGCAGCATGTTGGCTTTTCCAGTGTCGGTCATTTATTGTTTTCGTCAATTGCCTCAAGGCAGGCGTTTTCTTTCTTTCTGCTCCGACTCGTTTACCTCCCCTCCCTCCAGAGCCTTCATTCATCACAATTTCGAACAAAAAATGTAAACATGAAATACTCTACATTTAGAATGAATGTTAAACAAAACTTTCCTGCAAAAAAATATGTTTTAGAGGTTCGAAATAAGAGCGATGGAAATGGATTCCTGAAAGGTTCCTTCGGAGGGAGGTTTGATTTCGTACCGCCGGAGTCGGAAATCAAATATTGCCTTTGGCCGTGCGATAGCCTGGTAACGAATGAGCGCTGACCCAGCCCCTTTAAATTAAAGATCTACTTTGGTCTTTTATTGTGGATCCAAGGGAATGTTTCAGTGTTTGGTCATTATGCTGACTATAAGATTGCTGCAGGTAATTTGTCCAGAAATGTAGAGTGTGAAGCTTCCAGTAATAGCAAAAGTACCTGTTTACAAGAATCTTAATCACAGAGTAAATTATTGTCATTACGAGACAAGGAGTATCGAACGATGAGTCATTGTCAGAAATCTATATTCCCGGCCGTAACGTTAGGCAATCTGTCAATGGTAAAACTGTTGACAGTTTGCACTGTCATTTTAGGAGGTCCATTTCAGCCCCTAGGAGCTGTTTTGGCTTTTTAATATAGGGGCCATTTTGGCTAGAAGATGGGCCAATACAAAATAAAAGTACTGTTATGGTCCCTTAGGGGCTGTATTGGCCCCCTTTATGAGTGGTGTTTTGGACTGATGCGAGGCCAAAATGAAACAGAGATCCAATTTCGGTTGATATAGTTCTATTTTGGTCTTTCTGAAACAAGTACTGCATGGTTTGGCCCCAACGTAGGCCAAAGCAAACCGAAGTACTGTTATGGCCCCTTAGGGGCTGTTTTGGCCTACTTTCCGAGTACAGTTTTTAGCAGATGTCAAGCCAAAATGGAACAGAGCCGGATCCAATTGCGATGGATTAAGTCAGTACTATTTGGTATTTCTAGAACAACTACTGGTTTGGCCGCCACTGTAGGCCAAAACAAACCAAAGTACTGTTATGGCCCGCTTAGAGACTGTTTTGGCCTCCTTTGTTAGTGCTTTATTGGTAAGACGTCAGACAAAAAAATATGTCAGGTACATGAACCAGCACTTTTTATAGAAAGACACAACAGACGGATAATCCATCGAAGTATTGCATCTGTCCAGAACAGTACTAGTACATGAGGCCGAAACAACCCTTAAGAGGCCTAAATTAACGACCTCCCTGCCTAAACTTAGCCTGTACATAGACCTCCGTAATCCCTTCAAAGGAAGGAAAAGGTGGTCTGTACTACGGATGAGTTAATCGTGTTCTAGGTCACGTGGATAGTTACAGGAATGATGTAACCAGTCGCTGATTGGCTGGTGCCTCATAGCGGGTGCTGATTGGCTTAGCGGTTATGTTGACCTTAGTTCTGGCTCCGTGGGAAAATCCGAGCTCGATTCACTCTAGTTTGGAATTGTATTAAGACGAATTGCTATGTCATTTTGTGTCCAGTACTCGGTTAATATCGAGAAAAAAATTATAAGAATATCGTTCATGGAACTGCTGCATTTCAAGTCTGGGAATAAATAATTTCTCTCGAATTTCAAGTAAAAAGTCGGCCTCAACATATATGCAGAAAGTGCCTAGCTAGGAAGTTTGAAAGAATTTGCAGGGAACAAACGAAATTCTTCTTCAGATATCGTCTAGTTATTCAAAACGAAAAGAAAGTCCATGTTCAAGAGCTCTTTTTGCAAAGCGAATGGCTGTGGGAGACGATCAACCAGAAGCAATATCAATAGCCTCGGCGGTCAGGCGAGTTGCTTACGAGCGCGACTTCTCAAACCTCGAGTTCACGTGGTTCTCAAACTCACGAATCCATCCAATCTTCCACTTCCTCGAGGATAGAAAGATCTCCAAATCCCTTCCTTTGAATGGATTACGAAGGTCTGTGTATATAGGCTATCGAAGAAGGGAATTTATTTTATTTCCCACGCTTCCCAGCGCGCCCTTGCATTGCCGTTAACAATAGAAAATGAACAATCTGAAATCTACAATGTGTACCGTCTAGTGTTTCTCGGCCAATGGAAATCGATATGTAATTTATGCAAAATTATGTCGGAACACGATTAACTCATCCGTAGTACAGACCACCTTTTCCTTCCTTTGAAGGGATTACGGAGGTCTGTGTACAGGCTACCTAAACTGAGTACTATTGTTTTGTTTTGACCTACATTGGGGCCAAATTACGTTTCAACCGAAATGTTATGTTTCCTCGATATTCCCTTTGGTCCACTTGTTGTAAGCAAGAGTAAACACTATAATAACCCGTGCATGTTATTATTACCGTTTTCATTGAAGTGCGACTACGAAAGTTTCAAGTCTCCTCAGTTGTAAAACTGCATTTAGCCGACCGTGATCAAACGAGTACCGCCTATATTTAATTAGTTTAGGGTAGAAGGAATTTTCAGGCCTCCAGGGATTGGCTAAAGACTAGATTCAAATTAGGCGCCAAAGTTAGACAAAGGACTTGATCGCTACAAATTATTCAGTCGGTTAATTATTGTGCCCGGGTTATGTGCCCAGGTTATGTGCCGCGTGGATGGAGTTTTTACAAGCTCGCTCAAAAGGTCTGAATTCAACAGTATATTTCAAGAACAAGATTTTAATATGATGATATCTGCTGCAACTGACAGGCATTACATTACTGGATGAGATGAATTGCTGGGAAATCTGCGGTACAGAAGGTGAGCATGCAGAAATTGTATTCAGTTACCGCTAATGAGTAATGATGTCGTGATTTTAGTTCACGTTACGAAACTTCAATTAGTTAGGTCTTTTCTAGTAATTCAGTTCCCTAATTTGTTAATACTGTTCATTAAAGTAATGTTCTAGAATATATTTCAATAAACTAGTCGTTTCAAGCTAATAAAATGTGGTAAAATGCTTTTCCATCGTGCAATCAAAGCCAAAGCTCACCTCATGGCATCTTTGTTTATCCGTCACAGACGGGCGCTCGGGAGCCCGGCCGCGTAAGAATTCGCTCATCTAAATGTTCACTTCGCCTGTTCTTTAACTTGACTATCTCGCAGTAATGATTTCTGTGTAGCTTAGTTCGGAATACAAAGCTGATTTTGTGTATGTCCTGAAGGGGAATGCGAAGATTTAGCCAGAGTCTCCAACCACTTTGGTTAGAAAGTGCTGAGCGGCGTATTTGAATTCGTTCGTTCGCCGGGCATGAGAAAGATCAAACTCCAATTACAATTAACTACCGTAATTATCAAACACGACCATCAAATCGATGTATTAGTCAACTATATCAACGAATCCTACTTTGAATAGCTCAAAAATAAACCAAGATAACAGCTTGTTAGGCCAGGGGTGAAGGTGAAAGATTTCGAAACACAAGAAGTTCCTGTTGTTTTCCGGTTGTTACGCCACAGCATATATTCACTTATAAGTTAAAAAAAACTAAATTCTAAGTTGTATTGGTTATTATTTCTTGCAGGCCTTGAAGTTGCGAGTTCGAAGATTGTTAAGCCTTCAAATCATCCGAAGCTAAACAAGGAAATGCCAACTGCTACGTAGTGAGTGAAAATCAGAATGACTAGCTTTTATGATTTGTAATTGGACATATTGTACTTTAGAAAACCATAAAATAGTAATAATAATAAACTTAAAGTTCAAATAACAAAGAACACGCTTAAACTTGTCGTTGATGTCTGAACATTACTAATAGTTTGTCCTATCTTATGTGCTACTCCCCTTTTATGGCTGTTTCGGCCGTTTATGAGGGGCTGTTTTCGACAACGGACAGCCGTTTTATCAGAACTGTTTGGCACTCAAAAAACGGCGCCTCCCTAGTAGAAAACTGCCCCTTATAAACGGTCGAAGCCGCCATAAAATGGGAGCCAAAAGTGCCCAGTGCCAAAATGGCCCTATTAAAAGAAGGCCGTATACAGGTCAAAATGTTGGCCTCATTTTAGGGGCCAAAACAGCTCTATCCAAAGTGGCCCTAATTTATGGTGCTAAAATGGCTCCATTAAAAGAGGGCCGTATGCGGGTCACAATTGTGGCCTCATTTTACGAGCCAAAACGGCTCCATCCAAAGTGCCCCTAATTTATGGTGCTAAAATGGCCCATTAAAAGAGGGCCGTATGCGGGTCAAAATTTTGGCCTCATTTTAGGGGCCAAAACGGCTCCATCCAAAGTGGCCCTAATTTATGGTGCTAAAATGGCCCCATTAAAAGAGGGCCGTACGCGGGTCAAAATTTTGGCCCCATTTTGGGGGCCGAAATGGCCCTTTCACATTTACTGTGTGGGTCAGGTCAACTGCACAGCTAAGGCATGTTTGTCGACAGAATAACCTTGCTAGAGAGTCTCTACCGGATACTGTTACATGTCTGTTCTGAAGAAGCCTTCATTGAGCTTAAAGTGCATATAAGCCCTAGCCAGTCATCTTTGATATCGATTATACATGAAGTGGATAGTCATGCAACGGTAGAATATTTCTTGATTTGGGTGTTGCGTCTACGAGATATAAAGGTTTATATTTCCAATATGCTAATGATGTGATGTCATCACCGACATCATTTATTATACAAAAGTATGCTGGTAGAGACAATTTACCTATTTTTAAATTCTAAGTTATATTTGAAGCTTATCAAAATGATTTTACAAAAAACATATTCTAAATTAGAAAACAGCTTAATTCACAAGCACAAAGAAATTCAGCAAATGTCGGTGATGACATCACATCATTAGCATACTGGAAATATAAACCTTTATATCTCAGACGCAACACCCAAATCAAGAAATATGCTACCATTGGTCTAACCACTTCATGTACAATCGATATCAAAGATAACTGGCTAGGGCTTATATGCACTTTAATAACCATGTTTGGATTTGGAAGCAGAATTGAGACTTTAGCCGTATTTTGTGAGTCCCAGATCGCTAGTTCCCATACAAGTCATACAAACACGCGGTTTTTTTTGCCAACCACATTATATATGCAAATATATAAATGACGTCGTGTTTAGAAACAGTAAGTATCGCTATAGCAAGAACAGCAGATAAAGTTACATAGAGGCACACAAATTGACATAGCTAGCTCCATCACAGGTTGGACAGGATACAACTTATAATATGGTACAAATATAAACTTACATTTGAGACAATCATCTATTAGTACTCGGAACCTGCAGTATAACAGAACAGCAGACTAAATTGTAAACGTGTGTTACATGAATAAGTAGTGTTTAAATTAAAAGGTCAACATACGAGAAAAACAAAAATATTAAATTACATATATGCTTGGGGAGCAGAGAATGAAAGTCACCGCGCTACCGGCCACTCCTAAAGACTGCTAAATTCAGCTAATAATTCTTCTCTTTGGTTAATATTACTAAGAGGATTTCAAATGAAAGTGTTTTTCATCGTCAATCTCATGTGGCCCGAGTGAAAGCCCAGATGGGCTCTTGTTGATTAACAAATCGCACACATTTTGCGAGCGTAGCGAGTTGTTTCACTGCAAAGTTTTGGACATTTTATGGCGTCATTTCTATGATCAATACGAGTACAGACAATGGCAAAATGTGTGCGATTTGTTTTTTACAACGACGAAGCACTTATAGCTTCAAATGAGTGCGTAATAAACTGCTTTCGAGTCGAAAAAGGCCATTGAAAGTCAAAACGTAAACACTTCTAATTACCGTTGCCGAGAGAAAGCTTTCTGTAACTTCTGTAATTGATGGAATGCATGTGAAATCCTTTCTTATTTTTTTCCTATTAACTTCTCCTAGTAATAAAATGCTTTGAATTCACAAACCTCAGGACCTTCCTGAAAATCACCTTAGGGTGAGGTTTGCTTCCTGTATAAATATTTAAATTATTATTATTATTATTAAAGCACTTTGCAAAGCTACCACGGCTTGCGAGTGACGTCATTTTCATTGTATGTACTATATAGCGGAGAGCCAATCAGAAAGCGAGAAAATTGGATGTTGTTGTAAAAACGTATGTTGATAACTCCGTCTACAGTCCATATTTTGTGAATCTTATCACCTCCTCTTTCTTTAATCAACTTAAGAGCTTCTAGTCGGCCTTTGGTTAAATCTTTCTGCAATGATATTCCCAGGTTTTTCTCCTTTAACATTTTACGCTTTTTCATGATTGAAGCCTTCATGTTGTGTCTCACCAGTTTTCCCGCAGTTTTACAATGTGTGACGTGGTTTGACATCTGTTTTTCTCCCCACACGGTGGGATCTACAAATAAGGTGATATGTCGATGCCTAGCTTCTTTATTAGCTCGATGGAGAGATCATTAGTGTTTTCGCTGGGTGATTCTTTGATTCCTTGAATCCTGATATTGTTGCGTCGCGTGTATTGTTCGAGATCGTCATGTTTATCATCAAATATCGCTTCTGTTTTCTTTGCTGCGATTCCAAGTACTTTCACCTTCGAGTCGAATTCCTGTATACCCCGGTTGTTCAAAAGATGTGGATAACTTGCTTATTTTAACCACTGCATGGCGAGTATATCCGGTGGATAGCGTCTTCCACCGTTTAACAATCAGACCTCGAACGGGTTGCCACTGGTCAATAAAGAGGATTAGGTGCCGAGGATGAATTATTAACCCGCCTGAATGCCAGGCCAGAAGAGTTTAAGTTTCATATTTTTGGTGAGCAATGTTAAAGTATGAAGTTAGATTTAGTTTAGTAGAAGAGAATCAATAGGGTAAAATAATACGTATATACTGACTATCATGTAAATATATATAGCGATGCTGTCTGGTGGTCGAAGCACTTGAACAGAAATATAAGGCTCAGGAATCCTATTTTCAGATTTTCTTCAGTAAATATTAGATTGAATTGCGCAGCAACATTTGGTCTCAATATTCCATATTGTCTATGATTATGGGGAAGTTGTTTCAGCCGGGAATCGAAAATAAAATGAGAATAACATGAGGTGAAGTATATCAGTAAATCGATCGATAGACCTGCTGCCACTCACAGAAGAGCTATGAACGGCTGTCGTACGCTAAATGATTAAAAACAGTCCTCAACGAAGTCTATTCCTCACCTTCACAATAGACCGTGCTGTACATACAGGAACTGTCTCTAGATTGTAGACCTGAAACGTATAGGTGTTTATCCATTCAATCCCTGCTCACTGGGATGCATATACTATGTCATCATTCATCAATTTGATATACGGCACTGAAATGGGATTATATAGTTACGACTGATTTGAAGCATTCTACGAAGCGAAAAATAACACACTTCCGCCCAACTCGAGTTTGGCTGCACCATGCACTGACCTCAGGGGAAATTTAGCTGAGTAGACGCGCAAAAGTCAGTCATTAAGAGGTCTGTTTATGCCTAATATAATAGGCCACAGCCTTTGAAACGTGATGCGTAGGAGAAAGTGTTGAAAGATATATATGCGCAAAAGACATTTTTAGAATGCTTTGGTCACGAAGTCATAGAACAGAATACAATAAGGCGATTGTAATACATGAGTCACCGCTGGAAGACTGATGAATGTCCGTTGTGTCAAATAAAGGAAGTTTGAAGAAAAATTACACAATCCTCTGAGTTTTCCTATATAAACGGAATACATATCGTAATACAACCATTATCACTGAATACTGTAGCGTGCTCACTTTCTTATTAGTAATTCGTATACACCAGCTACAAGCATATTTAATATCGTTGTATTAGACGGCTTCATACCAAAAATATCCGAGGTCAACGAAGGACTCGCCGAACATAACCAAACATGTATTTGTGCGTATTTGTGCTGGTGACCTTTATGATACAAGTCATTCTTGCAGTGAAAATGGAGATTTTTTGACGAAGAACTTTGGGGTTAATGTAGAAAAGGACGACCCCCAAATACATCCAAGTAGGTTTTGTAACTTGTGTTACCTTTCACCTACTCGTGTTCCACATGGAAGTGTATTTTGGCAAATTCATAACAATGAGCACGATTGCCCAACATGTACTTTGGTGGAAGCAAAGAAAAAAGGTGGCAGGCCTAAAAAACTCAAGCGAGGGAAGAAGTTTTCAAAAAGTAAGGAATACACGGTAACGACGCAACCTTCAGCAATGTCAACAATACACTCGAAAGTCGAAGAACTAATAATCGATTATCAACAACCCCGCGAACGCGACTGGCGACGTGAAAAAACGTACATGTTTACAGATCAGCCGGCCGGTTATTTTACAGGACACTTTCGATCCATTTACAGTTGTTTTCCTTACGAATTTAAGGTCTTTGCCAAAGACAAGCACTCCATTGAAACTCATCAACAATCAACCATCGCGAGTCCAAAACAGAAACAAATAACCTGCCGTCTTCTCTGATGAGTTACTTATGATAATTATGCGAAGTTATAAAATATGAACCAATCAAAGATCACTACCAGGTTTTCTGGTAGTAACGTCACTGGACGGTATTATCGGCTATTGGATTCAGACGTCTCTCTCGGGAGGAACGAACCAGAGGAGACGGCTGAAATTCAGGCTATTTAAAAGCTCTGCATGCAACAAGTCGGCCTTTCGGTAGAGGGTCAAGTGTTTTATGTAGAGGGTTGAGGGTTCCATGCCGAGGGTCCCTTTTTCCCTCAAAATGTTTTTCCTAATATTACGAGGGCAATAAAAATTACTAGAAATGTATTTTCACATTAATACAGTCAAGATAACTTTGGAGTCTGTAGTTTTTTCAAACACGGCTTCGACAGCTTAGATGTTTGTAAGTTGCATACAGTTTCAATTTTCAAGTTGTGGTTTGAAGCTTTTCCCTTCAGCAGCACTAGTGCCAGCCAAGTCCACAGTGACATTCTGATCTATAACATACATGAAGGCATTATAAAAGTCAAAATAGAATGCTTGGGGATCAATGTTCAAAAGAGGTGATGATAATTAAATTTTATGTTATTACTATAATAAATTGTGATCGCAGAGTAAAACGCGTATAAACGTGGCCTGCGCCTGAGTCAGAATCAGACGTGATTTCCTGTCTTATATCTCTTTTAATATGGAGTCGTCTGTCTTTTCTTCTCCAATAAAGGCAGCACTAATTTTCCTTGAAGTAAGAATGGCTACCTGGTCTTGCATAGGCAAAGTTAAATGAGAAATGACTGAACGTAGATTACGGGCTTAGATTCGTGACCTTCGAGCTTGGTACAAATGTATATAGGTTCTCTTTTTATCCTAGATCAATAGTAGTTTGGAATAATATTCCTCTTAGTACCAGTCCAGTAACTTTAGAAGAATTTAAGTCTATTCCCTGCCATCCCTGGAGTCCCACTGAAATTCTCACTACTAGTATTATACATGTATATTAGCATATATATTATTTTAGTAATGTTTGTAATATTGTTACTGATTAATAAATCTTCCACTATGTATAATTTCATAGCCGTAGAAGCTAAGTATACCGCCCTCCTAGTATAGTCTTGTACTGATTTAGGAGTAACTCATTAAAGCATTAAAGGTACAACTACAAGTGACGGTTTCCCAAGTGACTTTCCAGAGCCGGAGAGTTTACTGACAAAGTGTCTTCACCCAAAACATAGTTAATAGAGTGGAATGGTTAGGAAACTCAGGGACCTTCTTTGTTATATGTCTATGTTAGCTTTTTTCAACCACTACAGTAGTATAGGGCGCATGGAATTAGCCGGTTTTTTAAGGCGTATGCTAATTTTTAAGGCGTATGCATTAATTAGGATGACGTCACAATCCTATTGTCTTAGACTCATGAATAAAGTGGTGAGCTATGCTAATTTTTTAAGGCGCTATGCTAATTTTTAAGGCGTATGCATTAATTAGGGTGACGTCACAGTCTTATTGTCTTAGGTCATGCATAAATTAATTAGGGCGTACGGCCCTTTTTTAAGGCGCTATGCTAATTTTTAGGGTGTTCTATTGTCTTAGACTCATGAATAAAGTGGTGAGCTATGCTAATTTTTAGGGTGTTCTATTGTCTTAGACTCATGAATAAAGTGGTGAGCTCATGAATAAAATACGGCGCACTCATGAATAACGATTGTTCCTTTGGATGAGGTCATCGATCTATTCGGGCCTGTTTGGGCAAAGCCTATTGTTTGAGGTCGTCTCTAAAACCACGAGCCAGCGGCCCTGGATTCATTCAAGAAATTGAGTAGCAACAAGATCGATCGATTCTACACCTATTCGAAATTGTATGTCGCCGAGTCAGTACAACCCAAAGTATAAAACCAGAAGACTCCAACTACAAGATGGCAAGGAAACCTATATCAGAAGATACTATTTGCATCGATGAAGTTGAAGTTGTCGAAAGAAACAGAGCATTTCACAGGATATCAAGTACAATACATTTGGTGTATGCTGCACTCTGTGAAAAACCAATCTATACCGAGAAAGAAAGACAATGTGAAACAAATCACCCAAGCCAAAGACAGCACGATTGCTTGATGTTATCCGAAGAGGAAGCGTGGAATTTGTTCTACAACAATGCAAAAGACGAAGTCAAACCAGAGAGAGTGTGGGAGATTGTGAACGCTGTTTGCTACATGTTGAACATTGAAATTCATCGCTCATGGAAAGTTTATCTATCTGAACTTTACAAGTTACCCTGGACCACAGTGTATCTCTTACATCTTCAGTTCAGTAACAACGGATCTTCTATCATTGATCGAGTGCTTGAAGTAGCGAGACGTGAAATACATCCACTGAATGACATTGAACAACACGGCTTTGCCTCAAGATATTCTGTGTCTGTCCCAGAACATTTTTTTAGAAAAGATGAAGAGTTTATAGAGATTGATTGACTTTGTAATTACTTTAACTTTTAAATCAATAAAGTTCACTTGTTTAGTTGAATAGGTTTGGGCAAGTCTTTGTTATGAATAACAATACACTATTGTTTCGGTAATCTGCTCTGTAGTAACCAACGATACTGATTTTTTATATCATTCACAACTCACTCGTAACGTAATTCTGAGATCAGATTATTTGTAAACCTTTACAGTAAATCCACTGTGACTCATTAGATCAACTCTGCTATTGTTCTTAGGGATTAGCGATAACTGAAGAGCCTATTGTTTTGAGGAAAACTCTTGTGATGCAAATTCTTCTCTAAAACTAAACTAGAATTACCATACGAATAAAAACAAACTACTCGGAACAGGATTTTATTGATCCAAAACACCAATTTACAGTTCGTGTTCCTTATCGTCGCGGAGTTGATAACTTTCTTATTTCTCAGTTCTTGGGTTGATATAATGTACCGTGTTACAAGATTACACTGATTTATGTTTCATTGATTTTTTTCTTGTTGACAAATGCTGCTTAACTTGGATAAAACTTATTTCTAAAAGGTACATATGTATTGTTCATTACGGGAACACTCTGTTCCGGAATAGGTTGTTTTTGGAATTGTTTATTCAACAAGAATTTTCGGTGGTGAATTGCAGCCTCGGTTGCTTCTTGCCATCCATAATCTTCCGTGTTCATCAAGTTTTGCTTCGTTTCCAAGATTTTTCGGAAATCAGGATCTTTTCTTAAGCTGTGAATCCATTTCATATCTTCGAACAACACTTCTCTTAGGTCTTTTCTATAGGTAGGAACCAAAGCGTTACTGGCTTTGATTTCAGCAACTTCATGACTATCCCCATCGTGTTCATACTTTTGAACCAACGCTTCCCATTCTTCCTGGTGCCGTTCTTTAGCTTCGTTTCGAATTCTTTCCCAAACAGCCGCTTCTCCGTCATAACTATCATCAGTGGAGTCCGTGCTCTCCTGAGATTCAGAGCTTGGATAAGAATCTTCAGTCATTTCATCATCTGAGTTGGAATGATTAGCAGCCATCGTTTATATCTTTACTCTTCAAGGATCGGGAGTATAATGTCAGACCCTTAAAAGTTTCCAACTTTATAGAAAACAAATTGGTGTGGTCACTAAGTTTAACAAATGTCGATTAGCTGATTTAGCTACGGTCTCTCAGTTAGACCAACATTGTAAGCAGGATTCCTAACCAACATATTTTCCATTATCAACAACTGGATTTACAGTCCTCGACAAAAACTTTCTTTTTTGAAGTTTCGCTTCTTGTAAATATGGTTTACGTTCTTGAGTTGATAACCTATGGACTTGTGCCAAGTGGTTGGATAATTTAACAAGATACTTTGATCCACAATTAGATACAGGGCAGTTTTTCAAAGTCCGATTTTCCATGTTCACTCGTTGAAAGTTAGTATCAAATAGCACAAATCTACTTGATCGTCCCTTTTATCTCCTTTCATCCCTTTTGTCGCCTCTTGTCCCGCTTTTTTCCGTTTTGAAATAAAAAAAGAGGGATAATAAACGGAAAAAAGCGGGACAAGAGGCGACAAACGGGATGAAAAGGACGAACGGAGATAGCTATATCCGAATGTGAACACGTCTCTTGTCAGTAAACCCTTTCGTCCCTTTTGTCGCCTCTTGTCCCGCTTTTTTTTTTCGTTTTATGCCTCTTTTTTTATTTTGAAATAAAAAAAGAGGGATAATAAACGGAAAAAAGCGGGACAAGAGGCGACAAACGGGATGAAAAGGTCTACTGACAAGAGACGTGTTCACATTCGGATATAGCTATCTCCGTTCGTCCTTTTCATCCCGTTTGTCGCCTCTTGTCCCGCTTTTTTCCGTTTATTATCCCTCTTTTTTTATTTCAAAACGGAAAAAAGCGGGACAAGAGGCGACAAAAGGGATGAAAGGAGATAAAAGGGACGATCAAGTAGATTTGTGCTATTTGATACTAACTTTCAACGAGTGAACATGGAAAATCGGACTTTGAAAAACTGCCCTGTATCTAATTGTGGATCAAAGTATCTTGTTAAATTATCCAACCACTTGGCACAAGTCCATAGGTTATCAACTCAAGAACGTAAACCATATTTACAAGAAGCGAAACTTCAAAAAAGAAAGTTTTTGTCGAGGACTGTAAATCCAGTTGTTGATAATGGAAAATATGTTGGTTAGGAATCCTGCTTACAATGTTGGTCTAACTGAGAGACCGTAGCTAAATCAGCTAATCGACATTTGTTAAACTTAGTGACCACACCAATTTGTTTTCTATAAAGTTGGAAACTTTTAAGGGTCTGACATTATACTCCCGATCCTTGAAGAGTAAAGATATAAACGATGGCTGCTAATCATTCCAACTCAGATGATGAAATGACTGAAGATTCTTATCCAAGCTCTGAATCTCAGGAGAGCACGGACTCCACTGATGATAGTTATGACGGAGAAGCGGCTGTTTGGGAAAGAATTCGAAACGAAGCTAAAGAACGGCACCAGGAAGAATGGGAAGCGTTGGTTCAAAAGTATGAACACGATGGGGATAGTCATGAAGTTGCTGAAATCAAAGCCAGTAACGCTTTGGTTCCTACCTATAGAAAAGACCTAAGAGAAGTGTTGTTCGAAGATATGAAATGGATTCACAGCTTAAGAAAAGATCCTGATTTCCGAAAAATCTTGGAAACGAAGCAAAACTTGATGAACACGGAAGATTATGGATGGCAAGAAGCAACCGAGGCTGCAATTCACCACCGAAAATTCTTGTTGAATAAACAATTCCAAAAACAACCTATTCCGGAACAGAGTGTTCCCGTAATGAACAATACATATGTACCTTTTAGAAATAAGTTTTATCCAAGTTAAGCAGCATTTGTCAACAAGAAAAAAATCAATGAAACATAAATCAGTGTAATCTTGTAACACGGTACATTATATCAACCCAAGAACTGAGAAATAAGAAAGTTATCAACTCCGCGACGATAAGGAACACGAACTGTAAATTGGTGTTTTGGATCAATAAAATCCTGTTCCGAGTAGTTTGTTTTTATTCGTATGGTAATTCTAGTTTAGTTTTAGAGAAGAATTTGCATCACAAGAGTTTTCCTCAAAACAATAGGCTCTTCAGTTATCGCTAATCCCTAAGAACAATAGCAGAGTTGATCTAATGAGTCACAGTGGATTTACTGTAAAGGTTTACAAATAATCTGATCTCAGAATTACGTTACGAGTGAGTTGTGAATGATATAAAAAATCAGTATCGTTGGTTACTACAGAGCAGATTACCGAAACAATAGTGTATTGTTATTCATAACAAAGACTTGCCCAAACCTATTCAACTAAACAAGTGAACTTTATTGATTTAAAAGTTAAAGTAATTACAAAGTCAATCAATCTCTATAAACTCTTCATCTTTTGTAAAAAAATGTTCTGGGACAGACACAGAATATCTTGAGGCAAAGCCGTGTTGTTCAATGTCATTCAGTGGATGTATTTCACGTCTCGCTACTTCAAGCACTCGATCAATGATAGAAGATCCGTTGTTACTGAACTGAAGATGTAAGAGATACACTGTGGTCCAGGGTAACTTGTAAAGTTCAGATAGATAAACTTTCCATGAGCGATGAATTTCAATGTTCAACATGTAGCAAACAGCGTTCACAATCTCCCACACTCTCTCTGGTTTGACTTCGTCTTTTGCATTGTTGTAGAACAAATTCCACGCTTCCTCTTCGGATAACATCAAGCAATCGTGCTGTCTTTGGCTTGGGTGATTTGTTTCACATTGTCTTTCTTTCTCGGTATAGATTGGTTTTTCACAGAGTGCAGCATACACCAAATGTATTGTACTTGATATCCTGTGAAATGCTCTGTTTCTTTCGACAACTTCAACTTCATCGATGCAAATAGTATCTTCTGATATAGGTTTCCTTGCCATCTTGTAGTTGGAGTCTTCTGGTTTTATACTTTGGGTTGTACTGACTCGGCGACATACAATTTCGAATAGGTGTAGAATCGATCGATCTTGTTGCTACTCAATTTCTTGAATGAATCCAGGGCCGCTGGCTCGTGGTTTTAGAGACGACCTCAAACAATAGGCTTTGCCCAAACAGGCCCGAATAGATCGATGACCTCATCCAAAGGAACAATCGTTATTCATGAGTGCGCCGTATTTTATTCATGAGCTCACCACTTTATTCATGAGTCTAAGACAATAGAACACCCTAAAAATTAGCATAGCTCACCACTTTATTCATGAGTCTAAGACAATAGAACACCCTAAAAATTAGCATAGCGCCTTAAAAAAGGGCCGTACGCCCTAATTAATGTATGCATGACCTAAGACAATAAGACTGTGACGTCACCCTAATTAATGCATACGCCTTAAAAATTAGCATAGCGCCTTAAAAAATTAGCATAGCTCACCACTTTATTCATGAGTCTAAGACAATAGGATTGTGACGTCATCCTAATTAATGCATACGCCTTAAAAATTAGCATACGCCTTAAAAAACCGGCTAATTCCATGCGCCCTATACTACTCACTACCGTGCACAAAACACAATAGAAATTCCAACATGTTAATCAATCAGCCAATAGAAACGTGTGAGTTCAGTCGTTCAGGGAACGCTAATGAACTATGATCGTGCACAATCTTTTGTCTTACCCCTTCCAACCTAAATCGCAGCGCCTTTGTTAGCCCTTTTGAAGTTTGCCGGGTTTCCTAACCATTCCACTCTATTAACTATGCCCAAAACTAACTCCCTTACTGCTTCCTTGTGTGAATCCTTGAATTATTCGAAACCAAACTTTTCCAGGGCAGATTTAAACGCATTTTGGAACGGATGGTCGTAAAACATGGACGGGGACGCGGGGATGGGGACGCGGGGACAGGAACGCGGTCGCGGGGACAGGAACGCGGCCGCGGGGACGGGGACGCGGCGACGGGGACGCGGAGACGCGGTGACGTGACCTTATAAACACAGTATTTTTGACCGCTAAAATAAATAGCGAGTAATTATGTGTGTATTCAATGCATTGTTTTATCACTAACTCGTCATTTAGGTTAGAAAAAACGTAATCAAAAGCCGTTTGACCTCGCAAACCGACGCCATCTTGGAAGAGCCTCGTTTCCATGCGCCCTGAGTGAGGTAAATAACCCGGGTGGAAAAAAAAGATACTCACTAAAACTAAAAGGGGTTGTTTACATGATAAGACGGTAACCCTTGTACTAGGGTCATCCTAATAGTAGAATCATTCTACCGCCATTGTATTCTGCGTTCTGTTTACTTTTGTCTCGGGGATCATCCTAGCACTAGTTCCACCTTTGCACGCGTTACTTCATGTAAAGATCTAGAGTTCGCTAGAGACAACTCGCCTACCCGGAACAACTCTATTCTAGAGTCAAATGTTACATTGCAAGTTGCTGGAGTTGTCTAGCAATTAGTGGGTAACTGTTCTGATCTTTCAGCCCTCGTCTTGAGGGCCTTCTCCAGCAGTATAACCGAAATATTGTTAATAGACTAAAGCCGTTTATTAGTATATAATGCTTGGTAAAAAAGAGTAAACACGCTAAAAATCTCAAAAGGAAATCTACAAACACGACATGTCTAGACTACCTGGATAATGATAGCCAATCAGCGAGCGAGAATGATGGCGTGACCTAAAATGGCGGGAACTTTCTGAACAATAGATAAATGCTAATAATGTGATAAGGAATCGAATAGGGTAAACAAACGAACTCGCTAGTAAAGTCAGTGTTCTGGACAGCACAGTAACATACCCCCAGGACATTAGACAGCAGCAATAAAGAGCACCAAAGAAAAAGAATCAACGTTAATGCACCAATGACCCACCAAAACTCTACTCGTGTCCTCTATGCTTGAATGATTTTGGCGGCCGCATCATAGAGTTGACACGGGCTACCTGAATCAGTTTGCTTGTAAACCCGGGCTATCTTTGAGCATAGTGCTAGCACTAGGGTCAACCCCACCCCCCCCCCCCCCCCTCCTTCATGTAAACACCATTAGCCTTCGAAAACCGCCGACTTCTTTGCGCTCACTTCGTGACTCCCTTTAAACTGGGCTACCATATTTTCATAAAATGACTGTTTACAGTTTGAAAAATCTTGTCATTTTCTTCATATCTAGGGCGCGGGCGGAGTATGGCACATATTATGTCGCTTGATGAAGCTCTATGGCCGTCCGGTCCTTCCCAGGCTCCATAATCTCACTAAGAGAGCGTGGAAACGAGGCTTTTCCAAGATGGCGTCGGTTCGTGAGGGAAAACAATTTTGATTACGTGTTTTCTAACCTAAATGACCAGCTAGTGATACAACAATGCATTGAATACACACATGATTACTCGCTTTTTATTTTAGCAGTCAAAAATACTGTGTTTCTAAGGTCACGTCCCCACGTCCCCGCGTCCCCGTCCTCACGTCCCCGCGTCCCCGTCCTCACGTCCTCGTCCATGTTTTACGACCATCCTTTTGGAACAGCAATCGAAAGCCTTTGGTCCGCCTTTCAAAAGTTTACAATGTAAATTATGCAAATACATTCAGCGACAGGATTTTAGTGGCAAGTTTTTGATTGGCTAAACACCGACAATGTCTCAGCTCGCGCGCCCAGCCGTGAGTGGGGAGAGGATCGCGGGCTCACCGAAACACCCACGGCTGGAAACGAGCCTAGCAGCGCTATCCTGGTTGTAGCGTTTTTTAGGCGTTTTAGCAGTTGAAGGTGGGGGGAAGCTCTTAAATTTATTTCTACTTTTCGACTTTATATACGTTTTTTTAAACAGCTTAATGCGATTCCATGACTTATGAAGATATTGAGGGGGGCTCATTTTTTTTTGGGGGGGGGGGCAGTTGAAGATGGGGGGGGGGGGGGAGCTTTGTATTGTTTTCAGTGACATTTTCCCTGCTACAGGGGGGCGCTTAAAAAATTGAAAAGGCGAGGGATACGAAAATTTTACGCTCCCAATTTCGATACCCCCCTCCCCTGTTACTCTACTTTTTTGATCAATGCTTCAAAAAAGTTGACAATACAATATACGTTTATTTCACTCAAAATTTAACAATAATTACTAAGTAGGCAGGACCTGAATAAACAAAGGGGTTATCGAGTCAGGAACACCAGTTACAAGCAGGAGATATAGGGACAAGAAGCTGATAAGTAATTAAAGACTACAACCCCTGCCATTTAGTGAATCGGACCTCTTTAGCAATTTCCTGCTATTTTTAACAGCAACCCATCCCCCCGGCTTCCCCCATTGTAATGTTGGTTTTCAAAAAGACAGCAATGTTTCTATCTTTATCCCAACATTATGAAGGAGGAGGGTGAACAAACGAAGTCATACAAAATGCCCGCGATGTGTCAGAGGGCCTCGTTCAGTGTTCTGAATCGCATTATTTTGCGGTCGGGCTGTCCGTACTTAAAGGTTGTCTGGAAAGCTTCTTTGATGAAATCGAGTGTAGGATATAAAAACAAGAGGCCCTGAGTGGCCTTGACTCGGGCCATCTATAGCATGTACATGTACTGCATGGAGTTCTAGCATAATTTTGTGTCAACATGGTTTGTGCTAGAGTAGCCAGAGGATTGGTTCTCTACTGATGCTCTTGTCTGTCAAATGTCAATGTGCAAATGCCCCATCTATGCCGGGGGGGTTAGGTTAGGGTTTAGGGTTATGGTATGGTATACCGAGGTGGGGGGGGGGGGGGGGGGGGGTGGAAATGATAGAGCCATAATACACACACAACACACACATACATGCTGTGCATGTACATTTCAGCCACAATTTCCTTCAATTCTGTAGTTTAATATTACTTTCTTTTCAATATTATTGTTCCTTGAGGGTCGTTAGAATTATTAAAAAAACTTGGTATGGGTATTGTTGATTGAAGTGCAATGGTTATTTGAGTACATGTAGTCTGCACAATATAGAGTCACTCAAATTTGATGCATTGTAATTATATCAGGTGCAGTACGACTACAAGAAATCAAGCAATTTAGAACAACAAATTCCACATGTTGCTATTCAATGTGAATAGTTATGTAATATCATTCTACATGTGAAAATAATGAAGTCATCTATTTGTAATTCTCAATAACAAACCAGTGGAGACGGCTGCAATTCAGGCTAAATTCTCAATACAATATTTTCGATTGGGGGCGTAAACTACAGACCACCATTTTCTAGTATTAGTGAGCTGCCACTGTGCTAGTGCTCATTTTCTACATCTTCAAGGAGACTGAAACTTATAATGGCAAGCCACAAAGAAACATGCAATGTCCACTCATTTTTTTCTATCATTGGGCAAGATTAATTTTCATTCCCAAACAATTCTTAAAAGTACTCGCACTCCTGATCGTGACCGAGTGAAAGTGACGATGCTGACACCAAGAACTGAGGAACGACAACAACAATTACATTTATTTTCTCATAAGATGATGGAAATGTACATATATACGAGTAATAAGGCATAATAAGAAATACAATGATGAGAAGGTAGGTCCTCAAGGTAACCTTAGGGTTATCTTAAGACAGGACCACCTAAGATGGAAAACACTGAAACAAGATCTAGCTTGCATGGATATATAATGGTACCAAGAAAGGGAAGGGAAAGAAAGAATGCCACTTGCATGTAAGTATACTCTCTCAGTTCTGGACCAAATTTAGTTTATTTTATAAACTTGCAATAATGACAAATAGACTACTCTATACATAATATCATTATGTCAGTTCTAAAAAAAAACATTAAAATAATACACTGTAGAATGCCTGAACCCAGAGATAATAATCAAATACAAAGAGGTACAGGCCAGATGTAAATCAATCCGGGAAATAGAACAAAATAAAAAGTCAATAATTGTATTAGGTGGTAACTGTCTTGTGTTTAGGAAAGATTGTTTTTTACCAGTGTCAATAACACGCCACAGATAAATATGCGATTTCCACATCAGAGTCATTTATCGTTCGTTTGAAAAAATCTTCATTTCATTTATACCACTCACTGCATGCTAGATTTACAAACATTTAAATACATGTGCATGCATATAAATTATAATATTTTAAAAGGCCCCTGTCAGTCAGAGAACTGAGAAATCGGGTCATTTCTACTATACTTTCGAGAGGTTAATAACAATAAATAACAACACAACGACAGTCAATTGGTATAAAGGTTATCATGTTCAGATTAGCGGCTACTTACATTTACAAGCTGTTGTCTTTATAGTCGATTAGGTGTTGATCGCAGAGCAGACTCAGGTCACGAGTGTATCTTAAAGCATGTCGCATAATATGTGATAAATTCCCGTCCAAAGCCCGTGAAACACCTCTCAGCTTTAGAAAAGACAAAAATCTTGGTATTGCACTTGAAGGAACCTTTGTTTTACACAAAAAAACAGCTGATATTAAAGGTTTTGCTAAGTCAAAACTTCCCTCGCCGCCATCTTGAAAAACCTGAAAATGTTGTTCACATGTCACATGGCTGGCGCAACGTACGTGTCACGTGACTAGTCGAAATCTGATTGGTCGACGGCGCCAAAACTCGACACAAATAAAAAATGAAAAATGAAAATAAAAGATAAACACTTGCGATTTAAGCAAGACTCGTGCCGGCCAAAGGCCTGGCCCGAGCAAATAGGAGAATGCTACCCAAACTTTATTGTTGGAGTCTACACCTCGTGTATTCTGCTTGAAGTCCGTCGCTGCTTAATGACGTAATGACGATAATAACATTTGCAAACATTTATATTTGCAAACATTTATATCTTAACTAGCTAATGTCCCATGTGAAATAGTTTGGCTGAAATGTAAAAGTCCTTTGAGATATGACAATCAAACTGTTTGACCCTCTGAAATGCTCAAAATCAGAGCAAAATATACCTTATGTTGTAACATGTCGCAATCGCAAATGATTGTAAGTAGAAAGATAATATTTTTACCTGCTTTAGTACTAAGTCCCGTCAGCATATTAAAACCAAAATCAACTAATTTTATTTATAGTTTGTTGCTTCTGTCGAATTTTTATTTAACGCTACTTTAATAGGTCTTTTTAAAACCCGATAAGTGCTGTCTGGCAATGGCCGTTTGCAGAGATGCGGCCTTCTTTTCTTTGAATTTAGAAATATTTCTAGATTGACTTAGAATAGATCTATGCATCTGGTAAAAAAAATCTCTGTAAAGTTAATGCTGGGTTAGAGAGTACGCACTCTCAAAATCCGCAATGTTCAGTTATTGATCACACGACGATATGGTGAGACGGCGATTTTTTTCTGACTAAAATCGAAAATACTGTGAACTTCACAGATTTTCTGCCAATAATTGCTTTAAGAATTCGAATGCACATTCATTTTCAATATATAATCCATGAAATCAAATGTGGTATCACCGAAATAGATGAAATCCCTGTAGTGATATAATGATATATCAAGAATTGCGTCTGCACGTTTATTTCCCGCCCTATCCACGAGATGGATTTGGACTTGATCAAGTGCTCATTTTGTGTATATTCAACGAAGGAATGTGGCATATCTTCTCGGCGTTACCAGGGAAAAACAACTATATCACCGTTGAAGGCATGAAAGGCATTGAAGGCTTTCTTCACTTTTTTCCGCTCTTCTAAATCAATGATTTTTTTGCTATACTAAGAATTGTATGAAATGCCTTGGGACTTGGCGGGGATGTTGTTGATGGCGCGTGCCAGGTAAAATTATCATAAAATTTCTAAATATTTTCACCTGTACTGTACTGTCTAGACAGAGTATTTTATTTATTTTTGATTTTAGGGCGAGGTGGTAATGCACTAGTCAAAGTAAACGCTACCCCCCCTCCTCCCCCCCCCCCCCCCTCCTCCCTCAACCCGGGACAGGGTGGGGATTAGTGGGGAATTTGAAAATAGAGAAAAATGCCCCACCAATTGCGGCAATTGTAGACAGCAAAACGCCCCACCCCTGGGGACTCGTTTAATAAAAACATCACTCAACAAGCTGTTCAAATAAGCTAACGTAAGCATGATTTATGACACATTTCAATCATGCTTGGTCAATACAGATTAGACAAATCCACTTCCCTTTTGAAGGTGTAGTGAGGTTGACACATGCCAAATGGAACCATTCAATACCACAGTCCTCATTATCACATAATCATTCCTCTGGCATTCCACAAGTGCAATAAAGCACAGTCTCATCGTAACTGTAGTTGTCTGGCTTCCCTGTCGTCTGTCTGCCTATAAACATGAACCAGACCTCCTCGGCCATGATCAAATCCCCACGTTTTGCCCCACATAGCAGGCACTCTACCTCGATAAATGTGATCCTTAGCTCCACATTTCCCGCATCCTGTCCCGGGTTGGGAGGGGGAGGGAGGGGGGGGGGGGGTGGGGGTTTACTTTGACTAGTGCATAATGGCTCACTCTCCGCTTAAAGCTGCCTGTGATACACTTATATGCGATTTGTTACTGGCGCAAAAAAATCAATCGTCCAGGAAGGAAAACAGTTTACAGAAGCATTTCAAATACATTTTTTTGTTTCGATGAGGCAAGATTTGCTTCCGCAACAATGTTTCCACGTTGGCTATGGAGGAAAACAATGTTTACTATAGGCTCCAGTGACACAGAGTATATGTGTTTCTTAGCAACACAAATCCAGATCCCACCGGCAAGACAATTTGACACAGTGCGCATTCGTTAGTTTTTTCTGCAACGTTTCCTCGTTTATCCACCCGTGCAGCAAAACATTTGTATGCTTCCTGCTCGTTCAATTAGCCACCCAGGCAACATTAAGAGAAACGGAGAAGCGCAGTATTCGCGCCCCCGCTTTTTCGATCCCTCATGCCTCGGATGATCACTTAAAATGGCGGTCCCGTCTCACGCAATCTCGTTCTCATAGCCCGCGATCTTTTGGCCAGTATCTTGGCGCTGGTGAAAAGATCGCGGGCTCTGGGAACGCCGGAGATTGAGTCTAACGACGCTCGTATTGATCAGCAGCTGTGTATCACAGGACGCTAAGGAACCACTTTGGACGTTAAACAAATATCTGTCAGTGACCACCCTCGGTTCTTGTTGGTCAGCCGCATTAATGGGGAGATAACTATAAAGATAACTACTTATGCTTGTAAACTACGTGGCTTACCGTGTGTACCTATAAACAGCAGTCTGAACAAGCGCCCCGCACATACATGTATATGTAAATCCAGCGTAATTCAGCTTCGTGCCGGCGAGTCTGGATAAAGTCTGTCACGATCCAAACAATATGTTTCATCGTTCATCCAGATGTTTTTTGAACCCTTTTCTAAGATAGTTTGTAACAATAGCAACATACGTCAGACATTTCTGAACTTCGCTTTCCGGGATGGCACTGCGCTCCAGTTCGGCACCGACACAGCTGATTAGGCCATCCCAATAAAATGCAAATACGCAGAGAGCTAGGAAAAGACGTGTAGTTGAAAGTATGTTCTTCAATCCTTTTTTTTTAACTTTTCCCAAAAATTGGGTCAATGTCAAGCTTTGTATTTTTGTTAACTTTTCCCAAAAAATTGGGTCGATCGGGCGATGGAAAACGGAACATTTTATTGGGATGGCCTTATGTGGGTCGTGTGAATATACAGGATATATGCATGGGATGTTAGAAACCATTTATAATTCATTGTTGTGACCTTGTGTATGAATGTATGCAAACATTTGACCCCATAACAGTTACATATATCAGGTGCATCATGGGTAATTTTAACCTATAATCAGCTTGAAAAAAATAAAAGTTTTGCAAACAAAATTATGTAGATGTATTTTAAAAGTAGTGCATTGTGATTATTTTCAGTTCTGCTTCATGAGATTCATAAATATTTCAATATAAATTACCCACACTGGTATATATGTTGGGCCCACATGGAAAGTACACATCTGTGTTCGGGCTACCTGTGGTGCACAACAGCAGACTGGGTTCTAGTCCTAAACAAAATGGCGGCTGCTACAAAGCCATTCCTGTATTTCGGGTAAATGTTCTTTCGGTTTAAAATCGACAAGAAGATAATTAGCGTAAGTTGTGGCTTCGAGACAATGACAGAGCTGGAGAGGAGAGCACAAATAAGGCTAGAATCAGGTATGCATTTATCGCTGATTCATCCTTCGTATTACTAATTTCTCTAATTTTGAAGTTGATTGTTAATTACGTAGTATCGTCGTGTACCGTTTAACCAACTGCGTCATAAAATTCCCTTTCTTACCCACGTTCGCTATGAATAATTTGAGACTCAGAAATTTTATACGAACATCGGAATCGACACTTAGAAATTTTAGAACGATTATATGTTATCCTCACTATAAAAAAATTACCGCCTGAACCGGGATTCGAACCCGGGCCGGTTAAGAATCCGCAATGCAATGGCTTACCCACCACCAACCCAAACCCTAACCCTAACCCTAACCCAAACCCTAACCTAAACCCTAACCCAAACCCTAACCCTAACCCTAACCCTAACCATTAGACCAGGAGAGAATTCGCTGATTGGAGTCGTTTCTTTTACCAGATTTATATCAACTTCATTAGCATGTTCATAAAGTATTCTATTATAGTATAATATATACTATAATAGCGGTACGACAACCCACCGAGCGCGCGAGGTGTGATTCCCCACGGATCTCAACGGTACACGACGATACTACCGTTAATTAGTTGATTGTTAATTGCAAAACCATAGGCATAAGTGACAAATAAATTTATCACCCAGTTATTTTAGGGCTTTTTCTCATTCCTGTCCGTTATTTGTCCCGTTATTCTGCACACGATACAGCTGGACCCGGGCGTTGGGTGTATGTTACTTTGGCCTCACTGCTCCTAAGCTGAATAAACTTTACAAACTTTTTAGTCCCCAGTTGTATTTCCAAATGACTGATCTACAAAATAATAACTCTCTCATCTTCTACAATTTCGCCGCATCGATAGTATTCGAATGTCATTTTACCCTAAAATTTGACTTTTCGAAAAATAGTTTCGGAAGTCACTTGTACATGAAAGCCTTACTCCTTGAATACTGAATATTTTTTGGCACTTATATCATAATTAAATTGCAATTGGTCGTGTTTATACTGTAGAAACGTTTTGTGTATATAGCTTATATGGTTTGTTCAAAAATGTTCTGTAAACATGACTAAAAATACATAGTGGAAATACCCCTCAAACCGAGGCAGTTCGTACTGACCCCCATATCTCTTACAGTTTTTGGAATTTTTCCAAAATATTCTACCAAGTCTAATGCCAGGCCAATAGTAATATATGTGCAAAATATGAACAAAATCTGAGATGTACCATGTAGGCTCATTTTTTCAGGGTGCATGGTTTTCACATGGATGCCCTCTTAAATGTTTTGATAAAAGTCGGAAAAAAACTATGCAGCATTTAATGGCAATGACAGTAAAGTACTTAAGTATTTTGCAAAAATGACGTAAAAAGGCGATTTGTGCAGTATTGGGCTGGTTATAATGGTTATTTAACGGTTCACCCCTATTTATGACGTCATGATGACGTTCTAAGTTGCTCTGATTATCAAACCAATATCAACACTGGAAAGAGCAGCCAAAATAGATTCAGAATGTCATAATGTATCATGTGTTGTAGTAAAAAGATGAAAAATAACGGTTCACCCTCTTTTAACAACTATTAAAAATATATTCTTTTAAACTGTATAAAGGGGTGAACCGTTGTCATTTTTCCGTTTTTTACCTAACCCCATGTCAAAGCATGACTTTTCAACCTACTTTGGCTGCTCTTTCCAATGATGCTATTGGTTTGGCAAGCAGAACAAATTCTGACGTTATTCTGACGTCAGATATAGGGGTGAACCGTGTGGTGAACCGTTGGTAACAGTTATAACAAGCCCCAATACTGCAGAAATCGTAACTTTTGAGCTTCGTATTTTCCCTTATGGTTTGTCGTGATCCTTCGAATCTACTTGGACTGCTCTTTCCTATGATGCTATTTTTATCGAAATTAGAGTAAGTTATGACATCATACTGACGTCACAAATAGTGATGAACCTTGTGGTGAACCGTTGAAAGCGGGAAAAAAAGCTCCAATATACTGGAGAAATCTTCTTTTCACGTCATATTTAAAAACAACATTCATGTACTTTACTTTCATTTTCATTCAATTTTGTAAAGGTTCTTACTTTTTCAAAACAATTAAGTACTTTACTGTTATTATCATTCAATACTGGGAATGTTATGATCTCCATGACGTCATCGTGACATCACTCGGACGGTCCATACTTAATTGGCGAAGGTTGTAGTTATTGCATTAATAAAAAACAATAACAATAAACTAATAAGATATAAATGAAGTATAGTAATTGGGTAGAGTTTAAATAAAATATTAGCGAATTTTACTGTTCGTCTGAGTATTCGTTAATTAACCGGCCCGGTTTCTCCCGAATATTGGGCGAGGGTGTGACCACAGCGATATTTAGACCACCGAGACCACCAGACTACCAAGACCACTGACAACACCGAGACCACCAGACTACCGAGACCACTGACACCACCGAGACCACCAGACTACCGAGACCACCGGGAACACCAGACCACCGAGACCACCAGACCACACTCCGGGACCACCGAGACCACCAGACTAGCGAGACCACCAGACTAGCGAGACCACCAGACTAGCGAGACCACTGTGACCACCAGACTACCGAGACTACCGAGACCACCGAGACCATCAGACTACCGAGCCCACCAGACCACATTCCGGGACCACCGATACCACCAGACTACCAAGACCACTGAAACCACTGTGACCACCAGACTACCGAGACCACCAAGACCACCAAGACCACCAGACTAACGAGACCACCGAGACCACCAGACTACCGAGACCACTGTGACCATCAGACTACCGAGACCACCAGACTACCGAGACCATCGAGACCACCAGACTACCGAGACCACCGAGACCACCAGACTACCGAGACCACCAGACTACCGAGACCACCGAGACCACCAGACTACCGAGACCACTGTGACCACCAGACCACCGGGACCACCAGACTACCGAGACCACCGGGACCACCAGACTACCGAGATCACCAGACTACCGATACCACTGAGACCGTCAGACTACCGAGACCACTGAGACCACCAGACTACCGAGACCACCAGACCACACTCTGGGACCACCGAGACCACCAGATTACCGAGACCACTGTGACCACCAGACTACCGAGACCACCAGACTACCGAGACCACCGAGACCACCAGACTACCGAGATCACCAGACTACCGATACCACTGAGACCGTCAGACTACCGAGACCACTGAGACCACCAGACTACCGAGACCACTGAGACGACCAGACTACCGAGACGACCAGACTACCGAGACGACCAGACTACCGAGACGACCAGATTACCGAGACCACCAGACTACCGAGACCACTGAGACCATCAGACTACCGAGACCACTGAGACCACTGACACCACCAGACTACCGAGACCCCTGAGACCACCTGACTACCGAGACCACTGAGACCACCAGACTACCGAGACATACATACATACATACATATAACTTTATTTCCGTACGCTAGCCACTACAACAGTAAGCTGGTTTCCACGTGGGGCGTAACAATAAATATATGTACAGATTAAAAACATATATTGATAAAAATCAGTAAAAATCTGCTATCAGCATAACTCAGTAGCAGGAACAGACACTCCTCTTGTATTGCCGTAAAGATTTGGCTCTTTTAGCCTCATCTGGCAGGTTATTCCATAGCATAGCACCACTGTATTTGAAGCTTCGCTTAAGGAAATTTGTACGCGGTCTTGGAAGTGCTAGATCAGTTTCAGAGTTTCTTAGCTGATAGCATTTATCGCAGTCACTTGTTTTAATAAAAGTGTTTCTCAAATATGGTGCGGATTGTTCATTTAAGATTTTATAGATTAAAATAGATTTCATTTGATTACGTCTGGCTTGGAGGGTTTTCCATTCTAATTTAGCAAGTATATCAACGGATCTTGTGTCGTAATTCGTGCCTGTAATTACCCTAGTGGCTCGAGATTGAACTCTTTGCAGACCACCAGACTACCGAGACCACCAGACTACCGAGACCACTGAGACCACCAGACTATCGAGACCACTGAGACCACCAGACTACCGAGACCACCAGACTACCGAGAACACTGAGACCACCAGACTGCCGAGACCACTTAGACCACCAGACTACCGAGACCACCAGACCACCAGACTACCGAGACCACCATACCACCATACCACCAGACCACCGAGACCACCAGACTACCGAGAACACTGAGACCACCAGACTGCCGAGACCACTTAGACCACCAGACTACCGAGGCCACCAGACCACCAGACTACCGAGACCACCATACCACCATACCACCAGACCACCGAGACCACCAGACCACCGAGACCACCAGACTACCGAGACCACTGTGACCACCAGACCACCGGGACCACCAGACTACCGAGACCACCGGGACCACCAGACTACCGAGATCACCAGACTACCGATACCACTGAGACCGTCAGACTACCGAGACCACTGAGACCACCAGACTACCGAGACCACCAGACCACACTCTGGGACCACCGAGACCACCAGATTACCGAGACCACTGTGACCACCAGACTACCGAGACCACCAGACTACCGAGACCACCGAGACCACCAGACTACCGAGATCACCAGACTACCGATACCACTGAGACCGTCAGACTACCGAGACCACTGAGACCACCAGACTACCGAGACCACTGAGACGACCAGACTACCGAGACGACCAGACTACCGAGACGACCAGACTACCGAGACGACCAGATTACCGAGACCACCAGACTACCGAGACCACTGAGACCATCAGACTACCGAGACCACTGAGACCACTGACACCACCAGACTACCGAGACCCCTGAGACCACCTGACTACCGAGACCACTGAGACCACCAGACTACCGAGACATACATACATACATACATATAACTTTATTTCCGTACGCTAGCCACTACAACAGTAAGCTGGTTTCCACGTGGGGCGTAACAATAAATATATGTACAGATTAAAAACATATATTGATAAAAATCAGTAAAAATCTGCTATCAGCATAACTCAGTAGCAGGAACAGACACTCCTCTTGTATTGCCGTAAAGATTTGGCTCTTTTAGCCTCATCTGGCAGGTTATTCCATAGCATAGCACCACTGTATTTGAAGCTTCGCTTAAGGAAATTTGTACGCGGTCTTGGAAGTGCTAGATCAGTTTCAGAGTTTCTTAGCTGATAGCATTTATCGCAGTCACTTGTTTTAATAAAAGAGTTTCTCAAATATGGTGCGGATTGTTCATTTAAGATTTTATAGATTAAAATAGATTTCATTTGATTACGTCTGGCTTGGAGGGTTTTCCATTCTAATTTAGCAAGTATATCAACGGATCTTGTGTCGTAATTCGTGCCTGTAATTACCCTAGTGGCTCGAGATTGAACTCTTTGCAGACCACCAGACTACCGAGACCACCAGACTACCGAGACCACTGAGATCACCAGACTACCGAAACCACCAGACCACCAGACTACCGAGACCACCAGACTACCGAGACCACTGAGACCACCAGACTATCGAGACCACTGAGACCACCAGACTACCGAGACCACCAGACTACCGAGAACACTGAGACCACCAGACTGCCGAGACCACTTAGACCACCAGACTACCGAGACCACCAGACCACCAGACTACCGAGACCACCATACCACCATACCACCAGACCACCGAGACCACCAGACTACCGAGAACACTGAGACCACCAGACTGCCGAGACCACTTAGACCACCAGACTACCGAGGCCACCAGACCACCAGACTACCGAGACCACCATACCACCAGACCACCGAGACCACCAGACTACCGAGACCACCAGACTACCGAGACCACTGAGACCACCAGACTACCGAGACCACCAGACTACCGAGACCACTGAGATCACCAGACTACCGAGACCACACTTTCACTTTTTTCACTTTTCACTTTTATTTCAATTTACCAATTATATTACAAAGAATCTAACCCACCCACATTTAGCAAATGCTATTCGAGGTGGGGGTTAGCAAATGTACAAGAGACGATCGTATTAACAATTTTCAAGCAAAAGAAGAACGGAAAGAGATCTCAGATTACATAAAGAACTTACAAGCAGAACTGACTGCTAAATAAGTACTACTTAAAAAAGCCACAATATAAATCTACTATAATTTACAAGATTTATAGACTCAGGCAATTTCCTAGTCGTAAATAAGACAGGAAGTTGAATTTAAGGAGAAGAGCCAAAGATTGAAAAAGTTATGGATTTGCTACATGTTGCATAATCTGGGCCATATCAACATAATCATTACTAGACGAAAGAACATCAATAAGTAAACTTTTGCATTTTTTTATAAAGACCGTTTTTTTTTGCAGAGCGTATTGAGGATGGAATACAATTCCAGACCTTCACTCCAATTGAACAGAATGACTTTGCGTGAATAATTAACCTTGAACGAGACTGATAAAGATTGCCGCCTGTTCTTGATCTAGTATTATAATTATGAACATCACTTATTCTGGTAAACAATGAAGAAATATTAATAGGTGATTTACCATTTACAGCATCGTGCATAGTGCAAGCAATATTATGAAAGTAAAGGAAATTAATTGGAAGTATGCCTGATTCAACAAAAAGAGGGATTGCATGGTCTCTATATTTAGCAAAATTCATCAAACGCACAGCACGTTTCTGAAGAATAAGGAGATGATTAAGATGAGTCTTACTAGCTTGACCCCATACCGATATACCATAATGCAGATAGGGGTGCATCAGTGCGTAGTAAATTCTTTGCAGGGTGTGCTTGGGAACAAAGTGTCTAAGTCTAGCTATAATTCCAACAATAAGTTGGAATCAATGAACATGCCTAAATACTTTACTGTGCTTTTCCTTTCTAGAGGCATCATTCGTTTTGACGCTGGATCAAAAACGTTTAACTGTGGGATATAGTCAAGAGTTTTTTGATGAGGATGAAAAATGACAAAATTAGATTTACGAACATTTAACGTTAGCTTGTTAGCCTCTAGCCAGCGGCATAATTTGTTTAGTTCGTTGTTCACAATTTGCTCTAAGACATGGATATTTGTGTGTGAATAAAGAATACTGGTATCATCTGCAAATAAATAAAAATTGAGTTTATCGGAGGACATACATATATCATTGACGTATAAAAGAAAAAGTAAGGGACCAAGAACAGAACTTGTGGGACTCCAAAAGAACAAGTTTCTTTCTTGGAAACATTGATGCCAATTCTTCGTGTGCAACCACGTGACTCAAATTTTTTTTATTGCCAAATGAAATAAAATGTATTTGAGCTTGAAGAGAAATCAAAACTACGTCTCTGGGCCGAATTTTGAAGCAGGAGAGCATTTCGTTTCAGAGTCATGGTCGAACAAATATGAGAGGTTGTTAGTGTAAAATGTATGCCGCGGCCATGTTGGATGACAAGGGTTATCATCCAACATGGCCACCAAAACTTTAACATCTTAAACAAAGCGAACATTCCATCCATTTCAGTCGGTTTCACTATGAGACCCATAAAACTTTTAAACATTTGTAAGGCCAAAAACCTTTAATTTGACGCAAATTTGTTGACTTTCGTGATTAATTTAAACACGTGAAGGACTGTTGAGACATAATTCAAACCTCTGTATCTCGTGAGCAAAACATCGTATTGAACTGAAATTTCGTCTGAGAACTTAAATCACAGACATCTACAAAATGTTAAAGAAACAATTTTATAGGATATATAGTTTAGAATTTAAATGTTTGAAGACACAGTGATGACGTCACGTGCACGCCAAGAATAGCAGTCGTCTGAGATCGGTTTCTTAAGTAGGATGTGAACCAATCTAAAACAATACCTCGTATGCCATAGTGATAAAGTGTTTTAAGTAAAATAGAATGATCAACCGTGTCAAACGCTTTCTTCAAGTCAATAAAAATACCACAAGTAAATTCTTTGTTGTCCATATTTTTATGAATCTTATCAACGATATCAATAATGGCATGCTGGGTGGAAAAGTGCTTTCTAAATCCATACTGCGCAGAATATAATATGTTGTGTTTATCAATGAACTTAATTAGTCTGGCATACATGATTTTTTCAAAGATACGATTAAAGACTGATAACAGGGAAATCGGCTTATAGTTGTCTGGATCAGATTGATCACCAGATTTAAATATCGGTACAATTTTTGCAAATTTCAATCTATTCGGGAGTAGTAGAGATGGAGTGAAAATGATACCACTTTTTTGTTGCACAAGGAAGTCAAAAAGCGAATTCAGAAATCCACTTTTTGACTTCCTTGCACAACAAAAAAGTGGTATCATTTTTAACTCCATCTCTACTACTGGGATCATAAGATCATAAGGATTGAAATGCTGTCGTACGACGATACCATTCTTTGACCTATTTATCCATTCGATTTCGCAGACCATGAACGAGAAACGAAGACGAAAAAAAAAAAAAAATGAATGGAAACTGTCATTTCGTCTCTCTTCATTCTTTTTTTTTATTATTATTATTGCCATTCGAAATCCCTTAGCGAGCCCTCTACGTCTTCATGAGTCTTACGGTCCTTCAATTCTGTCAATACTTTCGAGAAGCGATTCTTGATTTTGCGTTTCTCTTTACTAAGTTCACGTTATCGTCGTGGTAAACCACACATCGTACAAAGTCCGTAGATAGTTCGACAACCACGACCGCATTTACGACATGGATATACGAAATCTTTTAGCGAGCCCTCTATGTTTTTATGAGTCTTACGGTCCTTCAATTCTGCCAATACTTTCGAGAAGCGATTCTTGATTTTGCGTTTCTCTTTACTAAGTTCACGTTGTCGTCGTGCACCACACGTTGTACAAAGTCCGTAACTAGTTCGACAACCACGACCGCATTTAGGACATGGAGCGAATGGGGTGGCTCCTCTTCGTATCTGAAAATTGTGTTGGGTACAATATTCCGATATTTTGGAAGGTTTCCTCACACACTTTGTGTCCTTACCACGCATCAACCAAACGCAAGTTACTATCTCGGCCATCGTGTGATATGGCTTCGTACTGTTTATGTTTAATTGATGTTTGAATGTGATAATAATTTGGGAGAGTTTTAACCAAAACAGCTGATTCGTGACGAGGACATCCGCCAATATATACTCTCGGCCATCGTGTGATATGGCTTCGTACTGTTTATGTTTAATTGATGTTTGAATGTGATAATAATTTGGGAGAGTTTTAACCAAAACAGCTGATTCGTGACGAGGACATCCGTGAAAAAAACCAAATACCAAAACTGGTGTCACCAGAACCTCTCTAGGAACCTTTCACCTTTTTCCTTCCTTTGCCATCTTTTCGTTCCTAGAGAGGTTTTTATTTGTTTGCCGGGCCCGGCTTTGACTGTATTCGTTCTACTGTATTCATTCTACTGTATTTGTTCTACTGTATTCATTCTACTGTATTCGTTCTACTGTTATTTGGATCCTGTCCTAACTGGTTGAGACACAACCGGCACCCGTGGGTCCCCTTTAAGATCCCTTGAGCTTCACCCATGCACCCGACCCAGGATTGACATTATTTCTACTTCTGCCACATGACAGACGCGCTACGACTTGTGTGATGTGGTGGAGCTTTTTCCATCACACAAGCCGATCTACCACACATGGCCCGTAGGATTCGAACCCCAGGTATATGATCGGCTCCACCTTTTCGATCACATACCCAGCGCAGAACCTTGAGGCCATGTGTGCTAGACGAGGTATTTGGCGACAAAATACTCTACTTATGTTTTAAGCACATGTCGTATGTTAATTAGCGCCGTTCACGCGTTGGTTCGAAATTTGCATACGAACCGAAACAACACGGTAATTTATACGAAACTAGGCGCATCTGTTCTTAGCGAAGTTAAAATAGAATCCGTGATGGTTTCTTTCATAGGAGATGTTGATTCTTATCCCACTAGACTGCCAAGTTTCGCTCTCATTTCCTTTCGGATCTCCGAGCGAAGTTCTTCTACGTTTTTTGACCCTCTTTCTTGCCTATTTTTTTGCCGTATTTCGAGCTTGAGCGATTCGTATTTCGATTTTTCATCAATAACACTTCCGAACTCGGCTTCTGAAATATTACCATCGGCTAGAGCTTTTGAGACTTTGACTTCCACGGAATTGGCCTTAGCCTTTGCCAACATAACGGTCTTTTCGTGCTTCGAGACGCGAATGCCAAGTTTCTTACTTGCAATAGACATCGAGGCCGAAATGACGGCACAAACGAACCCAATGCTTCCTAAGGAAATACCCACAGGTATCCCGATTCCCGTAAACGTCAAACCCAACGCCGTAGCGGATAATGCACCACTCAAGCTACCTGTGGCCACAGCAACCCCGTGAACGATACTACGCACTCGGGCATATTTCTTACGAACGACTTCGTAGTGCTTTGCCTGCCGTTCGAGTTCAGCAAGCGTATCACATAGCCGAAAGCTATCTCCAGACAAAACAGTTTCAGATGAACGTAGATTGGGATAGATCGGCGCCGTTGGAATTGTTTGAATCGAATCGCTTGCCATCGCATATTATACGTATGACTTACTCAATCTTCAATACGTATCGTATGGGTGGACCACGGAAGTTTACCACGTTGCCTTTCTCATCATGAATCGTCAGACGAAGGCTGTTTCGTGTTGTACCTAGAGCTTGCAGGGCTTGGGGATTTGTTAGAGGATAGGTTGTTTTTTGAAACCAAGGACCTCGGACCGCTATGCTAGCCAAGACTGTCGATTGTTTTCCCTCTAGAAGTGAGAAAGCGGAATCCACCGCATCGCAACGGACATACATTGTGTAGATATCTTTGATCTTAATAGGGTAATTACCAACTTTTAGCAGAAACTCGTTATTCCCTTCTTCTCCACCTTCGACACCTAATAGTGTGTAGAAATTTTTATCGAACTTGATTGGTTTCTTAACTACTAGAGCGTGGTCCCTAAGGAGGGTATTGCTCTTAAATTCCACGATACCAGCACTACTTGCAGGCTTTAAGGCACTCTTGATTTTCTTAAAATTGTAAGACCCTACAGCAACATCGTGTGGGAACATAATACTACCGGCATTCCACCTGAACGAGCCCGCCTCTGTTAGGTTCCACCAACTGTTCTCAAAAGTGACCTCAACTAGCGAAATATTGTTGATACGAATAGATCGATCGAAGTAGACCGTATGGCCAGCCGAGGTGGTGGTGACATTTAAGATCACCATCGTATATTGAAGGCATAAACTTTATATGTCATACTTGCAATAACTTCAATAGTTACGATGCCTCTAGTTTTACCAGACGAAGACGATGATCTATCTGCTGAGGACATGGCGGAGATTACCAGGGGTGGCCCAAGGCTTTCGAAAGCTGAGCAGACAGCGCTCCTTGTCGATGAAAACGCCAGGATTGCCAAACTGAATACCGATTTGTTGACAAAGTTCAAGAAAAAATACCCACAAGCGGATTTTCACCAGTTTCATGCCTCTACGGACATAGATGGTCCAGGCAAATATTCAACGAGCATCGTATTTCAAGATGGAGATACTAGCTACGACGTTTACGGTGATGATGTCTACAAGCTACCTGCAGTCACTCAAAAACGTATTGATGATGCACTGCAGGGGGGTTTCCCACCAACCATGGAAAAGACAAAAGCGAAGTATCCAGTTCCAGCCGTTCCATGGGGGGACGACCCAAAAGACATAGTCCCTATCCTACGAACGCTCAAGATCTACGTAGCAAAGGATCGGTTCTTCATGCTGACGCCCCGAGATATCTTTCAAGAGCCGGACCAAGTTTTCTACACCGTAAAACAAGCGAATGAGTGGCTAGATGCTCCACCAATGAGACATTGGCAACAACAGCTATGCTTCGTCCTTTGGTGTGCAACGGCAGGCTGTGGGGTGTCGTTTGACGACCATCTTTCAGATGATGCACCAATCATCGACAACGTCAGGAGCTTTTACCGCTTCCATGTGTACTACACAATCAGGCGATTACTGTTCGAATTGGGGGTCCCACTTCCCAGAGATTCGGCCTTCGATAAGAACGACAACGCTCCATGGAGTTCCGTCGCTTATGACAGGCTCAGAATAGAGTTTGGAGTCGATAAAGTTGACTTTGCCCTGCGCCGAGGGGCCAATGGTGGATTAGGAGACGTATACGTATACATCCATGGAGGGCTGGTGAATGCTCAAGAGAAATGGGGGGCACACAACACTTCGTACGATTCGAAGTGGCCTGGGGGCAGTTTCAAGTTTCCTGAGGAGAGTCGCACTACATACGAATTTTCGTTAAGGTTCATTCGTAACGATGCGGTAAAGAATCAACGCAATTGGTTCGTTCCACAAACTGGTCACGGATTGACGAAGGCCGGGCTAGCCAGAATCAACTTATCTGCAATGGTCTACGTATATTGTGTTCTAGGATCCCAGGCTTCTTTGCGCAATTCAATCATAGGGACAACGACCTTATCCCTCAATGTTCAGGACGATTGTGGTGTAAAGTTGGAAGAGGTCATCGCAGAAAAGAAGGTCGATAGCCTTTTACGATATCAAAAAGCTTTGCAGCTAACACGCGTTCGTCTCGACCTTGCAGTTGCTAAGGACTGTTTGTTAATACCCAGCCGTATGATTATTAACGATGAGAGCGTATTAGGTTATAACAACGAACTACAATTAGCATCCGCATCTAACGTCCACTTTGGAATAAATGACCATATCAACCATAAAGGAAAGCCCCCGAAACCACCACGTATGGAAGGTAGTTCACGAAAGAAAGATCTACCGCATCAAGATGTCGTTGCTGTGAAGCAGCCTATCCCACAAGTAACGCAACCTCGTAGTACCGATGCCGTCGTATCACAACACGAGATCAATTTGGGGCTGATGGTTGCCACCGCAGCTGGAGCCGCATGGATGCTATTTCGCTGACTTAAATTGATCTATTACGATCACAACTACAGCTACGATCAACATCCAGATGTTCTTCGCTAAGAATCCTAATACCTCGCCAGCCGTGCAAAACAAAAAGCTAGCGATTGCACCAACCATTCCAGGTAGAATCTGCCCTAGCTTCTTTCCTAGACTTTTCAACGCATTGCCGACCCTCCCGGCAACGTTAGCAAGACCCCTAGATAGCATGGAAGCCACGACGCCAATCACGGTGCCTGCCGCAATCGCAATTCCAAGCACTCCAACGCCGTACTTTTTGAAGATGGCTTTTACGCGGTCTCGCATGGACATACGCTCTTCGATGTTTTCAATATTTGATTCAATCTCCTGTATTTGGTCGTCTATTTTCGCCACTTCTTCCTTTGCTGCTGCACGTTCTGTCGACCCCTGTTTGGATGACTTCACGGTTTCTATTTCCTTAGCTCTTTCTTTCTTAAGTTTGTTGACCTCAGCTTCTCCTTCGCTAACAACCACCTCTACGGGGGGCCCTAGAGCGTCTGTGATCGTTTTAGGCAATTTTCCATTAATATTACCTTCGGCGTCATACAGATTGTGGTGTTTGGAACCAGATCTGTTCAGTCGCACCACGACCTCGTCGTACTCATTCAAGGTAGTAGTGAACTTGGTAGTGTCTACATTTGGAAACTTTCTACTAAGCCTATCCCAGGCCTCATCGCGTCGCTTGGCTTTTTCAGCTAGTATCTGTTCCCCCTCAGTGAACGATGTTTCCGCGGTATTGCCGCTTGGCACTGCACCCTCATCACCTAGATTCACCAATTTGATGTACTCAGATGGGCTGTACCCCCATTTATTCCGTTCGCTCCAAAGCTTATCCTGAAAGCTTTTGGATCTTTCTCCTATTCTGGCCTTAACTCTACCCCACCAAGTACTTCGGCCTTCAGTCTTACCTGGACCAAGCTCGTTCCATTCTTTGGCAGAAAGATTTTCTATATCAGCTTGACCTTCCTCAGTCAAAGGATCGAAGTTTGCATTCTCAGCCATGTTGAACAATAACTATGTATGTCTACATATTCAACATGATTCCGTCGAAGTTAGTTCCTGCAAAATCGCACAGGGAGCCTCAGGGATTGAAAGCTCTATACAACGTAAATAGAATCACCTTCACTCCATCGGAAGCCAATCCAGAAGAGACTCTCTATGTGAAAGTACCAATACTAGGGGAAAACATCGTCCTCGTTCCGGGTAGTCTCGCGCTCTTGGCTGACCTTACGTTGTCTGGTGGACATGCTAACAATCGCGTGGTGGCTAATGTCGGACGTTGTCTGGTCTCACGTAGAGTTCTCAAAATAGGAGCTGAAACAATAGAAGACCTTGCCCGACCAGATATTCTACAGACATATTCCGATCTCTATTTGCCCACTATAGAGCGAGATGCGCGCGTGGGACAAGGTATTCAAACAGAGAACACGAACAAGCTACGCTCGAATGCTGGTGACAAAGGCACTTCGGATACTGGAGAAAACTTGCTCCTAGCTGTGTATGGTTCGAAATACCGAATCCCACTAGATGTAGACATCCTGACGCAACATGGAGCTCTTTATCCCTTCGCTCTTCGCAACGCCATTTCGCTCGAGTTGACTCTATCACCTGCTCGTGACGTGGTGGTAGGATCAGACACTACCAAGATAGGCACATACAAGCTAAGCAACATCCAGCTAGAGTACGAAGTTGTTGAGAGTGAAGTTATCGCCAAGCAAGCGAAAGATGAATATGTCAGTGGCGCCGTCTTCCTGTTCAGGCACGTTGTTCACTTCAAAACCGTACCTATCAACAAAGCGTCCGACACTCTGATATCCCAGCAAGTCGACGTTCCAAGGTTGTCCTTCACTGGACTGCTCCTCCTCTTCGTGGCACAACACGCCCACGGCACACGAGACAGCGAGGCGTTTGACTATCCAGGAATCACGAAGGTCGAGATCGATATCAATGGAAGGCCAAACAGGTTCTTTCCTGGAGGCATGCTACCATCAGACTTTTGGGAGGCTGCCAATGGATGGTTCGGCGCTGGCAAAACGTCTATGACCCCGATCAAGTTCTACAATAATAATAATTTCGTCATCCTGGTTGACTGTCGCACAGTAAATGATCCAGTTGTCCATGGCAATGGCTTGAATCAAACAGGCAGTGGAAAGAACCTCCAGATCCGCATCCATAGGACTGGAGGCAGTGGAACCGTGAACATGCACAACTTCGTACTTGCCGATGCTCAGATCACGATATTGAACGGAGCACTGGAAACCGTATCGTACTAGCATGGACGCTTTAGTAACTGAAATCCCATTCAACGCTCTCATAGTGGGACCAACGAATTGTGGAAAAACGGCCTTTCTCGTAGAGCAGCTTCGTGGAGCATTTCGTGGTAAGTTTGACTACGTAGTACTCATATGCCCCACGTATGCCCACAACACTACCTATCGTGGATTCGCCCATCAAAGATCCTCACTTCTTCGTGATGTGCCCCTCACAAGATGCCATCAATGCCGCGCTACGAGTTTGTTCCACCTTTTGGGCAGGAACCAATACTCTTTTGATACTCGACGATTGCGCTGCATCGAAGGATGTAAAGCTGAGAACCGATAAGCTCGTGGAGATGGCCTTTTCCGCTCGTCACATAGGCATTTCTATTTGGGTGTTAACTCAACAGTTGACAAGCATATGCAAACCTTTTCGAGAAAACGTGGCGGTGGTCGTGGCCTTTCATACAGCGTCAGCTCTTGATGCCAAAGCACTATTTGAGGACTACGGTGGTGGGTTGAAGGTGGATGAGAGGAAAAGGTTGACCTCGGAGCTCAAGGCCCACAAGTTCGCTCGCACATGCTTCTGTGTCCGCCATCCTTTCGAGGTAGTATTAGAGATTCCCGCACCCGAAGCATACTTCAATGGTATACCATGGATGAAGAAATCAAAGAATTACTAGGCGAGGCCGCCATCGCCTGTCCACCGCCCGTACTTGACCATCCAACCAAATCAGAGGATGTTAAAGATCGTAGGGAGGCGCTCTCGATTCTAGCTGCAATGGGCACAACGAAGGAATATCTAGGGCGGGACTTTTCTCTAGGAGATATATCTAGACTGCCTGATAAAGACGTTATACGTTTACATAGTAGGTACCAGGCCGTAGTGGCAAAGCAAATAACAGGTTGTCTAGTAGACGGAGCACTGCGCCTAGCAACTCGTGCAGTTGGGTACTTAGTCCGACTAGACAGCGAACAAGCACTTCTCCTAGATCTACAAGGAGACCACCTAGTTCGCAACGAGATATCTGCTGTGGCCAGCTTGTTGTCTCTTAAAGCAGGTCGCTTTGTGGCTCTAGCTAGCGCCTTGTTCCATGTAGCTGACCACATAGTTCCATCTAGTACGCCAAGCAGTCAACCTATTGAAGACTCAAAGTCTACTGACATGCACGATGGAGGAACAACAAGATCGGATAACTGCAGATCCGCCGAAGACTGCGCCTGAAAAAAAGACCAAAGATCCAAGGCGCGTTGCTGCTGGGAAAGCACTGGCAGAAAGCAATCGCCGCGCTAGAGAGGCATTAAGTCGTGAAAGTGAGCGCGAAGAGGAACAAACTATTCATTCTAAAGTTCGGGACGACGGAAGCTGGTACGATAACGTGTCTGCCAACACTACGCTATCAGCAATTGGCGTAGGCATCGCGTTGTTTGGGCTGTACTATCAGTATAAGGGCAGCAACGATACGACACCTCACACTCATTCCGAAGAAATACACGAAGTTAGAAGCAAAAAGTTGCCTTCCATGGAAAATAGCATTTGAACATATCGACAATACAGATACGTTCGATGGCAGAAAAAGGCAAAGTGGTAGAAATAGTAATTGACGCCGCCACATTGGCTGGAATAGCAACTGGTATTGGTTGGGTCGTAAAAAAGGCGACAAAGGAGTCTATGCTTGGCGATCCTTCATCAAGCATCTTGAATTACGTGAAGTGGACGGCCGTATTGGCTGGTAGCATTGCCGCCAAAAAGTATCTCGAAGACCAAGGGATCGTACCTAAAAATTCGTAAACAATGGTAACGATTATCGCAGCGGTTGCCTTTGCGGCAGCAAGCCTTGGTGCTAAATACCTCGACCGATATATTTCTGGAAGAGACCCAGAAGAGACTAATATAGAGATCGAAAGGCACGATAGAGCCCTTGAGAAATACAAGGCTGACGTGGCCGCTTACGAAGAACGACGAGAAAAACTATCCGATTGGGTTCAAGAGCAGGAACGTAAGAAATACTACGCTGCCAAGGATTTAACCAATACGGACCGCGCCCTTGTGCTATACAATACAGTACACGTAGGGCTGCACCGCATGGACATGAAGAAGCCTCACTTTCCCGACTACTACAGACCTTCGAGTTCACAGAAAACTACCGAATTGGTAATCGTAGGTGGTGGGACGCTCGCTATAGGATACGTTGCTAGTCGATTGCTTTAAGAATCACAAGACTAATTCCGAAGAAAATACGCGGCAAAGCTGACCACAACGCACCATGTAGAAGTCGACAAGGCGTCGTACCCGACAAGTTTTCCATCTGATAAAACAATTGAAGTAATGCCGACTACCGACATACAGCAAGATGTCGAAGCCCCACGACGAAAACGCGGATTCGCGCGACATAAAAGAAAAGTTGGATCTCGTGGACAAGAACAGGATGGTCTCTTGTTTAGTTTGGGGCATCGGAATGGGTATGGCAGTGGCGAGCCACATCTATGACAGTATCCTCAAAGTAAGAGTAAACGACTTACTAAGTAAATTAGAAGACTTAGAAGACTTAGAAACGAACACGGGAGTGGTAACTACCCAACCAAATGAAACAACTAATCCACCTAACGGATCCGAACATGCAATAAATAATAGTTTGGCTCGCTAGTAAGGGTCGTAAAAAAAACGGATTCAATAACCCTATTAGATAAAGCTACATGTATATATATCGAAGACGATGGCTAGCCAAGTTTTCAATGCAAGCGACGTGGTCGAAGCGTTTCAAAGGGCAAAAGAAGATGGCCGACCCTATGGGTCAGTTATATCATTCGCTTGGGCCAACGCCAGAAACGGCCCCAATGGGTGTAAATATGTATCCGTGAATTTCGACATCGGAAACGGTCCTAGGCCCGCGGTCTTTCGCTTTGAAAACGAAAAACATGTGGGACAAATATGTCCATATGATAAAGAAGATATCGTCCGGTTGAATCTCGCCTCTGGAACCAAGGACAAGTATAAAAAGCGAGATCGCCATCCTTGCCTCCAATTTCAAAAGTGGAGCGTCCCAGTGCCAACCAAGGAGGATGGGTTCACCATAAAAGAACGCGATGATGGGGAATTGGATCTCCCATCAGATGACGCCTTAAGCCCCACGTTCCAACTAGTGGAATGGCTAGAGGAGGCATTCGTCTACGAAGTAGACAAGCTTATCGCAGAGAAAAAAATATGTTTACGCAAGCTACGTAACCGCAGTCCACCGGAAGAGGGTGTAATCACGGTTACGAACGCGAAGGTAACGCCAATGCTCCAACGAGCCATTTCCACCAATGCCGCAAGTAACGCGGGTAAGCACTTAGCTAACCCCCTAATGAGAATGCGCATGAAATGTGCATTCAACACTGGAGAATCGAAGGGGCGATTCTTCGACAAGGGCAAGTCGTACTCCGATGGGGACCGCATCAAGTACGAACCTCTCGTCGATGCAAACTCGACCGGAGTCAATATTAGGAACATAAGCAACCTCATACTGCCAGGATCCATACACGACGGTATTTGCGATGCTAGCAGTGTTTGTATAAGTGGAATGGGGATTTCCTATCTCTTGGATGTCGACATTGACGTAGTCCAACAGCCACAGAAGAAGGAGCTACACACTCTAGACGATGTTTATGCCCAGTGAACCAATGCGTGTAGGTAGTGGAATGTCCCCTATTGGCTATAGACCTACTTAAAAAAAAAAGGGAATAAGGACAGGTTGGATGGGTTCTTATTCCTTTTTTTATTTATTTTTATTTTTTCCGACTCATGTTGAAGGTTAGAATGTATAGATGTATGATGGATTCTAAACTTGCGAATATCTTCTATGGTCCTATGGGCTATTGGAAAGGTCACTCTGCAATTGGCAAGCTATCGGTAGCAGCGAAAGCATCAGAAGACGTAGCTAGGAGTTGGTTGGAAGAGCAATCTATATGGCAAGTATATCTACCACCACCAAAACGCATTCCACGACCGCATTGGACTGTATCGAAACCAAATGAAGTCCACCAAGCTGATTTGATATTCTTACCACACGATCGACCTGGGCGTGGACGAAAGCTATACAAGTACGCTTTAGTAGTAATCGACGTAGCTTCTCGATACAAAGAAGCCGAATCTTTAGCATCTAAAGATAGTGGTGAAGTTGCTGCGGCATTCGAACGAATCTATAAACGTAGTCCACTCGAATGGCCAAAGACGTTGCAAGTAGACCCTGGTAGAGAATTCATGGGACGTATGTCTGAAACTCTAGAACTACATGGTACGAAAGTTCAACGAGGTGAGGCTGGTAATCATAGAGCGCAAGGCTTCGTCGAACGAGCGAATAGAACCCTAGCTGAGAGATTGTTTGGCTATCAATATGCACAAGAGATGGTGCTTACTTCGGAAGGATCGGATGCGCGTAGTAGAGAATGGGTAGTTCGTTTACCAATGGTTATCAAAGCTCTGAACAGTGAGGTGACTCGACTTACAGGAAAGGAGCCTTCGAATTCCGTAGTGACGCAACAAGTAGATCTAAAGACTCCTACATATTCGCGCACTGTTGGCTTGAGAGAAGAGCGCCTACCCTTCGACGTCTTAGTTCGATATCTCTACGCACCAGGAGAATTGGAAGGGGGTGAAAAACGTAGAGCTACTGATCCTGTGTGGAGTTTACAGATATACGTTATTTCGCGAAGTGTAGTATCTTCGGGGCAGCCTGTGCTGTACTACCTCGCGAAGCGAGAAGGGAGAAAGGATACACCCAAACGTGGATTCGTTCGTGAAGAGCTACAAGTCGTTCCTAGGGATACGGAACTACCACCGAAAGATGTTCTGTTCGTATCCAAGCGCTAGACAGCGTACTCTATTGGCTCAGTGTGGATACCATCAGGCTGAACGTATCTTTTGTCGTAGTAAGCTGAAAGTCCAAGTTTCTGCTGTTCGTAGGTTGCCATACCTTCTGGCACTAGACGGAAGCCTCGGTTTTCCGCCATGTCAATACTACCCTGGAGTGCTGCTTCGAATCGAGCCCACGAAACGTCGTTGTGCCGCCTAGACATACCTTTGGTGGAATATTTCCTGCTGCCGCCCACATCAACATACCAAGCTTTAGAACATAGGGCAATAGCGCGCTGTCCTTCGAATTCGAGTTTGAAGAGTCCTGGTGTACGACTGCTCCATTTGTCCCAAGCTAGCCATTCTTTTCTGTGGGCTGCGAAATCCTCTCGTAGGTCTGATCGTACAACTTCGTCGATGCTGTTTCCAGAGATGGCAATGTACGCGCTGTCCGTATCCATCTGTATGTATTCGAAATCCTTGCGATCGACGTACTTATCGAGGAAGTCGTAGTAGAACTCGAGCATGCGAAGTTTGGCAAGCTGATATACCGCGATACCTACTTGGAAAGGGCGTTTGATTCGGATCTGGTCCTTTCTACTCTCGAGTTCGTATGCCTCACCAAACTCTTCCAGGTCTTCGAACCAAACACTTCGCAACGCTTTGTCCACAACCTTCTCGTCTTTGGTATAGGCGATATTAGTTTGTCGCTCCAAATCTTCGATCATCTTTCCGTAGGCGCTATTGCCGAGTAGCTTGAACACATCTGCCAGCAAAGCTTTACTTTTGTCTACGTCTCCTGTCCTTCGCGCTTCAGTGACTTGGTCCACGAACCATTCGAAGATTTCTTCGGGTACGTAGTCTATCGTGCGGTAGACAGCAGTGATCTCCGCTCTATGATCTAAATACCAAAGTAAAAGAGGAGCATAGAGTAGCAACCTCTTTCCAGAGAGACTCCCAACTAGCTTCTTTTCCTCGCTGCGCTTTCTACCCGTCTTCTCAAGGTAGGCCAACATTTGTGGAGGAATTGCTTCCTTGGGGATTTTCTTGTTGTAGAAGAAGGGAGGCATCTCCTCAAATTCCTTCCACAATTCTTTTGGTATCTCGATGTCTACCTCCGCATATCCAAACCACGTATCGTTTCGTAGACGTTCGACAAGACCTTCGACGGCTGGACCTGGCTCTTCATAGTGAACCACCGTTTCTTTTCCACAAGGCATTTCTAGAGCCATCGTAGAAAGATATAGGGCATTGGCATCGTATCCAAGAATCTTGCGACAAATCTTAGTTCCTCCCTGATGACTACGAATCTTAGTCACTCCTGCTTCGTGGCGTCTGGTGAACACTATGCTTGGACCTCCCACGACAGCGCCTTTCAGCATGTGGTAGGCTTCCTCACCTGGAGCGTACATCTCGGCTCCCCGTTCTACACTACCTCTAAGCAGGAACTGTAGCGAGACTCCTGGGATGGACACTGCGTCTTTCAGCATGTCTACTCCCTTCTCGTGATAGAAATCTCGCATCTTTTCGAGTGCCTCTAGGAATGGGACTACGTCTAGGTCGTTGTAGTATCGTAGCCAGTCTGCAAAGGTCTCCATTCCTTTATCGAGAAAGGTGCGCTTGCAGTCTTCGAACTCTGACCTAGATAGTAGGTGTTGACCTTTCAACTTCGAACCCCACTCTTGATAATCTGGTAATCCAATGTGATCCAACTTGTCGGGAGAGTCTAACCACTCGTATGGGAAGAAACTCTTTTGCGATTCACATCCGTAAGCAGTGATCCAACGTTCGTAAGAAGTTCCAGGTCCAAGGTAGTTCGTCACGTCGAGGAAACGGAACTCGGGAGTCAAGAGAAACATAGTGGTGTTGGCTTTCTTTGCAACCAAGACCTTCTTGCAGGTGTCAGCAATAGTTCCTACGAAGTAGTTCCTAATCAGATTGAGATCGTATCGACCGGAGTTGAATCCTAGTACAGGAACTTGGTTGGTCCATTCGTTGATCTTAGTTTGTTGTTCTTTTGATAGGGTGTCGAAAGAGAATTCGGGTGTCCTAGGACGAAACTGTTCTGCGACGACTTCTTGGATTACCTTCGCTCTTAGCTGGAGTTCTTCGACGAAGGCAGCTATAAGTTCTTCTGGATCGCGTCGACAGATGTGAGTTGGAGTGCGATCGTATGTGTCGGCAATTGATACTGATATGGGAACGTGTACGTTTTCGATGGTCAGGTGGTCTGTTGGTTGTCGCCCCTTCGTTGTGTCGAGATAGGCTTCAAAGTCGTATACTATAGCGTGTGGATAGGCAGTTTGTATTGGGGTTGGAACCTGCTCATTTGTCTTCTTTGTGGAGCAGCCCCAAGCCTCCACTACTGTATAGCTAGCTTCTCGTAGCTTTGCTGTCCTTTCGCAGGTCTTACGGTATGAAAATCTATCTCGAGGGAAGCATTTTGGGCAGCCGTGGTAGTAACATCCATGGAATTGGAAGATGGTTTTGGAAATGGGTTCATAGCCATCAACAGCTGCTCCTTTGATCCAACGCTCTCCACCATGTCCACAAGCCGCGTGATGAATATGCTGTTGGATTCTTTCTGATTCGCGTTCCAACCAGCGTAGAGCGGCTTTGCTGGCTTTGTTAGAATCGCTCTCTGGCCAGAAGGCTTTTTCGTATGCCGACTGGGGTACTGTGATTGCTTTTCCAGGGCAAACAATCTTCGTTTCGCCACGACTACAACGATCTGCGTGGCGTCGAAGGTTCGAGGCGTTTGTGAACCGTTGCTTACAATCATTGCATACGTAGATGTGCCCTAGCTTGCTAACGTTCTTGATGTAGAAGGCGTGCCCGTTGTATATCCCAATCGTCATCGTACGCTTGTAGTGGGCTGCATGTCGCGTCAGATACCAAGCGCCATCCTCCGTAGGTTCGTACACCCGAATGCCGATTCCAAAGTGCGACTCGACTTCCTCCAGCTGGTCTAAGGAAGTTCTGGGAACGTCTTGCGTGAGCGCTGTCAGGCGATAGAAGGCCTGGGCAAGTCTTCGAGCTGTGACGCAACACCTATCTGCTCGTGCTCCTTCATGCATGGCAAGGCAGCGCCACAGACATAGGTTGTCACCATATCGATCAAGGGCAAGCATTCCTTTTTTCTGGCGAAGCCATTGGGGCAGTGGGCCTGTTCCCAACAGAGGCTGACGATCGATCACGACTTTGACATCCACGTAGATCCAACGCACGAAGGCCCATTGGGTATTTGGTCGATTGATGTTGTCGGGATTCAATCGAGCTGTCTCCTTGCTATTGATCCACTCCTCTGCATTGCCTAGGACATTCAACCATGGAGAACCGGGGACAGTCTTGGAGAATAGCATCACACGCCCGTCGTTGACATTGCGAATGCGATAGGTGTAGCTGTAGCGCAGGTAGAAGCTGGTGGTTACCTTTGCAACTAACTTTTCCATGATCCTAGGGGTCAAATCTCCTGCCACACCTTGGAAGAAGCGCCACTGGATAGTACTCCCTCGAGCATTCCATCTCTCTCATCGAGAATAGCACCTGCCTCTCGAGCTAGACTCCGTGGAAGTGGCTCACTACGAGGCTCTTGCAGGAACCGTCGGAAGGCTCGGCGTTTGTGGGGCAAACGTCTTCGAGGATCCGCTATGTACCTCTCTTCGTCGGCTTTTGCCCTTAGGCTTGCCACAACCTCCTCGTCCAACTGTTTGGTTTCCCGCGCGCGTTGAGCTCTTTTGTGGGGATTTTCAGGATCGCCACGAAGAGCTGGGAACCTACCTGGTCGATCGGCTCGTTCGATCCTATTCTCCCATTCGAGAGCGCGAGCCTCAGCTATCGTCTGGGCAAGCCTGGCTTTGTCGAACCCCGAAGTACCTCGCAACCCAAATTGCTTTGCTTGCGCACGCAGTTCTCCTAGGGTGACCATCTTCTACCTTGCGTGTCGATGTCGCGGGGCGAAGAACACGCGATCGGTGTCGATATACTATATGCTAACATTATCTCTAAATAGGTTCACACTCTTGGATTTTTTTAAGTGCAAGGATGTCGCGGGACAATTTGGATGTTGCGAGAGATCGAATGGCACTAAAAAAAAAAAAGAATGAAGAGAGACGAAATGACAGTTTCCATTCATTCTTTTTTTTTTTTTTCCGTCTTCGTTTCTCGTTCATGGTATAAGGATTTACTATGTCTTGAAAGCCGGGAAATCATATTTCTATAATATCTATATTTATCACGGTCTCCATTATGATAATATATATTCTTTAGCTTAATTGACCACTGAGACCACCAGACTACCGAGACCACTGAGACCATAGACTACCGAGACCACTGAGACCACCAGACTACCGAGACCACCAGACTACCGAGACGACCAGACAACCGAGACCACTGAGACCACCAGACTACCGAGACCACTGAGACCATCAGACTACCGAGACCACTGAGACCACCAGACTACCGAGACCACTGAGACCACCAGACTACCGAGACCACTGAGACCACAAGACTACCGAGACCACAGACTACCGAGACCACCAGACTACCGAGACCACCAGACTACCGAGTCCACCAGACTACCGAGACCACCAGACTACTGAGACCACTGAGACCACCAGACTACCGAGACCACCAGACTACCGAGACCACCAGACTACCGAGACCACTGAGACCACCAGATAGCGAGACGACCAGACATCCGAGACCACTGAGACCACCAGACTACCGAAACCATCAGACCACCAGACTACCGAGACCACTGAGACCACCAAGATTACCAGACTACCGAGACCACCAGACTACTGAGACCACTGAGACCACCAGACTACCGAGACCACCAGACTACCGAGACCACCAGACTACCGAGACCACCAGACTACCGAGACCACTGAGACCAACAGACTACCGAGACGACCAGACAACCGAGACCACTGAGACCACCAGACTACCGAAACCATCAGACCACCAGACTACCGAGACCACTGAGACCACCAGACTATCGAGACCACTGAGACCACCAGACTACCGAGACCACCAGACTACCGAGAACACTGAGACCACCAGACTGCCGAGACCACTTAGACCACCAGACTACCGAGACCACTGAGACCACCAGATAGCGAGACGACCAGACAACCGAGACCACTGAGACCACCAGACTACCGAAACCACCAGACCACCAGACTACCGAGACCACTGAGACCACCAAGACTACCAGACTACCGAGACCACCAGACTACTGAGACCACTGAGACCACCAGACTACCGAGACCACCAGACTACCGAGACCACTGAGACAACCAGACTACCGAGAAGACCAGACAACCGAGACCACTGAGACCACCAGACTACCGAAACCATCAGACCACCAGACTACCGAGACCACTGAGACCACCAGACTATCGAGACCACTGAGACCACCAGACTACCGAGACCACCAGACTACCGAGAACACTGAGACCACCAGACTGCCGAGACCACTTAGACCACCAGACTACCGAGACCACCAGACCACCAGACTACCGAGACCACCATACCACCGAGACCACCAGACTACCGAGACCACCAGACTACCGAGACCACTGAGACCACCAGACTACCGAGACCACCAGACTACCGAGACCACTGAGATAACCAGACTACCGAGACCACACTTTCACTTTTTTCACTTTTCACTTTTATTTCAATTTACCAATTATATTACAAAGAATCTAACCCACCCACATTTAGCAAATGCTATTCGAGGTGGGGGGTTAGCAAATGTACAAGAGACGATCGTATTAACAATTTTCAAGCAAAAGAAGAACGGAAACAGATCTCAGATTACATAAAGAACGTACAAGCAGAACTGACTGCTAAATAAGTACTACTTAAAAAAGCCACAATATAAATCTACTATAATTTACAAGATTTATAGACTCAGGCAATTTCCTAGTCGTAAATAAGACAGGAAGTTGAATTTAAGGAGAAGAGCCAAAGATTGAAAAAGTTATGGATGTTGCATAATCTGGGCCATATCAACATAATCATTACTAGACGAAAGAACATCAATAAGTAAACTTTTGCATTTTTTTATAAAGACCGTTTTTTTTACAGAGCGTATTGAGGATGGAATACAATTCCAGACCTTCACTCCAATTGAACAGAATGACTTTGCGTGAATAATTAACCTTGAACGAGACTGATAAAGATTGCCGCCTGTTCTTGATCTAGTATTATAATTATGAACATCACTTATTCTGGTAAACAATGAAGAAATATTAATAGGTGATTTACCATTTACAGCATCGTGCATAGTGCAAGCAATATTATGAAAGTAAAGGAAATTAATTGGAAGTATGCCTGATTCAACAAAAAGAGGGATTGCATGGTCTCTATATTTAGCAAAATTCATCAAACGCACAGCACGTTTCTGAAGAATAAGGAGATGATTAAGATGAGTCTTACTAGCTTGACCCCATACCGATATACCATAATGCAGATAGGGGTGCATCAGTGTGTAGTAAATTCTTTGCAGGGTGTGCTTGGGAACAAAGTGTCTAAGTCTAGCTATAATTCCAACAATAAGTTGGAATCAATGAACATGCCTAAATACTTTACTGTGCTTTTCCTTTCTAGAGGCATCATTCGTTTTGACGCTGGATCAAAAACGTTTAACTGTGGGATATAGTCAAGAGTTTTTTGATGAGGATGAAAAATGACAAAATTAGATTTACGAACATTTAACGTTAGCTTGTTAGCCTCTAGCCAGCGGCATAATTTGTTTAGTTCGTTGTTCACAATTTGCTCTAAGACATGGATATTTGTGTGTGAATAAAGAATACTGGTATCATCTGCAAATAAATAAAAATTGAGTTTATCGGAGGACATACATATATCATTGACGTATAAAAGAAAAAGTAAGGGACCAAGAACAGAACTTGTGGGACTCCAAAAGAACAAGTTTCTTTCTTGGAGACATTGATGCCAATTCTTCGTGTGCAACCACGTGACTCAAAATTTTTTTATTGCCAAATGAAATAAAATATATTTGAGCTTGAAGAGAAATCAAAACTACGTCTCTGGGCCGAATTTTGAAGCAGGAGAGCATTTCGTTTCAGAGTCATGGTCGAACAAATATGAGAGGTTGTTAGTGTAAAATGTATGCCGCGGCCATGTTGGATGACAGGGGTTATCATCCAACATGGCCACCAAAACTTTAACATCTTAAACAAAGCGAACATTCCATCCATTTCAGTCGGTTTCACTATGAGACCCATAAAACATAACTTTTAAACATTTGTAAGGCCAAAAACCTTTAATTTGACGCAAATTTGTTGACTTTCGTGATTAATTTAAACACGTGAAGGACTGTTGAGACATAATTCAAACCTCTGTATCTCGTGAGCAAAACATCGTATTGAACTGAAATTTCGTCTGAGAACTTAAATCACAGACATCTACAAAATGTTAAAGAAACAATTTTATAGGATATATAGTTTAGAATTTAAATGTTTGAAGACACAGTGATGACGTCACGTGCACGCCAAGAATAGCAGTCGTCTGAGATCGGTTTCTTAAGTAGGATGTGAACCAATCTAAAACAATACCTCGTATGCCATAGTGATAAAGTTTTTTAAGTAAAATAGAATGATCAACCGTGTCAAACGCTTTCTTCAAGTCAATAAAAATACCACAGGTAAATTCTTTGTTGTCCATATTTTTATGAATCTTATCAACGATATCAATAATGGCATGCTGGGTGGAAAAGTGCTTTCTAAATCCATACTGCGCAGAATATAATATGTTGTGTTTATCAATGAACTTAATTAGTCTGGCATACATGATTTTTTCAAAGATACGATTAAAGACTGATAACAGGGAAATCGGCCTATAGTTGTCTGGATCAGATTGATCACCAGATTTAAATATCGGTACAATTTTTGCAAATTTCAATCTATTCGGGAAAGACCCATGTTCAATGGACATATTAATAATGGTCGCCAAAAATGGACTCAGAATATGTTTTGCAAGTTTTAAGATATATGTTGGACAAGAATAAAGACCATAAGACTTATTCTCGGGAATAAGACTAATTTGATCTTCAATTTCGTAGGTTAAAACAGTATCAAAATAAAAGGAATCATTAACAGAATTTCCTAGGTAAGAAGAAAAGGAGTGCCGACACGAAGAAAAAGTATTGGCTAGTCTGTGCCCAATGGTTGCAAAATGATTATTTAGAATATTACTGATTTCGGATTGATTTTTTGTTGTAACCCCAGAATTTGGTTTCATGATAGAATTGATGCGTTTATCTGTTTTCTTTTTGCTAGAGATAAGACTATTTATTCCTTTCCAAGTCTGCTTCATGTTGTGAAGATTAGACTCAAAGAAAGAGTGATAGTATAAGGATTTACTATGTCTTGAAAGCCGGGAAATCATATTTCTATAATATCTATATTTATCACGGTCTCCATTATGATAATATATATTCTTTAGCTTAATTGACCACTGAGACCACAAGACTACCGAGACCACTGAGACCATAGACTACCGAGACCACTGAGACCACCAGACTACCGAGACCACCAGACTACCGAGACGACCAGACAACCGAGACCACTGAGACCACCAGACTACCGAGACCACTGAGACCATCAGACTACCGAGACCACTGAGACCACCAGACTACCGAGACCACTGAGACCACCAGACTACCGAGACCACTGAGACCACAAGACTACCGAGACCACCAGACTACCGAGACCACCAGACTACCGAGACCACCAGACTACCGAGACCACCAGACTACTGAGACCACTGAGACCACCAGACTACCGAGACCACCAGACTACCGAGACCACCAGACTACCGAGACCACTGAGACCACCAGATAGCGCCTTTTTATTTGGTAGCGCCTTTTTATTTGGGTAGCGCCTTTTTTATTTGGGTAGCGACTTTTTATTTGGGTAGCGCCTTTTTATTTATTTGGTAGTGCCTTTTTCTTATTGCGGGCTCAAATTCGTTGCCTTGTGCACGTGACTAACTGGTTTCAAAATGGTGGATGGCATGGCGGACGTCTTGCACTTGGAATTGGAAATCAATGAGGCAAATATCACTTATTTGTTTGAATTCAGTTCCAGTGCACAACATCGAGCATTGATCTACTCGTTTTTATTCCCAGATCTGTGAGTTTCTTAAGAACAGAGGCATTAAACAAGAAATTATCGATGGTTTTAGAGAGGAGAAGGTATTAAAGTTATACATTTGTACAAAGGCCAAAGGCAAAGCACTATATTTATTAGAGTAAACAGAAGTAGTGATGATTTAGTATTTTCTAGGGGTTGACCAAGCGAAATCCATTTTTAGGGTGTTTTTTAGACCATGAGGTATATTTTAGGGTGGGCAATTTTTCACTACGGCTTGGTATTTGTTAGGGAATTTTTCGAGGTTTTCCGACAGTCATCCCTACCCTTTTTACCTTGAAGAACCCCCTCCCCCTCCCCCCCCGACTGTCACTACAAAGCTTACACAATCATTTTAACAAACCCTAACCACACATTCCTGAAGTGGCAGGATATTCTGCGCAAAATCGGGAATATAAGCTTATCTACATGTACCTAGTTTGTGGTGACCATCAGTTTTAAAAATTACTTCTTACTTCTGTTTACTCTAATAAATATAGTGCTTTGCCTTTGGCCTTTGTACAAATGTATAACTTTAATACCTTCTCCTCTCAAAAACCATCGATAATTTCTTGTTTAATGCCTCTGTTCTTAAGAAACTCGCAGATCTGGGAATAAAAACGAGTACATCAATGCTTGATGTTGTGCACCGGAACTGAATTCAAACAAACAAGAGCCCATCTGGGCTTTCACTCGGGCCACATGAGATTGAAGGTAAAATACACTTTCATTTGAAATCCTCTTAGTAATAACCGAAGGGAAGAATTATTAGCTGAATTTAGCAGTCTTTAGGAGTGGCCGGTAGCGCGGTGATATTCATTCTCTGCTCCCCTAGCTAATATATATATGTAATTTAATATTTTCGTTTTTCTAGTGTATGTAAATTGAAGAAGTTATTCATGCAACGCACGCTTACAATTTAGTCTGCTGTTCTGCAGGTTCAGAGTACTAATAAATGAGTCTCTCAAATGTATGTTTATATTTGTACCATATTATAAGTTGTATCCTGTCCACCTATGATGGAGCTATCACTATATTTCTCTACTGTTCTTTCTACCCTGCGGCTCTTTATCGCAGCTCGCTGATCGCGTCCATATTGGAATTGTTGGATTAAAGATTATTAACTGAATTTCTATTTAAAAGCTTTTACCCTCCTTCCCAAAACTGCAGTCTGCTCATTATATTACAGAACTATAAACGGAACTGTTGGAAGCCTTTAATTTCTTGAACCAAAACCTTGGCCGTGAGAGGATTCTTGTTTACCTTGAGAGTTGAATATTGCTTCGCTCATCATAAATTATTCTGTGCTGAGTGTTTATTTCTCCGGGGTATTTCTGGCTTCGTGTTGGCGAGCTCTCATAGTTCAGGAGTTCAGATGTCTTCAGACTTCGATAGAGGAGAGAACCCCATAACTGCTCAACCACAGTATATATAGATTTGCTAGTAAATCGCTATATTTCGCTAAAAATCAGCTATTCAGTATACCTGTATAGTAGAACGTACAGAGGTCTCGATACGAGATCGGTAAACCAACCCAAAACACGGTCAAAATTATTTTAGTGTTGGCCTACAGATCACGGTGTTTGCACTGGTATGTATTATGACCGAGAGTGAAATGAAATGTGGCATAAAACCTAAACGTACCTCAAACAAGAATACCGTCCAATGGCGAAATCTAATAGCGCCACGAGGTCGATTAATGCATAATTTAACGCATGCGCAGAAATTTTGTTGCACCGAACAAATTTCAGCTCGGGCCTGCCACAGGCAGCCCGAGCAAAAAGTGATATTTACCTCATTGATTTCCAATTCCAAGTGCAAGACCTCCGCCATGCCATCCGCCATTTTGAAACCAGTAAGTCACGTGTACAAGGCAACGAACTTGAGCCCGAAATAAGAAAAAAAGCGCTACCAAAAAAAGGCGCTACCAAAAAAGGGCGCTACCAAAATAAAAGGCGCTACCCCAAAAAAAGGCGCTACCAAAAAAAGGCGCTACCCAAAAAAAAGGCGCTACCAAAGAAAAGGCGCTAGTAAAGTCGCTAAATGGAAAAAAGTGTCGCGTTTTCCACATGTCACTTCAGGGCCACCGTACCCGAGTCTAAATCTGCGCGCAGGCCGTTTTTTTTTTTCGTTCAGTGTAGAAAAATTGTCGACTTCCGTTAACCAATGAGCTCACACTGTTCAAATGCACATATGCGGCGCAAGGCGGCTCCGTCTTCAAGTAATGTAATGTCGATGATGGTAATCGTGATGGTAATTAGTAATACTAATATCCACTTCCTTAAATTTGTTAAGTGGATGGTTGTCGTATCACGTGATCGATGACGTCATAATTATATATGATCGTTTAAGTGAAATGCGGCTGCGACGATAACATATGAATATAAAGTAACCCTGCCAAAACATTACTCCTCCCGCAGTGTTTCAGACGACACTTAGAAAACACGACTATCATGTAAATATAAGGAGAGAACGAGGGTGCAAAAAGTCACGTGACCTATTTTGAATATTTTCGCCTTAATTACTCGTTAACGAAACATTGTAGTCATATTTTCTAAGCTGATATAGGTAAAGGGCTTCAGCCTTAACTAAACACATCCACTCATCATTAGTAGTATATAAAGTGGCGGTTCTGGGCCACCACCCTCGTTTTTTGTTGCAAGTACGTTTTATGACCCCATCACCTCAACGTATTTTTGGACTTTGTCGACCACAATATGTATGTCTATTGTACCAAATCCCAACTTATTATCTCCGGGGTACCATACATATCGCGGTCAACAAAGTCCGACAAATACGTTAGGGTTCGGGGGTCATCAAACGTACTTGCAATAAAAAACAAAGGTGCTGCACCATAACCACCACTTTATATACTACTATAGCAATCCACTCCCCCTTTCTGACCCATTTGTTTTCCATCTTATCGTATTTGACACCCAATTAGAGGAGGGCAGTTATATAGTATTAATACTATGCTCACATTCGTTCGAGCACCCGGGGCCATTAGGGATTATTTACGAGGATGGAAGATGGACGTTCCAGATGGTAATTCTCTAGAAACAGACCCAGCTGCTTTCCTCACCGGTGTGCGGAAGCAGACCACCGAAAAGATCGAGGAAGAGCTCCAAGCCCTTAAAAGTATTAAGTTTCAGCTAGCTTTGAATATCACACTTCGGCTTGACAAACCTGAGGGTTCAGTATATGAGATAGCTACCTTTCGTAGCTCGCAATCCGTTTTGACCAATAGTGCTGAGATCCGTGGGGTAATAGTAGAAGCACATGCTCAGATCCACAACTACATTGAGAAGTGGATTAGTCGAGGATCAAACTGGGTTATAGATAGAGTCAACATTCTATGGTTGAACATTGCACGATATCAGCCACTCCGTGGAGGTTCATACATACGACGACCTACCGAAGTCGCGAATAAGAAAGCCGTGATCAACGTAAAGAACAAAGACGACCATTGTTTGCGTTGGTCGCTACGTGCCGCGCTGTTTCCAGTCGCAAAACATCCCGAGAGGATATTGAAGTACCGAGAAGACGATGGGTTGAACTTTGATGGGGTGGATGCGCCAACGCCAATCTCGCAAATAAAACGCGTAGAGAAGCAAAACAAGATCTCTATTAATGTATATGGTTGGGATACGAAGACAAGTACTTGATCGTACATCACATCTCGAAGGAGACTTTCTCGACATGTGTTAACCTCTTGCTTATAGAGCACCCAGATAGCGGTCTTCAACACTACTGCAGGATCAAGGATTTCAACCGCCTTCTATTCGAACAAACAAAGCACGAACATAGGAAGCACTTCTGCAAGCGTTGTTTACATGGATACACTACCAATGCCCTTCTCGAAAAGCTCATTCAAGAGTGCAATGGAGTTAATGACAGAGCCATTCGCATTGAAATGCCTACCAATGAGAACAACATAGTCTCCTTTCAGAATATTCACAAACAGCTAAAAGTTCTCTACGTTATCTATGCAGACCTTGAGGCTTTAACCACTAAGATAGAAGGACCTGCCCAAGACCCTGAAAAGAGCAACACACAAAAGACAGAAGAACATATTCCCTGTGGATTTTCCTACATCGTTGTACGTTCTGTTGGTCATAGCGAACCACCTGTACTATATAGAGGTACAGATACGATCGAACGCTTTCTACAATGTATACAAGAGGAAGAGGTGAAGATCGAAGCCCAAGAGACCAAACCGCTATGTATGTCGCAGAAAGACCAGAGGGTTTATAATATAGCAACGATTTGTCATATTTGCCAGAAGCCTTTGGTTGGTATAGATAGAGTACGTGATCATTGCCACATCACAGGCGAGTTTCGAGGTGCCGCACATAGAGTCTGTAACCTCAAATTGCGTATCTCACCTACCATTCCAGTTGTATTCCACAATTTGCGTGGATATGATTCTCACCTACTGATGCAATCCATCTCCAAGACAGAGGGCGATATCTCCTGTATTCCAAACAATATGGAGAAATATATTTCATTCTCACTTGGTAACCTACGGTTCATCGATAGCATACAATTCTTGTTATTATCTCTTGACAAGTTTGTAGTGAGTGCTGCCCCAGACACCTTCCATCAAACTACAAAGCATACGCCCGACCCAGAGAAAAACAAGTTGCTGCTTCGTAAAGGCGTTTATCCATATGAGTACATGGACTCTTGGGACAGATTCGCAGAGACTTCTCTTCCACCGAAAGAAGCATTCTATAGTAAGCTATACCTAGAGGACATATCCGACAAGGACTATGAACACGCACTAGGAGTTTGGAGGGTATTCGGTTGTGAGACGTTGGGAGACTACCACGACCTTTACCTCCAAACCGATGTACTTCTTCTAGCAGATGTGTTTGAGACCTTTCGTACGACATGCATGCAAAACTATGGCTTGGACCCTGATCACTACTATACTAGTCCAGGACTCTCATGGGATGCATTGTTAAAGAAGACTGGTGTAGAGCTTGAACTATTAACCGACTATGACATGCATCTATTCGTTGAGAAAGGTCTACGTAGTGGGATATCTATGGTGTCTCAGCGTTATACCAAAGCAAACAACCCAAACGCACCTGATTTCGATCCCAAAAAGCCAAAGAGCCATATAGTCTACCTCGATTCTAACAATCTCTATGGCTGGGCTATGAGTCAATATCTACCAACAGGAGGGTTTGAGTGGTGTATACCAACAGAAGAACAAATCACCCAGCACGCAAGCAATTCAGATAAAGGTTACATCCTCGAAGTTGACCTCGAATATCCTCGAGAACTTCACGATGCACACAACAGCTATCCGCTAGCTCCTGAGAGAATGAAAGTGGATAAAGCTTGGTTCTCAGAGTATCAAACCGATCTATTTGAGAAACTCTACGAAGGCAATGGATCTTTGAAAGCGGAAAAGCTTGTGCCTAACCTTCGCTATAAAGAACGATATGTGCTTCACTACCGCAACCTACAGCTATACCTATCTCTTGGCATGCGTTTGAAAAAGATCCACAGAGCACTACGATTCGACCAATCCCCATGGATGGAGCCATACATACGAATGAACACAGAGTTACGAAAACAAGCTAAGAGCACTTTCGAGCAAGACCTCTACAAGTTGATGAACAACTCCGTTTTCGATAAAACAATGGAGAATCTACGAAAGCGTGTAGATATCCAACTAGTGCGCTCTTCAGAAGGAATCAGACTACAACGTCTCTTGAATAAACCTAGTTATGCTCGCTCCACAATCTTTGACGACAACCTAGCCGCTGTACACAACTACAAAAGCAAGCTACTGCTGAACCGCCCGGTATATGTTGGAATATCAATTCTAGATCTCTCAAAACATCTGATGTATGACTTCTACTATGGCGATCTCAAGAAGCAGTATAGGCAACGCTTAATCACCACATTAACACAATAACTGCGAAAGCAAATCGAATGCTTGGGTTTCTAAAGCGAAACTGTACAAGGGACCTACCTACCAACTCCATAAAGACTCTGTACGTAGCTCTGGTCAGATCTCACTTAGGATACTGTAGTCAGTTATGGGCTCCTCAATCTGTTATTAGAAACATTATGCTTATAGAATCTATTCAACGCAGGGCAACTAGATTTATCTGTAAAACTTTGCCTCGACCTAGCTACAAGGATCGTTTGGTGTCCTTGAACCTTTTACCTATCAATTACTGGTTAGAATACCTAGATCTAGTCTTCTTTTACAAATGCAAGTCTAATGCTATTAGTATTGACATCACTAAATACGTGAGCTCGTGTTCCGGTCGTTCCCGCCGTGCTTACTCTGGTTTGTACTTTAGGCAATCTGTCATTCCCAGGACGTCCAGCTTTAGGGACTCGTATTTTTTGCGCGTTGTTAACTTATGGAATGTCATCCCGGATGAAATCAAATCATCCCCAACTCTAGCGACCTATAAAAGAAAATTCAGACACTTCTTCTTTCATAGGCTAAAGCATGCATTCAACCAAGACGACATTCGCAGCTACAAGCTTATATGTCCTAAGTGTCGTCGTACCAATGCTTTTATTATCTGTTCTTGCTAGATCCTTCTTTTGCTTTATTATTATCTTTGCTTTATTATCTTATTATCTTAATCCAAGGGTGTAACTGGGGACGGGTGTGATCGGGTTTTATTGTGGGCTGGGTTACTGGTGCTTAAACCTTGTAGGGGACTTCGTGTCCTTTTGTTTCTGCACCATGCATGTTATGCTAAATCCTTAAATAAATAAATAAATAAATAAATAAATAAACGCTGCAATCTACTCTACACGGACACTGACAGTCTACTACTACACATTAGAACGGAAGACATCTATGCAGACATGGCCATCAACAAACATCTATATGATACAAGCAACTACAGCAAAGACCACCCGCTGTATAACATAGACAACAAGAAAGTACTTGGCAAAATGAAAGACGAATGTGGAGGTATTCCCATAGTCGAATATGTTGGACTACGATCAAAGCTCTACTCAATATTGAAAGTAAATGGTGGTGAGATTCGGAAAGCTAAAGGCACCAAGAAGGCAGTTGTGAAACATCGTATTCGTCAGGAGCAATACAAAGAGTGCTTACTAGATAAGAACGTATTTCACCATGGAATGTATATGCTTCGAAGCGAAGGTCACAGGATGTATGGTATGCATATGAATAAGGTATCTCTCTCACCATTTGACTCTAAGCGCTGGATTTCAGCAAACGGGATCGATACACTGGCCTATGGGCACTAAAACACCATTCCAGAGGAGGTAAACTTTGATGATCTTATTTGCGAGCTGCTATCCTAGAATCCCATTTGGAGGTAATTTGGTATCTGGTGGCACAACTTGTAGCTCTTCACGCACAAACCCTCGCTTTGGTGCATCCTTTTCCAAATAGTACAGAACTGGTTGGTTCGAAGATATCGCACTACGTGAAACGACGTATGTCTGTAAGCTCCACACAGGATCAGTCGCTCGCTTGATTCCACCTTCCAACTCTCCCGGTGCATAGCGATATCGAACTAGAACATCGAATGGTAAGCGCTTTTCTTCTAATCCAACAGTCCGCGAATATGTAGGAGTTTTGGTGTTCACTTGCTGTGCCAATACGGTATTCGAAGGCTCCTTCCCTGTAAGTCGAGTCACCTCATTATTCATGGCTTTGATAACCTCTGGAAGCCGCAACACCCATTCTCTACTACGTGCGTCTGATCCTTCTGAAGCAAACACCATCTCCTGTGCATATTGGTATCCAAACAATCTCTCAGCCAGTGTTCTATTTGCTCGCTCAACGAATCCTTGCGCCCTGTGGTTGCCAACCTCACCTCGTTGGACTTTCGTACCATGTCGTTCTAAGGTTCTAGACATACGTCCCATGAACTCCCTACCAGGATCGATTTGCAACGTTTTTTGGCCATGTTAATGGACTACGCTGGTAGATTCTCTCGAAAGCTGCAGCCACTTCACCACTATCTTTCGAGGCTAGAGGCTCAGCCTCTTTATATCGAGAAGCCACGTCGATTACCACTAAAGCATATTTATAGAACTTTCGTCCACGGCCAGGCCTATCGTGAGGTAGAAAGATCAAATCAGCTTGGTGAACCTCATTAAATTTGGTTTCGATACAGTCCAATGTGGTCGTGGGATATGACGTGGTGGTGGTAGGTATATCTGCCATAGTGCCTGTTTCTCCAACCAACTTGCAGCAACATCTTCTGACACCTTTGCTGCCACTGAGAGCTTGGCAATTGCAGCGTGACCTTTCCAGTATCCTTCGGGACCATAGAAGGTATTAGCAAGGCGAGCATCCATTGTATATATATAGCATAACGAAAAAAAAAAGAATAAAGACTGGTTGAGAGCCAACGAGTTCTTATTCTTTTTTTCTAGTAGCAAGTCCAGTTCGTATCACACATATAGGGGTCTGAGGTCTAAGTATTCACCATTCGCATGGAGTAGACTTTTGATTTGGCGGGGCTCTAGATTCAACTTGAACATTATCGACTCTCTATCTTTGATATTGAAGGCTACCATGTGTTCGGACCCTATTACCAAACCTATTTCGTGTCCCTTAGGCAAATCTGGGAAAGGCACCTCGAAGTTCATGATGTTTAAGAGTTCAGTCGGGCAAATCACAACACTGCGAAGATTAAAGAATATACCCTCCTTAGTAGTTTGCAATTCTAGATTTACTAAGGAGAGGCTCTTGGCTACCGACTTTACGTTGCTTTCGAAACCTAACTCGGTTAGATTAGCGGTCTCTAGCGACTTAAGCTCTACCGACTCTGCCTTGTCTTCGAAACCTAACTTGGTTAGTATCGGTACAATATGAAATAGGAGAGTCGGGGGCTAGTAAAGCATAAGTGTGGACAAAGTTTTCAATTCCTTTAGCCTTTACATTGAATGATGTGTCATACTCTACAAGCATCTCATCAATTAGATCATCCATCCCGAAGTTCTCCTTAACTCGTACGTTTTCCGTTTTCATTGAAAGTTGCCTCTCAAAGTTCTTCTAATTAACTCGTACGTTTTCCATTTTCATTGAAAGTTGCCTCCGCTATGTATATACGTAGATAGCTTCAAATGGATGCAGAAAACCAACTTTTGCGCTATACCTAGTAACCTAGTAGTAACCTAGTAATTGCCTAGTAATTACCTAGTAACCTAGTAGTAACCTAGTAATTGCCTAGTAATTACCTAGTAACCTAGTAGTAACCTAGTAATTGCCTAGTAATTACCTAGTAATCTAGTAGTAACCTAGTAGTAACCTAGTAAGTAACCTAGTAATCTAGTAAGTAGTCTAGTAAGTAATCTAGTAATTGCCTAGTAATATAGTAGTAACCTGGTAAGTAACCTAGTAACCTAGTAAGAAATCTAGTAATTATAGTAGTAACCTCGCTAAACTTCAACAAGCATAAAAAAGCTCGTTTTTAAAAAGCATAGCTATAGCCATCGACTAGCAGCATAGCCAGCGCCTAGCATTCCACCTCCAACATAGACCAACTCAGCAGTCTTCTGTGCACTTGAGGGTCGATAGTAGTCTGAGAAGCGAGGTTTTTTCATTGCTTTGAGTCGTTGCAGTTCCTGGCGTAACTTGTCGGATTGCACGAAAGCGCGGTTGGTGTCGTTTTGAATCTCGTAAGCACTGTGCTCTAGACCTTCCTGTTTGTAGTACCAGTCGGCCAATCGTTGTCGTTTCTCATTGTAAGCCTTCATTTCAGCTTCGTATTTCTCTAGGGCCCTGTCGTGTCTCTCTCGTTCTATAGCGAGCCTATCTTTACCTTTTCCAGAAAGGAGCTTAGCGAGTATGCTACCACCAGTGAATGCAGTTGCGTTCAAAGCAGCTCCTAAAATGGCCAATTGATGCTAATGTCGCCATACGTACTACAAATCAGCTGGTATGATCTTTTGGTCCTCGAGATATTGCTTAGCAGCTATGCTACCAGCCAACACAGCTGTCCACTTCACGTAATTCAAGATAGAAGCAGAAGGATCGTTAAGCATAGGTTCTTTGGCCACCTTTTTTGCAATCCACCCAATACCTGTAGCGAGCCCAGTCACTATAGCAGCGTCAGTTACCGCTTTCATCAACTTGTTCTCTACCATCCTACTATAACATACAACCTATGGTCCTAGTCTTCAAATGTTGAACCATCCTACTCCATATCCGGCAATGCTACCTTCGTAGGCTCTACTGTATGCTTATCTGGACTCGTTGGTCGTATCGTACTAGCATTTATAGAGGTATCGTCTCTGTATCTTCTGTATTGGTAGTACGACCCTACCAACGCAGCGCCTACACCAATAGCTGTTAGAGTAGTGTTGGTAGACACGTTTTTTTAGCCAGCTTCCCTCTACATCAGTTTCTTTGGATAATTCGCTTTCGCGTGCCAACTCCAGAGTTTGAGCCTCTCTGGCATGTTTGTTGCTTGCTGCCATTTTTTTTCCAGCAGCAACACGTTTTGGATTTTTTACCTTCTCAGTTGGTGAAGTCTTCGGAGGAACTGCAGTTATCCGATCCGTCTGTTCCTCCATCTTGCTTTGTTATGGTAGGTATATGTATATGTGAAGGTTCAATAGGTGCGATAGCAGATCTACTAGGAATAACTATGTGACCAGATACGTGGAACAAGACGCTAGCTAGTGCTACGAAGCGACCTGCTTTAAGTGACAACAAGCCAGTCGCAGCACTGATCTCGTAACGGACTAGATGGGTCCTTGATCAGCGCTTCTTGAGAATCTATAGGGACTAGGTAAGCAACTAAGCGGGTAGCTAGACGCATCACACCATCGACTAGACTCCCTGTTATTTGCTGAGCTAGAACGGCCTGGTACCTTCCATATATATAACCTCTCTACTTCTTTTTCAGGTAGTCTAGCAATATCTCCTAGAGAGAAATTATTTCCTAGATAATCTTTTGTAGTACCTGTTGCAGCCAAAATGGCAAGAGCTTCCCGATTGTCTGTTACAGAGGAACACGTGCCCTCTGTTTTGGGTGGGGGACCTGTTACATCCTCACCTAGTAGGGCAAGTATTTCTTCATCCATGATATGCTATAGGTGCAGGTAACACTACTGCAAAAGGATGTCGCAAACAAAAGCATATGCGAGCACACTTGTAGCCGATGCAGTATGAAAGGCAACTACGACAGCTACGTTTTCGCGGAAAGGTTTGCATATGCTTGTTAATTGTTGGGAGAGCACCCAAACGGAAATCCCGATATGGCGAGCAGAGAATGCCAAATCCACGAGCTTGTCAGTTCTTCTTTTTACATCTTTTGAGGCAGCACAATCATCTAGAATCAGTAGGGTATTGGTCCCAGCCCAAAAGGTTGCACAAACGTCCAATGCCGCGTTGATGGCATCCTGTGGCGGTGATACAACATAGAAGTGCGGATCTCGATGGGCAAATCCTCGATAGGTTTTGTTGTGGGCATACGTGGGGCATACTAGTATTATATAGTCAAACTTACCACGAAATGCTCCACGAAGCTGCTCTATGAGAAATGCTGTTTTTCCACAGTTTGTGGGGCCTACTACGAGTGCGTTGAATGGGATGTGTTCTACCAGGGAATCCATTAGTATGTTATATTCTGTAGTGCTCCGTTCAATATCGTGAGCTGAGCATCTGCAAGAACATAGATATGCATATTTACGTTTCCACTACCTTTTGCAGCCCTATATACGAATGTCGATGTCTTTTCCACTACCTGTTTGTGCCATACCATCACCATGAATGGTTTGATCTTTTGCTGTGCGACAATCGACTAGAATGGCGAATCTGTTGTTGTGAAACTTGGTAGTAGTCATAGAAGTAGTGGATGTGGCAAACCATCCTTTTGCAGCCTCCCAGAAATCTGGTGATAGCATACCTCCTGGAAAGAATCTGTTTGGAATCCCGTTGACATCTACCTCAATCTAAAAAATACTAGGATTTGAGAATGCTTCACTATCCCGCGTACCAGCAGTGTGTGGATCTACGAATAGTAGAAGTAGCCCAGCAAAAGATCGTCGTGGAACATTGATGTTCTGAGATACCAAAGTATCTGATGCCTTGGCAATAGGTACGGTCTTGAAGTGAACAGCGTGGTTGAATAGGAAAGCAGTACCTGTTTCATATGCGTTAAGTGCTTGCCTAGCTAGAGTTTCATTTTTGATGGCTTCATACTCAAGCTGGATGTTGTTAAGCTTGTATGTACCTATCTTTGTGCTGTCTGATCCAACAACTATGTCAATAGCAGGTGCTAGAGTCAACTCGAATAAAATAGTGTCTTGTAGGGCGTGGGGATATAGAACTCCATGTTGTGTAAGAATATCAACATTCAACGGAATTCTATATTTTGAACCATATGCAACTAGGAGCGCGTTTTCTCCAACATCCGAAGTGCCAGCATCGCCAGCAGCAGAGCGTAGCTTGTTTGTGTTCTCTGATTGGATACCTTGTTGTGTTCTAGCTTCTCGCTCCTGTGTAGAGAGGTATAAATCGGAATATGTCTGTCGGAGATCTGACCGAGCAATGTCTTCTACCACTTCAGCACCCATTTTGCAAACTCGATGTACTACCAAGCAGCGTCCTACATTAGCAACCACACGATTATTGGCGTGTCCACCAGACAATGCAATGTCAACCAATAGTGCTAAGCTACCAGGTACTAGTACGATGTTTTCTCCTAGTGTTGGTACTTCCACATAGAGTGTCTCTCCTGGGTTGGCAGATGATGGGGTGAAAGTTTTTCTATATAGGGTGCGTGGAGCTTTGATTGCTCGAGGCTCTCTTCGTGCTTGTGCGGGAACTAACTTCGACGATATCATATTGAATATAGCAAGATATATAGTTAAGTTCAATATGGCTGTTGAGGGTGAAGAGTTGGACTTTGATCCTTATACCGAAGAAGGTCAAGCTGATGTCAATGAGCATGTCGATGATGAAGAATGGAAGTTGCTGGCACCACGTGGCAAGGAGAACGAAGAAATTTGGATAAAAAGAGTAGGGAAAAGAGTAGGACGAAGATCAAGACGCATGTGGAATAGGTGGTGGAGAGTTATATTAGCTTAAACGTAGCCATTGTGATTAAAACACCATTTTTTTAGGATTTGCCATCTCTCCGGCGTCTGTCTGTCCAATTCCAGCCTTTGCGGCAATAATTTAGAGGAGAAAGGCCTGAAACCCAGTATATATCACAGCGAAATGTAATCCTATAAGGCTATATGGCGTCCTGGCACTAACATTATTTCGACAAAACTCAGACGTGTTTGGAAGTACTTTGGAGGAGTGTTATTGTACGTTTTATTGGCGATATGGATGCATTGAACACTGCTTTATTGACACCGAGGCGAACTTATTTGCCTCACCGAAGACTTGGCGTACTGTTGTACCTCAAACTGTGCATGGGTCCCGGGCATGGGTTCAGCCAGATTACAGACAACAACATGGAAAACGAGGAACATTTGAAGGGCGAAATGGACTTCTCGGGGAAGTACTTTGCCGACGATCTGAGGGATTGTTTGTGGCCTCAATACACAGCTTAATCCGTAAGTTATTGGTCTCGAGGCGAACTAATAGTAATATGAAATCAAACTTAGAAGGTCTTCAAATTTGAAAAGTTTTATGTTTTTCATACATTTTCTTATACGAATCGACAGCCATTTTAGACACTGATGCGCATGTGCGCCGCCATCTTGTCTCATATTTCCGGCAATGTTCTCCACTTTAGTTCGTTCTATGAATGATTTTGGGTCGAAAATGGTTAGTTTTTTTTTATCAGGGTTAGGTTTTTAGAAGGTTTGTATGAAAAAGTTGAGAAATGAATTATTTTAAATGAACCACTGGAGGGGGTATTCTGCAATTACTCCGTGGACTCCCTGTACGTGGTCATGTGTGGGCTACCTGTGCTTCCCCAGGCAAAAGAAATCGAGACTTGTGTATGTCCATCCTCATGTTTGTACTTTTTAGAATAAATTATCTCAGCGTGGGAACTGGTAATCACACAGGATTAATTGCAGAATACCCCCTCCAGTGGTTCATTAATAATTCATTTCTCAACTTTTTTATACAAACCTTCTAAAACCTAACCCTGAAATAATAAAAAAAAACTAACCATTTTCGACCCAAAATCATTCATATTCTAAAAAGTACAAACACGAGGACGGACATACACAAGTCTCAATTTATTTCGCCTGGGGAAGCACACTCACTGGTAGCTCACACATGACCACAAGGAGTCCACTGCAAGATTAGTATGCATTGTCCTTCGTCAAATGCAATTAAAATAATATTTATTTTACTTCGTTATTTTATAATTCATTTTCTGAATTTTTCATACAAACCTGAGAATCTAACCCCTAAATTTAAAAGAAACCTACATGTAACCATTTTAAGGATGGTGCCTACTAATGTTAGGATGCATGCCGTTCTGTGCATCTTGCATCCCGCAGCTCAAGGTACACTTGAGAAATGGACGATTTGGGAAATCTTTAAATTCAACTACAGAGCCACTCAAATTTGTTTTGGCTGAAATGGTAAAGTACCGACCATGATTTATTGTGGGGAGATGGTTGAAGAATTGTAGATTTTACCAACCAATTTGAATGATGATTGCTTGCACTGCCATGAATCACTGATGTCTTTTCACCCAGCGCCTTTGCCTTCTAAAGGCCTTTCGATGCTTTTGTCAGTTTCACTGGGGAAGAATCCAAACATGGACTCAGCAGTATAAATAATGTGTGAATACAAGTACAGTCAAATAAGCTTTGTGAAAATGGGTAAACTTCATGGAGATCCAAAGAAGAAGGAAGAAGGAAGGACTAAGGGGTTTGACCAGAAATTAAAGGAAGCAGCAACAGGTTTGATTTTAAATGAAGAAAATCGAAAGATGGGACCCGCAGCCATCATGAAAATCTCTCAGAATGCAATAGAAGAGCTTGATAAAAAATGTGAATTTTTGATACCATCCCCATAACGTTTTAAAATGCATGGATACCACCATTTTTTATATTTTTAAAATCTGTAATAATTGAAGGGTTGTGTGCAAAAAGGGCATATTAAGTGTCTCCTGGTCACTTCTAAATTCTCCTTCAATTTCTTTGTTTTCTAAGGGAGAATTTAGAATGTGATCAAGACTCAGTCACTTACACCCTTTTTGCACAGAGACTTTCAATTATTATAGAAACTATAAAACGATGTTTACATGTATGTACATGTAACGTTGAATTCAGCAAAAAATCTGTCTGTTGATGGTTACAATTAATAAGGCTTACAAAGCAAAATGTGTTTTACAAACAAAATAATAATGATATTATTAGTAATTATTTTGTAAAATAAATGGTTTGATTGGCATCCTTTGTGAAGAATGCTGTGTCTAACATTTTTCCTCCTAATATTTTGGCAGATAACCCAAAATATCAATATAATTTTTAAATATTTTGTCGGGCAAAGAAAAATGCTGAGTCAGCACTTTTTTCTAATTTCATCCTCAAATACCCTGTGTCCGAGCCCTTGGTGCTTTGTGCCAATGTTATGATTAGTTTGTTTATCAACGGCCGCATAAATTAAAGGCCAGCTTTTAGGCGAACTAAAATGCTCTCGATTGTTTATAAGTTTCATAAAAGAAGTACACATACACTTTGGATAACGAATTTCATAATTTCTACCGGATTAAAAACCCAATCGAGCCCACGAATTTCCCCCGGATGCTTCGAATATGATTCTAACAGTACTCGGCAGGAAGCCAGTTGTTCTGTCTTTAGATTCACAACTCTACAAGCAAACACATACTCTTGTTACCTTGTTTTCATGTCTCCAGTATTGCTTAGCTGTATTTGAAGATCACTACTTTCCTTGCGAATTATATATTTTGAGTGCAAAATGAAATGTCGTACTCGAGCCGTCAAACTCACAGCGAAGTAACAGCTGAACTCGGCAGATTGGAGTTTGACCCGCGATCGTAGTTTTGGTAGCAAGACTTTCTGGACATACTGGAGGATGAAAAAAAAAGGTTAAGGACATTGCTTTCTCTGCTAATAAAAATGCAAAACATATACAGATACCGATAAGTCGTAACACCTCAGTGGAGCTTAGCCGTGCGAAATTATAATTACGAATGTTCTTGATACCAGAAGTGGTTGCTTTGTGTTTTGTATTTCCAACGAAGCCCGCCGGTCCCTTAGTGCAGCAAATCCCCGGGAAACTCACGTAGTAGTCCTTTTGAACCACAAGTGTTCTCTTGTAGACCTAGAGAAAGTAAAATGTGGACTGCTGAAGGGGATTATTTGTCGAGTCACTTCGCCTCACTGTCTCGGTCCTTTCTCTGGCATTCCTCAACTCGGCACTCTAGACCGGGTTCGAAGAAATATTCGAACTAAAGTTTCATTTAAAAAAGTATATATACAAATGTTAAGATAAAAGAAAGTCAGTTAAACATATATACCTGTGAATAATTACACGATGGCCCAAACTAGGGATGGATTTCGAAAGATTCGGGAGTCACATAACAACAACAACGATCTTTCCGATTTTCGTAGCCTGCGAAAATGATTTGCGCGCAAAGCACCATGGGCTCAGACACAGGGTCTTTAATTATCTCTTAAATGTATGGGTACCCCATAATTTCTTTCCTGATTTCATAAGCTCCTTAGGGGGTTCAAATACTCCATATAGATTTTTGAAGAAAAAAAAGAATTTGGGCAATTCCACACGAGACATGATGAAAAGGAAAATTTTCAAATCTATTATTTGTTAGCAAACTTTATTTTAGTTAAGAGCAGACATCTTGGTCTATCAGATACAAGTGAGATATTGTGAATGTTGGCCACACCCGCTCCGTGAGGGCCTTGTTTAAGCACATTTCCAAAATGTAATGTCCGCAACGATTTTTTGTGTAATGTCCGCAACGCATATTTAAACCAAATAAAAACTACTACAGTGAGCTTTGTTAAACTTTATCATTATAGTTGGGAACTCTGGTTATTAGCAAGTTTAGAAAGTCCATTTGTTTTCTTGGAACTCCTCACAATTCACAGGAATTAAGAATTTAAAAAGTTGACTCAAACCTGTGGTTGTTTTTCGCTGTAATGTCCGCAACAAACATTTAGATATTAATTTTAAAATGGTAATGAGAGGAAATATTTTTTTATTGAAAATAGAGGCCCACCCAAGGTGTGCTATGTATAAATGTTTCCCCTTAACTCCAGACTACAAAACAATCTGATTCTAGGCACATTCCCAAAATGTAATGTCCGCAACGATTTTTGTGTAATGTCCGCAACGCATAATAAAGCAAATAAAAACTACTACAGTGAGCTAATTGTTGAACTTTATCATTTTAGTTGGGAACTCTGGTTATTGCAAGTTCAGAAAGTCCATTTGTTTTCTTGGAACTCCTCACAACTCACAGGAATTAAGAATTTAAAAAGTTGACTCAAATAAGTGGATGTTTTTAGCTGTAATGGCCGCAACAGACATTTAGATATTGATTAAAAAAGAGTAATGACAGGGAATTATATATTTTAAAATTGAAAATTGAAAAACTACTACAGTGAGCTAATTGTTGAACTTTATCATTTTAGTTGGGAACTCTGGTTATTGCAAGTTCAGAAAGTCCATTTGTTTTCTTGGAACTCCTCACAACTCACAGGAATTAAGAATTTAAAAAGTTGACTCAAATAAGTGGATGTTTTTAGCTGTAATGGCCGCAACAGACATTTAGATATTGATTAAAAAAGAGTAATGACAGGGAATTATATATTTTAAAATTGAAAATAGAGATTTGTGCTATGTATAAATTTAAGCAGCACAGCTATTTTAAATTAAGTTTGGGAAGCATTTGTAATCTGATTTTTGGTCTCTGAATGTAATGTCTGCAACGTGGAATTGCCCATTTGTAATTAGTAGGCAACATCTTTAAACCCCAAATCATTAATTAAGAACGAGTCTAAATACCTACACCGAACTAGTGTTTAATAAACGTAGACCATAATTGGTACAATGGATAACTAGTTTGTGTAAAAACTAGTTTTGGTCTGCATCTGCAGGGAAGATAAACACTGGTATAATCAACTAGAAGTCCACCAGCATACAGTACCTTACAATGTACATGTAGTTTGGATATGATTTTAAGCTTTCAAATTGAAGCTTGATTACTCAACATACAGTAACACAAGGTAAAACATTAAGTGAGTTGAAAGAATAACCTAGCTAGGTTTCATAAACATAACTTTGGTTGCACAAAATAACAGGTTGAAAAAAAAAACCTACAATCAGACATAATTGTTGAGACCCTCGACTAAATAGTTATTATATGAGAAGTAAAACATATTTGGACACAAAGATAAGACAGCTGAAGCTTCGCAAATCCCCCTTTCCCTTTCAATGTTGGTAATGAATGAATTTCAGATTGAACCAACATCGAAGGGGGGAGAGAGGGTTAAATTAAAGAATGGTCTCTAAAAGTGAGCAGTGTCCCAAAAAATGAAGCAATTTTGTCTGTGATTGTCTGAGGAGCTTTTTTGAGGAATTGGAGGTAGAATGTTGAAAAATAGAAGAATTCTAACCAAACTTGGCAGGATCTGGTATTGTTTGCATGTGCATCTCATGTATTACGTTTGAAGCCAAGCCAATAGCATCGTTGGAAAGTCTCAGCATCCAAAGTAGTTTCAAAATGTCATGATTTACTGCAGGTTAAGTTAAAAAGTTTAAAAATGACAACGGTTCACTCCTTCAACCCTTTAAAAGTAAATTGAAGTAGATATGTTTAATGGTGAAAAAGTTAGGGTGAACCATTGTCATTTCTCATATTTTTTCTTAAACCTGTGTTAAATCATGACATTTTAAAACTACTTTAGATGCTCTTTCCAACAACACTATTGGCTTGACGATCTGAGGAAGTTATGATCACATCATTCTGATGTCACAGAATGGTGAACCCTGTGGTGTAAACCATTAAAACACGCCCCAATACTGCAGAAGTCCTTGTTATTTTTCCGAATTTTCCTTAAACCTGTGTTACATCATGACATTTTAAAACTACATTGGATGCTCTTTCCAACGATGCTATTGGCTTGGCGATCTGAGGAAGTTATGATGTCATTCTGACGTCACAGAATGGTGAACCATTAAAACAAGCCCCAAAACAATTATACTGCAGAAATCGTTGTTATTTTTCAGAATTCTTTATTAAAACTGTGTTAAATCATGACGTCTTAAAACTACTTTGGATGCTCTTTCCCGCAACGCTATTGGTTTAGCGATCATAGGAAGTTGACTTCATTCTGACGTCACAAGGTGATGAACCATGTCTTGAAATGTTGGAAAAATTGCTAAAACAGCCTCCAATATTGATGAAATAGTCTTTTTACATCATTTTTGGAAATCATTTTTGTACATTACAGTCCTTTTCATTCACTGCTTTAAAAATTTTTTTTTTTACGTTTTTTAAAGAAACATTTTAGCTCTCTACTGATTGACGACATTCAATGCAGCATATGGTTTTATCTTCGTCATGTCATTCTGACGTCATTAAACAGCAATGGACTTCAAGCATAATACACAAGATGTACATTCCAACGATAGAAGAACCTGCCAAGTTTGGCTACAATTATCTTATTTCTCGAGATTCTACAGCTGATTCCTCATATTAGCCCTCAGACAATCACAGACATCATAAATTATTGTTGAGACACTCGACAACATAGTTACAGTACTGGCCGAAAGTTTTTTTTTTTTTTTTGCGTGTATCGGCCAAAACCTTGGTTACAAAACCTTAAACAACACAATTGCAAGGATCTACCATAAATGTGAAATTACAGAAGCTAAAATGTTATTTGCTGTTAGCTTGCCGACACTAGTAAGCGATCGGCAGTCGCCTTAGTGTATGAAGACGGAATTTTTCTACCGGGAATTTTCATTTTGCGCGGTTCTCGTCACCAGCAATATGAGACATTTGAGCCGCAGTCAGCGCCGTTGCATTTCGTGACGCGTAACACAAGTCGTGTACTGTCGGGATCGGTTAGGAACCGGTTTCCATACGATATTTTAAACAGTATATCTACAGCTGATTGTTTTGAGTCTCGAAAGAAAAAGCGAAGATCCAGCTGTGGAGTTTTTGAAGCAAAAAGACTGATAGCATGCCGAAAAAAAATCAAAGATTTATTTACAGTCAAAACCATGCAGGCACTGCTCAATTGCTGGTATCGGAGAGGACCTGGAAACTAATTTACATCTCACAATACAGTGCATGGCTAAAGAAAATGGCGGAGAAGTCGAACGAGAGCTCCGAGAAAGTCTCTACGCGATTCATTATTTTCTCGCCTTATTGTTGACTTCGAGGCCCTTTAAAAATGGCAAAAGGAGGCCCGTGAACTGTACTTGAAGTGTGCTGTCTTTAACTGCAAAAGGAACCACTTTGGAGCGACTATTTAAAGGATATTTTCGGTTAAACTTGTTCAAAACAAAGTATACTACAGCAATCAAGGAGGCCCAAGTTGTGATTATGAACTGTGTGTACGGTAGGCTGGCCTATATTATTGCATTTTTGACAATTTTAGTGCATTTGTATGTAACTTATTGGGGAACCACTTTATCGCAAGAAGATTCGTCAGAGTATACAACAGAAAGAACGGTCTTATTCATGTATTTTAGAATCGAGCGAGCCAAACTGCATTGAATCACTCTTTGAAAATAAATCGCAGATTTTTATTTTACCGTCATACATTTACTGTAATATTATAGCCGCCATTTTGAAAGATTTTCGACGTTCATTGAGCATGCGCGACGCCATTTTGTCCCATATTGCTGGCAACGCGGTACAAATTACGATCAAAACAAAAATTCAATGTTCACATCAGGACATCTTCCTCCTAATGCCTGGTTTATCTTTGATTTAGTTGCTTAGATCGACCGGGTGTTTGTTGTTTTTTGAAAGAGTTCGCAGTTTGAACCGCTATGAATTATATGAATTATATCTTACATGTTTTAGGGTTCCTGTTTTTAATAGAAACGCAGTGCTGCATCTTTAGAAGTGAAGGACTCTAACTTTCTACACATACATGTACGTTTGGTTTATTAGGGTTTTTCATTTCAGCTTTTCCCTTTGCGGCCGATTATAATTCAAATAGCAATTAAAGTTTTTCGGATCAATGTTTGAAAATCCGTATGGCGTTTCACCGATGTGTATTTTCCCTTAAACTTTGTCGTAAGTATTAGCTCGAAGTTTGAAATGAAAATAAACGTTTAGTGTGCCGTTGAATAACCTGAGACAAGATGGTGGCTTCAAGTATAAGTTATTTTACCCTGCGAGCAGAAGATTCTCATCTCTGCCTTTCGTGTAGAAACCTCTGTTCGGAGGGTAAAGTTATTAATAAGCGGGACGAGTCTTGAATTGTTTTTATTTTCTCGATTCTCGAAGTTTAGTTGAAGCGTTAGAAACGACGTTGTTGAATAAGAAGACAGCTCTTCGTTTTTAAAGTCGGTTCGAACTTCACGCAAACTTGAATTCGAACAATAACTGCATAATAAAGAAAAAACTACACGCAGTTGAGTGTAATACACTCGTGTAGTATGTGCGTGCATTACACTCAAATGCGTGTAGTCAATTAATTTACTGTGCGCGCGAAACATTTAACATATTTTCGGCCGGTACTGTACATGTATTAAATGAGAAGAAAAAATTACTGGACACAAAGATAAGACAGCTGAAGTATCCCCCCTTCCCCTTTCAATGTTGGTAATGAATGAATTTCAAATTGAACGTGCACCTAAACCAACATTGAAGGGGGAGAGGGTTTATTTAAAGAGTAGCTTCTCTAAAAGTGAGCAGTGTGCCAAGTTATTTTGTCTGTGATTGTAAGTTAAAATGATGTGACCTGAAAATAAATTGGACCTACATGTACAATATATATTATCTGAATACATGTACACTGTACATGCAGAACAGTAAAAACCCGCATGTAAGAACCTGGTTTTTTCAAGTTAGCCTAGAGGTTCTTATAAAATTGGTGCTTAGTGGGAAGTTAGGCTATTTAGGTTCTTAAGAGCGACTGTCCACTATAAATATCGAGCGAAATCGGAATAACGCGGCAAAAGATAAATAAAAATATTTCTTCATATTTCGTTCAAAGATAGGCTTTGGTCAGTTAGTAAACGTGCTGGGATTCTTTTGTTCAAAAATTTATTTAACTTTGAGAAAAATTAAAAAAACGGTTACGGCCGGCGTGAGTCCGAGACAGCCTGAAATAATACTGATTTTACCGGTCTTTCTAACCTTGCCCTGTACAAACGCTAAAGGAGCTTCGCATTTTTCGAATTCGGATATTTGTTTAGAAAGTATTGATCAACTGTTTGAGTGCAATAATTAGATTATAGCTTTATTCTCAAGATCCCGAGAGCCCACTTAAATACGCTGTAGTTTGCTAATTTGAAAACCTTATTTCAGGGCACTTTTTTGAAAAATAAATTTTATATGTGGTATAACTCAGAATCCATTGAAGCTTCGTTTTTGATACAAGTTAGCATTGATCTAAAACATATATGAGAATTAGTTTGGGTTATCTTCTCAGTGCTTCACACGAGCGGTGTGAATTTCGACGAAATGACAACATGAATTTGTAAACAGTCAAGTCTTACTCTTCGACAATAGTGCAAAATATCGAGCAGAAACCTATTGAACCAGCAGTTTTTAACAATAAACATAACTTAAAAGAGTTGAATGAACTTACCTTTTAAACCCATTGCTAGAAAATCGATTCTTACTAAGTTTTCTTCCTTCTAAGTTGCCCTCTTCGATTGTTGTAATCCAAGGTCACAATTACCAATTAACTGTTCGGCGGGTCAGCTTCCAGACATGATGGAATTATAATAACGATTCTTGCATTAATCGAATGGCTTTTGACCGCTTAATAAAGGAAATGCATTAAAAACATACCTAGCTGCAAAAAAATCCACTGTTTCGATTGCATTTCGTGTTTTTGTAGGCAGCAGTTACAAGAGCGGATCGACAAAGCGGAAAAACGGAGCGCATGCGCACTAGCCACTTCATTAAAAGTGAATCAAGATGGCCGGGGAGCGGGAGTGAATTGTAGCTCTTTTTCAGGGACCTCTCACAGCTCAAGAAATACCACGATTGCTTTATTACTTCACACCATGGACTGATATGCTTCAGTGACTTCTTCGAGCCCAAATAACAGATAATCCAGTTCACAGGAAGAACGCTACAATTGCTTGATCGACTCTGTTTTCAAGGAGAGCGAGTCATTTCGAACTGTTCATATGCGACTGGAAAAACGCCAAAAATAAGAAAACTTGTGAATATATAAGGTTCATACTTCGATAGAGAACTAAGGAGGTGATGGTTTTAAACATATAAAATACCATCTTCGAGATTTTCATACCATTTTTCAAACGAAGCATTTGAAGTTACAGTAGTGACTAGACTCACTTCACTCAGTCTACAGTAGTAGAAATCCTGGAACGACTATCATTACCAAAGACTGTAAGTGAATCTACAGAGCTATTATCAGGAAATTATACAATATTTCACTTGATTTGGTTATTATGGTATTATATCGGCATTTTGACGAATTAGTTGACTGATTTACGAATGTAAAGAAAACGAATTTTCATTTTGTTTTAAAATGAAGTGTTGTATAATAGTATATTATACATGTAAAAAAAAATATATGTTATAATTGTTCTGTTTTCAGAAAGCCAACAATAAAACATAGTTGTAATCGAATGCCTTTGGCAAAGTAGTTTTGTGTTCATTTAATTTTGTTCATGTTAGAAGTGGGTTAATTGACACTAATTATGTTGTGTGGGATTTTTGTGTGGTTTTGTAAGAGAGGTGCATATCAAGAGCCTGCATGTGGACTTTAAATTCTCACCCAAGCTTTGCATAAAAATGCTTTTATACACATTTTATGCAGATCAAGCAAAGAAGCAGTACCTCTGGTCTTGTTTATTTTCCTGTAAAATAGTAAAAGTTGATTCTCTTCCCAATTCACTCAGTGTTTGTTTGCTGTTTTGGAATACCTGGACCGAAATTGTAAAGGAGCACCTGCATGGTTATATAGATTACTTGTTGAGAAATACAGACTTCAAACACCATAATTTATCTTCAGTTTTTATCTTTATCTCTATTCTTCCCAAACAAAAGCAAAGTCAGGCAAATATAGCAAACTATGAACACAAACGTATACAGTTTTCATCTACTTTCTCATTATTTGAGACTAAGTGTTTTAAACCTGTTCATTTTTAATGTAGAAAAAAATGACATAATTATCTGGTCCCATATATTAACAGCATTGGAAGGAACACATCTATATAGAATTAAGACTCGGAAAATTTATGCTTTTCAGCACCATCACTTCTCTTCATCTTTATTCTCCACCAAAAACAAGAACACTTATGTATTTATGAAACATTAAAAAGAAGTTATTCTCTTAAAATATGCAAAAAATATTTATGAAATCTAGAAGTAAATGTATGTGTTGGTGTTGTAACTCAAATTTTGAATGAGGAAGGGTTAAACACTGTAAGTGTTGATTGAAAGAATGTGATAGTTGATTCAGTTTAATATGTGGGTCACTGTGATAATGTATTTGGGAAAGGAAAATCATGATGGCTATGGAGGTTAATTCCGATGAGGTTTCATTCATGATTATAACTAACATTAACAATCAGATACATGTGCAAAACATGACATAAAATAACTAATTGACTAATGTTTATTATCAATACTTAGAATCTCTGCTCACGCGTACATTGCATGTTCATGTTAATTCAAATCACAAGGGTTTTTAATTTTTTAAAGTTACATTTTTGACAAAATAACATTTAGTAGCTATCAAAATACTAATATTATAATAAATTACATATTTATGTATGTTGTATCTGAACCTTAAATTCAGAAAGAGTTTACAATCAGAGCATCCCTGAGCTTTAAGTTATAGCAGACTTTCTAGCCATTTTAAAAGGGTCTGCCTAATACAGAATGCACACTTGGCATTTTAAAACTTATGTTTAAATTTTTTGATTTTAAATGAACATGCATGATCATAAGCAGAGATTCTTAGCATCAATATCATTATAGAACTATTATTAATTAATTATTTATTTACTAATACACACTGATTGTTATCATTGTTATTATTGTTGTTTTTATTATTATAAAATGGAAGCCCATTGGAAACTAGAAACATGTTCTTCATTCCAACATACTTCCCCCTCATAATTTTGCTTTCCTTTCCCAAATTAATTGTGCTTATTATACAGACTGGACTATCTCATTCATTCACTGGGCACCTAACCCTTCCCCCTCCTTCCCCAAAATTATCCAATAAAAAGCTGACCCTCTTCCTGCCTTGATGATTCATTAGGTACTGCATTAGTAATTCAAACATATACACATGATTCACCTCTGAAATAAGTTCACATAAAATAATATATACACTGTAAGCACTTAACAAAGACACAATTCACAGTTAACCTTTAAAATAATTTCACATAATTCATACAAATTTCATTTTAAAAATCAAGTTAAGAACATGTTCACTTATTATTATTGGCTTGTTTCTCAGATTAGCCCTTCACATAATTTCAGAAAATAATCTTCACTTAATGTTCACACACTTCATAAAATAAGTATACTACAGGTGTACAGAAAATGGAGACTGATACAGGAAATGGTCACTATAATTATCAGGGGTTTCAAAATAACCTGGCTACAGCCAGTGCTCCAGCACTAGCATGCATCTACATTGCACTTATATTAGCCTGAAATAGCTGTATATACATGTATAGCCAGCTACACATACTATATTTGTATTTTAACATGTATTTATTACTGAAGGCATATATTCACATAGCTCTACTTTCAAAGTCCAAGCCAGCTACACTGAAAATTAATGAACCTCTGCATTAATTATGCTAATAATGTAGTTTCTGTGTAACTTCAAAAAAAGGCTCATGAAAGAGGGAGCTACCAAGTTTTTCAAAGAAATTAACAATGAATTTTATTATATGTAATTGCTTATGGATTCCTGTACAAATATTATGTATTAGTAACCATTAGGCAAATGAAAAAAGAGAGATACATAGATCTGTACATATACACAGTTTCAACTGTTTTAAGGCTTAACTTTTGTGGAAAGTTATTGCATTCTGTGTTATGTCACCAGTTGGTTGGATATAAACTCGGCAAGATAGTAGAGAATTCATTAAACCAAAAACATTTTAAAAATCTTTGTAGTACTCCTTCCTCTGTTGTACCATGTTACAATTATAAACAGGTTTTAACAATTATATAACATTCTCAAACTCATTAATAATTCATGAGATAGTCATCCAATGGAGGAACTGTATTTGGTCACATGCACGGGTCTTGATACCGGGTGAAACCCTTGTGTTTGATCATGTTTCCAATCCTAGTGATCAATATTTCTTAATCATCATATTAATGAACCACTAACTAATTACATACTGATAAACTACAAGTAAGGAGCGGAAGAAGTAAAGAAATAAAGAATGACATAGAAAGAAAATTTCTGCCTCCACTGGAGTTCGAACCACGACCCTTCCGACTGCTTGTACTAACTCTTGTCCACTACTCTACTAGTACGCTAGTTGAAATCACTGCCATCAAAAAAGAATCATAAGCCATCTATTGAATAATTAGATACAACAGTCAAATGGTAAACAATACTTGCTAATGAAGTTTGAAAAGAAACGTATGTAAATTGTCGGTTTTGCATTCGCATGAGAAGACATGTCAAACACTCATTGTTCGTCTTTCATCAGGGGATTCCAAATATTTCGAAAACAATAAAACCCTCGAGGCTACGCCTCTCGGCTTTCATTTGTTTTCTCAATATTTGGAACCCCTGATGAAAGACTCCAATTCGTGTTTGACATAGTTCGTCAAAGTGTACATGAAAAATGTAGATTTGTTCTCATACATGCATGTGCATGTAGTTTGCTATGGAGACTATTTATCTCTCTTTCAATTATCCTACACATGTATTTGTCTCACTTTGCTTGTGCTTGGGGAGAATAGAGTGAAGATCAAGAGAAGTGATGGTACTTGAAGAGTCTCCATTTCTCAAGTAGTCTACAAAAGCAAACATGCTCTTTTGCTGTTATAGTCCAGATATTCAAAAACATCAAGTAAACACTGAGGGAGCTGGGAATGGAAAGGTATACAATTGCAGGCTAATCCTTTTTCCTGGGAAAACAACAAGAAATACTGTTTCGTGTACATGTAAAGCAAACACAAAGTCCACATGCAGGCTCTTGATTTCATACACCAACCACCATACCTCCCTTTATACAGAACCGCACAAAAGTCCCACACAACATAATTACTGTCAACCGCTTCTAACATGAACAAAATTAAATGAACACAAAACTAGTTTGCCAAAGGCATTCGATTACAACTGTTTTATTGTTGGCTTTCTGAAAACAGAACAATTATAACATATATATTTTTTTACATATAATATACTATTATACAACACTTCATTTTAAAACAAAATGAAAATTCGTTTTCTTTACATTCGTAAATCAGTCAACTAATTCGTCAAAATGCCGATGTAATACCATAATAACCAAATCAAGTGAAATATTGTATAATTTCCTGATAATAGCTCTGTAGATTTACTTACAGTCTTTGGTAATGATAGTCGTTCCAGGATTTCTACTACTGTAGACTGAGTGAAGTGAGTCTAGTCACTACTGTAACTTCAAATGCTTCGTTCGAAAAATGGTATGAAAATCTCGAAGATGGTATTTTATATGTTTAAAACCATCACCTCCTTAGTTCTCTATCGAAGTATGAACCTTATATATTCACAAGTTTTCTTATTTTTGGCGTTTTTCCAGTCGCATATGAACAGTTCGAAATGACTCGCTCTCCTTGAAAACAGAGTCGATCAAGCAATTGTAGCGTTCTTCCTGTGAACTGGATTATCTGTTATTTGGGCTCGAAGAAGTCACTGAAGCAAATCAGTCCATGGTGTGAAGTAACAAAGCAATCGTGGTATTTCTTGAGCTGTGAGAGGTCCCTGAAAAAGAGCTACAATTCACTCCCGCTCCCCGGCCATCTTGATTCACTTTTAATGAAGTGGCTAGTGCGCATGCGCTCCGTTTTTCCGCTCTGTCGAGCGGATCTAGCTTTATGCATGTCACGCGCTCTTGTGTTTGCGTGGTCATGTCACGCGCTCTCGTTGGAGAGGGTGGGAGGGAGGGAAGGGAGAGAGATGAAATAAATGGGCGGGGGGTTACAAACCCTAGTGGGGAAAAAATTCCAGGGGAGCATTATCAAATTATTTATCCGGCTTTTATCTCATTCGAACTTTCCCTAATGGTATTGTATACGCCTTCTATACAGACAGCTGAGGGTGGCTGTACTTCTGATATGAATGGTAAACCATTCATTGAGATTTCATAACCAAATTTGGTACAGCGCAAAATAAATAAGAAACAAAACAATTAACATCCAACATGTCCAAATGGGTTGTTTAATGTCCTCGTCCGGGATACCGTAGAGGCAAGCTTTTTCCCTGCTGCACGGGTTGGGTGTAGTCATGTAATGTGTGCATAACGTGAAAACTAGCAGTGCGAATGAAGAGCCGTGAAAACTAGGAAGCTAAGTTTTAGCGGCGAACGTAAGTAGTAGGAGAGGCATGGAATTATCCTGTTTTTTGAGCCGCTATGCTAATTTTTGAGCCGCTATGCTAATTTTTGAGCCGTTATGCTAATTTTTAAGGTGTTATGTTAATTTTTGGTGAGCTCTCATTAATTCAATGACGTCACGGTTCTATTGTCTTGGACTCATGAATAAAGTGTGGCGCCCTCATGAATAAAATGCGGCGCTATGCTAATTTTTAGGGTGTTCTATTGTCTTAGACTCATGAATAAAGTGGTGAGCTCATGAATAAAATGTGGCGCCCTCATGAATAAAATGTGGCGCTATGCTAATTTTTAAGGCGCGCTCATGAATATCTATTGTTCCGTTGGATGAGGTCATCGATCTATTCGGGCATGTTTGGGCAAAGCCTATTGTTTGGAGCAGCTATAAAGCTAGAACCGATCGCTCCCAAATCCATTCAAGAAATTGAGCAGCAACAAGATGGAAGCCAAATTGGACTGTGATATCACAGAGGCCATTGAGAGGCTACTCGAGCTAGCAGCAGTTGACTTTGAGGTAAATATTATTTTGACTTCTATTTACATCACAACCGTTTTGTTTGTGTGCAGGTTTTGAGAGTGTTTTTATCTTTGTAGACCATACCTGAAATTCCCGCCGAAATGTTGGAGCCCTGGAACGATTGGGAAATAGAGTTGGAGACTGCTACAAAAGTAAGCAATTTGATCATGTACTATTGTAAAGGTTTAAGCGTAAAATTTACTTTGATTTTCTTCCGTCTTTTCAGAATCACTTGGACGAAACTTCAGACATTCCTCCCGAGATATTCGAACCCTGGACTGATTTTGACTCGGTAAGTAATTCGATGGGCTAGTTCTGTTCTTGCACGATACCATTCTAACAAAAGTTTGTTTTCCTTGTGGTCCAGTTCTGTTCCGTTACGTAATACTATTCTAACTACAGTTTGTATCTTTTTTCCTCCTAGGAGGTCACCCCAGAAGTACGACAGACGGGGGCGGGTATGAAGCGAGCTGCCGAGGACAACATTCCCCCAGCTAAAAAAGCGAAGCACGAGTGTGAGACGTGTGGGAAAGTGTTTTCTCGAGGACATGACCTGAAGCGACACGAAAAGACCCACAACGGCGAAAAGCAGCACGAGTGTTCTCATTGCGAGAAGAAATTTGACCGCAAGTCTAATTTACAGAGACACAAGAAGAATGTGCACGAGAACCGAGCTGCCCAGCGCGACTACAAATGCAACACTTGTGGGGAAGAATTCCACAACATGGCACCCTACCGAACCCATCAGAAGACCGCCCACCCCAAGTCCTCCACTAGCAAGAAACGTCCCAACGAAGATAAATCCGGTAAGCAACTTTATTTTGGTTGAAATAATATTTGATTCTTGGGGATTAGTCTTATGTAAATTTACGATTTAGGAAGTGTAGTAAAGGATTTAGTCTTATGCAAATTCAAGTCACTTTATGTAGAACAATAGCATGCTAGGGTATGTTTGGACAAGTCTTTTGTGTGAGGGATTAGTCTTCAGTTAAGTTATTTCAGCGTGATTGTATTCATATGCAGATTCGTGTTCAGCTAGCACAATAGAACACTAGGGTATGTTTGGACAAGTCTTTTGTGTGGGGTATTAGTTCTCATGAACTTCATCTGTAGATTCGTGTTCAGACATTCCAATAGAATATGTTTGGACCGGTCTTTTATTTATAGGCAAATAGATTGTTGAATTATTTAATTTTCAGGCCCAAAACCCAAGAAAGTGAAGCCCAGTCCAGCCGAGAGACCACAACCAAAATCCACCACAAGCACCAGCTGGCAAGAAGATTTTAAAGCCATCACTGATCTCCCAGAAGACCAGCAGAGCCCTGTCCTCGAGTACCGTCGCCATTGGTTTCAGATTCGGACCCGGTTCCAACGCCAGAACAGATTATTGGACTGGTATAATTTCCGCCTGTCCTCCCTTCAACCTCAAGAACTCCTACCCCATCTTGACCGGATCTTCGCGGACCAATCTACCGTCTTTAAGCTGAATGTATCGTTTGGGTACTTACTCCGTAACAACGAGACTGGCGAGCTTCAATATCATTATACCTCCCGCAATAACAACCAGGCCTTTGAAGAACCCTTTCTGATTACCAATGCGGGTGATCTCCAACAGGTCAGGGACGCTCTTCAAAACCTAGACATCTTGGAATGGGTACGCCAACAACGCCCCAACTCGAAATGGGTGGTGGACAAGGTTACCAATATTACTTTCTTCATCACCAAAATCCATGGTCATCCCATCGGGCGAGGCAAAAACCTCCCTCACTACCTCGTGGAAAACCGAGGTATGGCAGCCTTAGATTGTAATTATGAAAGTGGAAAGCCCTATAAAGACAACCTATGCTTCTTCCGGGCCCTGGCACTGCACAACGGCTGTCATTTGAAGAATCTGGAACGGGACGCTCAACATTATTACGAGAGGTAAGTGTGTTTACATTCATGCCAATAATTTGTATCTGAAGTCGAAAACCTTACTTAGGATTTAGAGAAAACACAGATTGCTTTCAAAGAATATTCGAAGCAAAAACAATAGACAACTTGGTGGTCTTGTAAAAGTGCGTATGCAAATACAGGACAAAAAATACGCATCACTGGTTCATATAAATTACGATCTCTTTCTTTTGATTTATAGAAAACAAAACTTTTATTGTCTTGTGAAAACAACCGTTTATTGTACATATGCAGAAATAACGCATCGCTGGTTCGTATTAATTAATGGTGTGTTTCTTTCTTTTAGGTATCGAACCACGCATCCCGATAAAAAGAAGTTCTGTGGCGTCACCCTGGAGGAGCTGTCAGCCCTGGAACAGCTCTTCGAGGTGAACGTCTTTGTCTACGCGCTGGAACCCACCCAACCTGATGGCGGCAGTGAGGAGAACGACAGCGAAGAAACCAAACCCGAATTAGCAGCTCAACTCATCCACCGCTCACACCACCATTATTCCAGTACCCTCTACCTGAACCTGTACCAGAAACACTTCTCCTACATCAAGAATATGAAGAAATATTCCAAATCCTTCTCCTGTTCTCGGTGTGGTAAATACTGGAAAGATGGATTCATGTTGAACCGTCACGAGCGCACCTGTGAAGCGAAAGTCCGCTACCAATTCCCGGGTGGGGCTTACAAGACGCCTCCGACTATCTTTAATTTACTGGAAGATGAAGGCTTCTACATCCACGAACATTTAAAATACTTCCCCTACAGAGCCACATACGACTTTGAGTGTATGTTCGACCACCAGAATCACCCAAAAGACACGAACAAACTGACCTGGCAAGCCAAGCATATCCCGCTCAGTGTCAGTGTATGCTCCAATGTCCCTAACTACGAGCAGCCTAAATGTTTTGTGACGGGTGGGGACTCTAAAAAGCTTGTGAAAGATATGGTCGACTATTTGGTACATATCAGCCAAGAAAGTTATCGCCTCGTGAAACAAGAGTTCGCCTATTTGTTTGAAGCTATTGACGACAAGCTAGGAGTAATAACCGAGGAACGAGTAGCCACTACAGTCGAAGAGGGTAGTCAAGACAGTGATGATGAGGGCGAAGATCTGATGAATACGGATGATGAAGACGAAGAGATAGAGTCGGAGACTGAGGAAGACAGAGCTTTCTTAGATGATGAAGTGGAAGCTGAGCAAGATCCTTCATTCTACCGGGCATTTAATCGAGAGCGGGGAGAGCAGCGTGTTGAAAATCAACCGAAAGTGACCAATACTCAGCCTAAAAAGAAAAAGAAAAAAGAAAAGCCACTTAAAAAACTGAGAGACAGACTGGAAGAATATCTCAAAGAGCTTCCCGTCCTGGGCTTCAATTCTGGCAAGTATGACTTGAATGCCGTCAAAGAATTTCTCTTCCCCGTCCTGGTCCAACATGAGCAAGTAAAGTTTACTATCAAACGCAACAACAATTTCATGTGTTTGAAAACTGAACATTTGCGCTTCTTGGATGTGACCAACTTCCTCGCTCCCGGGTTCAGTTACGCCAAGTTCCTGAAAGCGTATGACTGCCCTCAAGCGAAAGGTTTCTTCCCCTACGAGTGGATGGATTCTTTGGACAAACTAGACCACTCTTCTCTTCCTCCTCACGAAAATTTCCACTCCTCCTTGACCAACTCCAACATTTCTGACGAAGACTACCAGTACTGCCAGCAAGTTTGGAACGAAAATAACATGCAAACGTTCCGCGACTTCCTCATCTGGTACAACGACCTCGATGTTCAACCCTTCTGTGTTGCCTTGGAAAAAATGTCTGCCTTTTGGAAAGCCCGAAACATCGATATGTTGAGGCAAGGTATTTCTATCCCTGGCATCACCTTAACGTACCTCTTCCAAACCCTACAACCAGGCATTTTCTTCTCTCTCTTTGACGACAAGAACAAAGACCTCTACTCCTTGTTCAAGAAAAACATGGTGGGCGGACCCAGTATCATCTTCCACCGATACCACGAAGCGGGTAAGACCAAGATCAGAGAAAAAGAAATACAAGCCCAAGGAAAAGAACCTAAAGTCTGCCAGAAAATCGTGGGGTACGACGCCAACGCCCTTTATCTCTGGGCCATTATGCAGAACATGCCTACCGGATCCTTTACCAGAAGAAAAGAGGAAACTCAATTCAAGAAAGAAAGTTCCACCAAAATGGCGACAGAGTGGTTGGCCTGGGAAAGTGAACAGCGAGGGATCCATATCCGACATCAGATGAATGATACGGAGAAGCGTATCGGTGACAGAAGGCTCCCAGTCGACGGATTCCACGGACCAACTCAGACCGTCTTCCAGTTTCAAGGTAGGAAATAATATTTGACAGGGAAAAGCATTTAATCATTCGGTTCACTCATTTATTTATTCATTCATTTCACTCATTCATTTCACCATTAATTCATTTAGTTCACTCACTTGTTTATTTATTCGGTTCACTGTTTATTCATTCATTTCACTCGCGCATTTCACTCACTCATTTAGTTCATTCATTCATTCATTCAATTCACCCACTCATTTATTTATTTATTCGTTTCACTCATTCATTTATTCATTTATTTCAGTTCACTCATTCATTCATTCAGTTCACTCAATATTAATGCTATTAGACGCAACGTTCACTCATTTATTCTATTTTCCAGGTTGCTGGTATCACGGCCACGATTGTCATCTTAACCGAGGGAAAGAAATGAACGTGAAGAGGAACAAACCCATGACTGAGTTATTGGAAGAAACGCGAGTGAATTCCCAATACATTCGGGATGAAGGGTACAATCTTGTGGAGATGTGGGAATGCGCGTGGCGAAGGCTGAAAAAGACCAACCCTACGCTTCAACACTACTTGGAAACCAAGTTCAGCCGCCCTCTAGACAAAGTCACTACGTTGGATAAAGACCAGATTCTGACAGCCATCCGCAGGGGGTCTCTGTTTGGTGTGGTCGAATGTGACATCCGGGTACCGGATCATCTCAAGCCCAAGTTCAGCGAGATGTGTCCCATCTTCAAAAATACAGAGATTTCTAGAGAGGACATTGGCGACTTCATGAAAGGGTTTGCTGAGGAACACAAGATTATGCCTCGCCCTCGCCGCAGTCTGATAGGGAGTTTCTTCGGTGAAAAAATCTTACTGGCCACTCCCCTCATCCAATGGTACTTGGAGCACGGTCTGGAAGTCACTCGTATTTATCAAGTGGTGGAGTACACACCTTCCCCCTGCTTCCAATCCTTTGGTGAGGCCGTGAGTGACGCCAGGCGTGCTCCAAGTACCATTGGATGAGGGGAGTGGCCAGTAAGATTTTTTCACCGAAGAAACTCCCTATCAGACTGCGGCGAGGGCGAGGCATAATCTTGTGTTCCTCAGCAAACCCTTTCATGAAGTCGCCAATGTCCTCTCTAGAAATCTCTGTATTTTTGAAGATGGGACACATCTCGCTGAACTTGGGCTTGAGATGATCCGGTACCCGGATGTCACATTCGACCACACCAAACAGAGACCCCCTGCGGATGGCTGTCAGAATCTGGTCTTTATCCAACGTAGTGACTTTGTCTAGAGGGCGGCTGAACTTGGTTTCCAAGTAGTGTTGAAGCGTAGGGTTGGTCTTTTTCAGCCTTCGCCACGCGCATTCCCACATCTCCACAAGATTGTACCCTTCATCCCGAATGTATTGGGAATTCACTCGCGTTTCTTCCAATAACTCAGTCATGGGTTTGTTCCTCTTCACGTTCATTTCTTTCCCTCGGTTAAGATGACAATCGTGGCCGTGATACCAGCAACCTGGAAAATAGAATAAATGAGTGAACGTTGCGTCTAATAGCATTAATATTGAGTGAACTGAATGAATGAATGAGTGAACTGAAATAAATGAATAAATGAATGAGTGAAACGAATAAATAAATAAATGAGTGGGTGAATTGAATGAATGAATGAATGAACTAAATGAGTGAGTGAAATGCGCGAGTGAAATGAATGAATAAACAGTGAACCGAATAAATAAACAAGTGAGTGAACTAAATGAATTAATGGTGAAATGAATGAGTGAAATGAATGAATAAATAAATGAGTGAACCGAATGATTAAATGCTTTTCCCTGTCAAATATTATTTCCTACCTTGAAACTGGAAGACGGTCTGAGTTGGTCCGTGGAATCCGTCGACTGGGAGCCTTCTGTCACCGATACGCTTCTCCGTATCATTCATCTGATGTCGGATATGGATCCCTCGCTGTTCACTTTCCCAGGCCAACCACTCTGTCGCCATTTTGGTGGAACTTTCTTTCTTGAATTGAGTTTCCTCTTTTCTTCTGGTAAAGGATCCGGTAGGCATGTTCTGCATAATGGCCCAGAGATAAAGGGCGTTGGCGTCGTACCCCACGATTTTCTGGCAGACTTTAGGTTCTTTTCCTTGGGCTTGTATTTCTTTTTCTCTGATCTTGGTCTTACCCGCTTCGTGGTATCGGTGGAAGATGATACTGGGTCCGCCCACCATGTTTTTCTTGAACAAGGAGTAGAGGTCTTTGTTCTTGTCGTCAAAGAGAGAGAAGAAAATGCCTGGTTGTAGGGTTTGGAAGAGGTACGTTAAGGTGATGCCAGGGATAGAAATACCTTGCCTCAACATATCGATGTTTCGGGCTTTCCAAAAGGCAGACATTTTTTCCAAGGCAACACAGAAGGGTTGAACATCGAGGTCGTTGTACCAGATGAGGAAGTCGCGGAACGTTTGCATGTTATTTTCGTTCCAAACTTGCTGGCAGTACTGGTAGTCTTCGTCAGAAATGTTGGAGTTGGTCAAGGAGGAGTGGAAATTTTCGTGAGGAGGAAGAGAAGAGTGGTCTAGTTTGTCCAAAGAATCCATCCACTCGTAGGGGAAGAAACCTTTCGCTTGAGGGCAGTCATACGCTTTCAGGAACTTGGCGTAACTGAACCCGGGAGCGAGGAAGTTGGTCACATCCAAGAAGCGCAAATGTTCAGTTTTCAAACACATGAAATTGTTGTTGCGTTTGATAGTAAACTTTACTTGCTCATGTTGGACCAGGACGGGGAAGAGAAATTCTTTGACGGCATTCAAGTCATACTTGCCAGAATTGAAGCCCAGGACGGGAAGCTCTTTGAGATATTCTTCCAGTCTGTCTCTCAGTTTTTTAAGTGGCTTTTCTTTTTTCTTTTTCTTTTTAGGCTGAGTATTGGTCACTTTCGGTTGATTTTCAACACGCTGCTCTCCCCGCTCTCGATTAAATGCCCGGTAGAATGAAGGATCTTGCTCAGCTTCCACTTCATCATCTAAGAAAGCTCTGTCTTCCTCAGTCTCCGACTCTATCTCTTCGTCTTCATCATCCGTATTCATCAGATCTTCGCCCTCATCATCACTGTCTTGACTACCCTCTTCGACTGTAGTGGCTACTCGTTCCTCGGTTATTACTCCTAGCTTGTCGTCAATAGCTTCAAACAAATAGGCGAACTCTTGTTTCACGAGGCGATAACTTTCTTGGCTGATATGTACCAAATAGTCGACCATATCTTTCACAAGCTTTTTAGAGTCCCCACCCGTCACAAAACATTTAGGCTGCTCGTAGTTAGGGACATTGGAGCATACACTGACACTGAGCGGGATATGCTTGGCTTGCCAGGTCAGTTTGTTCGTGTCTTTTGGGTGATTCTGGTGGTCGAACATACACTCAAAGTCGTATGTGGCTCTGTAGGGGAAGTATTTTAAATGTTCGTGGATGTAGAAGCCTTCATCTTCCAGTAAATTAAAGATAGTCGGAGGCGTCTTGTAAGCCCCACCCGGGAATTGGTAGCGGACTTTCGCTTCACAGGTGCGCTCGTGACGGTTCAACATGAATCCATCTTTCCAGTATTTACCACACCGAGAACAGGAGAAGGATTTGGAATATTTCTTCATATTCTTGATGTAGGAGAAGTGTTTCTGGTACAGGTTCAGGTAGAGGGTACTGGAATAATGGTGGTGTGAGCGGTGGATGAGTTGAGCTGCTAATTCGGGTTTGGTTTCTTCGCTGTCGTTCTCCTCACTGCCGCCATCAGGTTGGGTGGGTTCCAGCGCGTAGACAAAGACGTTCACCTCGAAGAGCTGTTCCAGGGCTGACAGCTCCTCCAGGGTGACGCCACAGAACTTCTTTTTATCGGGATGCGTGGTTCGATACCTAAAAGAAAGAAACACACCATTAATTAATACGAACCAGCGATGCGTTATTTCTGCATATGTACAATAAACGGTTGTTTTCACAAGACAATAAAAGTTTTGTTTTCTATAAATCAAAAGAAAGGGATCGTAATTTATATGAACCAGTGATGCGTATTTTTTGTCCTGTATTTGCATACGCACTTTTACAAGACCACCAAGTTGTCTATTGTTTTTGCTTCGAATATTCTTTGAAAGCAATCTGTGTTTTCTCTAAATCCTAAGTAAGGTTTTCGACTTCAGATACAAATTATTGGCATGAATGTAAACACACTTACCTCTCGTAATAATGTTGAGCGTCCCGTTCCAGATTCTTCAAATGACAGCCGTTGTGCAGTGCCAGGGCCCGGAAGAAGCATAGGTTGTCTTTATAGGGCTTTCCACTTTCATAATTACAATCTAAGGCTGCCATACCTCGGTTTTCCACGAGGTAGTGAGGGAGGTTTTTGCCTCGCCCGATGGGATGACCATGGATTTTGGTGATGAAGAAAGTAATATTGGTAACCTTGTCCACCACCCATTTCGAGTTGGGGCGTTGTTGGCGTACCCATTCCAAGATGTCTAGGTTTTGAAGAGCGTCCCTGACCTGTTGGAGATCACCCGCATTGGTAATCAGAAAGGGTTCTTCAAAGGCCTGGTTGTTATTGCGGGAGGTATAATGATATTGAAGCTCGCCAGTCTCGTTGTTACGGAGTAAGTACCCAAACGATACATTCAGCTTAAAGACGGTAGATTGGTCCGCGAAGATCCGGTCAAGATGGGGTAGGAGTTCTTGAGGTTGAAGGGAGGACAGGCGGAAATTATACCAGTCCAATAATCTGTTCTGGCGTTGGAACCGGGTCCGAATCTGAAACCAATGGCGACGGTACTCGAGGACAGGGCTCTGCTGGTCTTCTGGGAGATCAGTGATGGCTTTAAAATCTTCTTGCCAGCTGGTGCTTGTGGTGGATTTTGGTTGTGGTCTCTCGGCTGGACTGGGCTTCACTTTCTTGGGTTTTGGGCCTGAAAATTAAATAATGCAACAATCTATTTGCCTATAAATAAAAGACCGGTCCAAACATATTCTATTGGAATGTCTGAACACGAATCTACAGATGAAGTTCATGAGAACTAATACCCCACACAAAAGACTTGTCCAAACATACCCTAGTGTTCTATTGTGCTAGCTGAACACGAATCTGCATATGAATACAATCACGCTGAAATAACTTAACTGAAGACTAATCCCTCACACAAAAGACTTGTCCAAACATACCCTAGCATGCTATTGTTCTACATAAAGTGACTTGAATTTGCATAAGACTAAATCCTTTACTACACTTCCTAAATCGTAAATTTACATAAAACTAATCCCCAAGAATCAAATATTATTTCAACCAAAATAAAGTTGCTTACCGGATTTATCTTCGTTGGGACGTTTCTTGCTAGTGGAGGACTTGGGGTGGGCGGTCTTCTGATGGGTTCGGTAGGGTGCCATGTTGTGGAATTCTTCCCCACAAGTGTTGCATTTGTAGTCGCGCTGGGCAGCTCGGTTCTCGTGCACATTCTTCTTGTGTCTCTGTAAATTAGACTTGCGGTCAAATTTCTTCTCGCAATGAGAACACTCGTGCTGCTTTTCGCCGTTGTGGGTCTTTTCGTGTCGCTTCAGGTCATGTCCTCGAGAAAACACTTTCCCACACGTCTCACACTCGTGCTTCGCTTTTTTAGCTGGGGGAATGTTGTCCTCGGCAGCTCGCTTCATACCCGCCCCCGTCTGTCGTACTTCTGGGGTGACCTCCTAGGAGGAAAAAAGATACAAACTGTAGTTAGAATAGTATTACGTAACGGAACAGAACTGGACCACAAGGAAAACAAACTTTTGTTAGAATGGTATCGTGCAAGAACAGAACTAGCCCATCGAATTACTTACCGAGTCAAAATCAGTCCAGGGTTCGAATATCTCGGGAGGAATGTCTGAAGTTTCGTCCAAGTGATTCTGAAAAGACGGAAGAAAATCAAAGTAAATTTTACGCTTAAACCTTTACAATAGTACATGATCAAATTGCTTACTTTTGTAGCAGTCTCCAACTCTATTTCCCAATCGTTCCAGGGCTCCAACATTTCGGCGGGAATTTCAGGTATGGTCTACAAAGATAAAAACACTCTCAAAACCTGCACACAAACAAAACGGTTGTGATGTAAATAGAAGTCAAAATAATATTTACCTCAAAGTCAACTGCTGCTAGCTCGAGTAGCCTCTCAATGGCCTCTGTGATATCACAGTCCAATTTGGCTTCCATCTTGTTGCTGCTCAATTTCTTGAATGGATTTGGGAGCGATCGGTTCTAGCTTTATAGCTGCTCCAAACAATAGGCTTTGCCCAAACATGCCCGAATAGATCGATGACCTCATCCAACGGAACAATAGATATTCATGAGCGCGCCTTAAAAATTAGCATAGCGCCACATTTTATTCATGAGGGCGCCACATTTTATTCATGAGCTCACCACTTTATTCATGAGTCTAAGACAATAGAACACCCTAAAAATTAGCATAGCGCCGCATTTTATTCATGAGGGCGCCACACTTTATTCATGAGTCCAAGACAATAGAACCGTGACGTCATTGAATTAATGAGAGCTCACCAAAAATTAACATAACACCTTAAAAATTAGCATAACGGCTCAAAAATTAGCATAGCGGCTCAAAAAACAGGATAATTCCATGCCTCTCCTACTACTAACGTACGGAAGTGAACTGCGCTTTTCAAAGCATTGTAGGCGTATCGCCCTAGCTTCCTTAGGCATTGGCTGGCGCAGAGGCTCCCAGCCGTGTCGTGTTACTCAAGAAATATCCAAACACGAAAAGGCAAGAAAATGGCCAAAAGCAGAGCGCAGCACCAACAAAGAGGCGTCCAGAACGATCCTGACAGCCGACTGACATTTTTGTTCCTGTAGGTTCGGGTAAGTGTTTTCGTGTTAATCTCTGTACGGGCGGCAGCTCAGGTATTTTACGGGGCCGGTAAGGAGCCACGATCCACGTGGTCTAGTGAGTGACTAACCCTAAATTAGCGAGCAATTGGGGATACTAAGTCAGGGTTAGATTAGAAGAGGCATTACAGTGTTGTTTATTTAATGGTCTTGTGAACTAATCCAAACCCTAACCCAACATATTAAAAAACCTAACCTTAGTCAGAAGAACACGTGGATCGTCGATCTATCGATCTAGTTGATCTTTTCACGGTCAAAAGTGAAATCAACAACTTTTCGCTAATTAGCTAGCGGCGAAAGGCGTTGGGCTTAAAGTGCCGCTAACCCAATGTTTTTTTTTTAAATAACCCCATAACAGCTGTTGAATTTTTCAAAAATAGGCGAAAAGCAAGCCAGCTTTGTTCACAACCGAGTTATCGTGCACTAAATAAAAGCATCAGACTAGAAGTCTGCGAAGCGGCATAAGAGGAGGGGACGGGGTCCCTCTTGTTTCCTCTTAGTCTTTACCAAACACCCCTCCCTTTACTCCTCTTTTAGGCTATTTACATGATTATGTTTGTCGTGAATGAAACCTGGAATCCTGCCAACGATGCAAACTGCAACAAGTGATAGTAAATAAAGGCTTTTTGCCTAATTTGATGCCATTCGGCGAAGGCCCTAGCCTGCTTGCATGAAATCATGAAATCTACCTTGCAGGCTCTGGTTCATTTGGGGCTATTGGTTGTTTGGGGTTCTTGTGGTGGGAGAGAAGAGGGGTAAAGGGGAGAAAGAGAAAGAGGAGGGGGGAAAGTAGAGTATGCGACAAGATCCTGTGTTTTTGAAATTATCGTTCGTCCACAGGGTCTAGTCGCAGGCTCTCCTTTCTCCCTCCTTTCTCTCACCACAGGGACTCCAAATCAACCAGAGCCTACAAGCAGGCTACCAACGCCCCAACTGCGCGCTCGTGAGACAACTTGTCTAACGTTAACAAAAACAGATTAACAATAGCAACAACATTAATTAGTTGGATGCTGTCACAATGGTGGTGACTTAAATTGGGTTAATACAGTGTTCTTGCAGTATAACCTATTTGGTTTCATTGCAAAACAACCCATGGGATTTTGTAATGCACACAGCACCGAAATGTCACTCTAAGTTCCTGAAGGCGCTCATCATTTTCAAGTAATCCAAAACAGTATCTTAACTCATCCTTTAGCTGATAGAAAATGGTTGTGGTGTTATAAAACTTTGCCACTTTCCTTTCTGAGTTTGCTTATAATCTTGGTGGTAAAATGATATTATTTTTAGCATGTATTGTAAAACTTTGCCACTTTCCTTTCTGAGTTTGCTTATAATCTTGGTGGTAAAATGATACTATTTTTAGCATGTATTGTACATGTATACAGTCAAATGTCTGTCACATATATACAGTGTTAGAGTTGCTAATAAAATACTTGAACATGGCTCATACATGTATATTATTCATTGTAGTCTTGAAAAGTCCTTGAATTTGACTGTTTGTCCTTGAAAAGTCCTTAAATCCAAAATGGCCTTGAAAAGTACTTGTACTTGAATTCTGGGAAAAGGGCTTGCAATAGCCCACTTCCGTGATATGCTTTACTTGTCATGCACAAAGGTTAAGAGGCCCCATGCTATATTAATTTATTCTTTTCACAGAGAGAATCATAAATTTAATTTAGCACAGGGCCTCTTATTGAAACCTTTGTGCGTGACAAGTAAAGCATATCGTGGAAGTGGGGCCGGGCTATTGAAAAGTCCTTTATTTTGTTTGGCTACATCAGTATGAACCATGTTGAAAATACATGTATACAGTTATGTACATTACATAGGATGATCTAACTCCTTACCACTTGAGTTGAAGCCTGAATAGGAAATCATGCAAGCTGAATCAGACAGCAGAATCAGACAAATGTTGAGATTCAGCTTTGGCGACTACATTCTTAAAAAAAGGTGCAATTAAGGCTAACGTTCTACTGCCCGCAGCTACTTCTTCTGTGGGTTAGCTGCTTCATTTTGCTGTACATGTTACGTGTATGCTTCATCACATACATGTACTTGGAATTCCAGAAATTCCAGTATAATCAGCAATGTTTTCATTAAAGAATACAATCATGTACCATAATGTAGACAAATGATCCTATTGAACTGCATTGGGCATGTTAATAATGAATAATTTCATCTGAATTTTCCTTTTTTCAGGGCATCTGAGAGGATGCGGAAAAAAATCGGAAATTTATGTTGACATTTTTGCCCAATTATGTGGGAAAAAGCGATAAATTACACATTTTTTAATATATATTTTGTCTTGATTTAATCGCCTTTTTAGGGTTTAAAGGAAAGAGAATACATCTTTGTCTTCCTATACAAACGTAGACTGCAAAACAACCCTGAATGACCATTAGAACACAGCATGAAAACCTGTCTATAAACAGTGAACGTGAACATGTGTGTTAATATGAAAACTAGTACCCAGGTCCTTGCAGCATTGTGCTTAGAACGCCTTGGCATTTTTGCCCTACATGTACACGATGGTTCAACAAACAACGCAATGCATATTTTCGGTATTTTGGAAGGGAAATAAATGCCGATTGGTGTACAATGTATTTTCGCCTGAAATTGTCAAGTACTGTATCCCAGGAATGTGGATAATATAGGATAATTTTATGATTTATTTGTTTTTTTCTAGTATTATGCGGAAATTGTGAAATTACGCGATCGGATGCGATTTTCGGTCAATTACGCAAAATCGCATCCTTGCAGCCAGTCAGATGCCCTGTTTCTTTGCAGAAGTTAACTACAGTTCACATTACAATGTATTTCATTTCAGTAAAAAGGTCTAAAATGACTCGTACAGAAAAAGTATTTCTCCTCAGATTCTACATCTTCTTACAAAAATGCACGTTTCACAAAATATATATTAAGTCTAATGCTATTTCAACCTAATACAGTCAAAGTTCCCATAAGCGGACACCCTTGTGAATCAGAAAAAGTGTCCGTAACTGGAACTGTCTGCTTACGGGAATAATTCTCGTAAGCAGACAATTGTGAAATATGGAATGTGTGTCTGCTTACAGGAGCTTCTACTGTACATGTACACTTTAAACGGCATTAACGCACAATGAAAGTTAAAGTGTCTATGAAATGATTGCTTGTTTGATTGACTTAGTCAAATGTCAATAATGGCAAAACATTATTGGATTTGACTTCAATGAAAGAATATTAACAGTCTTTACACTACAATAAAGCTGCAGGGATATGATACTGCTCCAGCAGCGGATATCGTCATCACTGAGAGCTGTGTCAGTATAAATCTGTACACAAGAGAATTAGGTGTGAAGTTGAATGATTGCAACATAATACAATGTACTCATAAACGTTCTAGTAATGGATTATTCTGCCAGGATATCCTCTTTAGGGAGCTTAAAAACAAAAGAAAAATCCAAATTATAACCCTCAAAAGTGTCCACGTCTGCTTACGAGAATGTCCGTTTACGGAAATGTGTAAATACAGAGTTTGACTGAGAGTTCAAACAGGGTTTTGGAAAGGCGTCTGTAACTGGAGCTGTCTGCTTACGAGAGTGTCTGCATAGAGAGCTCCAACTGTAGCTTCATATTGAAATCAATGGCAAGTAAATGTTGTCCAATATTCCAAAAAAGCTACAGATACGTACTGTATGTTAGACCAATATAAGGTGTGTGATAACGTAGCCATACTGTATGTTAGACCAACATAAGGTGTGTGTGATAAGGTAGCCATACTCGGCTGCATGTTAGACCATCATAAGGTGTGTGATAAGGTAGCCATACTGTATGTTAGACCATCATAAGGTGTGTGTGATAAGGTAGCCATACTGTATGTTAGACCATCATAAGGTGTGTGTGATAAGGTAGCCATACTGTATGTTAGACCATCATAAGGTGTGTGTGATAAGGTAGCCATGCTGTATATTAGACCATCATAAGGTGTGTGTGTGATAAGGTAGCCATACTGTATGTTGGACCATCATAAGGTGTGTGTGATAAGGTAGCCATACTGTATGCTGGACCATCAGGGACACTAAACTATGAAACTTCTGCAGATCCTGAGGTTCTTTGGTGATCAGGATGATGAGGACTGCAGCCCCTTTTCTGTCCATCGACTTGTAATGTTCGGACAACATTCTGGTAAACAAGCAGGGGACTGGTATGGACCATCCTCTGTGGCTCATATTCTCAAGTGAGTGGTCCCTGATATAGTGTATTGATGAATGCAAGTCTAGTAATATACACCTACATGTATTTAAAAAGAACATTGTTGGTGGGAAATCTGCAATGAGAAATCTAAGGATTTTTACCTTATCAATGCATAACAAATGTACAGGAGTTTAAATATTGTCTATGATATTAGTCTGCTGCCAACAATAAGAGAGAAATAGGTATTGTTTTTTTTAAAGTAAATTCACTGGCTCAAAGCAATAATTCCTTAAGGATCTCAGGTTTATGATTTCAGATTTCCGTTTTTCAAAATTGCTGTTATTTACAACTACAAGCAACCTTGGTGTATGTTTCAGATGCGGCAACATGTTGCAAGTTTTTGATGCAGGTAGTGTGGTGCAGTGGTACAACACTCACCTCTCACCACTGTGGTCCCCATCGCCAGAAATTCGAGACATGGTTATTGCGCAACACATATTGACCCCTGTTCACTGTGTGAAATGGGTCGTGAAAATTTACAGAGAAATGTATGGGATCCTAAACATTTTCCTTATTTCTCATGAAATACGGTACAATCGTAAAAATGTGCGATCGAGGCATTATTTCTACAGATATTATGAATTCAATTCAAAGCAATTCAAAGCCAAGTAGTACACTTTAATGATTCCTTTCTTTTATTTTAGAGGAAGCATAAAAATTCGCATTTATTTACAGTGGACATTAAACGATTTCCAGTAAAAACATGCAGATAACAGTTTATAAAATGTATCTGCTGCAAATCTACAACCTTAGCAAAAAATGTGCGCACGAAGAGTTGAACACATAAACAAGACCTACCGTATTCTTCCCTTCTGATGTCCCAAAGTCCATTTTGGATGATTCCTTTTCCTTCTTGAGAATTCAACTTTTCGACAAGAAACCTCAGACTCCATATTTGCACGCTAAAACCCGTAATATTGATCGTCTTGAAACTGTCACAACTCTGACCACAAGTGACCAAATCCAATAAACATGGCAGCTTTGGAAAGCTTGTTCTGTACTCTAGAAACTGCAGTGTGTTTGTTTAAACAGCTAGCGGTTATTCAAGCTAATTTGTCCTTTTGGAAAGTAGTTCCTAAACGGACCAAAAGAGACAAGTCTGCGATAAAATTCTGGTGAGCGGTGTTACCCAATTACGTGTTGGTACTTTATGTATCCCGCATTATAGTGTCCCAATGTACCATATATGCTATGTCTACCATCTATATACTATCAGGCCTCAATGTCTCGAATTTCTGGCGATGCGGATTCTGGCACCATATGTGGGTTAGGTTTGTTATTTTCATCAATATCCAACTGTCTACAACATTGTAAGCGTATGTTCCAATGCATAAATGGCAGAGGAAACCATCTAAACTGCAGTTCTCAAGTATTGTCGGGTTCGCTAATTCACGGAGTTGAGTGTGACCATTTAATACTGAGAAAATGCTGCAAAGAAGAACAGACAAATATAACGAGTACACTGTTTTCATCAATATCCAACTGTCTACAACATAGTAAGCGTATGTTCCAATGCATAAATGGCAGAGGAAACCATCTAAACTGCAGTTCTCAAGTGTTGTCGGTAAGTGGTCGGAAAGTGGTTGGCCGACCACTTTTTTTCGGTGCAGATTGTTCACTTTAGCCTTCCTAATCTGTATTCAAGGGTTTTTCTCCAGGTTCTCTGGTTTTCCTTCCTCCATAAAAAAAATCAACCGTGAGTCGAGTGTAGGGAGTGTGTGAGGATTAAAAGCAGGCCCCCACCAGCTGTAAACTGAAATAGTCAGCCTGCTATAACAAATATTATTAACAGATTTATTATTTATTTTTATTGAAAAACCTGCAACATTGTTGTGCGAGATTTGTTGTAGTTGCTTTGTGTAACACCCTCGGTATTAACTTTTCGCGCAATGTTGTCCCAGAAACATGTTCGCTATATACACAACGGAAACGAGGTAACGTCGATAAACAAAACTGAGACCTCACTCGTCTGCCATTTTATTAATAAGGGCGTCAGAGGAAGAACCTGGGTGCTAGCTAGATGTTGCACTAAAAATCGTCCCATGTAACATACATGTACATGTTGCTGCATCAATGTTGCCCTAATTAAACGTCTCTTGTAACATGCAATAAAAACCTACATAAAAAAATGTTGTTAAAAATCGTCTTGTATAATAACGTTACCTGTAGATCGATTCGCAGAAATTTGCTAGTGGAATTTGTTTTCACTCGCAAATCCAAAAATCTGCCAGCATTTTGTGAGTTTGCGAGCCCTGGTACTAAACATAATGTGTATGGCTTCCCGGTTGCCCACATTCGTGTAAAGTATAACTACCGTAAACACTCGTAGATAAGCCGCACCCCAAGTTTAGGAAAAAACTTTTTTTGAAAAATAAAAAAAATATTAGAAAATCTTTTCTCCGAGTTCATAAACGCTTGTACTTGATGCCAAACTTCTTCCAAAAAAAAGAATAATCTTTTGTTGGAGTTCATAAATGCTCGTACTTGAAGCAAAACTTCATCAGATTGTCATAAATACATAATTGCAACTTTAATTCGATCAAATATGGTTCAACTTGCCTTGTCATTTCTTGTATATTTTAACCTGCAGTCTTTACATCACTCCAGAATTCTTCCGCTTTTATTCTCCCATTAACTAACAACAATTCCAAGGAACCGCTTTCCTTTAATCGCTAGAGCAAGAAAGGTTTTCTGGTGAAACTACTTGCACGAGTAGGTCTGAGGTCCGCCATCTTGGATTTTCATTAACTATTGCCAATCTCCCACGTGTAAAATTGCGAAGAATGCCTGGTTGTTTAGATGCCTGCTTTGACAAGCGCTGCGAATCAGTATGTTTTGGAAGGTAAATAAGCTTAATCACGTTTAAATATTCACGAAATTCTAATATATCAGGTCTAAGGTGGGTCTTAGAAGAGTTTTTGCTTTAATTCTTTCAAACTGCGTGTGTTTTTTTCCAATGATTATGCTTAAATTGCTATATTACACGATCGGATGCGATTTGAACCTGATTGTAATATACGCACCGTCGCATAATAAAAGCACCGTCGCATAATAAAAGCTTCATACAGGTTCATGATATGTAAATATATGTTAATGTTGGGTCTCCTTTCTAGGTGTTCCCGTAGATAATCCGCACCCCCGATTTTGAACGAAAATTTTGGTGAAAAGGTGCGGCTTATCTACGGCTGTTTACGGTAGTTCAACACATCTTTATTTATGGCAAGTTTGGATAGTATGATACGCTGACGCAGCTTGTTCTCCGCTAACCACCATTAATATACTGAATTCGATCTCAATTTACAATTATTATGGCATCTTATAGGTTTCAGAACTAACTGAAAAAAGAAAGTCAAATCGCTAGCCTTGCATTTTCTACTGCTTTCTACGGCGTATCAAGTCCGGTGGTCGACACACTCTGCAGAGCCACTCGCCTTCTGCATTCATCTGTAGTCCTTCGCACCTCGTGTGCAAGAAGCATTCTTTACTCAATTCACACTGTATCATGTTCGAATCATGTCGTCCAAGCTCTCGAAAAGTCGGTCTCAGGAATAGTGTGAAAAGTCTGCTTCAGGGAGAATGTTGAATGCTAACCAAAGCACTTATCTATTCTCAGCTGCTTTGTTACTTCTTTTAGTGTTTCTTGAATTTCTTGTTTCACTGAGACCCGTAAATATGGGGGTCCAAATCCGCGAGAGGGGTCCATATCCGCTAGGGTACATATGCACGGGGGTACAAATCCGCTTGGACACTGGCTCGGAACATAAAGGCATATCCCTCACCGTGACACAGCTCCTTTGAGTTAGCTAAAATAACTGAGGCAAACGTTTATGCAAACTAGTACAACGGCAAACGTACATTTTCTTTATCTGATAAACACTGTTACAACCATGCATTAAACATTTGTTACTGCTATTAAGTGAGAAGCTGAGTAATCTACATGAGCAATCTAACCGCCTCCCGGTTAGCTCAGTGGTTAAGCTCCGGTCTGTCGAGTGGGAGGTCGGGGTTCAAACTCCGACCGGACCAACACTCAGGGTCTTAAAATAACTGAGTAGAAGGTGCTGCCTTTACATAATACAGTTAACGGTTAGACCTTCACGTCTTCTCGGAAAAGGATGATAAAGCATAGGCCCTCGGAGACCTTCATAGATGGGCTTGTTGAGGTTCTTCGTCCACCTTCGAGTGGTAAAACAGAATAAATGTACATGTACCACATGGTCTCAAGTTGATTCCATGGTTAATAACTGCCTTGCAGGAAGGCAATGGACTCTGCATCACACCCCCTGCTACATGATGTGAATGTTTACGTGGCTCAGGACTGCACAGGTATTGTCAGTTGCTAGAAATTGAGGATATAAATAACTGGTAATTTAAGACTGGTGCTCTGCCACCTTGGCATCTTTGGAGCTGTGTTTTCACCAGATCTTTTAAATGATGAAATGCATTTTGGAAAGTTCAGTCTTTGTTATATATATTATATATATGTTATATTATATAGGGCTTAAACTCATCACCAATAGATGAGCTTAGGATTAGGTGCAGTACCACGGTGGGCACAAACGACCATAAAAACGGCATCAGTTCTATATTTTAAAACGTTTTCAATGCAGACGATTGAATTTTGGTAGAAGGATGTAGAATCGCAAAAGGAATATAACCTGATTTGTTAAGCTATGTTACTACCATCGTGACGTCACAATGACGTCATTTATCCATTTGTAATACGTTTCTTGCAACTGTTCATTATCTCTAAAAACGAAATGTCGTATATTGTTAAAATCTCCTCGTGATGAGAATGAAGGAATCGAAAACCCGATGTCGATTGGTTAAGGAAATCAAAAGTTATGAAAGTTTGAATTTTGTCCATTTTCCCGCCAAAATTTGGCGGGAAATAAACAACACAAAAGCATTTTTGAAAACATCGCTTCATTCAATTTTTAGAGTTGTAAATATTGTTGCATGACATTTTGTCCAATCATAAAACACGTTGGTGGCTAAAATCGTATGTTTTTTGAATTTTGATTTTTTGTCCATAACCGGCTTAAAATTGAAGTCATATTTTCGGCAACGTCATTATGACGTCATACTTTTTTATACATGCCCTTAGAAAAAAATCCTTTGACTGATTTTCGAGTTTTAGTGATGAAATGCGCTAGTCTGGCACTCAAAACCCACATTATTTTCTTTTCTTGATTTTTTAACAATAGGCAGCCTTATTTAGGTATGACACCTGACGTCACTAAATATGACGTCATAGCAACAGTCATTCCTCTATAACTTTTGCTATAATAGTCGTAGAACGTTCAAATTTGCGCCAAAGGAATGTGTGTCATGAAGGCCCTTTGATGGTGTAGTCTGTTTGTAACATCTATTAAAGGGGGAATTTTACCAAAAAAGGAGGCATCACTTATGACGTCACAACAACGTCATCATACTAACATAAAACACGTAAAATATGTAGTTTCATTTTGTTAACAAGTCACCAACATTTCTTCAAATTGAGACTATAAGTAAAGAAATGGTGTAAATTTTAATTATTTGTCCACGCTCACTGATGCCGATTTTGACGTACTTTATGCCCGACGTGGTACTTACCATGAGGGAGAGGAGGGAGGGAGCAATAATCAGCTACTCAGACGACAACACAACCAGTGATCCGCAAAGATCAGCAAGAATGCAATGAGGGAGGTTACTCAGCAAGCACATGGAACCCCATGCCAACCCTGGAAGCCCTCCCCACATAGCTTAATTATGGGGGAAGAATGCTGACCAGCATTGTCTCGAGGTTAACTTTGCCTAAATTCCATTTAGCCACATTAAATAACTGGAATGCCATTGATGATAATATTAAATCTGAGAAGAACAGGCTTTAAAATACATGTTATATCTTCTTTTTAGGTACTCAGTGACACATTTGTCATAGTTCGCATGTGTCCACTTTTGTGTATTTTGTACCTTTGTACTAACATTGCCATTATGTTATTGTTTGTTGTCACAGTGTATAAAGATGAGGTAGAGAGGGTTTGCACAATTTGTAGAACACATCAAAGAGACTGCTCCAATGGCAGATGGCGACCAGTTATCATTCTTGTTCCAATGAGATTAGGTGGAGAGGCTCTCAATTCAATCTACATACCTTGTGTCAAGGTATTAACACAGTTTAGTACATCACCGTTATCATTAAGTACTATTATCACCACCATCATCATTTAAGACTCGTCTTAAAACTTTACTCTCCAACAGACTTCTATCCACTTTTGATGTCGAACCTGCGCATTATCTGTCCGCTTTGTCGTTGCACCAACTTATCATCCATCTGTAAATGTTAAGCTGCTGCTCTTATACTTTAATAAGTGCTTGCGTTTTTTTCTTTTATCACTTGAAGTTATATACAGCTGTTCTAGGTTTTACGCTTAATAGATTGTATTGTAGCTTCTTTAGTCCTTATCGTTTTCGTTCATTCTTTCATTATTTGTGCTTATTACTTTTAATATATATATTTTGCTACGTTTTCCACCATCGTTGACCGGTGCTCGCGTGGAGGCAAACCTTGTAACGGACTTGAGTGCTATTGTTTCGTCTCCCGTGACCTTGTGTCCGAATGTCATAACTAAATAAAATAAAGAAAGAAATCATGATTGTCATCATCAACATCATCATTGTCATCACCTCATCAGCAACAGCAGCATCATCTTCATCAACAACATCGTTACCATTATCATCATCACCGGCATAACCACCATAACCACCACCACCACCATCGTTATTGCTATAATTATCATCATCACCACTCTGCTTAAGCTGACTTTGGCACGCTCATTGAAGAAAAGGTTCAATGAAGCCCAACTTTGATAGAAGTGTAGCCCTTGACTTAGGAAACACACGTGCAGAGTTTCGGTCCAGGGGGTCATTCCCGGGGGGACAGCAGAGCATTAAATACAAAAAATTGCGATATTTGTGACGTCATATCTCAACCCCCTGACCTCATATGTGAATAAAAATTACACCAAATGAAAGAGCAGCCTTAATTCTATAAGTGTACGAAGTTTGGTGTCTGGTGATCTATCATAAGATGATTAATTCTTCAAATCCGCAAGATGCTGTGTAATGCTTGTGTCCACAACCCATATTGACTTAATTTTGAAATGGAAGGTTGTCAATAATTGGTTTGGGCGATTTGACACAGAAAGCTTTGGCGTATCGGGATGAAATTTTCAGACCCTTCAGACATGGATGGAAGAAACATTTTAAAAGTATTTCGGAGTCGCTATCTGCGCATGCGCCAAGCTTGGGTTACTGTGTTTTTCGTGCAAATGTCAGCAAAATCGTGCAAATGTCAGCAGATTTCGGACAATGTTCAAACTCGTAACATATGAGGTTCGTAATGAGCTACAGCTGTATTGTTTCAGAATGTTAGAGAAGTTTATTGCTAGTTTTGTAACATAAACAAAACAGGATATATACGTGGCTTGTTATTTGGTTTACGGCATTTAAAATGTCTGAAAATTCTATGTCAGCAAACCTCGGTTAAATCACAGATCATGGGTACGCAAACTGCTAATAAACTTGCGTTAATTGTTTCATAACAATGTTCAATGACCACTGAACGTGAAGTTTGGTGACCACAAGTCTTTCCTCTGGAGAGAAGTAGCCTTTTGTTATTTGCCACCAAGCAGGGACGTCGAGAGGAAGAGCATCCGCCCCATCTCTTTCAGAGAAAATTTTCAAAGAATGTGCAGTATGAGACCAGTATCGAAAATCTCCAAGAATACCACCACCAACCACCAACCCCCGATCCCCCACTCCTCCCCCTAAATAATAATAATATTAAATATATCTTTAATATGCTTAGGTAAAGTACTTATCTATGTTACACTTGATATGGTAATATATTAAGAAATGTAGCAATAACAGAAGTAATTGTAACCTGAATGCGCTTACATGTAAGTAGGAAAACTATATGGCTAAACCATATTTAAAAATTAATATATTAATATAACTGTTCTTGAAGTGTTGTGTGTTTACTCTGGGCCTCGCGCTGGTTTTATTCCGTAAAGCATAAGTAGTAGGTTTAAATTTAGGGATTGTAGATCTTAACAGGTGCGAGGACTGTAAAAAAATTTTTTTGAAAATACGCATGTCGCTATTTTCCAAGATGCTATAAATGGAGAACAGTTCCGAGGTGTATTTCCGTTTATAGCACCTCTTGAGAAAGCACTGAATGAACCGTCTTGCTACGTCCCTGCCACCAAGGAAGCACCTCGAGGCGCGGCCTCGTTTTCGCGTAGAACCTGTCTGGGTCACCGAGGATGCCAAGTAAGGTACCGTAGAGTTCCGATAGTAGCGACCCTCGTTACTTTCGGAATTAGCAGCCTTTGGGGGTCGCTACTTTCGGGAGGTCGCTACTTTGGGGGAGTCGCTACTTTCGGGATTTACTAGCAGCCACAAAAAATTGACGTTACTTTCGGTGGGGTCGCTACTTTCGGGGGTCGTTACTATCGGAACTCTATGGTAGGTAAAGATACTAAAATGACATATTTTGCTGTCCTTCTTTCTTGTATTGCATTTGAAAGCACTTCCGGGCTTAGATAAGTAGTTAATGCACCTGTCTAGCACGTTTCTCGCTAATATCTTCTAAGGATTATTATTTTTATTGCTATAAAGACTTATATTTATATAAGCCTACTTACAGTGTTCATAGAAAAGAAATGAAGATATATCTGCTAGATTTTTATCACTTAAATCTACTACGTTCCAAACAGCTACACATAATCAACATACCCATTTACTAAGGAATAGTTTTATTCGTACGTACCAAATAGAAATAGTTGCGGTGTCGACACGAGCTAACTGTTTTAGGGGATACCAACGATAAGCTTTGTACATTCGCGAAAATATTAGTCAATCTGTAGACCGAGTCAAGTCCGAGTCCGAGTCAGATCCGTGTCCGATTAAGATGATGGAGTCACAGTTGGTGTCCTTTATGTCTGGACCGAGTTTCAGGGAATTCTGTCAAATATTTCTCCCCCTATTAACAGAGAGACAAGGTAGGATGCTGAGCCACGAATACCGTTTTGACAAGCCTCAAGTCAAACCCCATTATTTCACGAATAACTAAATCCAGTTGAGAAAGTTCCTCACGGGGCTGCAGATGGATTAATTAATCGCCAGTTTAAGCCAACGAATCCAAACCAGTCGTTTTTTCTGAGCCGTCAGCCTCCATGAAACTACGAAGAAACCTAGTCGCACGGCTAAACTGGCCGAAGCGGAGACCGTTGGACGGACGTTATATATATACCTTATTTTGGAACCGGCTTATAAGCGGCCATGGTTCTATCGTTAAGTGGTTAAAACGCGCGTCTTCGAACCCGGGGATTATCAAGTGTGACAATCTTTCGATTTATGTACTCTGTTTGTTTGTATGTACGTCGCTTGAAGTGTGATGTATGCTAATGAGGAAAAAATGTAAACGAGGATTCGCCCATTATCAACTACATCTACTGACACTAAACAGAGGCACCTATTGGCCACTTTCGGCTAAATATCTGTTCGGATGAAAAAGGTTGTCTATACTTTTCTGTAATTGGAAAACGTAGGCTAAACTTTTAGGAATTTTCTTAAATTTGCGAGTACAGATATTTTGGGCTACAATTTTCGGAACACCCTCGGAGTAAAGAAAAAAATGAATATGCTCGCCTAAACTTTTCGTAAAAATCGGTAAATTTCTACGCTTTTCGATTTCTCAAATATCGCAAAACATTTTCAGGTCACATGTTAGTGAATGCGGAGTATTTCGAAACAACTGAGATTTTCGGATGGAGTTTTTCCCCCTGTCAGATTCGACAACCAATTTACAGTCCCTAGAAGTCTCGGTGTAATAAGTGAAAGCTAAGATTCTGAGAAAAAGGTTGCTTAAAATCACTGATCGATAAAATGTCAGAATCTTATGTTTTCGTCAAGGCCTCTGCCACACCTAAGAATTTCGGAATGACAATGAACGCGCCTTAAAATATTCGAGACTGTCTAAGTTCCCCTAGGTTCACCGAACAGATAAAATTTTAGCAGCGCAGTTTGAAATTCATTTAGTTAGCATTAAAAGTGCTTTAGAAGCATTTTAGCGAAAACTCTCGTTGGGTGCTCCTGACTAAAGACGTGTTAATCTCATTAAGATAATAGTGCTAAGGTTGGCACTAGGACTTATCGTTACGCAAGTCCAAACTCATTATTTACACCTGTTGTTTTTTATAAGAACCACTAGGACTTCTACAATTTAAGTTGTTACCATTTGTTTGCTCGATTTGAACCTGTAAGGACAAACTTCGTAAGGACCAGCTCCGTTACAAGTCTAGTTTTACAGTATTCTCGTTACAATATTTTCATGTATATCATAGCAAACATCGTTTGATTAAAAAGAAATATTAGTAATACGTGGAGTATAATTTCTGATTTGATTAACTCGTGGATGCGCTTGCGCAGAAACGAGTTAACGGGATGGTGGGTAATCGTGTCACTCACTCACCCGTTAGCAGAATGGAACGCTTGGAATGTAGATTCTTAATTTAATTATCTGATGATTGTTGATACTTGATTGAAGTAATAATAGGCCCTTTGCAGCTAACGTCACGTGGTTGTACTGGAGAGCAAAACATGTATGACTGTCTGGGCAGGTTTAACTGTTATTTAATCTGTTCAATGACGTTTCTAGATTGTTCTTCAAATTCGCTAAATAGAAATAAAATTAACACCACACGACACTGAAATAAATGTTAAGCTTTATTTCGTGAATATATTAAGAGCTCAGTATTGCTAAAAGTCTTTTCAATAGGGACGCCGGTAAAAATGGAACAGCTTTTTCATATGTAGAATAGATTTTGAAAAGGGATAGAATTGGGCTAGAATTTTGAATTGGGCTAGAATTGCATTCCTTGCATTGTTTCAGAATTATGTAATGTCAACAATGGCAATCTTAGTTGCATATTTCACCCTCTGTAGAATATTGTACAGCAAAAATAATTTTCTAGCAGGACCCCCTGAATTCCCCCCTGAATTCCCCCTCTGACCACATGAACCTGTAACTGAATTATACATCTGTGCAAGGTGAGGATGTCCCTCTAGTTGCCCTGCTAGAGATGGGAAAATGGATTGCACAATTCGTATGGATTGCACCCCCCTGAATCGCTCCCCTGACATCATGAACCTTTGGGTCAGTACTATAAGCCGGCCAAGTTTGGTTGTCATTGGACATTGTCTAGGCCAATTATTCGGACGTCGTACGTATGTCAGCAATTTCGTACCAATGTCAGCAATTTCGTTCCAATGTCAGCAATTTCGTTCCAATGTCAGCAATTTCGTACCAATGTCAGCTTAATCATAGTCATTGTCATCACCTCATCAGCAACAGCAGCATCATCTTCATCAACAACATCGTCACCATTATCATCGTCACCGGCATAAATCATAACCATCACCACCACCATCGTTATTGCTATAATTATCATCATCAACATCATCATTGTCATCACCTCATCAGCAACAGCAGCATCATCTTCATCAACAACATCGTCACCATTATCATCGTCACCGGCATAACAATCATAACCATCACCATCACCATCGTTATTGCTATAATTATCATCATCGTGATCACCATCATTACTGCTATAATTATCATTATTATTAATGTCGTATTGTTTTCTTGTGTCAGTCTCTTTTCACTCTAGACCAGTGCATTGGAATCATTGGTGGCAGGCCAAAACACTCGCTCTACTTCGTTGGCTTCCAAGGTAAGTCAGAAAACGTCATAAACGTGGCACTCAACGGACTGTAATGTTAGATCTATTACATGTAGCTCATTGGTGGACGGCATGTCATGCAGTAGCTCGCGGTGAATATGATAGTCAGACCATCACCCAGGATCAGTAAAATAAATGAGGAGAGCTACAACCATGTTCGCAATAGCAATATTATCTCCTTGGTTCATATTTTAATGACCCTGAATGATGGCCTGTGTATCGTACATGTACGTATTCACAACCTTAAATACACTTATTTTAACACAATAGTGTTTATAGCTAACACTGAGCTTGTGGGGTCGTGTATTAGTCAAATTAAATAGAATAAGAATCCCAGTCGATGAGGAGGCAATTTACTAACGTGGTCGAATGCACGGGGAATCTAACTCAGCGTCCCTGGATTGCGAGTCCGCCATGCCGCCTCCTCACTAAGCCCACTGGCTCGGCCATGCCGCCTCCTCACTAAGCCCACTGGCTCGGCCATGCCACCTACTCACTAAGCCCACTGGCTCGGCCATGCCGCCGCCTCACTAAGCCCACTGGCTCGGCCATGCCGCCTCCTCACTAAGCCCACTGGCTCGGCCATGCCGCCGCCTCACTAAGCCCACTGGCTCGGCCATGCCGCCTACTCACTTAGCCCACTGGTTTAGTGAGGCTTACCATCACTAAGTCCACTAGAAGGCAACTGTATGGCAGACTTTTCGCAAAATTCCATAATTTTCATACTACGGTTTCAGGTTGAGCGTTTAGCGGTGTCAGGTTTCTTATTCGTTGCATCGGTTGATCGCTTGTGAACATTCTGGACAAAATTTGACGTGTTGCTAACAAAAAAGTAGACGTTCTTATTTTACCGCGCTTTGTGTTTCTTTCGTTCAATGTGTCTTTAATCAAAATTGAAGTATGCAGAATTATTGTGATGTACTATTCTGAACAAATAATTTCATCGTTTTTAACGGAGAGAGGGTGAATTGAAGTCAAACACTCGATATTTTACTACGTTTTGCTTTATACTCGCATGACCGCCACAACGTATGAATCCAAGCCGCCAACAGATGGCAGATTGGTCAGCAACATGTCAATTGCTACTACGCAACGTGTCTGAACAACCGTTACAGCGAACACAAAATCAGACACCGTTAAAGAAGCCCTCACTGTTAACGCTTTGCGCACTTAATTACCGGCGGCGGCCATTTTCATTTCATACCAAAATGGCGGACTTCCAGTATTGTCGTGTTATGTCCGCTTTCTCTTGAAAAACTCGGCATAAACTTGGAGAACTAAACCACAACGTAAGCGACCACAAAGACGCGAAAATCAGTCAGGTAAATTAACGTTTTTATTTTTTATCTAGATGATAAAATGGTTCACTTAGACCCGCACTATTGCCAGCCTGTAGTGGACATGAGCCAAGAAGACTTCGCTACCGAGGTAAGTTGACGACAAACGTTTAGATTTACAATATGTGTGGCTGGCAGAGGCCACACGACTAAAGGTCCCCTGCTACCACCAAGTCTTTGCGCAAGGAGACAAGCATACAAAATGAGAGTAGACAGGGTCAGAAGGGGAGCCTGGGTGGCGCAGTGGTTAAGCGCGTCGCGTCTCACATCTGTGGCCCAGGTTTGATCCCCGGACGCAGCGCCATATTTGAGTTGAGTTAGTTGGGATCTCTCCCTTACTCCGAGGGTTTTTCTCCGGTTGTTCTCCCTCCACAACAATTAACATGCTAAATCCAATCCGTATGGGTGTTTCAGGTCCCGTTATAAATTCAGAGTACCGGTAACAATCCTCTTCTCTTCACGAATGCCGAATGTTCATTTATGAATAAAAAGATAGGAAATGGTAATGGTAGGACTGTATAAAAAGCTCCTTTCTACTGAAACAAATATTAGCCTATAGAGGCCTCGTAGCACGGTTTATAGAACGCGAAGTGCGTGCTCTTTGCATACCGTAAAATACCGGTTGTATAAACAACACCGGAGGGGTTTATGTCCAGGGGATTTATAACCGAAGGGGCTTATATCTGGGGGCGCTTATAACCGGAGGAATTTATATCTGGGGGGTATATAACAAACTGTTTATAACAGTTTTTATCGCTTTTGCTCGAGGTTCGTCACATCATATGAAAATAGCTGAAATAACTGACCCTCTCGCCGTGACAGCCCTTTTAAGTACAATTTTTATTTAGTACATTTACTCTGCCTACAGACTACACATTCAAAATACAATTTTCAAAAATAAAAATCGTTGCAGAGAAGGAAACATCCAAAAAGCATCCTAGACGCTATTCAAGGGATGTTTCCCAACTACACTAACACTAGCTACGTCCAAGTATAAAATATATGCTATTAGTATATACCACACCAGTGAATACGACTTTTCGTGCGCTCTGATTGGCTACTCAAACAGTGAATATGATATCATATTCACTGATTTGTAGCTTGGAGACAAAATGGCTTCCCGGTTTGCTGCCGTCTCGGAGGAATAAATTTTGGCTATAAATGAAGCAGCTGTACCCACGAACACAAAAAAAGCAACAAAATTCGGTTTAGCCGTGTTCACAGGTAGCAGCTTTTTACATTTCCCCACAACTTTACTAAAGAAAACGTTTACAAAATGTTGTTTACAAATGTTGCGTTACGCGAAAACATTGAAAGTTAGTTTTGAAATGTTTTGCAGAATGGTTCCAACTACAACAAGATTTTACAACTCCTTTTGAAGAAATGTCACCGTCACAACTAAATAAGTGTCTTCAAAAGTTTTATTTGTCGGCAAGAAAACGCGACGGGAATTTTTACAACAAGACATCGCTTACCTCGATTCGTGCAGCGTTGGATCGTTACTTAAGAAGTCCTCCACTAAGTAAACCTTTTCCATTGTTGGAGACAGCCAGTTTACCGAAGCCAATAAAACTCAGTAATTTTTTGAAAACCCTCAGCAGGAATGGCAATATTGCTCCAACTGTACACAAACAACCATTGACGAAGGAAATCGTTGCGAAGCTGTACGAGGAAGGCGAGCTCGTCGAGATTGACACACTCCAGCCACACAAATTACAGCAAACGGCATGGGTTTTCATGTCATTGTTTCTCGGCAAGAGAGGAAGAGAAAACCAGCAGATGATGAAGAAAAACATGCTTGTTTTGAGAAAAGCGCCGAATGGTGAAAAATATCTTGAAATGAGCAGAGAGCCTGGAGCCGTGTTGTCAACAAAAAACCACCAAGGAGGTCTAGAAGACAAAGAAGACGCCTCTAACGGTAAAATCTTTGAGAGACCTGGCTCCAAACGCTGCCCGTCCAACTAATCAAGAAATATCTTTCCCACCTGAATCCTGAATGCAGCAGTCTCTTTCAAAGACCAAGAAGTGGCAGCAAATCTTTCAATCCTGTGAACGATTCAGTTTGGTTTGGCTCGAGTCCTCTCGGCCACAATACGCTCGAAAATATGTTACGCGGCATGACTTCAAGAGCTGGAATAAAGCCGAACTTAACAAATCACTCCATCAGAGCGACTACAGTAACAGTTTTGTCTGCTGCAAACATCGAAATTCGACATATTAAGGCTACTGTGACACCCCGACGTTTCAGCAGTTCAAAAACATGTCCCACGAGCTTGCCGACTTCTTCGATTCTGGTTCCCATACTGATCACCAAAGTGTTGTGGTTCCTCAAACGACTGCTGTTACATCCTCCACTCAAATACCACCAAATACCACAACCACAGCTGGAAATTTGTCCTTTGATGGCCAGCATCTTGTTCATGGCTTGGTTCCTGGCGGCAGGTTTCACAACTGCAATTTCAACTTCAATTTAAATCTTCCAGGTAGCAACAGCCAGCAAAACCTGTGTTGTCATGTGACTTTTCTCGCGCCGTTAAGTTCCAGATCTCGATCTCGCGCGCGAAGTACGCGTCTATTTACCTGTTGCAACGCCGCCATGTTGGATGGCAGGTAGAACCAAAATGGCGTACTGTTTGGCTGAGCACACAACTTCTTCCTCCAAGTAACGAAGACTGTGTGATAGAATCTGGCCAAAATTAAGAGACATGGAAAATATTGCAGAATGTTTACATAAATCGGCTGTCTATACTGAGATTGATGTCTTTTAAGTGATCTTAGTAATGTTTTAAACACTGACGGCTGAACTCTTTGGTCGAGTTCATGGTCAACAGTAACTGCTCCCCTCACCTGATATACATATTGATATACACCTGATATACATATTGATATACACCTGATATACATATTGATATACACCTGATATACATATTGCATCTTTCTGAAATATCAATAAAAAGCCTTTTACTTATTATTTAGTTATTTAGTTTTAAGATGATCTTCGAAAAAATTCAAAAAGTTTTGGTGTAGCCTTGCCGCACCGGCTCACGAACTGTCTGAAATAAGACATACATGTAACTTCAAATGCAGATTAATCTCGGGAAACATTTGGCCTGTCGCATCTCAAGCTTTTGAGATTTGACCAAAAAAAAGCTTTCAGAAACTTTTTACTTGCATTTTGCCGATAAACTGAGACTGACGAGGACACTTTTCTTTGATTGGATGAATTCTCAGTTTGTTGTTATCAAGCAATATGCTAATTTGTCAAGCATTTGGTAACACAAAACAATGGCGGGCGTCGGTGAGAATAACATTGCACACGTTTCATCAAGAATAAAAGGCTTTCAACGAATTATAAAACAAAAAAGGCGATAAAGTTAGCTTCACAGCAGAAGTTTGATCATTGTTTTCAAGGCAACCTGTAGTGTTATACGTTTTCTTACTTATTTAAGTTGTCTCGGCCGAGAACACTTATAATGGTCACGGGCGTAGCTGCCTTTAAGCCAGTAAGCCCGGGCTTACAAACTTTCTGGACATGTCTATTATCCGAACATTCATTAGTCTGTTCTTGATTCCCTTACCCTCACTAACGGACTTACAAACCAAAAATGGCTAGCTACGCCGCTGATGGTCCTAAATATAAATGAAAGAGATACTGAAGAGAACTTAGTTTTAGTGACTATACATCGTTTACGATGACCCAGTACGTGTTTCCGATTATTGAAGGATTGATGCTTCACGTTGGGGTCATATGCATTGTTTTCATGCATACATTCTCTAAAAACACCAGATAGTTACTGAACATTCTGAGCTACATGAAGATAGTTCGGCGAAAGAGTATGAGTGGTAAGTTAGTATAAACTTACATTACAGGGAAACTTTGTTCAGAAACCATCGTGGTCAAACTGTTTTTCAATATATTATTGAACTTTGCCCAAATTTAGGCCAGGGCGAATAAAGGTAGTCGACATTTCATCACTCGAACTCCCGCGCTCAGTCAAACAGTACGCCATTTTGGTTTTGCCTGCCATCCAACATAGCGGCGTAGCAACAGTTGCTAGGAAGTCACGTGATGGTGCAAAACCTCAATTAGTATTAGAAATATCCGAAATAGTAAAAAATATTCCCAAATGGGCATGTTAAACCACAAAATTGTAGGAGAGTTTACCGGTAAAATCCTGTCCGCCATTACTGGAAGCCGTTCTCAGTATTCAGCGCAAGTGATGTCATACACTCAACACGACAACCTCGTGGCGCGAAATAGTGTGCATAAAAAAGTAGCCAACCTCGCAAAGATAAATATAACTTTCTTCTTATGTACGTGAAGACATTTTTAGTAGAAATATGCCTCCAGGCGTTGTGTTCTGCAGGCGAGCGTTAAAGTGCCTTATGAACAATAAATTTTCATTTTAGATATCTATTCTAAATCAAGTGAATAGTAGAATAGTAAAATATATTTTGCTTTGAATGCTGTGCCGCCGAGTTTAGCCTGGGAAACCAGCCGATTCTTATCGCTCCCCACTCGCGAAAGAGACGTCTGGGCAACGAGGCATGCATAAGGTAGCCATACTGTATGTTAGACTATCATAAGGTGTGTGATAAGGTAGCCATACTGTACGTTAGACCATCATAACTAGGTGTGTGTGATAACGTAGCCATAATGGTCCATACTGATGACGTAGCAGATAGCCGTTTCATGATGCATAAATTAGTTGCAATTCTCAGAAGCCGAATGCGAACAACAGAGTTCTTTTCAAGGAATATAACTACAGAGGCTGCTACTTACACTCGTTCTCAATGACACGTGCAGGTTCGAAATTGAATTTCCAACGGAAAACGTCAATTTGGTGGATGTCACTCAACTATATTTCTATGGCAACACTGGTCTGCATGCTAAATAAAACGTCGCCATACAACTCCCAGATGTGGAGGAAACATAAATAGTGTAGGAGGTCAACGAAATCGTAAGTAATTTGAGGCGACATAGGTAGAGATATGGCGGATACTAAGCCGAAAAACGATTGTTTTTTGCTTGAATTCCTCACCGAAATGTCAGTCGAGAGTGGAGAGCATTGCCGATAATCCATGTCCTGAGAGTTTCAAAAGAAATATTTGCCCTGTCGAATTTTGTATCCATGCTTGGAGCTCGTCGAGGTAGAGCTCGAGGGTATTGCTCGATAAAACCTCTTATAAGGAGCATATCTGCAACTGAATGAATAAAAATAACTATAATTTGTTTTCCAAGACCTTTGAAGCTATATAAACAATCAGATTTCTTATACACAAACCGCTCGCTCACACATAAAGTTTATGCGATTTCCCTATTTTGATCTTATACACAAACCGCTCGCTCACACATAAAGTTTATGCGATTTCCCTATTTTGATCTTATACACAAACCGCTCGCTCACACATAAAGTTTGTGATTTCCCTATTTTGATCTTAACACAAACCTCTCGCTCACACATAAAGTTTATGTGATTTCCCTATTTTGATCTTATACACAAACCGCTCGCTCACACATAAAGTTTATGCGATTTCCATATTTTGATCTTATTCACAAACCGCTCGCTCACACAAAGTTTATGTGATTTCCCTATTTTGCAAACCCTTGGCTCTAAGCATGATTACTCTCCATCTAAGCGACTTTGGGAAAGACTTTGCCATGTTTATAAAATGCTAGTTTCCCGAATTTACTCACACAACGGTTCACTTCAAACTCCATGGAAACCGTTTGATTGACATCCACCAGAAACGACTTCGAAGTCAGGAGTTTCGTTTCAAACCTGCACGTGTCATTGAGAACGAGTGTAATGCTTGGCAGTAGACAACCATGAAATTCAAGCCTATTTAGCGTGTGTCGGTGCTGTTGGTGGCTCCTTTGCATAGTTCTTTTAGCGGCTAGTAAAGCGAAATGTCGTACTGTCAAAACATTTACAAGGAAGTGATTAAAAAGGTACTGTCATAGTTGTTTATAATTTCATATCAGTAAACCTACACACGCTGAGCTATCACAGAACACTGGATGAGTTGTTGTTGCCGGATAAATCGTTCAGGACCACTTTTCAAGCCGGATCTTTTGCTTGGGAGTGAATCTAGGCTATGAATAAACATTACATGCAAGTGCGCTATAAATCACGAACGTGATGGCCGTTCACCCAAGCAAACGGGCAGCCTCGGTAGTATACCTTGAAAATAACTGCATCTTCGGCTACTGACCTGGCAAAAGAGCTGGCTTGAAAAGTGGGCTGCTGTGCTGTGTGAAGGTTTTGAAATTATAAACAACTATTATGTTTTGACAGTCGTAGGACAAATTCGCTTGACGCTGAAAGAACGAAGCAGACGAGCTACCGACACACGCTAAATAGGCTCGAATTTCATGGTTGTTCATGCATGACGGTGATCCACTGCCAAGCAAACGAACGAACAGCCTCTGTTGTTTATATATTCCTTGAAACGGAACTCTGTTGTTGTTCGCATTCGGCTTCTGAGAATTGCAACTAATTTATGCATCGTGAAACGGCTATCTGCTACGTCATCAGTATGGAATTTTCTGCCTCGTTGCCAAGACGTCTCTTTGGCGAGTGGGGGGGCGCTGAGTTAAGGAGGTTTTAATAGCCAAAATGCTAATTACATAACGTCAGGGGAGGTATTTGCAATCACTTCTTAGTGGTTGTGAATGGGCGTTTATACTGATATAGGAAAACAAATTTCTAACATCATTTTATTTCAACCATGGGTATAACACTGATAATTATCGAAAAACAATTTGAACTGGTAATAAGGCCAGATAAAAAAAATTGCTTGTTTAGCGTCCCCGCCCGACCTGAGAAATGTCCCCGACCTCTAATTTATTTTATTTTTTATTTTTCATAAAAAACTTTAGAAAGTGTAAATGCGCCCGCGAACACCAATTCTTGTACCCAGACCCCTACATGTACCACTTAAAATATGCGCCGGCGCATTAAATATTTTAACATCGACGCCATTTTGTTTCTACGACACGAGGTCATGAACACGAGGTGAGTGAATAATGTCTAGTCAAGACAAAATAAGCTTCACATAGAAAAAAAAAAAAAAAAAAACCTCCCTCCCTACCTGGAAAAATTGAAACGGGTGGACGCTAAACAAGTATATTTTTTTATCTGGCCTAATATATCAACTCTATTTTATGAATATGCAAAAACATTGATATGTCAAAATTAGATTGTAGTGGCACTTTTTAAAACAATTTAAAACAATTGTGATAATACGTTTAAAACTAGTTACACTTCCATTCATTAATAATGCGTATAAATTAGATATACTTAAAGGAGCTCATTCAACCAAGATGCATTGCGAGTCACTGTTATTGTTTTCACACGGGAAACAACTTGAAATCGGACGGCTGCCAATCAGAAAATGTGGGCTTTTTATAAATAGAGTTTACGAGAACGGAATGGCCGAGATCGGCGGGAAGATCGGTTGCCTTTATACTTGAAGAAATATAATAGAATGAGCGGAATTACTACGGTTCTCCGATAAAAATTCCGCGACGTGATGCTAGCAATCGATCTCATGCTCGATTTAGCGAACCAACTTGTCCAACTTCTGGACCAAGTTCCAGCGATGCAGATCGTGTGGCAAGGAAATTAATCAATTCTACGATAGCGTTATACATTTAGAGTTCTTTCCTTTCTAGGCTTGTGCATGCAAGAACGTGTAGTCGAAAGAAAGGAGCCAGGTTGTCCCTGCCAAAATGCTGGTTTGAAATGTTAACTGAAGTACTGTTTTCCACATTCTATTTGTGTTCAAGGTCCGTGCGTTCTCCATACCACATTTTGACTCGCCAATGCAATATGCAAATTTGAAATCAAATTTGAGGAATCGAATGTTTGTTCGGCCTGAATTTCAGCCGGTTTGTGTCATTTTAAAAGCCCCTTGACTTCCGTTAATCGTACATTGGATATGCTGAGTAAAAAAAAAATCGATCAATCAGTTTTCTGAGTGCCCAGCGGCACTTGATTGAACTTGAAGTTTATTCATCAGCAAAGAAACATAATTTATAAAATAGGTTTCCACTTTACAGCCGCTCATGCAGATATCAACACAACATTTCACTTTTACTTACTTTAATTGTCTCAGCGTTGTCCATGTACATTGAGCGAAAACCAAGACTATAAGACTAAGAGAGAAACTGCGAGATTTGTTATCTTGCATGTACCGCGCGTGTACCGCGTACTCGAGTCTTCAGTCAAAGCAATTTGCTTTAAATGTTGTAAGTGTCCGATAGTGGCTGAGGTCACACTGGGACGTTAACTATAGTAAACCAGCCAAACTATGGTTATTTTTAAAAAAATTTAGTTAAAATAGTAACCTTGAGAAAACCAGACGCCTGTCTGATTTTCTTGGCTGAAATCAGTGAAATGTCAAATGATGCATTCCAACGTGAGTGTTGACAGTTCAGAAACCACAAACTAGGATTTAATTACATCAAACATCAAAATAGATGACAAGCTGTCAACTAAGTCAATAAGTTTAGATTAACTTAGGGGCCGACCATTTGACTTTTGAGGGGGGGGGGGGGGGGGGGGGGTGGGTGTTCTTGTCTGTGCTCGATTTTTTTTTCTTTAGCAGTGTTGTTGCACGAATTTTTTTTTGCGAAAAAAGCGGAGCCAGAACAAAGCTTTTCCGCTTGCAGGATATTTTTTTTCGCCACCGTTGGCTTGCAGGTTATTTTTTTTCAAAAACACCCACCCCCCCCCCCCCCCCCCCCCTCAAAAGTCAAATGGTCGGCCCCTTAGCGATAAACCCATCTTTTCAGGTCGGCTAACTATAGTTAACTTTTCTTTCTTCCTGCCGCCGTTGTCGGAGCAACTAACCACAGTTGAGTTTACTACGGTAAACCGTAAAATGCAGGTCACACTCGGGATGCCGTTAACTATAGTTAAATTCGCTTAACTATAGTAAACTTCATCCAGTGTGACCTCAGCCAATGATAAGCAAAAGGCTCAGCTCCTCTGACCTTTAAATTTCTTGTCATTTAGGTCTGCGGGCCGATCAAGCCAATGTAGAAAGGCCCTGGTTTGGAAAAACTGTAGGAATTACGATCAAACAGTCGGCTAACTCCAGTACAGGCTCTAGTAATAATTTCACTGACCAAAGGCGACTCCAGAGTACGTTCAATATTTCCCCTGGCAGGTGAAAATTCGGAAATATATGACTGAACACAAAAGCTAATAAATAAGGAACATTTTCCCCTATAAGTAATCAACTGGTATGCCCCTGTGAGACCGATGGAATAGGATTTGTTTCAAGAAGCTCTCCAGAGCCATTATCGGGGCCCCCGAAAATGGCGGTTCGAGAAATTTGAGCTCGCAATGTATCTTGGTTGAATGAGCTCCTTTAAGAATATTTGTCCTACTGTAAGTTTGGTTCCGGTCCTGTCAGTCAGCACTTCTCAATTGATATCCACTGCGATCTTTAAACATAGGCACCCAATGGTGAACTCGTGGATGTAGTGACGAAGTTAGTGGATTGCTAAGAAAAGCCTTCATCTGAAAAGTATAGATCGATTTCACTTAGGTCACGTGAATCCTAAAAATCTTTATTGCTGATTCAAATAAGATCAAGGTGCGTTTTTCTGAAAGAGAACTAAAAATTACGTATTTTTGACAAGTTTTATCAATCTAGGATATTTCTCGCCCAAAATATAAGCGATCAAATGTGCGCCATGTTTACAGTAAAATGTATGGCGCCGCCATCTTGGTGTACCTGGAGGTACACCAAGATGGCGGCCAGATTACCAAGTTTCATTAAAGTTCACAATTACCAAGAATTCTGACCTAAAATGTATCTATTTGCATAGATATTCACTTATTTGACATGTTGGTTTGTATTTAGAAGGTTTTTGGCTGAAAGTTGCACTAATTTGACTCCTCAAAATACGTGACTGGTGAGTGCGTGACTCAAGTAGTAGTAGTGAATGGCCGGTTCTGGCGCTTTTTGCCTTTGGATCCAATTCCTGGAATTCTTTGGCAATCCAATTCTCGGAAATAAGGGCGTGGCACATTCTAGGGCGTGGCACATTCCTGGAATTCTTTGGCAATCCAATTCTCGGAAATAATCACGTGGACAAGATCAATTATCACGTGGCCAAATTCCTGGAATTCTTTATTGATCCAATTCTCGGAAATAATGTCAAGGTCAAATTATTGATTACCTAAAAACTTGAGCCATGCACCTGAACCGGCCATCTACTACTACTATACATCTTGCCTTGGATTCGTGCGTTTCCTAGAATTCTTCTTGTGATCCAATTCTCGGAAATACAGGTGTGGCACATTCTTGGAATTCTTCGGTGATTCGATTCTTAGAAATGTGGGTGTGGCACTTTCCAGAAATTCTTGGAAGTGATCTTATCGATTTTTTTCCTAGAATGATGAGTACTTAAGGAGGTATTGATCATATAATACTATGACGGGAATAATGAATCAACCAATTCTGGAGATCAATGTCCCAATTTTGAAACCTATGAAAGCTGTATATAATGCAAGTCAATCTATGATGAGAACGAGTGTTGAGACAGTTCAAAAACGAATAAATGAGTTCGCTGATTGGATCATTTCATATGTTCCACCTGAGGTTAAGAAGCCTATTAATGAAAAAGTTGAATCGTTGAAGAAGACTATCAATGATATCTACAACAAGCTGAAGAAAACCACTCCCAATATACGAAAGCAGAAGTCTGCATTGAAAGGATACTTGTCAACATATCGAATTGAAGGTACTGAAAAGACTGACTCGAAATCGTTTCTATCGAATAGCAAGGATAGATTTATTGAGCTATTGAAACAGCAAGAAAAACCAATCAAGATTAAACTGATTTTAGAATGCAAATTCGTAAAGAAGGAAATCTCAACATTTGCGCACTTTCATTCGAGTGTCAAAATCGTTACGGAAGCAACGAATTTAGAAGAGCTATATTTGGAAATAGCGGGAAATATTGAAGAGAAGATAAGCAAATTTCAAAAAGAAGGCTCAGGATGGATCTTCAGTAAAGTGGTTCAATTAGATATCCATATCGACAAATATCAACCTATAGCTGCTAAGTCCTACATAGACCTTCCACAGAAGCTCAAATCGAAGAAAGCGATCGTTAATCCAAAGAACGACGATAATCGGTGTTTTCAGTGGTGTGTGACTGAGGCTGTATATCCAAAGAATCGAGATCAGGAAAAGATCACTAAAATGATGAGATCAAATGCTGAGAAATTAAATTGGAAAGGAATAGAGTTTCCAATGCAATTAGACAAGATCGGCAAATTCGAGAAGAACAATTTGAAATTCGCAATTAACGTATATGGATATGACAATCAAGTGTATCCACTTCGAATAAGCGAAAATGAGAATAGAGAACAAACGATAAATTTGCTTATGATTTCGAACGATGAGACTAATCATTATTGCTGGATAAAGAATATGTCTAGATTGCTATCAGGTTCAAATAAGAATAGTCATATGCGGTATTATTGTGATCGATGCCTAATTTCATTCAAGAGCGATAAGAGTCTACGTAAGCATTCGGAATATTGTCGGAATCACGACGCTGTGAAAATGTCACTACCAGAGAAAGGCACTTCTTTAAAGTTCAAGAATTACAACAATTCAATGAGAGTTCCATTTGTCATCTATGCCGATTTCGAGTGCTTCACAGAATCGATTTCGTCTTGTCAACCAAATGAAGATAGAAGCTATACTGAAAGATATCAGAAACATAAGCCATCTGGGTACTGCTATATGATAAAATGCTATGATGATAAGGTATTCAAACCTAAGATAGTGAGATATACGGCTAAAAGTGAGGATGAAGATATTGGGATGAAGTTCGTCGAATCGATAGAAGAATCTACGAGAATGCTATATTCGAAATTCAAGTACAAGAAGCGAGTCAAGATGACTAAGAAAAACGAGATAGACTATAAGAAGGCTATAAATTGTCATATCTGTGGGTTAGAGTTACTTGATGATAAAGTGCTTGATCATGACCACATTAGTGGATACTATCGAGGTGCTGCTCACAATGATTGCAATTTGAACCACAAGATACCGAAGTTCATTTCAGTGATATTTCACAATCTAGCTGGATATGATGCGCATCTATTCATCAAAAATCTTGGAGTCTCAGATGGAAAAGTAGATTGCATTCCAAATAACGAGGAGAAATACGTCTCGTTCAAAAAGCAAGTCAAGGTTGACCAATTCGAAAAAGAGGGCAAAACCATAGTTGTGAATAGAGAAATTCGATTCATTGATAGTTTCAAGTTCATGGCATCAAGTCTAGATTCGTTAGTTCATAATCTCGATAAGAAACAGTTCAGGAATTTGAGTACGTTTTATAGTGGAGTGCAATTGGATCTGTTATTGAGAAAAGGAATCTATCCATACGACTACATGAATTCGCTAGAAAAATTGGATGAGCGAAAATTGCCACCAAAAGATGAATTCTATTCTAAGCTGAATGATTCGAGTATTTCGAATGAAGACTACAAGCATGCAAAGAAAGTATGGAAAACGTTCAAGATTAAGACTATGAGACAGTACCATGATTTATATTTGAAGTCGGATGTCGTTCTTCTTGCTGACGTATTCGAGAATTTCAGGGACGTTTGTATGAGCAACTATCAACTTGATCCATGTTGGTACTATACTCTTCCAGGATTGTCATGGGATGCTTTGTTGAAATCTACTCAAATCCAACTTGAGCTGCTAAGTGATTCAGATATGATTCTCATGTTTGAGGCTGGAATTCGAGGAGGAGTAAGCATGATCTCAAAACGGTATGCAAGAGCTAATAACAAGTATATGGATGACTATGATAAAACCAAGAAATCGACATTTATCAAATATCTAGATGCTAATAACCTATATGGCTGGGCAATGTCGCGAGATTTGCCAACATCTAATTTCCAATGGATGAATGAGAAAGAATTGAAGAGCTGGATAGATTATCCATGTATACTAGAAGTGGATTTAGAATATCCAGAAAATATTCACGATTTGCATAATGAATATCCAATTGCTCCCGAGAGAATGGGGATTAATGTTATTGAGAAACTCGTTCCTAATTTACGTGACAAGAAGAAATATGTATTACATCATCAAGCATTGAAATCGTATCTAGGTCTAGGATTGAAAATAACTATGATTCATCGAGGTATCAAATTCAATGAGTGCAATTGGATGAAAAAGTACATCAATCTAAATACGAAATTACGAACGGAAGCAAAGAACGACTTTGAAAAAGATTTCTTCAAATTGATGAACAACAGCGTCTTTGGCAAGACTATGGAAAATATTCGCCACAGAAAAGACATTAGATTAGTCACTCGAGATTCACAAGCAAAGAAATTAATTTGCCAACCTAATTACAAGGGTAGAACGATATTCTCAGAGAATCTGGCTGCAATTCACATGGGTAAGACTCAGTTGGTATTTAACAAGCCGATTTATGTTGGCATGTCTATTCTAGACCTAAGTAAGACTCTGATGTATGATTTTCATTATAACTATATCAAGAAGAAATACGATGATAGAGCACAACTTCTTTTCACTGATACCGACTCGTTAATGTATGAAATCGAAACGGAAGATTTCTATATGGATATTGAGAATGACATTGAATCCAAATTCGATACCTCTAACTATCCAGAAAATCATCCATCAGGAATTACATCTGGAATCAACAAGAAAGTCATTGGTATGATGAAAGATGAAACCGCAGGAGAAGAAATAACTGAATTCGTCGGTCTACGAGCAAAGCTCTATGCGTATAAGATCGATGAAAAAGAGTCAAAGCGATGTAAGGGAATCAAAAGATTAGTTGTAAAAAACGACATCTCATTTGAAGATTATAAGAACTGCCTGTTCAAGAAAGAATCATATACGAGAAAAATGAATGTAATTAGAAGTCACCAGCATGAAATTTATACTGAGACTGTCAATAAGACGGCTCTCAGCTGTGACGACGATAAACGAAATATCGAATCAGATGGAATCCACACTCTAGCGATTGGTTATAAAAAAATGAATTGAGTTATTGATACTTATACGTGAGCTATCATATGCTCTTTGGTGGTATGCCATTTGGAAGACCTCCGCTGGTGGTATACATGCTGTTCACAATACTTGGGAATGTAATACTTTCGATTTCTAGAAAATGCAATTGAAAAAATAGACTGTTATTTGAGAATGCTATCTGGTGGTAATTGAGTATCGTTTGGTACAACTTGCAATTCCTCTCTTACAAAAGAACGCTTTGGAGCTCCTTCAGAGAGATAGTATAAGACAGGTTGATTCAGTGAAATTATAGTTCTCAAAATGTTGTAAATTTCGATTGACCAAATAGGGTCAGTAGCACGTCGATTATTTCCACCTTCTTGTTCACCTGGAGCATAGAGGTATCTAACTTGTATTCCATTTGGTAGTCGAATCTCAGCTAAACCAATAGGCCTCTTGTACTCTTTTTCTTCTATGTCTACTTCTTTCATCTTTATGGCTTCAGATGGCATCTTCGCTGTTATTCTAGTAACTTCGCTATTAATGGCTTTGAATATTGAAGGCAAACGTCTTACCCATTTTCTGGATCTATCATCATCCATGAGCATTTCCTGAGCATATTGGTATGAGAATAGCTTTTCCGATAAGGTTCTATTTGCTCTTTCAACGAATGCTTGAGCTCTGTGATTACTAGGTTCACTTCTTTGAATGACTGTATCATGCTTATCCATTAGTTTCGTTACCAATCCCATGAACTCTCTACCAGCGTCAACGATCAGCGTCATAGGCCATTTCAATTTTCGAGAATATATTCTGGTGAAAGCTTTCGAGATCTCATTCGATTCTTTCGAAGTCAATGGCTCACCATCTTTGTACCTGCTAGCGACATCGACGACTACTAAAACATACTTGTAAGTCTTTCTTCCTATAGTATCATGTGGTAGAAATAATAGATCTGCTTGATGAATTTGGTTAGGTTTCGAGACATCCCAATAAGGTCTAGGAATATAATCAGGAGCTGGTAAGTATATCTGCCAAATTGCTTGTTTCTCAAGCCACTTTTTAGTAATGTCTTCACTAATGCTAGAAGCCAATGCTAACTTATGGATTGCTGAATACCCTTTCCAATAGCCTTCAGTTGAATAGTATATTTTAGAGAGCATTCTATTTGAATTCATATAAAGTCAAAACTCGATAGATCTTTATAGTAGTATGTCTCAACAAGCGATTTCAGAATTACTAGACGTCAATCGATCTTCTAAGCAGCCTTTTGGCTTGAAGGCTGAGAACACACTAAATCGGATAACTATGAATCCATCTTCAGCAAGCCCTGGAGAGACTCTATATGTGAACATCCCACAGTTATCGGAGAACATAGTCGTAGTTCCTAAAAGTGTAGCTCTACTATTTGATATCATAATTACAGGCCATGCAAATAGAACTCTCGTGAATAGCGTAGGAAGAAATCTAGTGAGTAGATTCAAAGTTCTCTTTGGTGGCGAAACGCTACAGGACACTCAACGTTATGATCTATTTCAAACATATCACGATTTATTCTTATCGAAAGAATAACTCGATAATAAGCTGCAGCAAGGGATCTCAACTGAAGATATCAGGAAACATAGAACTAGTGCTGGTGACAAAGGCTCAGACGACAAAGATGTAGCCTTAGCAGCAATACATGGAACAAAGTATAGGATTCCTCTAGACCATCCTATTCTAAATGATCACGGAGTCTTCTATCCAAAAGCGTTATTGCAATCACTTATATTCGAAATCACTCTTGCACCTATATCCGATATCGTAGTATACAGTGACACCACGATACCACCAACCTATAAACTTAGCAATATGGAATTGGAATATTCATGCATATCTAGCGAATACCTAGCACGTGAGGCTGCATCATCTTATCAAGTTGGAAAAGGATTCTTCTATGAGAACATCACACTCCATAAGACATACAATATTAAGACATCCGATAGTGTGATCAATGAGCACATCAATATGCCACGCAGAAGTATGTCTGGTATATTATGTCTATTTACTACTACATACACAGGAGGAGCACGAGATAGTGAAAAGTTTGCTAATCCTAAGATCACATCGGTTCATATCGATATCGATGGTCTTCCAAATCGTCTATACTCCAAAGGTATGCTACCATCAGACTTGTGGATCTCTGTTAGAAAACGTATCAAGGAAGGTCTCAATCAGAAAGACTTCTATGCTAATGATAAATTCGCATTGTGGATTGATCTAAGAACTTACTCCGATAACGATATTCATGGCTCAGGGCTTCAGTTAAACAACACACGAGATGGAGTACGATTAGAGATCAAGAGAAAGACTGGAAATGCAGTCACGTGTTACATGTATGTAGTAGCTGATGCTCTATTCAGTCTTATGAACTCTAACCTCCAATCGATAATGTATTAAGACATATTGTGACTAGATAAGTATACATGGAAGAGCTAGTAAATGATATCCCATTTCACTGCATGATTGTAGGACCAACGAACTCTGGTAAGACACAGTACTTGATTAGTCTGTTGAGAAATTCATATAGATATAAATTCGAGTACGTAGTTTTGATTTGTCCGACGTATGCTCACAATAAGATATACCACGATTTTGCAAAGAATGATAAACGTTTCATTGTCTTGTCACCAGACGCTAGCAACATTGATGAAATAGACGATCTGCTGTCATGCTGTAAGGATCTATTTTCTGATACTAATACACTGATTATCTTAGATGATTGTGCGTTTTCTAAAGATCTCAAACAACGATCTAACCACTTCATAAATCTCGCGTTTTCAGGTAGGCATATTGGAATATCAGTTTGGGTGTTGACTCAACAGCTTACATCAATAGCAAAAGCCTTCAGAGAGAATGTAGCTTGTGTGATTTCATTCTACAATCCAAGTCAAATTAGCATGAAGACATTGTTCGATGACTATGGAGGAGACCTATATATTGAAGACAAGAAGAAATTCATGAAACTATTGAAATCAGAAAACTATGCTAAGGTGTGCATGTGCTTACGTTATCCATTTCATTGCTATCTCGAGATACCTTGTGCAAATGGACATAAGCAATAATCTATAATATATATAGTAATATATGTCGATAGTTGAAGAACACGATTTGAGCATTCCATATGATGATTTGAAGATATCTACAATGACGATAGTATGCAAGTTCAATGGTGTGAAGTTCAATATCGATAACATATCAAAATTCATACATGAAACGAACTCGAAAAAGAGTAAGTCTAAGAAGAGCTTCCTCGATCAGGCCACTATTAGCATGAAATCGGACTACGACGATAAGTATCTGAATGTGAAATTATTCAAGAATGGGTCTGTGCAAATGACTGGTTGTAAGAGCATAGAAGGAATTGTTGAAGTTCTTCATAAATTATGTGAAGACTTATGGCCAATTGTTGCTATCATCAATTCAGACAAGAAGCTTGTAATGAAACCTTTTGCTGAGAACATGCAGTCAATGACTATTGATAGTGTTTACGATTTCAAGATATGCATGCTAAATTGTGTATTCAATATTGGATTTGTTGTAGATCGAATGCTTCTCTACAAATACCTTATGGAAATAGGTATAGAAGCTCGATGCAATCTCGATAGACATGCTTGCGTTAATATCAAGTATAGCTATGAAGACAGCTTTGGAAAGAGGAAGATATCGTTATTCGTGTTTGCAAGTGGTTCCATTGTCATTGCTGGAGCGACATGCATGAAGCAAATAGTATCTGCATATGAGTTCATTTCAATTCTGCTAATCGATAATTACAAGAGAATCGTATTTATTGATGTATTGCAACTGATATAAGCGATATTTGGTATATACAATCTATAGTGAGTGATGTCAATAGTTGAAGAATATATGAATGACAATGCTAACATCGTTATTGAGGAAGTAGTAGAGAAACAAACTAAGAAAGCACCATCGGTTGCTGTTGCTAGGAAGACATACGATAAGAACGACATTGAAGATAAGCGTGAATCTCTATCGATTTTAGCAGTCTTGGGGACGACCTATGAATTCATTGGCCTAGACATGAGTCTAGGTGACGTCAAGAAACTGACTGCAAAAGACGTTGAAAGGTACTATAATCGTTATCAAATCATCATGGGAAGCAAATTAGTTACCAATGGTCTAGTAGATACGGCCATACAAACTGGTGTGCAATTGCTTTCTCATATGCTCTCCATAGACAACAAAGAAGAACTGTGTAACGATTTGCAAACGAATGAATTGGTCAAGCAAGAACTTACTAGCATTGCTGGATATATCGTTCTGAAAGGAGGTCGTATGGTAGCTCTAGCAAGTGGTCTAGTGCAAGTTGCGAAACACGTTAATATCAATCCTAAGGACAATTTCGATGCTCTTATTAAAGATACAACCTCATAGTATATTATAATGACATTGACTAGTAGAAAATTTGAAGATAGCAATCTTGGATTCCATATTGATGCATTCATCGATGATAAACAGAACACGTACTTTATAGCGAAAGACGTTGCAAAAGCACTAGGTTATGTCGATACTGACCAAGCAATAAGGAGGCATGTGGAATCAGAAGACAAACACACATACCCTATCAATTCTACGGGTCAGGTCAGACACCAAATAATAATCAATGAAGGTGGCCTATATTCACTCATTCTTGGTTCACGATTAGATTCAGCTAAAGCGTTCAAGAAGTGGGTCACATCAATAGTGCTACCATCTGTCAGGAAATATGGATACTATGCAGCTTTCAATAATTCAAATACACTAATATTCAAGATAGAAGATGAATATGATCTGCATACAAAAGTTGTGCAATACATTAGGCGTTTCCATTCTAATGTCATAATGGTTCCTGGACTCGGTGAAAATCAAACTACACCTACAAGAAGAATCGATTCTTATAAGAAAGGCTATATGAAAGGTCAGCCTGATCTCATCATAGATAATTACCATATGAAGTATCGCGGTCTATGCATTGAATTCAAGACTCCTAAATGTAATGGCATCATATCAAAAGAACAAAGAGACTTACTGAAAAGATATGAAGAGAATGGATACAAGTGTATAGTTTCCAATGATTATGATCTAACTATTAGAGAAGTAGATTGCTATTGCCGTAATATTCGAGTCTTGTGTATTCATTGTAATAGGAAGTTCATTTCGAGTTATACATTGAATCGTCATAAGAAGTATTTCCATAAGATCTCTTGACTATATGTTGGAACCTGTTGGAATCTCTTGCAATCTCTTGATAACACTGTTGGAATCTCTTGACAACATTGTTGGAACCTCTTGAATGTCTCTTGACTATCTCTTGACTATCTCTTGATAACACTGTTGGGATCTCTTGCAATCTCTTGAACGTCTCTTGATGATCTCTTGACTATCTGTTGGAATCTCTTGACAACACTGTTGGAACCTCTCGAATGTCTCTTGACTATCTCTTGATAACGCTGTTGGGATCTCTTGACAATCTCTTGATGATCTCTTGAATGTCTCTTGACTATCTCTTGATAACGCTGTTGGGATCTCTTGACAATCTCTTGATGATCTCTTGAGCAGACTCTCGATCTAAACACTAGTTACGATAATACGTTATAGTAGAATGACAGACATTAGTGAGCAAATTACAAAGGAACCAGAGAATGATAAGCCTACATCCAAGCAAAAGGATCCTAAGAAGGTCGAAGCTGGTAAGCGACTAGCAGAATACCATAGAAAGGCAAAGGCAAAGGCTCTCGAAATGGAACCAATACAAGAGGAATCGTATTCGAAGTACATACCAGAGTTATCATTTACCACTGTATTGACGATAGTTGGAATAGGTTTGACTGCCACAGATCTATTCTTCAAGTATAGAAACAATAAAGTCAGTGACAGTAATCGCGAAGATACAATAGAACACAATACGATAGAAGAAAGTGATGCAAGACCATCGACAAGAGCTGTTATTCACAAAGCAGGAATGGAATAGCATCCATCTAAAGTCAAAATGGCATGTATAAGATATCATGGTTGAGAACAAACTAGTCAAGACATTCACAGATGCATCAATCCTGGTTGGAGCCTCAGCTGCCATAGGTTATCTATCGAAGAAGATGATGAAAGAGTCATTCCTAAACGATCCATCCTCTAGCATTACGAATTACGGTAAGTGGGTATTAGTACTGTCTGGAAGCATTTACTTGAAAGACTACCTCGAAGATAAGAAGATAATCCCTAAGTCACTTTAAAATAAATCGTGTTATAAGACATATATATGGCAACGATAGCTATCATGATTGGTGGAGCAATCCTCAATGCAACAACATTCGTAGGAGGATCGTACTTAGCTAAGTATCTATCTGGTGGGAATTCAGATGAAGAACGAATAAGGCATGACAAAGCTCTAGAAAAATACCAACACGATATGGGAGAGTGGGAGAAGAAGAAAAGAGAATACCAAGATTGGCTATCTGAAAAATACAATAATAGAATTCAAGCTGACGATAACGACAAAGAGGTCGATCACGCATTTCAACTATACGCTCAAATGCATCCAGATGTCGATTTGAATGAACCGCAGCTATCTAGCTACTACAAGCCTAGTATTAAGCAACGACAATACGAAATGGCATACGTTGGCAGTGGCATAATAGCCATCATATATATAGCTACTAAGTTCATAAAAAAAGTACTCCAATAGTGCTAATCATAGATGGATGTCGATCCTGATACAGATAATAGAAATCCTTTTGATCATGATGTCAATCATGGCAATGATGATGACAATGGTTATGAAATGTCTCATATGACATCGACTCATAGTAGACCTTATACTAGGTATCATAACAACGAAGAAACGACATTCATAGAAAATACTGACGATATGACACCATTGATAGCTAGAGAAAATAGAACCAGTGAGGCTTGGGAGAGAATTCGTGGAAGATTTCCAAATGTTGATCATAGTAAGTTCTTAGCAACGATTGATGAATGGGATCAAGTCGTCGTTCGACTCAATAAATCAAGTGGAAGGAGCCGTTCACTATTCATTGGTGACAAATTGAATGGAAAATTACCTAAAATGCTCATCAAGGCTCTCGGTAAGTCATCGACTATAGTAATAGACGAAAATGAAGAAAACATATCTAGAAAAAGAGTCAAATTGGAAGAGTTAGAAAGAGAGTTGGATGAAGCTTCTCAAATTGGTAGTGAAGACATTAGAGGACAGCTAGACAAGTCGCTTCGAGAGCAAATCATAGAAAAACATGCTGAGATCGAACAGCTGGAACATGTGAATGAAGTAATAGAAGAACGAATGTCTCTAAAAGATCGTATAAAGTCTATATTCAAGAAATACGGGTTCACTATCGTTGCTGTCCTATCATCCATTGGAGTCATTATTGGAGTTATCGTTAGCAGTTTGCGGAATGGCTTATCTAGTGTTGCAAAGGGTGTTGGAAATGGTTTGAAAGCCATTGGAAAGAAACTAGGCGAAATACTACCGGGAATGATTGGAGCAATCGCTAGCTTCATATTCAGAACAGCTGGTGAAGTCATTAGTTTCTTGGCCAAGAATGCATGGCTAATTATCATGGCTGTAGTTGTTTATGTTGTAGAACGATATAAAAAGAGATAATAGACTATAGGGTATAATGGTAGTGCTATACGTCGAAATGAAGAAAGCCAATGAGACTGTATATTTAATACATCCAATTGAAGTTGGAAAGCATATATCACTGATAAGCTGCAATTTCGAGAACGACTTATACGATCTCATGAGTGAAGGTATGGTTTCTGATACGCATGGCAATATAAGACTTCGTATTCCTAAGGGCGATTACGACGTAAAAAGCTTCAAGATCACAGTAGATAAAGCCGTTTCAGTTGGAGACAAGCCAATCTCCATAGAAATTTCAGAAAATAAAGCATACCTCATTCCTACAGTAGACATTGTACTAAATGACAGCTTAGCTAAACTACTTGATATTGGAACGACATTGAAACATAGATCTCGAAACGAGATTCAGATCGTGAAGATATCCGACATAATATACATTCATTGCGACCTCATCGATTCTACACAAGTCCTGAGGCAAGGCGAGTATTCGCAAATCATATCGTCTATAGAGTTGAGCAAGAAAGGATGTCATACGCTTCTAATAGACCACTCAAAGTTGGTACTGTAGACATCAACCATACCAACAGCATTCAGCTATGGGTAACGGATAGCAACGAAATGATATATTCTGGAATATTTCCAATGTATTTGGTGCTTGAAATCGCTTAGAGAATGTAGCCTATACATTAGTATAATGGTAGTGCTATACATTGAAATGAAGAAATCTGATGAGACCATTTACTTGAAACACCCAATTGAAGTTAGAAAGCATGTCTCACTAATCAGCTGCAACTTCATTGACAATATCATATAACCTTGTCGATGTTGGAACAATCTCTGACATCACTGACATAGAAATACTGCGCTTTCCAAGAGGAAAATACAATATACAAGCAATTGTGAATGTCATATACAAAACCAATCCAATAACCGAGAAGCTATTTCGCATAGAATACTCGCATGGTAAGACCTACATCATTCCTAGTATGTATCTTACTTTGAGTGAAAGCCTAGCCAAACTACTTACCATCAATAAGGTCTTGAAAAAGAAGTCTAGAAATGAAATTAGAATATGGAAAGCATACAACCTTACAAGCGAAGGCACAATCTCCCATGCAAATGGCAATGTAATATTTAGATTCCCTATAGGAAATCATACTTATAAGACTATAGCTAGCATCTTCTATGAAGTCAATGGAAATATGAATCCACTGAGTAATCCCATTATAGGCCACCAATACGATAACAATGAATGGCGAATCTATACCAATTACGATCTCGTATTGAATGATAGTATGGCTAAGCTGCTAAACATCGATAGACGCATCAAAGGACCTAGTAGAACCCGTTTCCACATATATCAAACTATCAACCTTCCAGAAAACGGTATAGTATTTGATATAGATGACGATGAGATATACAACATTCCCAAAGGGAATTACGACTTAGAATGGATCGTAAGTATATTGAGTGCGATTGCTAATTCAAATAACATGATTAACATCGAAACTACAAATGGAAATGTGTATATTGTTCCTACAATAGATATCCAGATAAGTGAGAACTTAGTTAGACTACTGAATATTAACAGTACATTGAATGCATGGTCTAGAAACAAGATCGACGTCATAGAGAGCACTAATATTGTATACATCCATTGCGATCTCGTTGATCCAATGCAAGTTACAAATGGAACCAAGCATTTGCAAATCTTAACATCTATTGGGCTAGACAAGGTTGGAGATAGGATATCACATGCTCCTAATGATAGACTCAACATTAGCGTTAGAGAGATCAACTACACTAATAGCATTCGTTTATGGGTAACGGATAGCAATAACGACATGATAAATGATGGAATGTATCCAATGCGAATCGTGCTAGAAGTTATTTAGAAAGATGACTGTAATGATAACTATATGGTCGACTACGATAGAATCTATCCTGATATCCCATTACAGAATATGAAAACTGGAGAAGACTTCAGGCTCCATAAAGTCAATACCGTCTTGTCAGAATTAGGTAATGAAATCAAACACTATGAAAAGGTACAGAAGAAATATGTGAGAACTCGAGGAATCTTCCACAATATCGCTGTGGGAAGTGCTGCACTTTCAGTCATCCTAACTACCTCAGCTATAACAACTTCATTGTCTGGAATAGGTATCATTGTTGGAATATCTACAGGAGTATTTGCTGGTGTGTGTTCCATAGTCTCGGCTTCTTGTGCAACAGCTACGAAATCGTTGACTAAGAAGGTGTCCAAGCATGAAAAGACAGTCATGTTAGCCAAAGCGAAATTGAATACGATTAGTGACTTAGTATCGAAAGCATTGAATGATAACAAGATAAGCAATGAAGAATTCGAATTGATCATGGTTGAGTCCAACAAATATGAAGTCTTGAAAGCCGAAATCCGTCAAAGTGCACCAACAGAGGTATCCAAAAAAAAGGACGTCGTAGACACTCAGAAAATACGAGAAGAGGCAAAACAGGAACTCATAAGACAACTAATAAGACCAGAGAAATAACATACTCATATGACGTAACACCATATGGAGGATTCATCTACAAACTCCGATATGAGAAGTATACATAGAGAGTAGACTAGTAATACAATCATAACATGGATATAGAATCTGATAAGGAAGCCTTCCATCGATATTACCCAAATGCAAAGATAAGTGATCATGATGTGACGATCATTATAGAGAAATTCAATAGAACACATCCTAAGATTGATTTTAGAACTCACTTACGAAAACTGAACTTACTATGGGATAAATTCAAACGACGCTATCCTCATGCTAATCTAAGCAAATTCTATAAGGAATCAACTGAAGAGAAAGATGGAATCATTCACTACGATGTCTTCTTCAAAGGACCAGATATGGACCATGCCGTATTCGGCAACAAACGGTATATTGACAATATCGATTCCATTTCAATTGCTGACAAGCAAGCTATGGAGCACGCATTAGGACACATACAAGAGTTTCCAGATTCCCTATTACCAACTAGTCGAAAGTATCCAATCCACCAAATTCCATTTACACAAACAACTACAGATATTGCCCCATCATTGAAAGAAATGAGAATTCACGTTTCTCAAACTCAAAACTTCATCATAAAATTTCGTGATATCTTCAAGCAAACGACAGTGACTTTCAAAACTGGTAAGCAACCACATCATTGGTTAGGTGCACCTGACTATGGATACTGGCCTCAGCAATTGAACTTCGCTGTATGGTGTGCTACTTCAGGCTGTGGAATTAGCTTACATGAACGCTATCCTCCAGTAGTTCAATCATTCGTCAAATTCCACGTTTACTTTACTGTGAGAAGAATCCTATATGAGTTGGGAACTCCATTACCAGATGATCACGTATTCAAACAAACAGACAATCACTATAGCAAAGTTGCTTTCCAACGACTATGCAATGAATTCAATCTTCCTACGAATCCAGACTTCAGGTGGAAGGGAGGTCGTAATCATGGTCTTGGAGATATCTTTCTCTACTACTCTGGTGATGGTTATCAAAACGTTCATGTAATTCGTGGATACGATACAGAAGCCAACATGTATCCAAATCCTGATGGCGAGTTATTCCCCGATGAGGGCAGCAAAGCCGATAAAGGAAATCTAATTTCATTCATTCGTAATGATGACCATGATGGTAAACAATATTCTTGGTTTGCTAACGATAGAAGTCACGGATTAACCAAATCTGGAATGGCTAGATTGAATAGGTCAGTTGAAGCATTCGTTTATTGCATATTAGGCAGTCAAGTCAGTACGCGATCAACCATTATTGGAACTGGTGGAAGTGCTATTGAAACTCAACAACAGATGTTGGTGCTTTTCGAGAGTTCCATAATCGAAGGAAACATATCAAAGAGCATACAACGATATCAACTATCCGTTCAAGAGGCAAAGCTAAGACTCGACTTAGCCATTGCTCCAGGAATTTGGTTGATGCCCTCGAATCTAATCATAAATACACAAAGCATAATAGGTTATAACAACAAGCTATTGAAAGCAACTAGCGATATGACATTCGGCTCTAACGATTCACTAAACGTAACAGCAAAGTCTGTAGGAATAAAGCATAACATAGGCCATTCAAAAGTCGATCTACCTCATCAACAGCAGGAAACTAAGCCAACTATAGCTATACATTCACCAGCATCTCATGAAACCAATATAGACATCAAGCCAACTACATCATCTCACGAAATCAATCTAATTGCATTGACGATTGCTGCAGCAGGATTGGGTTGGTATCTATTCACCTAAACGCCTGTCACAATGAATACCATCTTTCTTCAATTTCCACTTTAATATAATGTAGGAGCACTCCTACGGTATATTAGTACTAAGTTTCAATTCACTTGGTATTAATTATCATTACATTTCACTTTTGCTTCTTTGGTCTAATGTTAGGTGATCTCTTATAGTCTTCAGGAAGGTCTTCTTTCGCGATATACTTGAATGTGTATCCACATTTGTCCTTCTTCGAGATACCTGTCTTGCATTTGTTCAAACCCTCACAAACCATTTTAACGATGCCAGCATTGATTCCAAGATGCTGTTGAATGGCATGCATGCTATCGAAATGAGTCACTTCTTTTGTATCTAGGTTAGTAGCCATAACGCTATGTTTATTCTTGTGATTGTTCTTAACAAATGAATAGTCTCTGGACTTACGAGTCTTCAAAATTGGTTGATCCATCATTCCAGTCATGTTATTATATAGACGATAACTCTTTAACATAGTAGCACCATAGTAAGAGAAGAATTCCAAGAATGTGCCACACCCATATTTCCGAGAATTGGATCAATAAAGAATTCTAGGAAACGCATGAATCCATGGCATGATGTATAGTAGTAGTGAATGGCTGGTTCAGGCGCATGGCTCAAGTTTTTTTTTGGTAACCAATAATTTGACCTTGACATTATTTCCGAGAATTGGATCAATAAAGAATTCCAGGAATTTGCCCACGTGATAATTGATCTTGTCCACGTGATTATTTCCGAGAATTGGATTGCCAAAGAATTCCAGGAATGTGCCACGCCCTAGAATGTGCCACGCCCTTATTTCCGAGAATTGGATTGCCAAAGAATTCCAGGAATTGGATCCAAAGGCAAAAAGCGCCAGAACCGGCCATTCACTACTACTCAAATCGCTTCATCGATATCTCCGGAACAAAGTGAAAGAAACCGATGAAATTTGGTGTGAAGCCGTGCTTAGGTAAGCTCTAATGCACTAGTCAATTGAAACCCCGGCCCCCCGACCCCCGGGACATAGCGGGGCATTAACGGGGACATGGCCGTGGAATAACGCACATTTAACGCTGCATTTTCTCAGTGGAACGGGGAAAGTAACGATTTGCAAAATTTGCGGGGATTTTAGCGGTGGTTTTAGCGGTGGTTCTAACGCCAGCCACGACAGGGCGGGACTGGGCCGGAGATCAAACATGGCGGAAGCTAGGGACACGAAAAAATCGTAGTTAATTTAAACAAGTCCTGGGTGTTTATACTGAGTTAAGTCACGAGTAGTAGACCAGGAAGTGTTTATTATTACACACTCTTTGTTACATGTATTTGCGCGTCACGGCAAAATATCAGATTTTAAAAATATATTTAAACGCAGCTGCATGACATTTCCTTTATATTCCTTTGTCGCATTGTTTTTTTTTGTTTACAGACAACGGTTTCTGATAAACAAGACAATGGTGGAGACTATAAAAGTGCGGAAAACATGTATAGTAATAGAAAATGTACAGGGGCGGATCCAGGATTTTGTGAAAGGGGGGTTTGCAAAAGGATTTTTTTTTAATCTAGAGATTTTAAAAATGAATTTACAGTGATTTACAGGAATCAAGTGGGTGTTGCAACCCCCGAAACCCCTCCCCTGGATCCGCTAGTGATGTGCTACAGACAATATCAAGACAAGATGAAAGGCTGATTGTACGGTACTGGGAATATATATAATTACTACCGATATTTCGGTTGGCACGGCCAACCTTCCTCAGGGTACACAATTATTATAAAATTAATTAATTATTATTATAGGGAGACAATGTATTTTTTTCAAATAATGGAACAACAGATTTAAGCTTATGTATGTATATTCAATTTTTCAATGCCTCCTCCCAAATGAAAATTCTGAAGCACATGCCGGGGCCATAGGGGCGGGTATTGTAACAGTCAACTGTCTCCGATGGGCGGGGAAAAGATCAAAATGTAACACTGTATAAATGTTACATTCCCCGCTATGTCCCGGGGGCCGGGTCGGGGGGCCGGAGTTTCCATTGACTAGTGCATAAACTGTATCAAAAGCACAACTTGGTAGAGTTCATAGTTTCGAAGTTAGCAATTTGATGACGTCACATGAAATCGATCTATACAACACTGGTCCATTATGCTTGGAATGAACAGGAACCATGTAATATTTAACTTTGTTGTTAGTAGTGAAGTTCATATTGCCATTTAACTTTCATGCTATTTGGTGTAACAATGAGATGTACTGTTGATGATGTGACAACTTTCAGGATAAGTAATGAAAATTACATGTACCTAGATATCATCCAAACTTCAGAGCTGAAATAAAGCTTGCGCGCTCTTCAGAACGAATGAGATGAGTGATCCATTTTAAAAACTGGTTGCAGGGGCCCGTTTCTCGAAAGCCCCGATAACTTACCGGATCCGATAATACCATTAAAAATGGAAAAAACATATTGCTTACCGGGACCGGTAAGATATCAAGTTATCGGGGCTTTCGAGAAACGGGCCCCTGGCCGTAGCTAGCAGGGAGACAAGCGGGGTATCTGCCACCCCCCCCCCCCCCCCCCCCCCTAAAAAAAATAACCTGGTGAAGAATAATAGAAACTTAAGATTAGAAAATACTCGCTTAACCATTTGGGGAGTTTTACATACGTTTTACGCATGTAACCTATCTGAAATAGCTGAAAATGGCATTTCAGAGCTTCTATATTTCAAAATTTTAAAAAACACTTATATGTTCGTTCCTGGGCCTTCCCTGAGTTGGCAGAACGCCCAGTAAAATATAAACTGATCGACATCTTGAGATTGTAACGCCTAATTACCGCGAGAAAGGTCTCATTTTGTTGGCAGAAGGCCCAGTAAAATATAAAGTGATCGACATCTTGGAATTACCGTGGGAAAGGTCTCATTTCATTGGTTAGAAATCTTATCTAAAGAACTAGGTTTAGTGAAGATCTTTCTCATAAACGATATAAGAGCGCGGCTTGTAATTTCACGAAGAACGCACACTCGATCAAATACTTGAAAATAAGAGTAAACGGATTCTAATTCTACTTTAGAATTGAGGTACAATTTTAAACTATATATTTATATTTGTGATTTATTACACTCACCGGTATTTTATTCTGCCTTCGAGCTACACTCATCCCCTTCAAGGACCGTTCAACGCTAGACTTCGGCGTGAGACATATTCCCGGGAAACCAAACCTTCTGTGCAATACAGAACCTTGTAAACAAGTCCATCATTTCATAAAGTTGATTTTTCTGCCATCACAGTGTGTAGTCTCCGTGTAAAATACTTCTGTAGCTCTGAATGCCACTCGCCCGACAGCTCACAGTGCCTCAAACTCGTCCCAGAGGCTTCCTCGCTCGTATTCCGAATAGCCTGTGTACAGCCGTACGTCTCCCCTCAAAACTCGGGAAGGGACGTCTGTGCTACACTGTCGTTTATCGTGTTCCGGCATAATTTTGCATAAATTACATCTCGATTTCCATTGGCCGAGAAACACTAGACGTTACACATTGTAGATTTCAGATTGTTCATTTCCTATTGTTAACGGCAATGCAAGAGACAAAGAGGGAGGACGGGCTGGGAAGCGGGGGAAATAAAATAAATTCTCTTCTTCGATAGCCTATACACAGACCTCCGTAATCCCTTCAAAGGAAGGGATTTGGAGATCTTTCTTTCCTCGAGGAAGTGGAAGATTGGATGAATTCGAGAGTTTGAGAACCACGTGAACTCGAGGTTTGAGAAGTCGCGCTCGGATTTTCCCACGGAGCCAGAACTAAGGTCAACATAACCGCTAAGCCAATCAGCACCCGCTACGAGGCACCAGCCAATCAGCGACTGGTTACACCATTCCTGTAACTATCCACGTGACCTAGAACACGATTAACTCATCCGTAGTACAGACCTCCTTTTCCTTCCTTTGAAGGGATTACAGAGGTCTGTGTTCAGGCTAATTCCGAACAGCATACGATTTGATATTGATTGATTTTTTGCTAACGGCTGGCTAGCTAGACATCATTCGCTCACCTCACGCAAAAACTCGTTCCTGCGCATATGCGCATCCACGGGTTAAAAATGTTATCAGATCCTCAATGTTAATATCGTAATGTCCAATAATATTTTTTTTATAAAAATAAATACATTCCTTATAAATCTACTATCCATTAAGCTCTATAAATTTAACTGTCATATATATAACAATATAGGCAATACTGTTAAGATTTAGAAATGATCGTGTTTTTCCATCCTCAGACCTTTCACTGCCTCCATCCTCGTAAGATGTCCTTCAAGAAGATGGACCCTTCCTGTACGATGGGTTTCTACTGTAACTCTAAGGCAGACTTCGAGTCGTTCTGCCAACATGCATCAGAGGTAACATGAGGTTTCTTAGTTTAACTGATACAGAAATGCTTTTTGACTCAAGGGTCTACGAAAATTTTGGAAACTTTGGTGTCTGTAATTCTTCTTCTGCTCGCCCACGCCCTGTTTCTCTCTGGCTCTCTAAATAGTGATGTAACTGAGATCATAGCCGCTGGGAGACTCCACCTGTGCGAGTCGTTTACCAGAGTCTTTATATATTATATCATTAAAAGCAAAGGGCCAAGGACAGAACCAGGTGGAACTCCATTGTTAAATATTTCACTTTCGTATCCGAAAATTACAGTTTGTCCACTACCATACATTCGTCTGTAAATTGACAAACTGTGCATGCTTGTAAGATTGTAATAGACTCCCTTAAAGTGCACATGAAGCGAAATTTTGTTCACATGTCTCTAATATTTAGCATTTCCAAAGTTTCAAAAGTTAAGGGGGAAATTGATGATTTTAGAAGCCGTGAAAGTCGCCCTACTTTGCTCTCAAAAATGTTCTTCTAATCATGCGGCCAAAATGACATCACGTTGGTTGCATATCTACCAATTATATTTTTGAGAATGTTTAAGTTTATAGTCGTTTTATTTACATATTGAAATGTCAAATTACGAAGACAATCGCTTCATCGTGCACATTAAATTGAGAATACTTGATCAATTGGAAGTGCTCTTTTGAGCCATTGGTTATGAAGTTCGTTAAGGTTTTAGATTCCCTTGTAAACCCTCATTTACGCTTGTTTAATTTTTATCAGGTGTTAAAGCCACCGATGCAACGAGGGGATTACCCCATGTTTATCTTCGCCCAAAGTCGGACGCCTTCGGTTCCCGATGGTGTCGTCAGAGCTGCTCGTCTTTCCGAAAGTCTTGTCGAGAACAATAGCTCATCGAGTTCCGAACCAGAGACGAAGACCTTGAGTCGGAATCCCACCCGGGACGAATATGTATTGATTTAGTTCTCTTTTTCTAGAAGAAAAATAAGTCTTCCTTCTGAATTTTTTTACAGATATAAGTGTAAATAGAAGATAAAAGTGGAATCGTAGAAGATAGATTATATTATAGCCTCACACAATCTTATCATGCCAGTTTCGTATCCGAAAATACGCTGTACGCGATGATTCTATACACGCATTTGCTCTGTGTGATGTTAAACATTCGTTAATACCAGCAACGAGGGGGACTTAACACTGTGCACCTCGTTGGGTAGGAGCTCATGTTCGATTCAGTCGAGTTCGTTCAGTTTATCAGTGGCTTTAGATATGTCATTTATATATATATAATATTTAACATTAGAATCGGACTAAGGGCGCATTGCATTTACACGAGCCAACTGGTCTGATCAGAAATAAAACACTTCTGTTCTGAGAACTGGTGCGGGACAGACTGGTCCTACTCAGAACTAGTTCTATCCCACAATGCACTGGAACCGTCGCCTCCACGTGCTTATTTCTAGCAAACCTTTCTTTTTGTGCCAACCAGAACCAGTCCATCCCGGGCTGGGTAACTGCCTCGTACCCAACAGATATCAGAGAGCAAAGGACCACGGGAAGTGATCAGAGGTAGAGCAAAGGACCACGGGAAGGGTGAACGTGCTCCCTTGCGCCTCGTCTCACCAAAAGCGCAGGCGGGGTAACGGGAAGCACCCTTACACTGAGTAAATGCCTCTCTATAGTCATCGTATTAAGCGGTAATTTTCGAATACGAAACAAGATTATTAATGACTATGATTTTAAACGCTCAAAGAAAACCAGTTAAAGAACAAATAACTGGAGAGGAGCGGGCACAAGTGGATCAGGCTTCCTATATTAGACTGTTGGGGATGAACATTTAAATAAAGTTAAGCTTATTTTTCCTCACATTAATTCATGAAAACAGGCCATTAGCTATTTTCGCGCTCTCCTTTCAAAACCATTTACAAGAGTCACATGATGGGAGCCGAACAACACCAATACCAATGCTTTATTTGTACTTCCTATTATAGTTACAATATCAATGTTTGAGACAAATTAACAACACTGAAGTAGCAGGGCACCCGAAATACGTGCTTGACGTGACTTTTGTTTTGCCATTTCCAACTTATTGACTGAGGGGAGGGCTGGACGAGAAAATATTTGTGCTCGGTCCGTATGTCATGACCTCAAGCCAAATATTTTCCCGTCCGACCCTTCCCTCAGTCAATAATTTTCATACCATGTAGGGTATCATTATACCACCGAAACTAAAAATTAATAATTAGTTCACGTTAATTTGACGGCGAGTAACGGTCCTTACGAGTTGCACTTGTTAATTTCCTGTTTTTGGTTCGAGTATCGTTCTTATGGTTCATTAATCAGTTAATAAATTTTTAAGGATCAAGGGTATTTTGAACATTTCTCTAAAAATTGAAGTTCATTCAGTTTTTAAACGTGAACTCCCCGTTTTGCCGCATCAAACCCATTACGTGAATTGAAGCTGAAAAATAGTACGAACAATTCACTTCAATTTTTCCAGCCACTTTTGTGGTTATAAACTTCCAAATTTCCAGGCAATTCCCCATTTGCACGTGACGTCATCGCCGCCATCTTGGTCAGTTGACGTTTACAAAATATTTCTCGTTGGTTTTCCTTGTTGGATCAACCAACATGGCTGCCACGTCTTTGTCATTTGAATCTCTGGCAAGAATAGTATTATTAAGAGTGAATGCGACGTTTTAATGAAAGAACGTTTTTTTTTATATATTACGACAGCAGAATCAAATGTGTACATAAGTTGTAAATGGAATTATAAATGCTAATTATATATTATAATATACAAATTGCTATATTGTTGACCATGAGATAAATAAATATGAAACTATTTAAACTGTTTAGTTGAAGTACTATTTCAAACACGAATTCATGTGTTTTATCACGGGTTCCAAATACCAAGAAAACAATGCGACAGGGATGCAGATGCATATCTGTGATGTAATCCGTATAGATCCTTTGCATGTAATAATATAATAATAATAACGTCTTTATTTAAAGAGGGTAATACATAATAGTGTACAACACTAAGAAACCTGTAGCCCTCATAACAATAATACAATACAGTTTATATAAAATGCTTAATACTAATATACTAATAAAGCTATTTATATGATCTATTTAATAAATATATAAGCTAACTATAACAGATACGATATAAACACCTAAGTCACCACCCACTCCACCCCCCCCCCGCCACCCATCACCCCATCCTCGCAAAAAAGTAAATAAGATAAGGCCCCTAGTCTCCACCTCCCCACCCAGAGAAATTTAAATATAAAAATGCTTAAGTTCTAAATGTAAATTCTAAAATCTGAGATATTGTATAAAATAATACATTTTAAAAGAACGACAAAATAAAATATGTTAAGGTCTAAAATGATTTAGAGAAAGCTGCTCATTCAGTAAGTATTTCTGATAACATTTCTTGAATGAGTAGACATTTGGCAGCTTCCTCAAGTTCAAAGGCAGACTGTTCCATAGCTTGGTTGTACTGACTGAAAAAGTTCTTCCACCTTCTGTCTACGTATAAAAGAAGGACAAATAAAGTTTGTGTCTGCATATCTGGTACGTCTAGAATGAACCTCACTATTTAGCTTTAAAAGTTCAGAAATATAAGGAGCTGTAACTCCTAGCAGCCGCTTAAAGGCAATTGTACATTTGGCTACTTTGACTTCTTCGTAAAATGGTAGCCAGTTGAGGTTGTTAAACAGCGGAACTGATGGTGACTGAGGTTTGGCGTCTAAAATAATTATCACAGCCCTTTTTTACAGCCTCGGCACCCTAGCTAGATTATCTTTATTACTGCAGCTGGACCATACTATACTGGCATAGGTTATTACTGGCTTAATTACTGAGGTATAGTATAACATTCTCTGCTTAACTGGAATACAAGACTTAATCCTATTTAAAATGCCAATGCGCTGTGCAAGTTTTTTGCATAGTTTATCAATGTGTTCAGAGAAAGTTAAATCCTGGTCAATCTCTAGTCCTAAGAGTTTTACACATGGGACTTGATCAAGGTGTGTTCCATCTACGGAGAGGTTGATCTGTGTATTTTCAGGGTCCATCTTGGCTGCAATGCGTTTTCCTGTAATAAGTAATACTTTAGTCTTCCCTTCGTTTAGTGGCAGTTTATTTGCAATTGCCCAGTTGACCACACTAGAAATGGACTCGCCTAAGGAGTCCTTCAAATGTTGGATGTCACAGTGGTCGGCAGAAGAAGACAAAGTTGTGTCGTCAGCATACAGGTCTATATTTGATGTATTCACCTCCAGCGGAAGATCATTTATGAAGATGATGAAGAATAGCGGTCCTAAAATAGAACTTGAGGTATTCCATGTGACGTCATCAAAATTCTAAAATCTAAACTATGAGATACATGAAGCTGTTCTTTTTAATATGATTTAGATATCGGTATTCTCAGTATTGTTCGAAAAATTTACGTAGATACAGTGATTTGTTTTTGAGTTACAGTACTTTGAATTTTGTGACAGCCCAGGTCAGCGTGTTTCCCAAATGTCAAGGAAATCCATATATTTCGGCCAATTTCAAATTTTAGACTTGATAAACCTTTAAAAGTGATTTCTAAAGTGTTTTGAAGTGAATGCTAATCATATTGATGGGGAAAACAGCTTTATTTGTAGAGTACGTTTTTGGCCGCCATCTTGGTGTACTAAAGCTGTACACCAACATGGCCGCCGCATACTAATTACACTAAATTGTTCGAATATTATTTGGCCGACAATTTCTAAATTTTTACCTGCTCTATACACAGCATTCAAAATATTTTACTAATATAAGTTTTTTCTTGAGGCAATTTTTTTTGTGACGTTAATGCAAACGATCAATTGCTTAATTAGATCTACCACGTGCATGAGTCTTGATGCCTAATAGAAAGCCAGAGGAAGATTACTAGTGATTTGGATCACATTTCCAACTCAGGTGCATTAAGGCCTGGGTCTCAAAATGGCCGCCGGCAAATCAATAGCAGGTAGTCTCTCTCTTTCTCGTTGTAATCGTTTTTCTTAAAACTTTGACAAACATGTTGTTGTTATGACCTTAACAATTAAACGTGGCAGTTTCCTTGGAAACATGGAATGTGACCTTTGAACTCTAATTTAAGAAATATTTTTCTAAAAGCCTCCTGCATTATGGTAAAGTGTTTTCATATTCCTGGGATATTTATGTATGTGAATCAGAGATAGTCCATGGTTTATAAATCCAACGAGGACGCTAGAGAAAAATATTATTAAACGGCCGTGAACTTGGGGTATCAAATTTCACATTAGCCTAAATGAGTCTTCCCCATAATATGTTCAATTGTCCTCGTTGGATTTATAAACTATGGACTATCTCTGACTCACATGCATAAAAATCCCCGGCATATACAAACACTTTACCACAATGCAGGAGGCTTTTAAATACATTATTTTCATCAGAGTTCAAAGGTCACATTCCATGTTTCCATGGAAACTGTCATGTATTTTTGTTAAGGTTGTGACAACATCATGTTTGTCAAAATTGTATAAAAAAATATTACAAAGAGAAAGAGCTAGACTACCCCCTCTTGATTTGGGGTGGCCACCTTGAGACCCAGGCCTTAATGCACCTGAGAAATCACAAGTGATCTTCCTCTGGTGTTTAATTGGGAATCAGGATACAAGCACCTGATCAAAATGTGATGACCTGATTGAACATAATTAATTATTCATAAGTTTGAGAACGTTTTTTTCTTTTCATCACTTCAACAAACGTAGCTGATAGTCTAGTGGACAAGAGTGTTCATGAGGTCGATGGTTCGAGACGCACGGTAGAATTGGAAGCTGCGATCATAGTTACCAGAGATTTTGCATGAAATTTGCAAACAATATTTTGCAATAGCATTTATATCTCTTTTGCTGTTTCCATTCCATAGATTTTCTTGAAACTCGCTACCAACAAAGCTCATCAGGGGCGTAGCCAGGGTCACGTTTTAGTATAGGCACGAGCAACCGAGCGAAGCGAGCGAGCCATCTAGGGGGGTCATGAACTTTGTTTTTTTTTGTGTGGGCACGTGCCTTTTTGCCTTAGCTACGCCACTGCTCATGGGTTAGTTAATCTATAACATCATTTTTATAAAAATCTATCGCGTCGTTTTGAAGATTTTCGCATTTTACTTAAAAACAAGTGGTCGTAAGAAATATTTATATCTTCGAAAATATTATGTATCTTGGAATTCTGTTTCGTGTTTACTATTCTTCAATATCATGAAATACATGGTCCAACAAATCTCAATGATCGGGGAAAAACTTCCCGCTGAAAAGTGCGAATCTTTGATGCCCATTCGGCTGTCACAATACCCGCGAGCCACCTGAAGAAGTAGAACACAGTTTATGTTTTTATATAATGTTATGTGAACACGAAAGAGTTGTGGGAACAATACAACACAATCAATATACGTTTATTTCACTCAAAAGAACAGAAATTTTAATGATTAAATGAGTAGGTAGGACCTGAATAAACAAGCATTTTGGCGAGTGTTTCCCTGACTAATTGAGTGTTTACATAGTGCTATATGAACACATAATTTCTATTATGAAATATAATAGAAATGAGACAGTTTTAAGAAAATGTCAATTTCGCTCCTCTGAAATCGTGCCCGTGTTTACATATGGGTAACAGCCAATCGGAGAACGCGTACTATTGAATATATTTTATAACATAAATCGAATAACAATATACATGCGACGAGTTCTCGAATTTGATTGGCTGAGAGCAGCCATATTTATGCTAAACACCAGTGTCGAATGGCTTCTACCATCTAAGGAACATTGCTCGTATTAGGAAATACTTATCACTCATGACCACTGAGAAGCTGGTGCATGCATTCGTGACATCCAAGTTGGATTCTTGTAATTCACTGTTGTACGGATTACCAAAGAATCAAACACAGAAATTACAATATGTACTTAATGCGGCTGCACGTCTTATATCCTGAACACGTAAATATGATCATGTCACCCCTGTCCTTATTCAACTGCACTGGCTACCAATAGAACAACGGATTATCTTCAAGATTCTACTTTTAACCTTCAAGGCACTAAATGGACTTGCACCTAATTATATAACATGATATAATGGAAATGATTAATCACTACAAGCCTACCAGAAACCTAAGATCATCCAATGCTTTTTACTTACAAGAAGTAAAATACAATCTAAAAACATACGGAAGTCGTGCCTTTTCTGTTACAGCCCCTCAGTTATGGAACAAACTGCCCATAAATATAAGAAAGTGTTCGTGTCTCTCGAAATTCAAATCTCAGTTAAAAACTTATCTATTTAAACTTTCTTATAACTTAAATTAACTCATGCAGGGCCTGTAACTTGAATATTTTTATTATAATGTTTTTTATATTACATGTTATGTCTATTTTTTAGATAAGTTAGAATTTTTTATCAGTCATTAGTATAGCAAAGAGTTTTCTATTTTCTATTTCATTTTCTATATTATATTTTGTGCTTTTATTAGATTAGTTAGGTTTTTATAACTTTTTTAAACTTCAGATTGTTACCATTTTAATTATTGTAAAGCGCTTAGAACAGTTTGGATAAGCGCTATATAAGTGTTATTATTATTATTATTATTATTATATGTAATACCTGAGAACAAAACAAAATATACCCAACCAGAACTTATGAATTGGTCGACTGAGAGGCGGCGGTGTTTTGAAAGTTTACAACAATGTAGAACAATAACAGAGATTCCACGTTTACAGCCGGGAGAAGTTAAAAAACTGAAGCAAAAGCCTTTGAATAACATCACGACAAAAAGCACAAATACGCAGAAGAATATTATTAACAAGTAATCAGTTATATGGCTTTCTCGTGCTATTCGGGATTAACCCTTTATAGCCCGTAGCCCACTCCTGTGGCCATTTACTGGTTACTCGCTTTGAGTATTTCAGTCCTGCTAAGTTTAAAGAGCAAAGCATAATGTAATAATATAATAATATATTAAAGCTTATATAGCGCTTATAACAAATAGATCTAAGTGCTTTACATTGGTCTAAAATTACATTGGTCATTAAAAATTTACATACAAATCACAAAATCTAAAATTTTACATTGGTGTAACATTACATTGGTCATAAAATTTACATATTAATCATAAAATCTAAAATCTACAACTTCATATAAATAAATAAATAACAAAATATCACCACCCTACACGTTATAGGCTGTTTTAAACAAGTGTGTCTTCAGTTTGCTCTTAAATTTAGAAGCATTATTACATTCTCTAATAGAAGAATAGACAAATGATCCTATTGAAATGCATTAGGCATATTACAAATGAATAACTTCATTTACATCCTCCTTTCTTTGTATAAGTGAACTTCAGTTAACATTTCATTTCAGAAAAAGTAGCTAAAATGGCACTTAGAAAAAAAAATTATCCTCAGATTCCAAAATTTCTCACAAAAATGCATATTTCAAATTAAATTTAGAGTTTCATGTTTGCACTAACGTCACTTTCTGTCTCCCAACAACTAAACTTGCCCAGCACCAAGCCATTCTGTCCATAAGCACTTTACAGCAAGCTGAATTCATCCATAATGACCGCAAAGCATGCCGGGAACTCCTACCAAACAGCGACATGGCCCTTCCCCCATCTTCCTTCTTCAAAATATATAAGTCTAAAGCCATTTCGACCTAATAGCTTCATATTGGAATCAATGGCAAGTAAATGTTGTCCAATATTCCAAAAAGCTATGATAAGGTGGCTCCAGACCCCCATTTATAAAGCCCACGCTAAAGTGACGGAAGACGTCCTGGCCCATTCACAAGTGGGAAATGAGGTTCTTTCTCCATCACAATAGCACTGGCACAGACTCGGTTCTTTGAGAAAGTGCTGATTGAAGCTCTCATCAGACTTAATGATGTCCTCCAGCACTCTATAAATGGTGAAAAAGGCTTTAAAAGCCTTAATTCTGTATTCTCCCAAACAAACTTCCCTCCAGCTCCGTAGCAATGCGACGTCAACGTATCCAAAATGGCCGACAAAAAACTTTGAGCCCCCAGTATTATTGGTCAGATGAACATTCCATTGTAACATTGGCTATACATTGTTTAGGGGGGAGGGTTCGTTTTAGTGTAGAAACAGCTAAAATCAGTTATATTAAAATCTCTTGCATAAAGGGTTAAGCAATTTGAACTCGTGAGATTTTTCAAAGAGTTCAAATTGCGTTCGACTTATGAACTCATGCAATTGTGACTCTGAAAATTTCACTCGTTCAAATTAATTCCGAATTGCACTCGAACCCATATGATTACCTCTACTAATAGCATGGTCTGTACATGATATTTGGCATAAATACCGCTCACGCGATTTCAAAATTGTCCGTAATATCACTCGTGGTGTTTATACCAAATACCACTAAAAATACCGCTGCAACCTTGCTTTTAATTATAAATATATAAAAAAAAAAAAACTAAAAACAAGGACAGCATGTGCAAGACAAACATGACAACCAAACAAATCCAGTTTGGGTGCAACAGCCCGTCATCGGCAAAACGTCACGCGCATGCGTATATGCTATTTCTTGTTGGCGAGCGGCCGCTCCCAGTTTCCCGCGAAAACTGAAATGAAACAGCAGACACATTAGCCTGAATTTCAGCCGTCTCCTCTGGTTCGTTCGTCCCGTCCAGTGACGTCACTATCAGAAAACCTGGTAGTGATTTTTGATTGGTTCATATTCTATAATTTCGCATAATTATCATAATTATCAGCCGAGAAGACGGCAGGATTCACTTTGGACTCGCGATTGTTGATCGTTGAGTTTCAGTGGAGTGATTGTCTTTGGCAAAGACTTTGAATTCGTAAGGAAAACATCTGGAAATGGATTGAAAGTGTCCTGCACAATAACCGGCCGACTAACCTGTAAACGTACATTTTATCGCGTCGCGTCCGCGGGGTTGTTGACAATCGATTATTTGTTCACACTCGCAGTGGTAAAGAATGTCGCTACTCTCTTCAAGGAACTGTTCTTTCCCGTAAAAGAGTCTTCGTATTTCTTTGAAAATTCTCCATTATCCTTTCATGTTTTTCTACTTTTCTGTTGCATCATTTACATAGGTAATATCTCGTAGCTGTGTCGATTCGAACGGCAGATCGCGAGACATGGACAAAGATCAACTGTACTTTGCCTCCAAATATAATTTAACGATTTGTTGCTTCGGGAAGGCTTTCACAACATAAGAGGCACTTGAGAAGCAAATGGGATGGAGATATATAATATATGTAAGGCTTTTATTTTGGTCGGCATAATCTCAAATAAATATTTCTCACGAACTCTTACTACCGCCGTGACAGTTTTATTTGCATAAATTAAATTGTTAATCCGCCTTGACGTCACTGGACGGCATTATCGGCTATTGGATTCAGACGTCTCTCTCGGGAGGAACGAACCAGAGGAGACGGCTGAAATTCAGGCTACAGGCACATAACCGTGATTTTAAAATTTCTGCTTAAAAGTATTCATTTGTGAACTGTTTTGTCAAAAAATAAGAAAACTACTTAAAAGATAAGCCTAAGACTTTAACAGGTTTAAGTTTTCTTAATTTGTAATTCACTGTGAGTTCACTAAGTTATAAAATTATTTACTAAAAAAATTCAAGCCCAATTTGTATTTGATAGCAGAGCCTTCGTTCTTTCGGCCAGCGGAGCATACCGTTTTGCCGCGGTGTGCTATACATCTAAACCGTAGGAGAAAAGACTATCGTTACACAATGGGAAAAAAAACGTGCCAAAAACGGCTACATAAATTTTTGTTTTGCTGCTTTACTGTTCAATCTAGCTGATACTTAGTCAAGTGAATACTAGTGAAGTGTAGAGGAAATTGATGGTTTGATTGTATAGATATACGTCATTCTGACGTCACAATCGATGAAGTAAAAAATGACAAAATACTTCAAATAAGTTGCTTTGCCTTGAAGTCGTTAGAAACTATAGTATATAATACCACGAGTTCAAAAACGAAAACTGTATTTAGAAATATTAAATTCCAGCCGAGATACAAGTCGTTCAAAATTGCCGCCATTATGTGACTAATTAATTGGAAAGAATGATAGGAATGTAATCAATAATTCCTTTCCCTTTCAAGATAATGATATTAAACGTGCACCACTCTGGTATATTCTGTAAGAAGCAAATGTTTTCGCCTAAGGTTCAGTAGTAGTAATAATTTCAAAATATTGATTTTCATGACGTCAGCTATAGTGACGTCATCAAAGTTGAAAAAGAACAAGTTCATCATTCTACCTACAACTTCCAATAACGATATCAAGATCATGGAGCAAAGAGTGCAAAAGCCTACTCAAGAAGTATTTTGCAAATGTTATTGCTTTTCCCATTGTCACGTGACTATTTTATTTATTCTGTTTTACCACTCGAAGGTGGACGGAGAACCACAACAGGCTTAAAGCCCTTCTATGGAGGTCTACGAGGGTCTACGATTTATCATCCTTATCTGAGAAGACGTGAAGGTCTCGCGATTTCTAGTTCGATTACAAAGGCAGCACGTTATACTCCGTTACTTTAAGACCCCGAGTGTTGGTCCGGCCAGGGTTTTAACCCGCGACCTCCCGCACGACAGACCGTTGCTTAACCACTGACCTAACCGGAAGGCGGTAACCATGGCAGTAACAAGTTCAAAATGTTCTACTTGCCAAGTTTTATTCGATGTCCAAATGTGATATTGATATGATATAGTTAATTGTTAGTAGTTATAGGAGTGAACAGAAAACCTGCACACGCCCCACAAAGGCAATTTTTTTCCCACCGTCGCAGGAGCCCATAACTAGGAGCGTCTATCCCGCATACTTGGCTTATGTCATCACAGCGTTTTCACAAGTTAGGTTATATTTAGAACGGTTTCCCGCTATTGTTGAGTTGCAATTATTCCTAAGGGAATCAAATCACAAAAGCGTAGCAGCCATGTTGTTTGGTATAACAAAAGTAGCTAATGCGGCATATTTTGTTGCGCCACGGTGCAACCATTAATTGGCGGGGAAAATAATCTAAAAATGGCCCAACTTGTAAAACCGCTGTGACAACTATATAGGAGATATGGACGCTCCTGGTTATGGGCTCCTGGCGTGGTTACATTTCTTTTTGAAACGATACTCGATCTGCACTTGTTAGCTATCCGTATGGATTTCACTCTGCACTCTATAGTAATTACAATATACCAAGAGAGCACAAGTAAGAGAGGGAATCTCCAATACGCGCGCTTGTGCGATGATATCTATAACCTAAAGCAGTTGAGCTGAAGCAAGTGCGCGAGCGCGCGACAACAATATCATGGCGGCAAAATATTATCCTTTCGCAGTTGGTAATACCGCTACCGGTCACCCTGTGGATAAACACGGACGCGAGGCGATTTCGGTCAATGAGCGGGTTTCTTTACCAAAGCAAACAAACCTCCGCGCAGACACCCCTCCGGAAAGATTCGAGAGTGGCGGCTGTGGCTAACTCGGCGGGCAAATTGTTCCACTGTTTAATAGTCCTAGAGATAAAGCTATAGTGGATATAAGTTTTGTCCTCCGAGGTAGAAGGAAGGATTTAGGGTGCAGTTATCTTGTATATCTAGTAACTGGAATGAGTTCATTTGAGAAGTCTACAACGACGAGGCCGTTTACTATCTTATAGAGCGTTATAAGCCTACTGCCAGCCTTGCGCTGATGAAGACTGCGCCAGCCAAGGTCAGTAATCATGGCGGTCACACTGGCTTCACGGTTGTAGTTTTTGTAAACATAACGAGCTGCCCTTCTATGTACCATCTCTATTTTATCTTGGTTTGCCTGCGTAAACGGATCCCAGACGACGGAAGCATATTCGACTTGCGGTCGAACAAGAGTCTTGTATGCGTTTGCCTTGATATGTTTCTGGGAAATTTGGATTAGTTCACTCTAGATATTGGATTTCTTGCTAAAGACAACTACGAGAACGTCGTTTTGCTTTTATATGTCATAGCAGCCAATGAGCACCGGCTATCATCGCATCCAAACTCATTTTCCCGCGCGGCAGAATATACATATTCAATGACTTTGCATAGGGCTATCCGTTTCCGTCAAACTGTACTGATGGCCCTTCTATTATCGCTAATCCTAAGAACAATAGCAGAGTTTTTAAGGAAACTAATGTAAATAGTTTGGCATCTCTTATGAGTCTATTTACCATTCACTCTTTGTAAAACCAACTCTTGGCCTTCACTTAGTTAGTTAGGTTTATAACTGAACACATGCGCCAGTAAATGTTCTCATGTTCTAACTTAATGAAATAAAGAGAGCGTTCCGCTCCTCTTCTTTTATCATGAATTTGCATACGACTAATCCCTCACACAAAAGAAAATTATACAACTCAACGTGAATTTGCACGCGACTAATCCAATAACCGCAGCGAAGTTACTGTAGAATTGAAAATAAAAACATTTTACAAGGGCACCCAACGAGTACTTTTTGAAATTCGTTTGAAACCAGTTGTATGCAGCTCATCTAGCCATTTTAAGGCACCTACTATGTCTTTTGACGTATTCTAGAAAGCTATTAGCTGTTCGGATTTTCTAGGTGGAAATTGCGTCAACCGAAAATGCTATGGCAAAATATTCCCGGCCTACGAATTTGTTAGTAGTCTAGAACATAAACAATAATTTTCTAGCCCAAGTAACTTCATGTTGCAAAGTTTTGTAGAGGTACGAATTTGATAGGGTTCTTTTTCCCTTTAGGCAATTCTTTTAGATGACCTCCATTTGCTAAAGGTTTATTCTTTCGGATTTTAGATGTCAGAATTTCTGAGAGAATGAAAATGTGTTCTCGAAAACTTTAGGTGGCCGCTTCACTAAGTGATTTGTGATAATATGTGGGTGTTTTTTTTTCTTTCTAACCAATGTTTTTTTCTGGATCAGACGAAAACGTACGAATATTTTAGGGGAAAGCTCTTACTCTATTGTCAGACGAATACGCACAAAAATTTTAGGGGAAACTTTTTAGTCTCCCTTTTCTTCTATGATTTTCTAGGGATTGAAAACAAATTTTCTAGCCAGTATTTCAGAAAACAATTTTTTAGGGACATTTTTTTCAAATCCGAAAGTTTTAGGCTAACTTACTCTCTCGAATTGAACAGCTTTTTAACCGAAAACTTCGTTGGGTGCCCTTGATTTTAGAACCTATCAAGATTAGTTTTTTCTTACTGTTTACGCTACAAAGAGGTTTCAGATAATGCGAGATATGTTTTACTTTTTGCTCCTTTGTTTGCTAGAACCGATTGAAAGGTTTGTATTACTTAATGAATTCGGAAATCTTCCAAAATAGACCGTGACCTCATCCCCAGAAACAATAGATGAGAAACCACCACAATAGCTGAGAAGTGAAGAAAGCAAGCGAGTATATCAGCCTCTCCTTTGAAATGATACATTTTTAAGGTTTAAAATTAAACAAGCCATAAAAAAGTGACCTGAGGGAAGATAGTTGTCCATTTATGACTGCCAATGGTATTTTATGACTGTTTGCAAACTCTATAGCCTTTACTATGAAGTTAAACATTTTTGTGTTTGATTTGAATTTCGCGCGATAAGCTTTCAGTAGGGAGCACTCAAGCGGAGCATCACGCAGATGTTCACTCCACAAAGGCCGATTGACAACTGAAGGGTGACAAACCCCTGGGCTCCCTTGTTATACCACAGGCAGCCCAAGCTCTGTATTTGCACTGTGTGACTATTATTTCACAAAATTCTCAGATAAAGAAAATAAACTTACCTTAAGAGTTTGTTGTTGTCCTGTTGTTTCTCTGGGGTCTAGAAATGGCGGTTATGGGGCATTTCTCTCACTTTGGGTTTTTCTCTCTTCTCAGTCTTAAATAAAGGAAAGGCTGCACACTCCAATTCAAACCACGAGGCACTTGAGGCCGATTTTTCCCACGAAAACCCATCCGATAGGCGTAATTTCCTCCGTCAGGTGAAAGGTAGATAGTTTTTCTTACCCCAGAAGTTTACAGACTTGAGAAATCATTATCCTAACTCTTCCAAATGAACTCATTTCTTTGAAAAAGCCCTCTCATTCTACGTAAGAAACTACGTGTTTGCTGCTGTTCGGTCATGACGTAATAAACTCGGCTTTGTAGCCTGGTCTGCTGACAAAATTCCTCTTTCCGGCAGAGGGACAGTCAATAAATTGCAAGCCGGTACTGTACTCTCTCCCCACGGGGTCTAACGAATGGACCACATTATATTTATTTACACATGTGTGTTAATTTACTTCGTGGGTTTTCTCTGCAGATTCCACCGTTCAGCGATTGGTCAATAAGCCGTGAATATTAGAGAGCTTAAGCATCAACGACGGCGACGGCAGCGAGGACGGGACCTAGAAAAATGTTTTCTACCGAAATGTGATGCTTACTATTTCCTTCGTTCGCCTTTAATTACTTTTCACATTCATATCTTCGAAAAATATGACAAGCATAGAGTTCCGTTCACGCCGAAAGAAAAACGGAGTGACTTACTTTAACGTTGGCGTTCTCTTGTAAACGTAAAATGTGGGGTTTTCACGTTCTGTTTTTCCAGACAACGGTTGAAATGTAGGTGACTGCGTGCATTCCCACGTGCAGTTATTGTATTGTGCAATTAAGGCTATTGTTTCATGCCGTCGTCCTAGACGTTGCCGTCGTGGTTGCTTAAGCTCTCTAATGACTTTATTCTCCAACTCCCCGCGAAATAAACGAGGTGTCGGATTTCTTCGGCACTATTTCGTAACTGCTCCCGAGGAAAATCCGTGCCAAACCCCCTTTGGCGACCTGTGTTCTTCGCCTGGCTACTCAGTACAATAGGCGGCACGTTAGACCCCGTGGGGAGAGAGTACAGTACCTTGCAATTTATTGACTGTCCCTCTGCCGGAAAGAGGAATTTTGTCAGCAGACCAGGCTACAAAGCCGAGTTTATTACGTCATGACCGAACAGCAGCAAACACGTAGTTTCTTACGAAGAATGAGAGGGCTTTTTCAAAGAAATGAGTTCATTTGGAAGAGTTCGGATAATGATTTCTCAAGTCTGTAAACTTCTGGGGAAAGAAAAACTATCTACCTTTCACCTGACGGAGGAAATTACGCCTATCGGATGGGTTTTCGTGGGAAAAATCGGCCTCAAGTGCCTCGTGGTTTGAATTGGAGTGTGCAGCCTTTCCTTTATTTAAGACAGAGAAGAGAGAAAAACCCAAAGTGAGAGAAATGCCCCATAACCGCCATTTCTAGACCCCAGAGAAACAACAGGACAACAACAAACTCTTAAGGTAAGTTTATTTTCTTTATCTGAGAATTTTGTGAAATAATAGTCACACAGTGCAAATACAGAGCTTGGGCTGCCTGTGGTTATACCGGAACTTCATGTTTAATTCCATGCACCCTATACTACTGTTGGACACGGATTCTAGATCCACGAGCCAATGGCGAGGCGACAGCCGAGTGCCACGAGATCCAAGTGCCACGAGCCAATGGCGAGACGACAGCCGAGTGCCACGAGATCCAAGTGCCACGAGCCAATGGAGAGGCGACAGCCGAACCATTGGCTCGTGGCACGTCGATCTAGAATCCGTGTCCAACATACTGGCGAGGTTAGAAAATACTCCTCATACAGCACAATAGATATTCATAGCGCATTCGCAATAAAAGTCTCATTATTGTGAGAGTTTTCTAATTCTTTTATTCCCTAAGGTGAGCATTCCGCATGTATTTGATGTGTACAGTTATTTTAACTGCAGGCATTTTATTCGATTCTTGACTGCAGTCGAGCTGAGCTACAAGGCGATGGCAGAACGTCCTCCGAATAAGCGATTTAGAGAGCCTTTTTATTTAATAGAGGCTCTGAAGGATATGAAGCAAGCGGTTCCTGAAAAGGAACGGAGTACAAAACGCGCTGGGGTTTGAAAGTGTTTGGATTTGGCAACGAGAGAGGGAAAACAAGCACTCGGCCCTGGAAGTCAACCCGAAAGTAAAGGATATAGATCCCTTGGACTCTACAAATCGCACGTAAGTTTGTTTGTAGTTTTCTCTGGTTAATGTTACACTTTTTATTCATTTGTAAACTGCTTTTTTTGCTAATTTCTAGTTTTAAATGTGCTATTGTTTATTATTTGTGCTGTAAGTTTTATGTTTACTTACGAAGTTCGTTTATCTTTTGTGCTGCAAATAGGGGTGGTCCCGTTGAAATGGTTACCGGCCAACGCTGAGAAATTTATGGTTAGTAGAACAAACATTTTATTATGTACATAGTGGCACTTTTCATGGTCAAAGAGGGAGTCTTGAGGGTAAAAGATTCTAGTAGCTCTATTTAGAAATCATTTGTAAATACAGTTTCGAGTAATCTGCAATTTTTTCGTACTTAGAAGCTATTTCTAAGTACGATAAATATGGAAATTAACTATTGTTTAACACTCTATTTCTCTCAGCTTGAAGCCCGCCCACTTGCCAATTCAAAAAGCGCGGGCTCTGGGGACGAGATTAATTGGCCCACTTGCATAATTACGTTTGTTGTTCTACCCTGGGTTTCAAGGTATATGCACGTGACCTCAAACGAGAACGGTCATTGGCGGATGCGCTATGAATATGTAATGCTGTATGAGAAATATATTGTTCAGTTCTTGGGTTGCACATGACGTCACGGCGGCCATGTTGGAGAAACATTAACAAAAGATCCCTCATTAGTGTCTTTTGTTCCGTCCTCACACATGGCTGTCGCGTCTTTGTCTTTTGAATCTCCAGGGATTGATCGCGGTCTCTCACGTTAATAATTTTGTACGCGCGTTTTTTAAAAGAAAACTATAGAAACCTATGTAAAGCTTATGAAGTGTAGAATACGCTGAATGAATTTGTTAAAAAAAATATTGAATTGTAAAGCAATGCTAAGCCAACAAACGCAAAACTAACAAGGTTTAAAAAAGTGAATTAGCAGCCTTCGGGTTAACGCATAAGAACAATTCAACTGCACAATGTCAATCAGCATATTACAGCCTAAAAGGGTGTGAGCATTTGTTAATATTTTGCTTCATTCAAATGCAATTCATTCCTAAAGTTTTATTTTTCGATAATGTCCGAGTCACATTACGCGGGATACTCTACGAGGAAAAATACTTTGAATATTGCTAAACGCTCACACTCTTTTCTTTGTCAGTGACTTATCTGTCTTTTGGCTGAGTTTTATCAAAATCTGGTAAGTCTACATACCCTATTAATTCATTCAAAAGAGAGGGGATACGAAGAAAAACCTAGTCGGAGATTTGGCGTGTAAAGTTTTGTGAACATTTCACACCTCATAAAAGCAAATGTCAACACTTCGAACCAACTAGCCAATGACTACGCAAGGACCCCTGGAGCTTCAAAGCAGTAGTGAAATTCGCGGGAAATTGGTAAATAGGTCAAATTTCATAAGAAACCTTTCGCTCTCACAACAATTCAACAGTTTCGCTTAGTTCGAGAGCCGATAAGTTTCATTCCCAAAGTTCCACAACAACTGCAAGTTGATGTCCTCAAGCTCACGATTGAGAAGTCGAGGATTGACAACGGCCCAGGAGTGAAAATCGGATCTGAATCAGACTCCGATGTGAACTCATCGCTGCTCGCATCCTCAGTCTCTTCAAATGACTTGCTCAGGTTCCTAGTAAGCCAAACGACAGTTTAAGCCTACTAGCGCTGCTTATATTTGGAGCTGTCCCTGAAGTTGAAGGTTCGCACGTTATTCGAACCACGAGCCTTTGTCGCTCTCCGCGAGCTCAATCCTTATTTTACCGAATTCCTCCTTATCGCCGGTTTCCTTTTTTTCGGTCCAGGGTTCTATTTTTGTTTTACCCAAAGACTTTGCTTTTCTCTTTTGGATTTCTCCGTACAAACGATTGATAATAGACTCTAAATGCACGTTTGTTATTTCGAAGGGAAGCGACAACAACAGTACGCAAATTACTCGGATAACAGCTCCCGCTAAAAGTCCACGGGGTGCCCGTGGCACGTAAAGGGATTATAACGCCTCGGTGATTTATTTAGTTTCCTTCTAAATACGTTTTATCTAAATATCTCGCAAGCTTTATATCTTTTGAAATAATGTTTTTTTCTAAATTGTAGAACAATCCATAAACTTTCCAAATCAATATTTTTTTACAAAAAAATATGCCTTGAAGGTATCCGGTAACCTTAATGAGAGAACCTCGCCATTGTGAAAAATAAGCCCTTTATCGGCTTCCCGCTAAGGGTTATGGAAGAGTTAAATACTTATTTCAAGATTGACAAGGTTTTCACACAAAAAAACTTTCCTATGAGAAAACAGTTCTTTGATCTTTAGAAAAAGCAAACAGTACACTTGGCAGTTTGTAAATTAAACAAAGCACTGAATCATACAATAGAATAATTATTTCGTCGTTAAGGTTATATTTGTACGTCACTAACATGCGCAGTTGGAGTATGATGATAAAATCACGTCCCATAATGATAAGACGGCTCTCGTTCTTAAAGAGAGAGTGAGTGAAAGTGTCGTACTTGAAGGGGCTATGTCATGGTACTGCGCATGTGTCTAGTACTCGCTCGTTTAGTGGCTGTTAATTGGATACAAACAGTTAAACTTCCCTCCCTCAATGCTTGATTGAAAGGATTTTCAATATTTTCCCTTGAGACTGTTTATATACACTGTTTGTTAGTCATTTTTGCATATTTGCTTTTATTTTAAGCATCCCACATGGCCGAGAGGTTCGTTAGGTCATATCAAAATCGGTGGAAATAGCTCTTTCCGGCCCGGAAAAACGAATGTAAAGTCTTACCGTGACACAGCCCCTTTGAGCTCTCATATCGGGTCATTGAACTGACTGTCTGCTTGAGAGCACAACCTTGCATTGGTCATTACAAATGCAAGGGCTTTATATGTATATTGACCCGGGTCAGGGTCAATATACAGATAAAGCCCTTGCATATATAATGAGCAACTCTCTGTTGTTCAACCGGTCTTTATCGTAGATAAAGCCCTACGAATAACAAAGAAAACCGAGCCGATCATGAAATAAGTAATATATACACCTCGGGTGACGGCCTTGGTGAATATATGGTTTCTCCAGCCCCGAAGGCACCACAATACTAGAGTAACTGTCCTTCAATTCCGAGCGCTGATAATGTTCTGCCGGGTTACTCTCAACACAGTCATATTAGAGTGACCTCAAGCGTGCCATATCTTTCTCGTTATAAGCCGGAGCCACATTCAAGAGGTGACTAATATGAGCCTTCTGAATAGCCGATTTTCCCCCATATCTTCGCTTCAGCAATTCACTACGGAGTTGTAATTGGCGCCGGTGAGCGAGAACCCAGCAATTGTCGCTCTGACCGGCTCCTCTAACAAACTCCGTAGATAAGCGAACTTATCTATCTCTGCCAATGCTTCGTTCTTGTCAATGGTACTTTCAAAGCTGTCCCAAAACTCCTGCCAGTCTTGTAGTCTCCCAGTACACTTATGCGCCTTCAAACTGAGCAGTTTCGCCCTCGCCCAGTTGGTCTACTACTCGCTTTGGCTTTGGGGCGGTCGGCGTCGATGCTGTATAATTTGAGGCTAATTTCCAACGCTGATGGCGGGGTCAAAAAGTCTTCCACTGCGAAAACGACTTCGTGGATCTTTTCCTTAAACGCCTCAGACTGCCTCTTCTATTTCTGCCCCTAAATCGGCTCCCTCATCCGCGCTGAGTAAATCCAAAATTTGCTCATCTAAACTTGTTAGTAGGCTAGTTTCTTCGTTAATGTGGCCTTGTTTTTCATAAGCTTGGAGCACCTATTTTCTGGTTCAGCGACATCTAGCTCTACTTGCTCCGCTAGTAATTCTTCGGTACTCGCTAGAACTTACTAAACGTGCTGTTTGTGCCCTCGTCTTTGCCTCTTTTTCTTATCCATTATATTCTAGTTTTCAGTTATTCCGTTAAATCTCCGGACTCCGGTCCCAACTGGGATCAAAGGAAATTGCGCCAATGCATGATTACCGCTGAGGAAACATGTGCTCGGATCAATTGTGATCAAAGAAAAGTGCGCCAACAATAGAAATGCTAATAGCTATAGCATTTCTATTGTTGGCGCACTTTTCTTTGATCACAATTGATCCGAGTACATGTTTCCTCAGCGGTAATCATGCACTCAACAATATATAAACCGTTTCCCCACCTACAATTCCCTCTTTTGCTCTGACGAAGGGCTAGCGCTCGAAACGTCAGCTGCTACTCGCTTTCCACGGCGGTTAGCATACCTCAATCGACTTTAGTTGATTACATACCAGTGTTACGTAATTATCTTTACATCTCCTTCTTTACACTTACTAGTGCTACGCGGCAAACATGATTTGATATCATAACTACATATACATATATAATCGCCGTGACCCCATAAAACGCACCAATACCCACGATTGCTCTCATCTGACTTGATAGCTCAGTTGGTAGAGCGCCAGACATGTAACCTGGAGGTCGTTGGGTTCGAGTCCCACTTGGGTCAGAGATTTTTTCTCTTTCCCTCGTAGGGCGTGCACACTTAGCACTACAGCATACCACTTTACATCTCATTCTTTACGTAATTATCGTCGACCCTATCCAATTCAGCAGCTCGGGCTCGATGTTCGCAACACTCGACAGGACTGTATTTTTCTAGTTTTATTCTGACTCATTCCCTCCTGCTTACAATCAGTTTTGTTTTACGAAATCTAATGCTCTGTAAATGCTTAACTTATATTACTTAGGATTGGTAAACAATGGAATCTTTCAAGTCCCAACTTTCTTTCAAACTCCATACGTAAACACAACTAATTGAATGAATGCTAGGTATAACAATTTTGAATATCGATATTAATAACCTAATCAAATTTGTTTTTTATGATTAATTTTACGTTCAGAATACATATATACACTGAATGCGATGACTGATATAAACACCAACAAAGGTCACCCACGCTGCAAAAAATTGTCATACTTCAGTAATTAAACTACCTTATTCTTACTAATTTTCGCGAGTACTTAATTTCGCGAAAATTCGGGAACTGTATTTCGCGAGTATTAATTTTCGCGATTCCAGGAAAATTTAAAAACAAAAGGTATCTAATTTCGCGATTTTCCCATTGCTTTAATCTCCCAAACCCTGATCCGAGGGCTCCGTTTACTGATTTCTTACGATTACTTGCTGATTTACAAGCTGAAGATAACAGTGAATCAGGAAGGGTGCTAGTTGAAAACAAGACCAGAAAGATACATTTTCAAGGACGGAAAGTGACAGTTTTAGTTTTAATTCAGAACAATTAAAACTGCCCGTGAAAATTAGTAAGAATAAGGTATACTTTAATTTATCGGGTGCGGGGTGGGTAGGGGGTAACCGCAATTCCCAAAAAAAAATCGAGCAAGCCGAATTTGCACAGAAAATATATCGAGTACGGGTGAAACTTTGTTCATTAGCTGAAACGTACTTGTCATGTAAAATGTAATGAAATTGTTGTTGTAATAAAGTAAAAGTAAAGTAAAGCAACTTTATTTAACGTCGGTAACTTGTGACAGTCTAGTGAGACTGATAAACTTGAGGCAGACGGGAGTCCTACGATTTTACGTCCTTATCCGAGACGACGTGAAGGTCTAACCAACCATTTGCAGTTGTTTCACAAAGGCAGCACCTTCTACTCAGTTATTTTAAGACCCTGAGTGTTGGTCCGGCCGGGCTTTGAACCCGCGACCTCTCGCTCAACCGGGAGGCGGTAATGCGAAGCCAATGTTTAGTCTCCATAACACAGGAAACTAGTATTTTAGAGAGCAGTAAAATCTCAAAAATTTCGTTTCGGGCCTTCGCCCCACGCAATATTTACAAACAATCTGGTTTTTTTTCAGTGAATACACAGGATGGTATTATCTAAGCTCATGATCAAAGGCACATCCCCATACGACAGATAATGCATTCGTGTCCAGGAGATTAGTTATGCACTTTTTTTATTTTTTTTATTTGAGACTATGGAACAATGCAATATGATGCACGAATTAACAGTACAATTTCAAGTATCCACCCGGGAAGGAGGGTGCACGTGAGGTAGAGATTTCCACAAGAATACATGTATATATATATGTTTCCTACTAAACAAACTTAAGGTAATGTATCATGGAAAATACCATAAATCTAGAAACATTAAAATTGTGTCAAATATTCTTGATGTAAAACCAAAATACCGAAAGCCTTAAAAAAAAAAAATCGTGCAAGGTCCGATGCCAGAAAAAAAAGATTACGAGCAAAAAAAACGGGTACCCCCCCCCCTCAATTTTCAAATGGTCCGTCCTTAAACGAGCTTTGCCAGAATGTGGTTTGAGTCAAATTTAAAACTGAAACACTGAAAACGTAGTTTCCAAGTTGCGTTTCTGCATGCAAGACCTGTAGTTGCCGTCATACATTATGCCATTATTGTTTATTCACACTATTTACAGATAATAATACAATAGAAACTGGACTATAAAACGTGTAAAGTAGACATATTAAAAAAAAATAAGGAGCCAATAAGGTGGATTAGACACATGACAATGTATTTCTATGATGTACATGCAAATGACTAACATTCTTGTTTTTAGTTATTTTAAAGTTTAACTGACGTCTAACGGGTAGAAAAAAAACAGTCTGACTTGTTTTACGCTCATTAAATACGAAGCTCCTTGTGGTTTGAATATACGGTTTTCAAAGTCATTACAAGCCAATCACGGAGCAAGTAAAAACGCAATGAACCAATCACGAACTGAAGTAATTCGTGATTGGTTTTACTTGAACCAGTCACGAGGTAAGATTAACGCAATCGTGGATTTTAATAACTATCTAAAATAGCTTGTAGTTTAGAACTTCATTGGCTGAAATAACAGGACTTCGACTTTGACTTGTGGCTGTGAAAAATGCTTTGTGACTATCCTATGAGACGCAAACATAAAACCAAAGTAATCACAACATTAATTTCAACACCCTAACTGGTCGTGCACAGCTCTCGTGACCAGGGTCTTCTCGGTCAGATCCAAGATGGCGGCTACTCCGAGAGAAGACCCTGGTAAAGGCTGAATCACGTGTCCAAAAATCTCCAGAAATCCAGGAGATTAATCACGTGATGTGGGCATCCAATTTGGCGGCCAAGCTAAATATGGAAATGTTAACACGTGCCTAGAAACCATAGGTATCCCAATCCGGAGTGAGCAAGATGCGATTAACGGTATTTCTACAAAGGCAACATTTCCTAGTATTATTTATTTTCACTGTACTCTTTACACTAGGAGCTATAATGAACAAATGCTTGTAAAGGTCGACGCATAATCTAGTAGATCCCTCTACTAGTTGGGAAATGTATTTTGCAATCCACAGTCTGATAACACACAGAGCGGTTTTCGATTGAGTGTCGAAAAACCAAAACAATTAGAGAGCCAATCACGGGAGCAAGTAAAACAACAATGAGCCATCACGAACTGAAGTAGAATTAGTGCGGATTGGTTTTACTCTAACCGATCACGAGGAAAAGTAAACGCAATCGTGGATAACTCGAGCGCTAAAACCACAGGGAGCCCAGGCTCACAACATGAAGACAATATAAGGATTTGTATGAAACTTTATCGCTAGTATATATAGTTGATGGAAAATGATAATAAACACCCATTAAAGTTTACATACCACATCAAATGTTGTCCAGCTGTCGTTTCTTGTCTGTCTTGGAGCCTTCAAGCCGCATTTCAGCGAGAAATATTTTTAGAGGTGAACTAAAAAAATATTTCTCGCTGAAATGCGGCTTGAAGGCTCCAAGACAGACAAGAAACGACAGCTGGACAACATTTGATGTGGTATGTAAACTTTAATGGATGTTTATTATCATTTTCCATCAACTATATATACTAGCGATAAAGTTTCATACAAATCCTTATATTGTCTTCATGTTGTGAGCCTGGGCTCCCTGTGCTAAAACGATAATTGATTGCATGACGGAATAAAACAATGTTTGGTTTTAGTTTAGAATAAAAAAGCCAAATAAACTCAAAACACACTTTTATAATATTACTTTGACACTCGATCAAAAACCACTAATAATACTGCAGAACATAATATTCCCTCTTTGTTAAAACTGCAAATCCCCGCATGCTCTCTAATTTCCAATGGGCTATTTCGCACTTCGGCCATCTTGGATTGAAAGCGAGGCTTCCGGGTTGTCTGTTACATAGCGCTTACTATTTGCTCTGTTGTTGGTCGCGAGTTTGGATGAAAAACCTATTTCATCTCCACTTCTGTAATTCCAATTGTACAAATAATAGTCAGAAAAGAAGATCTATAGGGATTCTTTTCACATATTTGATTCCAATGAACAGCTCTAAAAGTGATGGAGTTTGAAAATACGCGGAGATGTCGACCCATACTTCAGACATCGATAAAATATCCAGAGTAAAAAACAGCTGGTTATAAAATACTTCTTCGCTTAAATAAGTGTGACAGGTTCCCCCAACTAACAGATAGCGTAAAAAACAAGAGAGAAACCTCACTGCAGTATACCCTGCCACTTCAAATGATCACTTGAAAACCTGTGAAAAATCCTTCATAATTTTATAGCTTGGGTGTACTCGTTCTAGGAATGATTTGGGTTGGAAATGGTTAGGGCTTTTGGCAAATTTTGGGTTAGGTTTTTAGAAGGTTTGTATGAGGATTTGAGAAAATGCATTATCAATGAACCAAAATGGTTCACTTGCATGGATGGCTGATAACATTGCATTGGTACTGTACTGTAACTATATCATATATACATAATATGGCTCCTGATACATATATCATATGTATACCAGGTAGTGTATGTTAAGATGATGATAATGACAGTATTACTGACTTGCAATGTTGGGCCATTATCAACAAATGGCTACTTGGAAATTGACCAAAAATACCTGTAGAGAAACTGAGATATGGGTCATTTGACCATGTACAATGATGATAGTGACAATGGTACTGGTGATGGTATTAATGCAAAACAATATTGATGTTAATGACAGTGCTAATAACGGCAATAAAAATTGCAACAATGACTACCTAATTGTTTTTAAATCACCTAACTTTAGTTTTCAAACTTTGTACAATTATTTTAATTTCCATAATTTATAATTGAAGTGAATATTAATCTAGATATTCAGAATCAGCTGATCAGGTTGGAGTCTGGCAGGGTACAGCCTACTTTTAGTTGAGCAATACTGTAAAATTATCATCAGGCTGGATATAGCCAATGGGTTAGGCCTTGTATGTCTTGGTAGTAACTATTTTGTAAACCAACTATCTCGTGCTTTAGGGGAGCAGCCATACTAACAATATACCATCCAGCTTTTGTATCACTATTAATATTATATTTCAATCATGTAAATAAATTGTAACATATTAAAATATATTGTAATAATAATTTATATTATGTTAATAAATACTGCCAGACCCCAACTGTCTCAGTTGTCTGTTTTGGTATATTACAAAATTTTGTACAATATATTTTCTTCTGCCATAATCATTGCAATGATGCAACTATGTTTTTTTATAACCTACATGTAGCTGCTAGCTGGATGGGTACTCCAGAATCATTTACATCCTTTTTATCAATTTATTATAATTAATATTTCTTTCCCAAGCCAAGTCACAGAAATTATGGAGGATAGCTTGATTTGAATTTATTCACAGATAGAGCAGATTTTTTTAACCCTGTTTAATAAAATCAAATAGACCTAACAGTCAGGTAACTGGTATTAAAGTAAAATCAGTCCAAACTCCAAAATATTATTATAAGTAATGGCATGGTATAAGGTAAATTAGTTATCAAATTTCCCCCGAGAGCTGTGGGAGGATTTATGGCTGAGGGGGATTAGGGAGAATTTGCATAAATCCTCCCAAGGGTCAAGGGGAAATTTAATCACTAGCTAATTTCATGCTATTACTTTGTATTACTAATTTATCACTGACTAATGAAACTAATCTCAGAGGACTTTAGTTTTTCTCTGCCTAAACTAAAGTTACCATAGTTGAGTTTTTTTAACGTTTTGTTATGCTTGATTGAGCACCATTGGTTGAACTGGACCCTGCAAGTGTGTTGATTTTGTGAAGAATAAATAAAATGTCAAGTAAAATGTAAAAATAAAAGGTAATATGTGGCTGACTAAATATTCCAGGAGCACGCATAGAGTTTAATCATGTCATGTTTGTGGTTTTAAGTATAATTATCTCACATGTATGGAAGAAGCGGGTTTGACAAATGAAGAGAAGACCTTTCTTGAGCCATAAAATAGGTAGGGTACAGGGTTGACAGGCATTCATGCACTCTGCTAGGGACTAATTTTTATAATGACCTGCCATAACCCTCATCAGCATGCATGCCCTTCTAATTTTTATTCTTGCATGTCAACGAGAGAAAATTAGAACAAGTATGCATGCTGATGAGGGAATTTAGAGTTTAAATGTCCCTGAACAAACAAAGAAAGCTGAGGTGATCGTGGTATTACTAAGAAAATCACACATGAAAATCCCAGATTAACTAATAAATAAACCTTCATTTTATACCAGAAATTTGACAGTGATAAATATCATTGCATAACACCCATGACCATTCTAATAAAACCTCCCAAAATATTTCCCTTTGATTCAGTACAACTGATACATATGATATATAATATATATTTTACATAAAAATTATTATTCACACATTAAAACTTTAATATGATGGTCACGACACTTTCAAAATTAGTGCCAATTTATTATTAGTGGTGTGCAAAGTACACAAGTCTTATTCGTAAAATGAAAAATAACGATCAACGTGAAAATAGTCCCATGTGCATTAAAAATTATCAAAATATAATAATAGAGGGTGGCTGGTGCACGTGTATATATATTTATTGAGAACAATAACTTAACATGTTCTATTCGCCCTGCTAGGTGAGGTTTCTCTCTTCTTACTTTACCTGTAGAGACCGCTGCTAGCTGTGAGTCTGAGGGAACCTGTGACACTTTAACCGAAGAAGTATTACTTGTTTTTTTTCTCACTCTACCTCTGGATATAAATATCGAAGTCTGAAGTATGGGTCGACATCTCCGCGTATTTTCAAACTCCATCGCTTTCTGAGCTGTTTATTGGAATCAAATATGTGAAAATAATCCCTAGATCTTCTTTTCTGGCTATTATTTGTACAATTGGAATTACAGAAGTGGAGATGAAGTAGCTTTTTCATCCAAACTCGCGACCAACAACAGAGCAAATAGTAAGCGCTATGTAACCGACAACCCGGAAGCCTCGCTTTCAATCCAAGATGGCCGAAGTGCGATAATAGCGAATGGTACTGAATCAACTGCGCACGATGGAGTGACCAATTTATTTCAATTCGAGTTGGCTGCTGAATAGCATGATAATTAAAACTCCTCAGTAATGATCGGCATGAATGATGTTACATACTGTGGTAATCCATTCAACTATTGTTGCATTCAAAGTCGAAACTGAAAGTGTGCCTTACACGAGAAAGGTCGGGTCACTGTTTGTCTATTCACTGACTGGCATGGTTTTCTTGAGGTTGAGGATCTACAGAATAAACGAGCAATTAGTATCTTGTTTGTAAACATGATTGTTTGCCCATAGGCCTGAAAGTTAAAGTGCTAGAGGTAGCACTAGAGACCGGCGTCTGCTGATACTAAAGAATTAAAACCTAGGCACCCAGTGCTTGATCTAGGTATCTTATTTTAGATATAGTATATTAAAAGGAAATTCGATTTACTAGTTTGTTCTTTGATTTAACTTAAAATCTGCAAATAATTGTCTGTTCTTTTAACGGTAGACTTCTTTAAATCATGTTTTATTGTTTGTGGATGGCTAAAATATGGACACACGTTTTCTTCTAAAGTCTAACATCCGCTATCAGTTATCTCGCTATACCTAGGTAATTTCGGTTAAATCATAGATTGAAATTTCCTTTATCCTTCCAGATAAAAACTGACTCGAAGGAGAGGAAAGTCTTCTTTACCTCAGTATTTTATTTCACCAAGAGACCAGGGCAAGACAACAAAGATTGAAGTAGGGTTGATCGGGCCGGCGTGTTAGTTGAGTTTTGTAAGAGGGGAATATGAACAACTCGGAGCAAGATAAAGATTCTAATAAACTCGACTTACCTGCTGTACTGCGTTTGGGACTACAACTCGGTCATGAGACTGTGCAGGTGTCGGTTGATTGTTTGCTTTGCCTGTACCTCTCTAGAAATGCAAACCTTGGTATTAATTATTTATGACTTCAAGAAATACTCTTTAAAAAATCCTGAAGTATGATGTGATTTTTTCTCCCCGTAAATTAATAATATCTGCCGAGAAGCATTACTGTTTTATCCATCCAATGATTTTGACGATTTAGGTCAGAATTGGAAGTTGAACATTAACTGGTCGATTATATTATAGTTTTTTATCCGCTATTTCACATTATCTATACTACTAAATCTCAATTGTACGTCCGCGTATATGTATTTGTGCCACTGATCTGATTGGGAGAACTTAAAATAGCCGTGCAAACACTCGCCCTTCGGTAGTTTTGTTCTGACACGTGCTGAGCAACTACTAGCAAGTGTAAATCAACATTTTTGGAAAGTAATAGTGTAGGATCAAATCCCAAAAGGATAGTAAACTTGGGATTGATAGGCTTTTGTATGGGGCTCGTTTTGATGTTTTTCAGATTTTAAACGTCTATCTAGAGATTTATCATTTCATTGTTCACCTTCTACAGTTTACTTACATAAAGTTTCTCTTTTAGAGGAAAGAGTTAGGCAAATTAGGTGTGCGCATGACTGCAAAATGGCAAAGTCTATAAATCCCAGCCTCAATATTTTTTCGGAATTTCATCTATTAAAATGTATCAAAGATGTTCATTTATAGGTGCTCTTTGAGATGACAGTGGTTATTTTCTTCATAGATCCCAGTTTGCCGATCTCTCAAATTAGCACGTGTGAATTAAAATAAGGTGTATCGCCATTACTCGTTCCCCAAACTTCCACTCGTGTTTCTATAACTCGCAAAATCTTCATTTCTCCAGTGACATACAGCTTGAGAATTTACCTATTTATTTTAACCATTACAAAGGTTGGTAAAGTTCGTCATTTCGAAGCAATTCATCTTCTTTCGTAAATAAGGGCTTGAGTATATAAAATGTATTTTTCAAATGTTCACTAAATAAATGTCAAACTTCAGGGCCCGGTTGTTCGAAGGAAGGTTAACTTTAACCCTAGGTTAGCGCTAAATCTGTAATTGTAATCTGTACAGTTTTAACCCTGGGTTAGCGCTTAACTTTTCTTCGAACAACCGGGCCCAGGATGACAAGGAACAAGTTGTTTCTTCTATGAAATACACTGCTTCATCTGGCATACTCCCCTTTGTTCTCAAGCGTACTAGCCAAGTTGTTCATTGTCGTCAACGTATCAGGATGATCAGGGCCCAGTTGTGATTCACGTTTCTTTAGTACTTTTCTATAAAGAGTTTCGGCTTCGGCATACTCCCCTTTGTTTTGAAGCGTACTAGCCAAGTTGTTCATTGTCGTCAACGTATCGGGATGATCAGGGCCCAGTTGTGATTCACGTTTCTTCAGCGCTTTTCTTTTAAGAGTTTCGGCTTCGGCATACTCCCCTTTGTTGTGAAGCGTATTAGCCAAGTTGTTCATTGTCGTCAACGTATCAGGATGATCAGGGCCCAGTTGTGATTCACGTTTCTTTAGTACTTTTCTATAAAGAGTTTCGGCTTCAGCATACTCCCCTTTGTTGTGAAGCGTAGTAGCCAAGTTGTTCATTGTCGTCAACGTATTAGGATGACCAGGGCTCAGTTGTGATTCACGTTTCTTCAGTACTTTTCTATAAAGAGTTTCGGCTTCGGCATACTCTCCTTTGTTTTGAAGCGTAGTAGCCAAGTTGTTCATTGTCGTCAACGTATCAGGATGATCAGGGCCCAGTTGTGATTCACGTTTCTTTAGTACTTTTCTATAAAGAGTTTCGGCTTCAGCATACTCCCCTTTGTTTTGAAGCGTACTAGCCAAGTTGTTCATTGTCGTCAACGTATCGGGATGATCAGGGCCCAGTTGTGATTCACGTTTCTTTAGTACTTTTCTAGAAAGAGTTTCGGCTTCGGCATACTCTCCTTTGTTGTCAAGCGTATTAGCCAAGTTGTTCATTGTCGTCAACGTATCAGGATGATCAGGGCCCAGTTGTGATTCACGTTTCTTCAGCGCTTTTCTATAAAGAGTTTCGGCTTCGGCATACTCTCCTTTGTTGTCAAGCGTATTAGCCAAGTTGTTCATTGTCGTCAACGTATCAGGATGATCAGGGCCCAGTTGTGATTCACGTTTCTTCAGCACTTTTCTATAAAGAGTTTCGGCTTCGGCATACTCTCCTTTGTTGTCAAGCGTAGTAGCCAAGTTGTTCATTGTCGTCAACGTATCAGGATGATCAGGGCCCAGTTGTGATTCACGTTTCTTCAGCGCTTTTCTTTTAAGAGTTTCGGCTTCGGCATACTCTCCTTTGTTGTCAAGCGTAGTAGCCAAGTTGTTCATTGTCGTCAACGTATCAGGATGATCAGGGCCCAGTTGTGATTCACGTTTGTTCAGCGCTTTTCTATAAAGAGTTTCGGCTTCGGCATACTCTCCTTTGTTGTGAAGCGTAGTAGCCAAGTTGTTCATTGTCGTCAACGTATTTGGACGATCAGGACCCGGTTGTGATTCACGTTTCTTCAGCACTTTTCTATAAAGAGTTTCGGCTTCGGCATTCTCTCCTTTGTTGTCAAGCGTAGTAGCCAAGTTGTTCATTGTCGTCAACGTATCAGGATGATCAGGGCCCAGTTGTGATTCACGTTTCTTTAGCGCTTTTCTATAAAGAGTTTCGGCTTCGGCATACTCTCCTTTGTTGTGAAGCGTCGTAGCCAAGTTGTGCATTGTCGTCAACGTATTTGGACGATCAGGGCCCAGTCGTCCTGTATGCTGTCTTGGTACTGTTCTATGTAAAGGATCGACTTTATCATATTCCTTTAAGAAAAAAAAAAGTATTCATTGATACCTCCTTTTATTTAACAAAAGGGGCCGTGTAACCAGATATCTCAGTGAGAATAAGTAAATATAAATGGCCATTAGAAATCACAGTGGGCTTACGGGACAACGATATCGTTGAGCTATCAAGTCAGATGAGAGCAATCGTGGGTACTACAATCGTGGGTACTACAGCTTACCACTTTACATCAACATTCTTTACACTTACTAGTGCTACGCGGCAAACATGATTTCATATCATAACTACATACATATATAATCGCCGTGACCCCATAAAACGCACCAATACCCACGATTGCTAGCTCTCATCTAACTTGATAGCTCAGTTGGTAGAGCGCCAGACATGTAACCTGGAGGTCGTTGGGTTCGAGTCCCACTTGGGTCAGAGATTTTTTCTCTTTCCCGGCTCGTAGGGCGTGCACACTTAGCACTACAGCTTAGCACTACGCCTTATTCTAGTGACTTTACTTCTCGATTATTCTTTGAAATATTCCACGAGTCGACAAGAACGGACTTTCTTCAGCGAGTTGAACCGGGTTATTTTGATGGTTGCAAAGTTTGAGAACAAAGCCGATAAACCGAAGACATGAAAGAAGTGAAAATTGTATTCGATAAAATTGCATTAAATTTGGTTTATTTCAGCAGCATTTTCTAGCTTGTCAGTGTGTTGGGCATTGAATTGACGAATTCGCAGACTGGCCGAGAGCAGGGTCGAACTCTCGCTCGCATGGTCCTTCCACACTACAAGGGAAACAAATGTATCTACTTCGCTCTCTGTTTTTAATTCATAGATGACACCACTTCCAAAGGAAATCATATAGTTCAGCCCTCAGAAATTTTAGTTAACGTTGCGTTACGATCCTAAAAACGGCCGCTGAGAGGATAGCGCCTCTTTTCGCTCTCCGGATGTGTTCTCGGGCTACTCAGTAAAATTTAAGACCCTAAGGCTAAATTATTATCCGATGTGAATTCAAACGGATCATCAAGATAGGACGCTGATATTATAGTTTATCAGAGTTTGTAGCTGGAAAAAGTAATCGAATCTTCATAAATGCTTGAAGAATAGAAGTAAAATGAAGGAAGGGAATGTCCAGTTCTAAAAGTACGAGCAAAGGTATTTTTTGACGAGTAATAATAATAATAATAATAATAATTATAAAATAGTATTTATATAGCGCCATTATCCATAGAACCCAATGGCGCGTTACAATTCCTATAAAAACTAAGTAATAATTATATGTAAAATGGAGTAAGATAACAATAAAAAAACAATATTAAGAATTCGAACATTGTCCTAATTATATGCTTGATTAAAAAGTAAAGACTTAATTCTGCTCTTAAAACTATCTACAGATGGACTCCGTCTAATAAAATTGGGGAGAGAGTTCCAGAGTTTCGGGGCAGCTATTGAAAATGCCCTATCGCCGTATGATGCTAGCTTTGCAGATGGAACAAGCAGTAAATTTTGTGTAGATGATCTTAGTTGTCTGGTAGGAACATAGTTATGGAGTAGTTCTCTAATATACAGTGGTGCCATATGATTAAGTGCTTTAAATGTTAGCAGTAGTATCTTATATATGATACGCTCTTTAACTGGGAGCCAGTGAAGTTTCTTTAGAATCGGTGTAATGTGGTCATACTTGTGGCTGCCTGTCACGAGACGGGCAGCGGAATTTTGGACACGCTGTAATCTGTCAATGAGGTACTGTGGCAAGCCACAAAGTAATGAATTACAGTTGTCTAATTTAGTAGAAATAAAATAATGAACTAATATTTCTACGTGATCCTGTGATAAGCAATTTCTGATTTTAGCAATATTACGTATGTGATAATATGCGGATTTGCATATGTTTGCTACTTGTTGCACTAAATTGATATTCTGGTCAAAAACTATGCCTATGTTTCTTGCTGACGTAGAAGGATATATGTACTCGCCAGCTACTCTAATAGTGTCTATTGAGGGGTGTGCATGATGTTGTGCGCCAATAACTAGTAGTTCGGTCTTGTCCCTATTTAGTTTGAATTTATTACAAAGCATCCATGCATTGATGTCATTGAGACAGGATTCAATGCTAGCTATAGAGGCTACTTGATGATCTAGTGTAGGTTTGAAGGATAGATATATTTGTGAGTCATCAGCGTAGAAGTGATACGATAAGCCATGGTGTCGAACGATATCACCAAGTGGTGAAGTGTACAACATATATAGGGTTGGGCCCAGCACGGATCCTGCGGTACACCATATTGTAAGTTTCGACTTGATGACATCGCACCTTCCACACAGACAAACTGCTTACGCTCATGAAGATAAGATACATACATACATAAACTTTATTTCAACTCGAATTTGCAGAGTAGCAAATACATGCTAATATCTTCGAGAAAACTACTGTTACTAATACTAATACTATTGTTATATTACTAATACTAAAAATATATTTACAATGAAACCTAGAAATTATTAACAAATAGGCATTACTGTAAAATTAGATTAGATTATGTTTACGGATTTCTCTCTTAAAATCAGTGATAGTTGTTAAAGATCGAAAATTATCAGGTAGGGAGTTCCAGAATTTTGCAGTCGAATATTTGAAAGAGTGCAGGCCAGAAGTTGTTGTTTGAGGTTTAGGTAGGTTCAAAATATCAGTGCCTCTTAAGGAATATATTACAGATCTTAGAGTAAAAATATCTTTCAGGTAGCCTGGATAGTTTGAAAATTTTAGAGATTTAAAAAGTATAATTAGCATATTCTGTATTCTTCTATTATATAGTGAAGGTGTTTTAGCTTTATATAATAGCTGGTTGTAGTTAGAATTCCTGTCATCGAACATAAATCTCAGAATACGCTTATTTAAGGTTTCTAATTTATCAGTGTTTCTACACCTACAAAAATGCCAAACCATGGAACAATAATGGAAGTGCGGTAGGATAAATGCCTTATATAGGCAAAGCAATGCACTTTTAGAAATAAGCTTGCGAAATCTAATCATCACATTAAATTGATTATTAACCTTTTTACAAATTGAGGTTATGTGATCGTCAAAGCTAAGCTTATTATTTATGGTCATGCCAAGCAAGTCTATCGAACTTTTGACCGGAAAAGCGAATTCATGGTCAGTCTTGCCCAACACCATAGCTTGATGTTTTGTGGGATTAACAATCATACCGTTGTCATTATACCAATTATTCGCAATGCTATAACATCGTTCTGTATGCGTCTATCTAGGGCAGCAGGATCCTTGTCAGAACTATATATCTGTTCATCGTCCGCCTATGCGTTCAATTTTGTAGTTTTAATATGATAGAACTAATCATTAATAAAGATGTTAAAAAACATCGGTCCCAATACGCTTTCTGAGGCACGCCTCTTCTGACTACCTGCCAACCAGAATAGGTGTCCCCGACCTTCACTCTCTGCTGTCTGTCTGTGAGGTAGTCTCCGAGGAGTTCACAGCTGTTAGCATTAAGGCCTAGGCCCTCAGTTTGGCTATCAGTAACGCATGTGAGATGGTGTCGAAGGCCTTGGACAAATCCATTAATACTACAGCCACTATTTCCTTGTTGTCTCGACTCGTTTTCCAGTCCTCCGTAAATCGCAGAAGAGAAGTTTCGCAGCTGTAGTATTTTCTGTACACAGAAATAAAATCCGATAGTAGTTCTCTATAGAAATCGTCAAGTTGAGACGCTAATAGTTTTTCAAATATATTATTAAAACACGGAAGGACAGTCACAGGCCTATAATTAACTTTAGACATTTCGTCATCCTTTTTAAATAAAGGCGTCACCTGCCCCTTCTTCCAGTGGACTGGATATCGACACTGGCTAATGGATGTGTTCAGTATGTCTGTAAGTGGAGTTGCAATGGCGCTAGCAGAGCTCTTTATAAGACTTGGAGGTAATGAATCGTGGCCACTGGACTTACGAGAGTTGATATTCTTCAACAGCTCTTCCACTTGAATCTTGTTTGTATACTGAAAACTAAAACAATCAGCCACGTGTCGCGTACCATTTTGTTCTAGAATTGCCTTTATGCTTGGATGTGCACTAAAATCATGCAGTTCCAAAATGATCTTCGTTGATTTCACAAACACCGTCCACAATATGAATAAAATAGTCATTAAATATCTCCGATAATTGCTTTTTGTCAGTTATGACAACATCATTCTCTTTAAGAGTTATGTCATTTGCTTGCTTGGTTTTAGAGTGTAGAAAGGGACGATACGCATTCCAGAAATCTCGTGTATTGTCCGCCTCCGCTTTCTTTACGAAGTGGTCCCTGATGGCCTTTCGCCTATTGGAAGTACACTTGTTTCTCTGTGTCCTGTAATCAGTGTAGTTTGCATCATTTCGTTCTTTTATAAATTTCTTCCATAGCTTGTTACGATGGCGAATAGCCTTGCACTATTTTTCGGTCATAAGGCACTTGATTCCCTCTTACGTGAACTTGTTTAACCGGGGCGTGCTCATCAAGAATGTCAACGAACAATGACTCGAAAACCAAAAGTGTATCATCAACGTCATCAAATACTTGCATTATGTGAAATGGGACGTTATTCAAATCTTGTAAAAACGGGTCCTGTTTAAAGTTTTTTAGACTTCGTAAACAAATCCGGCGAGAGCGTAATCGCGGTGCGGAACCCGTAATACAGAATACACCAAAGAGTGATCACTTATTTTCACATCCACCACACCTGATGTCAGAATTATTTTCTTGTTGTTTGTCAAGATAAGATCGAGAAGTGTCTCACTCGTTTTGCCCGTTCGGGTGGCTGACGTGATCACATTTTCAATAGCAAATCTGACAGTTGTCGACCATCTTTCGGTGGTTTATCAGGTTGCAACAAGTCACAATTAAAATCTCCAAGAAAGATTGGAACCAATGCAGGGCTTTTCCTTTTATACCAAAGCGACTAGACAGTCTTAATAGCAGTAGGTTGTGGTCGACGGTGTCGAATGCTGCCGAAAGATCTAACAGCATTAAAATAACTGAGCGCTGTTTATCGATTGCACAAAGAATGTCATTCTGGACCTTTACCAGAGCAGTTTCTGTACTATGATACTTTTTGTATGCTGATTGAAGACGTTCCCCTAAACCATTGTCTCTTAAATAGTCAGTTAACTGAAAAGCAACAGCTTTCTCAATGGTCTTTGAAATAGACTTTAGATTTGAGATGGGCCTGAAATTTGAAAGTCCAGAGAGTCCTTCTTTAACTTTGGTCTGACCATTGCTTCTTTAAGTTGTACAGGCATGGTAGCAGTCTCCATTGACATGTTTACCATTGTGGTGATAACTGGCAGTAAGACGTCCAAAGAGCCTCTCAGTACACTAGCAGGAAACGGATCTAAATCACAAGACTTCAGGGTAGAAGTATTAACCAAATTTCTGACTTGATTATCTGTGACAGGTTGAAACTCTGTAAGTTCCATATCATGAACATACATATCAGGATAAGGATTTGTAACTGATCCACACTCGGCAGTTAAATCATTTCTTATTGAGACTATTTTATCATTGAAGAAATCGGCAAATTTATTAGCAAGTTCAACTGCAGAAGTGACTGTTGGATAACGTCTCTCAGACTTCCGGTGTAGCAGTTTATCAACAGTATTAATTTGACTTGTTTTCTTTAATGATCGTAGAGTAGTCAGATTAGTAACTTTTATTAGTTGAGTTAAAAGCTGTCAGAGATAGTAGTAAAGCTATGACATTAACGTTTTTGTCTCGCTATCTCGTACTTAATTCACGCATTTTCTCTGGATCGGAAGCGTTTCTTTTATTTTTAGTGATCAAGCACTTGCATTTCTTCGGCGAAACTCGAAACTCTTCCGAAAAAAGATAGAAGTTTCCACTGAACATTATTTTTTCATGAAGAGTTGTAAATTTTACATTTGCGATCGAAACTTTTTTCCAACAAAAGAATAAGCCACAAATAAGCCTAGATTTGCCATAAGTCGACCACAAATTTGTTTTCATTTTATTTATTCTGTTTTACCACTCGAAGGTGGACGATAACCTCAACAGGCTTAAGGTGGCTCGCCTGGATTTTCCAGGGACGCACCACTTTGAACGGCTGATGCTCGGTCGGGCTAGTCACTTCACCCATTTACTAGCAATAGAATAAACTTTCCAAAAATGTATGTTTGTTTGACATCGGTGTTACCATAGCAACACAGCGTTGACGTCATGTATTTTACATATCATAAATTTTCTCGAAATCTAGACCTAAACGTTTAAAACGACTTAGTGTCCCTTGTAGTCTAAATGTAGGCCTTCAAGACTGCAAACTTTAAAAAAAAAATTGTATGAGAGCGTTATCGAAAAAAAATGGGTTGAATATTTTCGTTTAAAAAATACAATTATCATAGTCACGCTGCCAGTTGTAACGCTGTTATAATATAACTTATAATATTTATTTACAACACGTTTTATAATATCACTAATATAAAATCTCGTTTTTAATTAATATTTAGAAAATGTGGTCTAGACGTCACGGGCACTTTTTCCCGATCTGGTTACTAAAAACACACTTATTCAACATGATCATCCCGCACTGCCTAGCTTCGTGGTTTAACTAATTTGCATGTCATTGTAACTAAGCTCGGAATTTGCACGAGCGTTCCGGCAGTAGCGAAGCGTAGCAAGCGTAGAATCTAGACAAAAGAGAAATTTCGGAAAGACACAAGCTTTCAACAAAATGATACAGCAATGAAGCTTGCGTGGATGAATGTAAAAGTTCCCTATGTTTTTGTTTTTATTTCGCGCCCTTAAAATGATTCAATGCTCTTGAAATTTACAGGGCCAGGGTAGTACATGTTGAATTACAGGTGAAAATATTTAAACAAAAAAATTATCGACTAGTTTTATCGACTAGCTTCCTTAGCAAATACGTTACTATTTTGAGTAAAATTAGCATATTTATACATTACTTATGATTCCATAAACCGAAATCGAATAAAGCAAATGGAATGACATTTTCATGGCAAGTATAGTCCTATGCCACAGGTATGAAATACGCTAAAAACATCGCTTGAATCGGTCTGGAAACCACAGTTCTCGACGACAACAAGAAAAAAAGTAAACCCAAAACACCAGATCCAACCAAGTTGACAGACAGCGGAGAGCAAGAGAGAACACCGGACGGCCCCCGTAGTTCCAAGAGACCCAAGAAATCCAATATTGTAATCGCCGGTGATTCAATTACGAAACACCTTCAAGGTTGGAAAATGTCAAAGACGCATAAGGTAAAGAATATGTCTTTTCCCGGTGCTACCATTCAAGACATGGGCGACTTCATCAAGCCAATTGTAAGAAAAAACTCTGAGATAATCCTACATGCAGGTACAAACGATCTAATTATATCGGAACCTAGAAGGGTAGCTGAAAGCTTAATTGATTTAGCTCACAGCATTACTACCTAGAACCTGATCTAAAAATTACCATCTCTAGCCTGATTACCCGTAGTGATAATTCTAGCTTAAATGACAAAGTGATCAATGTCAATCAATCAATCAATCTTTATTTACCATATATATATAATACATGTATATATGTTTACACGCAAAATAAAATAAAATGAAATATATAAAACAGTATTATTATTTGATTATTTGCTTGTTTGTTTGTTTGTTTGTATCTTTTGAATATATCGATTTGTAGATCTAAGTGGAATATGTTATATTATCTATAATTTAAGTATGTATATATGGAAGGTGTTCAGTGAAAAAACTCCAAGGAGCTTGTACAGGCACTGACACCCATGGGCGACAAAATTTTATAATTGGTAAGTCAGCACTGCAAGTAGAAGTACATTGGTACAGTAAAGTAACGGATTATGAACAGAAACAAACAAACAAATAGTCAATAATTAGTCAATAATTAGGGTTCATTGTTTTAGTTGGAAAAGATGTGATTTGAGTCTAGCTTGAAAAATATTTAAGGATTAATGTAAATAAGATTTTACTAAAGTTCTGCAACCAGAATAAATGGGACTTAATCGATAACTCCAACATTAGTAGTAACGATCTGAACACTGGAGGCCTTCATCCCAATGCTGAAGGCACTAAGACATTAGCTAGAAATGTTATTCTATATTAGGATGCGATCGAAGAAGCAGTGAGTTCGGTGTCAAATTCTACAGAATCTGAAAATGTACTTCCGAATCAAAGAGGATTCAAAATGGCCTCGCTAAATATTGTTAGCTTAACTAAATACATCGACGAGCTTAGAGTATTTATGGCCGACCAAATGCTTGATATTTTAGCCATTAATGAAACTAGGCTCGATTCTCTAGTCGCAGATCAAGAAATCCATATCAATGGTTATAATATTATACGCAAAGACAGGAACCGTTCTGGAGGCGGTTGCTGCCTATTCGTCCGTTCAAATATTGTTAACAAAATTAGAACGGATCTAGTACCAGAATCACTTGAGTGCATCTGTATTGAAATTTACAAACCAAAGTCAAAACCATTTTTAGTCAGGTTTAGTAGCCACCTGGTACAGGCCACCAAATTCGTGCATGGATATTCTCACGGAATTTGAAACTTTTGTTGGCAGAACTGATTGTGGGGATAAAGAACTTTACATTTTAGGCGATCTTAATTGCAACGTCTCAGCCAGTCAACCTGACGGTCCAACAAAATCGTTAAATCAGATATGTGCTCTCTACCAGTTGGCTCAATTGATAAAGGAACCAACTAGAGTGACGGCGAGTACAATCCAGACAAAGTTGTCCGATCCGGTGTGCTGCGTCTCGGCATAAGCGATCACGATCTAATTTACGCCTACCGCAAGATTTCTATTGTACCTAATGCTGGTCATAGATTTATTAGTTATAGACAACTTAAAAACTTTGACTCTGAAAAATGTATAGCAGACTTAGAGAAAATCCCATGGTTCCTTCTGGAAAACCATGACAACATTGAAAGCATGTGGGCGCAATGGAAGTTGGACTTTCTCAGAGTAGCAGATAAGCATGCACCAATACGTGCCAGGCGCGTCCGCCAAAAACAATCACCGTGGATAACTCAAAATTTGCTAACCAAAATGCGTCAACGCGACCACCAGAAAAAGGTGGCTGTAAAAACCAACGATCCCGGCGATTGGTCTCTCTATAAATTCCTCAGAAACGAGGTGAACAAAATGACGCGCCAAACAAAAGCAGAATTCTATAGAACTAAGCTTAGTGATAATAACTCAACGCCAAAACAGACCTGGAGAATAATTAATGAGGTGACTGGACGCAGCGCGAAAATAGTCGGCAGTATTGTGAATATAGATTCTGATGATAAGGAAATCGCAAAGCCAGCAGAGATAGCCAGCGTCTTTAATAAACACTTTGTAAATGTTGGGCCTAACCTAGCCGAGAAGAATTTTGGAAATGATTATAATGATGACTTCCAAATTTTTTTACCGCGCTGCAGTACCTCTTTTTCTCTCCATCATACAACCAGGAATGTCGTTTACAAACTCCTAAAAAACCTATCATCATCGAAAGAAACTGGCTTAGACAACATTCCATGTAAATTACTTAAAGTAGGCGCTGATATTATATCCGATTCGCTTACACTTTTATTTAATACATCCATTACCCAAGGGATATTTCCTAAGGAGTGGAAACAGGCAAAAGTTAGTCCTGTGTATAAAAGCGGGACGCGCTCAGACAGAAACAATTACAGGCCGATTTCCGTGATACCATGCAGCAATAGCAAAAGTAATTGAACGCATCATTTACGACCAGCTCTATACATATTTACAAAATAATGGCTTACTGACAAATTGTCAATCTGGTTTTCGTGAGCTGCATTCAGCAGTTACTGCGCTACTTGATGCCACTGATAAATGGGCTTTGAACATAGACAATGGCTTGATTAACGCCATTATTTTCATTGACCTAAAAAAAGCGTTCGACACTGTTGACCACACAATTCTGCTACAAAAACTACAAAACTACGGCGTGTGCCAGTCCAGTACCGCATGGTTTAAATCATATCTTAGTGGAAGAGAGCAGAAGTGTGTGGTCGATGGAATATTGTCAGACACTGAAGTCCTTTCCTGTGGCATCCCCCATGGAACTATTTTAGGGCCTTTATTGTTTTTGCTTTATATTAATGACCTTCCAAATTGCCTAGAGTTTTCAAACACACAAATGTGTGCAGACGATACTAGTATTACAATGGCAAGTAATTCCAGCACAGAGATTGAGATAAAGCTCAACATCGACCTCAAAAACGTTTGTGAGTGGCTCAGATCCAATAGGTTAAGTTTAAACACGACAAAAACGGAATATCTGCTATTAGGCTCACGACAAAGATCCTCCCATATGATTTGCCCAACATTACAGTTTGCAGACGAAGTCGTCCCTAGAATAGCCTCGGCAAAGTCACTAGGGGTTTATATTGACGAATCACTTACTTGGGATAGCCATGTCGAGAAGATTTCAAGTAAAATCGCAGGTGCGATTGGCGCGCTTAAACGGATAAAGCCCTTTGTCCCAATGCCCTCCCTTGAAACTATGTATAAAACGCTTATCCAACCAAATTTTGATTACTGCAGCATAGTCTGGGATGGACTGGGCACTGAGCTTTCCAAAAAATTACAAAAACTTCAAAATCGAGCAACCAGAATAATTACAAATTCAAACTTCGATGATAGTGCTGGCCCTCTTCTTGAAAAATTAGAATGGGACCGACTATCTACTCGCCGAAGTAAGCTATTGGCCATCGAAATGTACAAAGTGTACAATAATCAAGCGCCTAAATATTTAATTAATACATTTTCTAAAGTTGTGACGCCATATAATATAAGGGGTTCGACAACAAAATTACAATTGCCCCTCCCAAAAACAAACTATGGGAAAAAGCATTTCGGCTACAAAGGAGCTTTTGTCTGTAATTCGTTACCTGAAGAGATACGACTTTCCAAATCAATTACTAATTTTAGAAATAAGCTGAACAAATTACCCCACTGCTTCTTTGATGCCCTGTAAATTGAGCATTTTATCCTTTTTATATCATCATTTTATATCATAATATATTCTATATTCAAAATATTGTAATATTTTTATACACGGCTTTTGTGGAAAACAGTGTTGTATTAGACTGATAGAACGACCGTGTTTAAATAAAATTTACTTACTTACTTACTTACTAAACAGGAAGTAAGGCGAATTGTTTATTTTTTAAACGAAAATATTCAACCCAATTCTATTCGAAAACGCTCTCGTACAATTGTTTTTAAACTTTGCAGTCTTGAAGGGACACTAGGTCATTTTAAAAGTTTAGGTCTAGATTTCGATAAAATTAGATATGTAAAATACATGACGTCAACGCTGTGTTGCTATGGTAACACCGATGTCAAACAAACTTACATTTTTGGAAAGTTTATTCTATTGCTAGTAAATGGGTGAAGTGGCTAGTCCGATCGAGCTCTGACAGTAGAGTATCAGCCGTTCAAAGTGGGTATGGTGCGTCCCAGGAAAATCCAGGCGAGCCACCTTCAAACTCTTCTATGGAGGTCTCCGAGGGCGTACGATTTATCGTCTTTATCCGAGAAGACGCGAAGGTCTAACCATTTGCAGTTCAATTACAAAGACAGCACCTTCTACTCAGTTATTTGAAGACCCTGAGTGTTGGTCCGACCGGGGTTTGAACCCGCGACCTCCTGCACAACAGACCGGTGCTTAACCACTGAGCTAAGCGGGATCTAACAGGCGAGCGAAGAGTTTTTTATCTTGGGGACAGGCGAGCGACCAGCGCCAATCCAAATCGAAAAAAGCGGGCGGAGGACTTTAAGAAAGTCTACATTCGACCGAAAGCTTACCCTTGAAGAACATATTCTTGCACTCATATTTTAAATTGTGGCTAAATGTAATTTAGGCATAGTTAACCTCGAGACAATGCTGGCCAGCGGTCGTCCCCATACGAGACAGGGTTGGGGTGGCCCAGGGGTTTGCTAGTGTCACGAGTACATTGCTTGTTTGTGGCATTAGCATTTCGCTGATCGTCGCGGATCTCTGTTTGTTTGCTTGCTTTGCTTGTTTGCTGATTTTTGCGGATCAGTGCTCCCTCCCTCCCTCCCTAATGGTAAGTATAGGATTAGGTAAGTATTCCACTGAATCTTCAGTGTGACGGGTGCCATGTGGTGGGCTGTGATTCGGTTGCCATGGTAACCTCCTTGCGTCGTCGGTAGGTTGAATCGTTTGTGCATCCCCACCCTGGAAAGGCACCTACCTCCAAGCTCATCTATTGGTGATGAGTTTAATATGTATATCGTATTTCGATTAATGCCGACGTTCGAGGCACATAACAAACTTAATTCGCATTTGATAATATTTTTTTTACCTCCGGCAGAACAATGTTTAAAAAAAAAGATACTGATAATAAGATCTTATGTTCGATGTAGAATGCAGTCATAATATCCGTGAACCAAGTTTTACACCAATTAGAATATTGTCACACCCACACAGCGCCCATCATTTTAGTGCGCTATACCACAAAGAGTGCACGTGGCGTGGGGCTTGAAGCACGGAAATTCAGAGTGGAGCTCTATATAGTACTTGTTATTCATAGTGATGAGACCTTTTGTTTTCCTTTGTTAATCTACTCATCAGTATGAATAATAAGCACTATGAATAATAAGTACTATTTTGAAAGCCCCTACGAATATTAATTTCCTTTTGCAAGATATCGTCACATGAACAATCAAACTTGAAAAACTCTATAAATGCCAAAAAAGAAAATAACAAAAATGGAAAAGCAAGTTAAATCTAACAATCTCTTCAAATTTTATGTTACATATCAAAGTCATTGCGTACTAAAGCCTACATATCGTTTACTGGTGACCTTACTTCCGGTATAGCTCGTATTACTCACTCGAAAACACACGGTTTGGGGAGCTATTTTGCTTTTTTTAGCGAATAAAACAATTCATAACCTCTTCTTACGAGTTTAAGTTAAGTAACATCTATATTATTATACGACTTGGCGTTTTCAAGTGCAAATACGTACGGGCTAAAATGAGTGCAAATATGAGACCGTATTGCACGGGTCGCGAACAGGTTTGCACAGATTTATTACTCGGGCTGCCTGTGGCAGGCACGAGTCTATTTTTTTTGTTTTGTTTCATGCAGAAAAATATCTACGCATGCCTTACATTATGCATTAAGTGTGTGCGCGCACCTCTGGCGCTAATAGATTTCTCTCCAGTCCAGTCGCCATCTTGAGACGGACGGCTGTACACAGGCTAGTTTGAAGTACGTTTAGTAGGTTTTATGCCACATTTCATTTTACTCTCGGAGTAGTATAGCCGGCGTCAAAAAGATACCACCTTCCACGAATCCACTCGAATCGTTTGATGGCCCCCTCCTCCACCGTCTTTTTTTTGCCTCTGTTGAATTTGTGACCAAAAGGTGCATTTATGGTACCAAATCCCAACTTTTTATCTAATGAATACCTTAGATGTTGTAATTGGGTACCATAAAAGCACCTTTCGGTCACAAATTCAACAAAGTCCAAAAAAGACGCTGAGGTCGGTGGCCATCAAACGGTTATCCTGTGGATTCGTGGAAGGCGGTATCATTTTTGACGCCGGCTATACTACTAGGTTTCTACCAGAAAATAACGACCTTACTGTTTAATTAGAGAATAGAATATATATAGATATATGCGACGATGGAGAAAGGCTATTGTAGTTGGTTGATGTTTGGGAAGGATACGAGGTGTGTAAGGAGTCTAGGTCGTTCGAAGACAGGGTACTGCGCTCAGCATAATTTCCAGATACGAAGGGGGAGCACATCACCCACTCCATGTTCTAAGTGTGGTTGTGGCTGCCTTACGAGTTGTGGACTTTGCTCGAAGTGCGGACAAACACAGCGCCATCACCTCTGGGCGTTACAACGCCGCACTAGGGAGCGCTTTGAAAAGGTGTTAACCGAATTAAGACATAAAGCATACCTAAGCGAGCCAAAGCAGCAGGTGATAAGCGAACAAGACCTCTTCGACTTGATAAGAGAGCTCACGATAGAGTAATTGCTTAGCTGTAATTTATACGAAGCTCTTAGCAAAGTGAAAGTACGTAAGCGAATCTGTTGTTGTTGAACGGATGAACTCGCCTTCGTGGCCCATACTGTTCGCTAAATCTCTTTATAAGCGGAATGAACTGTCTACACATCGCTACGGCTGTAATTTTCAACTCCAATGCAAAGCGAATCTGTTGTCGTTGAACGGATGAACTCGCCTTCGTGGCCCATACTGTTCGCTAAATCTCTTTATAAGCAGAATGAACCACAGGCAGCCCAAGCTCTGTATTTGCACTGTGTGACTATTATTTCACAAAATTCTCAGATAAAGAAAATAAACTTACCTTAAGAGTTTGTTGTTGTCCTGTTGTTTCTCTGGGGTCTAGAAATGGCGGTTATGGGGCATTTCTCTCACTTTGGGTTTTTCTCTCTTCTCTGTCTTAAATAAAGGAAAGGCTGCACACTCCAATTCAAACCACGAGGCACTTGAGGCCGATTTTTCCCACGAAAACCCATCCGATAGGCGTAATTTCCTCCGTCAGGTGAAAGGTAGATAGTTTTTCTTACCCCAGAAGTTTACAGACTTGAGAAATCATTATCCTAACTCTTCCAAATGAACTCATTTCTTTGAAAAAGCCCTCTCATTCTTCGTAAGAAACTACGTGTTTGCTGCTGTTCGGTCATGACGTAATAAACTCGGCTTTGTAGCCTGGTCTGCTGACAAAATTCCTCTTTCCGGCAGAGGGACAGTCAATAAATTGCAAGGTACTGTACTCTCTCCCCACGGGGTCTAACGAATGGACCACATTATATTTATTTACACATGTGTGTTAATTTACTTCGTGGGTTTTCTCTGCAGATTCCACCGTTCAGCGATTGGTCAATAAGCCGTGAATATTAGAGAGCTTAAGCATCAACGACGGCGACGGCAGCGAGGACGGGACCTAGAAAAATGTTTTCTACCGAAATGTGATGCTTACTATTTCCTTCGTTCGCCTTTAATTACTTTTCACATTCATATCTTCGAAAAATATGACAAGCATAGAGTTCCGTTCACGCCGAAAGAAAAACGGAGTGACTTACTTTAACGTTGGCGTTCTCTTGTAAACGTAAAATGTGGGGTTTTCACGTTCTGTTTTTCCAGACAACGGTTGAAATGTAGGTGACTGCGTGCATTCCCACGTGCAGTTATTGTATTTTGCAATTAAGGCTATTGTTTCATGCCGTCGTCCTAGACGTTGCCGTCGTGGTTGCTTAAAGGAACAGTGCCACGGTAATGCGCACGCGTAACACGTGATTACTAATAATGAGAAAGACAATGGAAAATCACGCTGTTAATGTCACGTCACGTCAAAACTCAACTGATCTGGAACGACCTTTGGAATTTTCGCTAGCACGAAATCTAGAGTTAATAGTTTTGTAATTTTCATCAGTTGAGAAGTTCAGGATTTAGAATCGTATAAACTTCCCACTGGACCATGAGATAGTGCTTCGAAGATCTACATGTATGGTATTCGGGATAATAGTTTAGGAACCACTCGGCAATGCCGACTCATAAACAAACAACTACTTCTGTGTGAATTATAATATTTCATTCTACTGCAGTTTCGCGAAGTGAAAGCGAAACTACGGGGAAACTAACGTTCTGACTTCATAGCTTTGGGGCTTTGTGATTTTAGGATGAGTTATTGTACAATTATAAGAGCGCTTCCACTACAAAATCGGGTAAGAAAAGAGTTCGATTTTGCTAAATAGCGAGGCCTTGAACTGTACCGAACGAAGGCCATGTTGACACTTCAATAAACACACGCGAATCATATTCAGCGACTTACAAGCAGAGTAAATGTCTCCCCTACATTCTCACTGTCTCCAAGTTTCCTAAGCTGTTCATTGTCTCCCTCTCAAATGCTTTGGACGAAACTACCAGGAGACGGAAGCTTTCTTCTGTAGCCATTAAAACCCGGGGGGGGGGGGACTCTCTAACAGTAGACGGGGGTGATCGTCCTATCCCTTAGGGTATAAAATTCTACCATCTGCTATCCCTTAGGGGTGTTCAAAGAGTCTGCTATCCCTTAGGGGGTCTCACGCTAATGGTGTTAAGGACAATGGATCATCCTATCCAAAAAAAAGCCGGACTTGAAGACTGGATGACAGCACTCTCAACAGTCACCAGAAAAGAGATGCGCTCGATGGCGGTGTCTTAAGGACCGTAATAAAATTCAGGAAAACTGAAAATGTGTTTGTTTTATTGCTATCTCTTAGGGTTAAAAATTTCTTCGACCACACCCAATGTGCTATCCCTTACGGTTAAAATTGATTTTGCCGACGATCACCCCCGTCTACTGTTATGGAGAGTCCCCCCCCCCCCCGGGCATTAAAACCTCCGCTCGACGAACCGTCCAAGGGCACTGAATTCAGAGTCAAAAATACTCGCAAAAATTACGTTAGAGAGTGGGATGACCTACCAGGTGTTAACAGATGCAGGTCGCCCTACGAAGACAGGTGGAGGCCAGCTAATGGTCTGGCATGGGCGCACAGGCGAGGCGCTTGACCTAGCCCTTGGTACCAAAACAGTTTATGAGAGGGTACTATTCGCGCAGAAGCACAAAGGTCTTTCCAAACATGATTGGAGAGAAGCTGAGGAAAATAAAAAGGTCGCAACACTGAATGCCAATCCGTTGGGGAAGTTCCGGAAGCTCTACCCACATGCAGATCCTCACCAGTTTTATGCATCCACGGAGGGAAATATTGAACGAACGTTTTATTTCGAGACGGGGATTCTAGCTATGTGGTTTACGGCAAGGCTGTCTCCAAGCTACTTGCTGACCTTCAAAAACTTATTGATAGGGTACTGCAGGATATGCATGAGGGCTTTCCAGTGACCTTGATACTAGACCCAAGTGTGAAATATCCTGTTCCAGCAGCTATAGGGGTGTGGTTATTGCCAAGCAATCTGGTGATCAACCTCCACAGCATTGTTGGTTATAATAACAAACTACAGAAGGCTACGAAAGGTATGCAGCTGGGTGCGAACGACGATGTCAACGAGGAGAGTAGAAAACCACCTCCGCCACCTATGGAAGGACCTCCCCAAAAGAAACACTTGCCACATTCCGCGCCTCCGCATGTTGCGAAGCACGTGCCAGATCTACACGTAGCCGTTACAAAGCCCGCTCCTGTAGTGCACGTGCCAAAGACACAAGCACAGCCTGTTGTTGCGAAGCAACGTGCAACACAACACGAAACCAATCTGGCAGTGGCATCGATTGCTGCAGCTGGAGCCGCATGGATGTTGTTTCGTTAATGTATCCATTAGTGTATTCCGCTAACGCCGTCGTCCCGACTTATATTGTTCCACTACGAACACAACTACAGCCACGATCAACAGCCAGGCGTTCTTTGCCAAGAATCCTACGACCTCACCTGCAGTTCGAAACAAGAAGCTAGCACAATTGCCCCAACCATCCCAGGTAGAATCTGCCCCAGCCTTTTTCCTATTGCCTTTAACCTCTTGGCAACATCTTTGGCTACGCTAGTCAGGCTCTTTGATAGCTCAGAAACTATGATACCAATTACAGTCCCAGGTGCTAGTAAGACGGAAGCAATTGTTACCCCATACTTCTTGAAGATGGCTTTTACGCGGTCCCGCAGCGACATGCGCTCTTGGAGGGCTTCTCTTCGGTGTTCGAGGACTGCTATTTCCTCACGGAGAGAGGCGATCTCCTTATTGGCTGCTTCTCTCTCTACTGTGGTTGACGTAGGGTCTAGGAGAATCTCTTCTCCCTGTGCAATCCGCTCGTCGCGCTGTTGTTCAGCCACTACGACTTGTTGGACTGCCTCTTCTCGCGTAGGACCAAGGGCTTTTCTGAGGTTAGCAGCCCTCATCCGCACGCGTAATTCTCCTTCAGTGGTGAATAGAGTTGTAGGCTCATTTTTGCTTCCAAGTTCACGAATGCTGATTTTTTTCGTCTCTTAAGAAGATCTCGATAATACCTCCTCGAATCCCTCCCGCATCCGGATAGTTTTTCTTGACGGTATCAATCAGCATCTCTTTTACCGCTGGTGACAAGGTTTGTTCGAAGGTGAACCCTTTGTGGGATCCGGACCGAGGATTTCATCCAAGATGTCACCATCCTGCGAGAACGATGTTTCAGCCTGGCCTTTAGGGCGAGCACCTTCTTTGTTATAGTTGCGTTGTCTCATAGGAAATTCCTCACCACCTGTAGCCCCACCTGGGACTGTTGGAAATGGATTGCCAGGTTTGTCTTCATCATTGTTTTTGTTGAGGATTTCTTTATTGTATTGCTCTTTTGCATCGGTTTGGTCCACCTCAACATCCATATTGAAGACTTATGCTATAACTTTGTTATATTTAATATGATATCGTCGAAGTTAGTTCCCGCACAAACACGTAGAGAGCCTCTTGGGCTCAAAGCTCGACGCATTCTATATAGACGCACTTTCACACCATCGTCTGCCAACCCAGGAGAGACTCTATATGTTCATATCCCAACATTAGGAGAAAACATTGTCCTGGTCCCAGGTAGCCTTGCACTCTTGGCTGACCTTACATTGTCTGGTGGACTCAACACCAATCGCGTGGTGGCCAATGTCGGACGCTGTTTGCAAAATAGGAGGTGAGATAATAGAAGACCTTGCCAGACCAGATCTCCTACAGACACATTCTGATCTCTATCTTTCTACTCCAGAGCGAGAAGCTCGGATTCAACAAGGTATTCAGACAGAGAACGTGAACAAGCTTCGCTCGAAATGGTACAAGCGCTACGAATGATGGAGAAACTGCGCTCCTAACTGCATATGGTTCGAAGTATAGAAGTCCGTTAGATGTTGACGTTCTTACACAACATGGAGTTCTGTATCCCCACGCCCTACGCGACACTATTTCGTTCGAGATAACTCTAGCATCTGCTACCGACGTAGTCATAGGGTCAGACACTGCCAATATAGGCACATACAAGCTCAACAACATCCGACTGGAGTATGAGGTTATTGAGGATGAGACTCTCGCCAGGCAAGCACATGACGCATATACCACAGGCTCTGTCTTCCTGTTCAATCACGCTTTTCACTTCGCAACCGTACCTATCAACAAGGCATCCGACACTCTGGTGTCTAAGAACGTCAACGTCCCACGGCGATCCTTTGCTGGATTACTTCTCCTCTTCGTGGCACCACACACCTCTGGCACCCGGGACAGCGAGGCATTTGACAATCCAGGCATTTCGAAGGTCGAGATTGATATCAATGGAATTCCAAACAGCCTCTTCCCAGGAGGTATGCTACCACCAGATTTCTGGGAGGCTGCAGCCAAGGGATGGTTTGCTCCGCAACTGACTGCTATGACCCCAACCAAGTTCTACCAAAACAAATTTGCCATCCTGATTGACTGTCGCACAACAAAGGATCCAGTTGTCCACGGTGATGGCTTGGGCCAAACAGGTAGTGGAAAAGATATCCAGATCCGTATTCATAGGAGTGGAGGCAGTGGAACCGTAAACATGCACATCTTTGTACTGGCTGATGCTCAGCTCACGGTATTGAATGGAGCCCTACAGAATATAACATATTAACAATGGACGCCTTGGTAGAACAAATCCCATTTAATGCCCTCGTAGTAGGACCTACAAAATGTGGAAAGACAGTCTTCCTTGTGGAGCAACTTCGTGCACCATTTCGCTGTAAGTTAGACTATATAGTACTCGTATGCCCCACGTATGCCCATAACAAAACCTATCGTGGATTTGCCCATCGAGATCCTCATTTCTACGTCATATCACCCCCGCAGGATGCCATCGACGCTGCACTGCACTTGTGTGCCACCTTTTGGGCAGGGACCAATACCCTACTCATCCTCGATGATTGTGCTGCCTCGAAGGATGTAAAAAGAAGAACTAACAAGCTCGTGGAACTGGCCTTTTCTGCTCGCCACAGTGGTATTTCTATTTGGGTGCTCTCCCAACAATTGACAAGTATCTGCAAACCCTTCCGCGAAAATGTAGCCATGGTTGTGGCCTTTCATACCGCATCAGCTCTGGATGCCAAGGTCCTATTTGAGGACTATGGTGGAGGGTTGGAGATGGATGAGAAAAAGATGTTGACTTCGGAGATCAAGGCCCACAAGTTTGCTCGCATGTGCTTTTGTTTACGTCATCCCTTTGCAGTTGTATTAGAGTTGCCTGCACCTATAACAATGTTATAATATACTGCACATACCATGGATGATTACACCAAAGAACTCCTGGGTGAAAGTTTCTCTGAAACGGCTGTTGTTTGTCCTCCGGAACATCCAACCAAATCGGAGGGGGTCGTAGATTGCTGGGAAGCACTCTTGATTTTAGCTGCAATGGGTACGACTAAAGAATATCTAGGGCAGAATTTATCTCTAGGAGATATAACTAAACTGTCTGAGAAGGATGTAAAACGTTTACATAGTAGATACCAGGCCGTAGTAGCAAAGCAAATAACAGGCTGCTTAGTAGACGGAGCACTGCGTCTAGGGGTTCGTAGCCATCCACAAGGGCTCCTTCTATCAAACGCTCTCCGCCGTGCCCACAAGCTGCGTGATGGATATGCTGCTGAAGTGCTTCCGATTCTCGCTTTAACCATCGTAGAGCTGATTTGCTAGCAGGGTTTTCCGGCCAGAAGGCCTTTTTCATAAGCGGATTGAGGAGCTTTGATTGCTTCTCCTTTGCAGACTATCTTCGTTTCGCCGCGGCTACAACGATCTGCATGGCGTTGGAGATCTGATCCTTTTGTGAACCGTTGCTTACAGTCATTACAGATGTAGACGTGCCTGAGCTTGCTAGCATTCTTGATATAGAAGGCATGGCCATCGTACACCCCTATTATCATCACAAGCTTATAGTGAGGTCCTGACCGAGTCAAATGCCAAACACCATCCTCCGTAGGTTCGTACACCCGAATGCCAATCCCAAAGTGAAACTCCATCTTCTCCAGTTCGTCTAGCGAAGTCTTGGAGACGTCTGGTATAGGTACCACCAAGTTGTAGAAGTCCTGAGCGAGTCTTCTAGCTGCGATGCAACACCTGTCTACGCGTGCTCCTTTATATACGGCAAGGCAGCGCCACAGACATAGATTGTCCCTGTATTGATCGAGGGCAAACAGCCCCTTCTTCTGTCGAAGCCAATTAGGAAGTGGACTTGTCCCCAACAGTGGCTGCCGATCAAGCACGACTTTGACATCCACATGGATCCAACGAACGAATGCCCATTGGGTGTTAGGGCGATCAATGTTGTCAGGATTCAACCGAGCTAGCTCCCTGTCAGAAATCCACTCCTCTGCGTCTCCTAGGATGTTCACCCATGGAGAGCCGGGGACGGTCTTGGAGAAGAGCATCACACGCTCGTTGTTTACATTGCGAATGCGATATGTGTAGCCGTAGCGTAGGTAGAAGCTGGTGGATACCTTTGTAACCAACTTTTCCATGATCCTAGTGGTCAAATCTCCTGCCACACCTTGGAAGAAACGCCACCGGATGGTACGGCGACCTATCTCCACTCCCTCAAGCATACCATCTCTCTCATTGAGAATAGCACCTGCCTCTCGAACTATACTCCGTGACAGTGGTTCACTACGGTGATTTTTCTGGACCCGCTGGTTGGCTCGTTTCACATTTCCTCCGAGATAAAGGATTAGCTCGAGCCCATTCCGCAGCACCGTTTGCCCTTAGGCTAACTGTTACCTCCTCCCCCATCTGGGTGGCTTCGCGTGCGCGTTGGGCACGTTTGTGGGTATTTTCGGGGTCGCCGCGGAGAGCAGGGTATCTGTCCGTTCGTTCGGCTCTTTCCATTCTCTTCTGTCATTCTAGGGCACGAGCCGTAGCTATTACCTGGGATAGACTTGCTTTCTGGAGATTTCCAAAACCCGGAATACCAAACTGCTTTGCTTGTCTACGCAATTCTGCTTTGGTCGACATTTTCTTCATACGTATACGTGTGTGTCTATGTATGTGTGTATTCTATTCTTTAATTAAACAGTAAGGTCGTTATGTTCTGGTAGAAACCTAGTAGTATAGCCGGCGTCAAAAATGATACCGCCTTCCACGAATCCACAGGAGAACCGTTTGATGGCCACCGACCTCAGCGTCTTTTTTGGACTTTGTTGAATTTGTGACCGAAAGGTGCTTTTATGGTACCCAATTACAACATCTAAGGTATTCATTAGATAAAAAGTTGGGATTTGGTACCATAAATGCACCTTTTGGTCACAAATTCAACAGAGGCAAAAAAAAGACTGTAGGGGAGGGGGCCATCAAACGATTCGAGTGGATTTGTGGAAGGTGGTATCATTTTGACGCCGGCTATACTACTCTCGGTCATTATACATACCAGCGCAAACACCGTGATCGGTAGGCCAACACTAAAATAGTTTTGACCGTGTTTTTGGCTGGTTTACCGATTTCGTATCGAGACCTGTGTAACGTTATACTATACAGGTATACTGAATAGCTGACTTATAGCGAAATATAGCGATTTACTAGCAAATATATATACTGTGGTTGAGCAGTTATGGGTTACTCTACTCTCTCGAAGTCTGAAGACATCTGAACTGTGAGAGCAACACTGTCACTCGCCAACACGAAGCCAGAAATTATACACACTCAGTACTGTCAGATTTATGATGAGCGAAGCAATATTCAACTCTCAAGGTAAACACAAGAATCCACTCACGGCCAAGGTTTTGGTTCGAGAAATTAAAGGCTTCCAACAGTTTGTAGTTCAGTAATATAATGAGCATACTGATGTTTTGGGAATAAGGGTAAAGCTTTTAATTAGAGATAACCAACAGGCATTTCAGTTAATAATCTTTAATCCAACAGAATACCAATATGGACGGCGTAATGGACTCGTCAAGTACAGCAGCTAAAGTTACAAAGATCGAGGCACACAAATTGACCACGAATACAATTAACATGACTTCCAGAGGTTTTATAGAGAGAACAGACGCTGCGGAGAAAGAGCCGCGAGGCGGCGATCAGCGAACTTGATAAAGTGCCGCAGGGTAGAAAGAACAGTAGAGAAATATAGTGATAGCTCCATCACAGGATGGACAGGATACAACTTATAGGAGCTAGGCAGACGGTTTGTGGTTAAGCCTTTTTCCTGGAGCACGTATCCACGATATGAAGCACTATATCAAGCCTACGCTAGACCAGAAACCAACGGATATTGTACTTCACTGTGGTACAAACGATTTGAAGAATACGGAGCCTAAGGATATAGCTAAAGGTCTGGTGGACATCGCTCGAAGTGTTGAAGCTACAGAACGGTTGGGGATATATATATATATATCATCACAACATCAGTGTTGATCAGCTAAACAGGGGAGGACTTCACCTAGCGGTAACAAAATTATGCTTACAAATTGTACTAATTATTTTAAGTCTGATTGATCATTTGTGGAGAGCCCCTCTGTGGTGGTAGAGCCTCTTTCTTTACCTAGTAGAAGTGATTCTGGCAGCCATGCTATACCCTTCCCTATGAGTTAATACAGATAATAAGCAGCCTTTGAATTTTCAATTTGATATACCTAAACTTTAGAATTGCTGCTTTGAATATCGCTAGCGTATTAAGGCGAAAAGACGAACTTAGAATACCTATGGCTTCTAAATATTTAGACGTCTTAATTCTAAATGAAACAAGACTGAGTGAAACTGTAGATTTGTGTGAATATATTATTGATGGCTACACCGTAGTTTCTAAGCACCGTAACCGGAGAGGTGGCGGAGTAGCAATGTATATAAGAAATTCTTTCGATTTTATGCACAGGTCCGATCTACAGGATACCTCTCTTGAATTTATCTGTGTCGAGATAAGGAACCCGAAAGTGAAGCCTTTCTTAATAAGCACTTGGTACAGGCCACCCAGTTCCCCCTTGAGTTGTTTAACAATTTTGAAACAATTCTCGAGAAGATAGAAGCTGAGAATATTGAATCATCTGTAATTGGTGATTTTAATTGTAATGTCGGATCAAATTCTCCGGGTCAGCACACAAAAACACTTCTCGAACTGTGTGACCTGTATCAATATTCTCAGCTTATTAACGAACCGACAAGAGTAACGCTTAATACTTCTACTACTATTGATCTGTTCCTTACAAACGAACCGAGTAAGTACACCAATAGTGGAGTCTCTCACATAGGAATAACCGACCATAGTATTATTTATGCCACCAGGAAACTGGTCTTATCAAAGGCTTCCACTAAGTATATTAAGTCACGTTCTTTTAAACACTTTATTCCTGAACTATTCATCCAAGACGTATATTCAGTCCCATGGGAAAATATCATGCAAATTAATGATCCCAATGTCACATGGGTATCCTGGCGGGACTGTTTTATGAAAATAGTTGATTTGCACGCTCCTATTAGAACAAAGCGTGTCCGTAACTCATTTGCGCCATGGTTGACAGGGACCGCCTTAAGAAAATCGCTCAAATAACAAACCACCAGTCAGATTGGTCTGCTTACAAACAGGCTAAGAACAACGTAAACAGAGCAATTAAGCAGAGTAAAAGTAATTACTATGAGCAATATTTTTCTCAATTTCAGGGTAACATTCGTGAAACTTGGAAAGGCATAAATACTGCACTGTCTAGAAAATCTAAAACTTCTTCACTCCCAACTAAAATTGAGGGACATGAAGGTAATGTTATACTGAACCCGAAAGAGATTAGTAATGCTTTTAACAAACATTTTGTTGAAGTTGGGCCTATTTTGGCTGGGCAAATTCCGCAATCCTCACTGAGCTTTGAGTCGTTTATTCACCCAACAGTCTCAACCTTTGAGCTGAGAGATTTTGTAGTTTCGGAAATACTTAATATTATCAAAAAGTTAACGGCAAATAAAGCCAGTGGATTGGATGGAATACCAGCTAGTCTACTTCATCTCTGCGCGTCATCTATAGCTAAACCCCTAGCTCATATCTTCAATCTCTCTATTAATCATGGTACTTTGCCAACTGATTGGAAGAATGCAAGAGTGTCTCCATTATATAAAGAGGGATCTAGATCAACCCTTAATAATTATATAGACCTATTTCTGTCATTTCTGTTGTTGCAAAAATACTTGAACGAGCGATTCTTAACCAATTTTATGCATACTTAGTTGACAACAACCTCCTTAGTAAATATCAGTCTGGTTTTAGGCTGCTACATTCCACTGTAACAGGCCTTACTAATGGCCTTACTAATGTGGTATTATTTTTAGATCTAAAAAAGGCATTTGATACTATAGACCATTCAATTTTGATATAAAAAAGGAGGCTTTATGGTGTACAGTCCAAAACCATATCTTGGTTTTCCCAGTACCTTTCAGGGCGAACTCAACAAACAGTAACCGATGGTATCCTCTCGGATTCAAATGTAGTTGCATGTGGTATCCCAAAGTGGTCAATACTAGGTCCATTGCTATTTCTGCTATACATTAACGATTTACCAAACTCAAACCTGGTATCAAACGTTCGTATGTATGCTGATGACACAAGTCTGACGTATGCATCGAACACCCCTGAGGAGCTATCACATGTAATGAACAATAATTTAGCTAATGTGCATGAGTGGCTAAATGCCAACAAACTGAACCTAAACACAACGAAAACAAAGTATGTTCTTAGGTACTCGCACTAGGCTCGGTATGATTCCTGAAAATTCGGGAATTAGCACGTGAAATGGTTGTTCAATTGAAAGAGTTAAATCCTACAAATGTCTAGGCATCCACGTTGATGAATTACTCACGTGGGAATGTCACATTGATACTATCTGTAAGAAAGTTTCCAAAGGACTCGGTGTCTTAAGAAGAGCGAAGCCATTTGTACCTTCTAATATCCTGTTTTAAATTAATAATTCTTTAATAGCCCCCCACTTTGATTATTGCAGCTCTGTATGGGGTTCCATGGGAAAGGGTTTGTCTGATAAAGTTCAAAAACTTCAAAATAGGGCTGCCAGAATAGTAGTATATGAAGTGCCGGTTCTGGCACAGCGCCCTCGTTTTTTGTCGCATGTCACGTTTTATGACCCCCTCCCCTAACGTATTTTTGGGACTTTGTCGACCCCAATATTATTATCTTCGGGGTACCATAGATGTTGTAATTGGGTACATATTGCGGTCAACAAAGTCCAACAAATACGTTCAGGTTCGGGGGCCATAAAACGCGACATACGATAAAAAACAAAGGTGCTTCACCAGAACCACCACTTTATATACTACTATAGTCCCCCTTCTGCCATTTGTTATCCATTTATTGTATTTCGACGCCCAATTAGAGGAGGACTAGTATAAGGTATTATACCATGCTCGCGTTCGTTCGAGCACCCAGGGCCATTAAGGGCTATCTACGTGGATGGAAGATGGATGTTCCAGATGGTAACCCTCTAGGAGCAGACCCAGCTGCTTTACTCGCCGGTGTGCGGAAGCAGACTACCGAAAAGCTCGAGGAAGAGCTCCAAGACCTCAATAGCCTTAAGTTTCAGCTAGCTTTGAACATAACACTCCGGCTCGACAAACCTGAGGGTTCAGTATATGAGATAGCTACCTTTCGGAGTTCGCAAGCCGTTTTGACCAACGATGCTGAGATCCGTGGGGTAATAGTAGAAGCACGTGCTCAGATCCACAACTACATTGAGAAGTGGTCAGTCGAGGATCAAATTGGGTTATAGATAGAGTCGACATTCTATGGTTGAACATTGCTCGATATCAACCACTCCGTGGAGGTTCATATTTACCACTGCCTACAGAAATCGCGAATAAGAAAGCTGTGATCAATGTAAAGAACGACGATGACAATTGCTTCCGTTGGACACTACGCGCAGCAGTGTTTCCAGTTGCGAAAAACCCTCAGAGGATGTCGAAGTACCGAAAAGATGATGGGTTTAACTTTGATGGGGTGGATGCGCCAACACCAATCTCACAAATAAAACGTGCAGAGAAGCAAAACAAGATCTCTATCAATGTATATGGTTGGGATCCAAAGGAAAAGTGCTTGATCGTACATCCCATCTCGAAGGAGACCTTTTCGAAGCGAGTTAACTTCTTGCTTATAGAACACCCAGATAGCAGTTTGCAACACTACTGCTGGATCAAGGATTTCAACCGCCTTCTATTCGATCAGACAAAACATGACCACAGGCAGCACTTATGCGAGCGTTGTCTACATGGATACACCACCAATACCCTCCTCGAAAAGCACATTCCAGAGTGCAACGGAGTCGATGACAGAGCCATTCGCATTGAAATGCCTACCAATGAGAACAACATAGTCTCCTTTCAGAATATCCACAAACAGCTCCAAGTTCCCTACATTATCTATGCAGACCTTGAGGCTTTAACCACTAAGATCGAAGGACCTGCCCAAGACCCTGAAAAGAGCAACACACTGAAAACAGAAGAACATATTCCCTGTGGATTTTCCTATATCGTTGTGCGTTGCGACGGTCATAGCGAACCACCCGTATTATATAGAGGTACGGATACGATCGAACGTTTTCTACGACGTATACAAGAGGAAGAGGCGAAGATCAAAGCCCAAAAGGCCAAGCCGCTATGTATGTTGCCGAAAGACCAGAGGGTTTACAATAGAGCAACGATTTGTCATATCTGCCAGAAGCCCTTGGTTGGTAGCGATAGAGTACGTGATCATTGCCACATCACAGGTGACTTTCGAGGTGCCGCGCATAGGGTCTGTAACCTCAAATTGCGTATCTCACCTACCATTTCAGTTGTATTCCACAACTTGCGTGGATACGATTCTCACCTACTGATGCAATCGATCTCAAAGACAGAGGGCGATATCTCATGTATTCCAAACAATATGGAGAAATATATTTCATTCTCACTTGGCAACCTACGGTTCATCGATAGCATACAATTTCTCTTGGGGTCGCTAGACAAATTGGTTTGTAGTTCTATAGAGACAGCGGTAGGCAACTGTAAACGATGTAATAAGGCCGAGCTGGTTGTCATTAACTAGTGGGGACTTGCCCACAGTGTGGAGAAGGGAGCATAAAGCAACTCGACTCGTCTCGCCTCCCAATAACCGTTACACATACACCCCTGCATGCACACCTTCTTGGGCGCAAAGGCGTTTATCCATACGAGTACATGGACTCTTGGGATAGATTCTCAGAGACTTCTCTTCCGCCTAAAGAAGCATTCTATAGTAAGCTACACCTAGAGGACATATCAGACAAGGACTATGAACACGCACTAGAAGTTTGGAAGGTATTCGGTTGCGAGACGTTGGGAGACTACCACGACCTTTACCTTCAAACCGATGTACTTCTTCTAGCAGATGTGTTTGAGACCTTTCGCACGACATGCATGCAAAACTATGGCTTGGACCCGGCTCACTACTATACTAGCCCAGGACTCTCATGGGATGCGTTGTCGAAGAAGACTGGTGTGGAGCTTGAACTACTAACCGACTATGACATGCATCTATTCGTTGAGAAAGGTATACTTAGTGGGATATCTATGGTGCCTCAGCGTTATGCCAAAGCAAACAACCCAAACGTGCCCGATTTCGATTCCAAAAAGCCAAAAAACCATATAGTCTACCTCGATTCCAACAACCTACATGTATACGGTTGGGCTATGAGTCAATATCTACCAACAGGAGGGTTTGAGTGGTGTATACCAACAGAAGAACAAATCACCCAACACGCAATCGATTCAGATAAAGGTTACATCCTTGAAGTTGACCTCAAATATCCTCGAGAACTTCACGACGAACACAACAGCTATCCGCTAGCTCCCGAGATAATGCAAGTGGATCGTGCTTGGTTATCAGAGTATCAAACCGATCTGTTTGAGGAACTCTACGAAGGTCATGGATCTTTGAAAGCGGAGAAGCTTGTGCCTAACCTCTATGACAAAGAACGATATGTGCTCCACTACCGCAACCTACAACTATACCTATCTCTTGGCATGCGTTTGAAAAAGATCCACAGAGCACTACGATTCGACCAATCCCCATGGATGGAGCCATACATACGAATGAATACAGAACTACGAAAATAAGCGAATAGCACTTTCGAGCAAGACCTCTACAAATTGATGAACAATAGCGTATTTGGCAAAACAATGGAGAATCTACGAAAACGTGTAGATATCCAACTAGTGCGCTCTTCAGAAGGAATCAGACTACAGCGTTTCTTGAATAAACCTAGCTATGCTCGCTCCACGATCTTCGACAACGATCTAGCCGCTGTACACAACTATAAAAGTAAGCTACTACTGAACCGCCCGGTATATGTTGGAATGTCAATTCTAGATCTCTCAAAACATCTGATGTATGACTACTATAACGAACTAAAACAGCAGTATGGGTAACGCTGTAATCTACTCTACACTGACACTGACAGTCTACTACTACACATTGAAACTGAAGACATCTATGCAGACATGGCCATCAACAAACATCTATATGATACAAGCAACTACAGCAAAGACCATCCGTTGTATAACATAAACAACAAGAAAGTCCTTGGCAAAATGAAAGACAAATGTGGAGGTGTTCCCATTGTTGAATATGTTGGACTACGATCAAAGCTCTACTCAATCTTGAAAGTAAATGGTGGTGAGATTCGGAAAGCTAAAGGTACCAAGAAGGCAGTTGTGAAACATCGTATTCGTCAAGAGCAATACAAAGAGTGCTTACTAGATAATAAAGTATTCCGCCATGGAATGTATATGCTTCGAAGCGAAGGTCACAGGATGTATGGTATTCATATGAACAAAGTATCTCTATCACCATTCGATAGTAAGCGCTGGATTTCAGCAAACGGGATCGATGCACTAGCCTATGGGCACAGAGACTATTTCAGAGGAGGAAAACTTTGATGATCTTGTTTGCGAGCTGCTAGCCTAGATCGGTTTGGTACGAACAGAATACCCTTTGGAGGTAGTTCAGTATCTGATGGCACGACTTGTAGCTCTTCACGCACAAACCCTCTCTTCGGTGCGTCTTTTTCCAAATAGTACAGAACTGGTTGGTTCGAAGATATCACGCTACGTGAAACTATATATGTCTGTAAACTCCACACAGGATCAGTTGCTCGCTTTGCTCCACCTTCCAACTCTCCCGGCGCATAGAGATATCGAACTAGAACATCAAACGGTAGACGCTTTTCTTCTAATCCAACAGTCCGCGAATATGTAGGAGTTTTGATGTTCACTTGCTGTGCTAATATGGTGTTCGAAGGCTCCTTCCCCGTAAGTCGAGTCACCTCATTATTCATGGCCTCGATAACATCTGGAAGCCGCAACACCCATTCTCTACTACGTGCATCTGATCCTTCCGAAGCAAACACCATCTCCTGCGCATATTGATATCCAAACAATCTCTCAGCTAGTGTTCTATTTGCTCTCTCAACGAATCCTTGTGCCCTGTGGTTGCCAACCTCACCTCGTTGGACTTTCGTACCATGTTGCTCTAAAGTTCCAGACATACGTCCCATGAATTCTCTACCAGGATCGACTTGTAACGTTTTTGGCCATGTTAATGGGCTACGCTGGTAGATTCGTTCAAAAGCTGCAGCAACTTCACCACTATTTTTCGAGGCTAAAGGCTCCGCTTCTTTATATCGAGAAGCCACGTCGATTACCACTAAAGCATATTTATATAGCTTTCGCCCACGGCCAGGTCTATCGTGAGGTAGAAAGATCAAATCAGCTTGATGAACCTCATTGGGTTTCGATACAGTCCAATGCGGTCGTGGGATATGTCGTGGTGGTGGTAGGTATATCTGCCATAGCGCTTGTTTCTCTAACCAACTGTTAGCTGCGTCTTCCGATACCTTTGCTGCCACTGCTAGCTTACCCACGGCAGCGTAGCCTTTCCAGTATCCCTCAGGACCATAGAAGATATTCGCAAGGAGAGCATCCATTATATATAGCATAACGATGAGGCCCTAATACGAAGACAAAAAAGAAGAATAAAGACTCATCTAGCCAACTAGTTCTTTTTATTCTTTTTTGCATTGATTTATTCTCGACCATCATACATACGTATAGCTAAGCTTTATGGTTCAATACTTCACATGGGCGTTGGATTTTTCGGTTTAAGTCGATGGTGTGTTTGGCTTTACGTCCTAATGGACCACTGACGGTCCAACCTAAGATAGTCATCACTGCGCATGGTCCTCCGTCTTTACTTTGTTTGACCTCTTTTGGCTCAATGACTTTGATATTGTTATTCCCTATTAGTAAACCGACTTTGGCATCGATTTGAGGCAGACAAACGCCATGTAGGTGAGGCCATTTTTCTACATCTTCCTGGCTCGCAATGTCAATGTATTCGGTACCAACTATCTCGGGTAAAGATGCCACATCGTGTAGATCGACGAATTCATCCATCTTAAGACCACACACTTCTAGATTTACACTGGTGACTTCAACCAGGTTTTTTTTGCTATCTATCGCCGTAAGATCTAACAACGTTTTAACACCTTCTAAACCTAACTCAGTTAGGAGCGAATTGGTACAAACTGTGCCATCGCATCCATTGTCTAGTAAAGCATAAGTGGTGACGAAATTTCCAATTCCTTTAGCCTTCACCTTGACTGGTAAAATTGGGAGACCAACGACATCGCATGTTATTTCCATCGTAAGTTGCCTCTGCTATGTATATGTATGTATATAGCTTCAAATGGATGCAGAAAACCAACTTTTACGTTATACCTAGTAAGTACATAGTAAGTAATATAGTAATTACCTAGTAGTCTAGTAGTACCCTCGCCGAACTTCAACAAACGTAAAAAAGCTCGTTTTTAAAAAGCATAGCTATAGCCAGCGACTAACAGCATAGCCAGCACCTAGCATTCCACCCCCAACATAGATCAACTCACCCGTCTTCTGTCCGCTTGAGGGTCGATAGTAGTCAGATAAACGAGGTTCTTTCATTGCTTTGAGTCGTTTCAGTTCCTGGCGTAACTTGTCGGATTGCACGAAACCGCGGTTGGTGCCGTTTTGCATATCGTAAGCATCGTGCTCCATACCTTCCTGTTCTCGAGCATGGTCGTATAATCTTTGGCGTTCCTTGTTGTAAGCCATCATGTCAGCTGTGTGTTTCTCGTTGGCCCTATCGTGTCTCTCTCGTTCTATAGCAATTCTTTCGCTACCTTTTCCAGAAAGGAGCTTAGCGATCACCCCACTACCGGTGAATGCCGTTGCGTTCAAAACAGCTCCAAAAATGGCCATTCCAAATGCTGCCAATGTTGCCATGGGTCTCACAAATCAGCTGGTATGATCTTTTGGTCCTCGAGGTATTGCTTTGCAGCTATGCTACCAGCCAACACGGCCGTCCACTTCACGTAATTCACTATAGAAGCAGAAGGGTCGTTGAGCATAGGTTCCTTAACGACCTTTCTTGCAATCCAACCAATGCCTGTAGCGAGCCCAGTAACTATAGCGGCATCAGTTACCGCTTTCATCAATTTGTTTTCTGCCATCCTACTATGACATATAACCTATGGTCTCCTAGTCTTCAAATGTTCTATCGTTCTACTCCATATCCGGCAATGCTACCTTCGTAGTCTCTACTGGACTCGCGGGTCGTATCGTACTGGCGTTGGTAGAGGTATCGTCTCTGTATCTTCTGTATTGATAGTACGCTCCTACCAACGAAGCGCCTACGCCGATGGCTGCTAGAGTAGTATTGGTAGACATGTTTTTTTGGCCAGCTTCCTCCCACATCTGTTTCTTTAGATAATTCGCTTTCACGTGCCAACTCCCGCTTTTGAGCCTCTCTGGCACGTTTGTTGCTTTCTGCCAGTGCTTTTCCAGCAGCAACACGCTTTGGATCTTTTACTTTTTCAGGCACAGTCTTCGGAGGATCTGCAGTTATCTGATCCGTTTCCTCCATCTTGCTTTGATATAGTGGGTATATAGGAAGGTTCAATAGGTGTAATAGCAGAGGTACCAGGAATAACTATGTGCCCAGATACATGGAACAAGACGCTAGCTAGCGCTACAAAGCGACCTGCTTTAAGTGATAACAGGCCAGTCACAGCACTGATCTCGTTGCGGACTAGGTGATCTTCTTGTAGATCTCTGATCAGCGCTTCTTGAGAATCTATGGGGACTAGGTAAGCAACTAATCGGGCAGCTAGACGCATCACACCTGTTATTTGCTGAGCTAGTACGGCCTGATATCTTCTATATAGTCTATCTACTTCTTTTTCAGGCAGTCTAGAAATGTCTCCTAGAGAGAAATGTTTCCCTAGATAATCCTTCGTTGTACCCGTAGCTGCTAAGATTGCAAGTGCTTCACGGTTATCTGTTGCGGAGGAACACGTCCTCTGTTTTGGGTGGTGGGCCCGTTACGTCCTCACCTAGTAGGGCAAGTATTTCTTCATCACCCATGATAATATGCTATAGGTGCGGGTAGCTCTAACACTACTGCAAAAGGATGTCGCAAACAAAAGCATATGCGAGCGAACTTGTGAGACCGAAGCACCGCTCGTAACTCACTGCCTTCTTGCGAGCCTCCATAGTCCTCGAATAGCCTTTTTCCATCTATAGCCGATGCGGTATGGAAGGCAACTACGACAGCTACGTTTTCGCGGAAAGGTTTGCATATGCTTGTTAATTGTTGGGATAGCACCCAAATAGAGAGCCCTATATGTCGAGCAGAGAATGCCAAATCTACTAGCTTGTCGGTTCTTCTCTTTACGTCTTTTGAGGCTGCACAATCATCTAGAATCAATAGCGTATTGATACCTGCCCAAAAGGTAGCACAAATATGCAATGCGGCATTGATAGCATCCTGTGGTGGTGATACGACATAGAAGTGTGGATCTCGATTGGCAATATCGTGGGGCACACTAATACTATGTAGTCAAACTTACCACGAAATGGCCCGCGAAGTTGCTCCACTAGGAATGCTGTTTTTCCACAATTTGTGGGTCCTACTACGAGGGCGTTGAATGGGATGTGTTCTACCAGTGCGTCCATCGTTAATATGTAAAGCTACTCAGAGATCCATTCAATATATTGATCTGAGCATCTGACAGAACGAAGATGTGCATGTTAACAGTTCCACTGCCCCCGCTCCTGTGTACTCGGATGTCGATGTCTTTCCCACCACCTATTTGGGCCAAGCCATCACCATGGACAACTGAATCCTTTGCTGTGCGACAATCGACCAAGATGGCAAATTTGTTGTTGTAAAACTTGGCAGGTGTCATAGGCGTCATTTTTCGGATCTACATCGACTGACGTACCCAACCAAACCTTGGCAGCCTCCCAAAAATCTGGTGGTAGTATACCATCTGGGAATAAGAAATTTGGAATTCCATTGACATCTACCTCTACCTTAGTGATGCCTGGATTGGAGAATGCCTCGCTATCTCGGGTACCTGCGGTGTGTGGTGCCACAAAGAGTAAAAGTAGTCCAGTGAAGGATCTCCGTGGGGACGTGAGGTGATGAGCCACCATAGTGTCTGATGCCTGGTTAATAGGTACAGTATTAGAGTGTAAAGCGTAGTTGAACAGAAAGGCAGTGCCTGTGGCATATGCGTGCTCTGCTTGTCTGGCGAGTTTTTCATCCTCGATGACCTCATACTCCAGCTGCATGTTGTTGAGCTTGTATGTGCCTATCTTGGTCGCATCTGATCCCACCACTATATCGACAGCGGGTGCTAGAACCAAATCAAACGAAATAATGTCGTTGAGGGCGTGGGGATATAGAGTTCCATGTTGTGTCAGAATGTCAACGTCCAGCGGGATTCGATACCTCGATCCATTAGCAGCCAGGAGAGTAGGTTCATCGCCCGAAGCACTTGCACCACTAGTCTTCGAGCGAAGCTTGTTCATGTTCTCTGATTGGATACCTTGTTGAACCATAGCTTCTCGCACTGGAGTAGGAAGATAGAGATCGGAATATGTCTGTATGAGATCAGGTCTGGCAAGGTCTTCTATTACCTCTGTTCCAAATCTACATCTGCGATGAGAGACTAAACATCGACCAACATTGGCCACCACGCGATTGGTGCTTAGTCCACCAGGCAATGCAATGTCAGCTAATAGTGCGAAGCTACCTGGGACTAGGACGATGTTTTCTCCTAGTTTTGGAATTGCAACATAGAGTGTCTCTCCTGGGTTGGCAGATGATGGTGCAAACGTGCGTCTATATAGGATGCGTGGAGCTTTGAGTCCAAGGGGCTCTCTACGCGTTTCTGCGGGAACTGACTTCGACGATATCATATTGAATATAGCAATATATATAGTTAAGTTCAATATGGGTGATGTTGAGGTTGACCCAACCGAGGGAGATCCTGGTGGGCATGGAGCTGAAGCAGGTGAAGACTATGAAGACGATACCGTTGACAGAGAGGCATGGAACTCAATATTTCGAGATACCACAACTACGGAGCCAGGCGAAATGATCTCCATGGAAGACATACGTGACTATAAAATAGAAGGCGCTAGGCCAAAGACTCAGGAAACCTCGTTTCGAATGATAATGAAAACTTATTGGAGAAAAACCTCGCTTCGAAAGTTGACCCTCCGAAATTTAGCCATCGAAATCTCCTCTTCAAACCAGGCTTATCAGACAACGCGAAACAGATGCTGTTCGATGCCGTCTGGGAACACTATGAGGATGCGGGGATTCGGGGCGAACTTGAGATAGCAGCCATATACGATGTTGTGAAGAAAAAGGGTAGAATCTCTAAACACGCGTACGGAAGCAAAGAGAAACCTATCCATTTGACCACGACGGAAGGAAAGAGATATAAGAAGATGGGGAAGGACATCAAACGGGTTTTAGGGCCATTAATAGAAGAGGCAGCAAAAGAAGTCGCCCAAGCTCAGCAACAGCTCGATGATCGGCTCAAGCAAGGAGAAGGCATACTTCAAGGTCCTAAGTCGACCCCAAATCAGAGAGAAGCAGCAAAGAACGAGATAGCCACCATCCGTGAGGAAATGGTAGTCCTAGAACGCAGAGAAGAAGCCTTACGAGAACGTTTGCCCCTTCGCGATAGGATCAAAGCGATTTTCAAGAAGTACGGGGTTGGTATAACTAGCGTACTGGCTGTAGTAGGTACCGTGGTTGGTGTAATAGTTTCCAATCTGACGAAGAGGGTAGTTTCCCCGCTACCAAAGAGCTTGCCTGACACTATTAAAGATGCTGCCAAAGCTGTTGCCAAATTGTTAAAAGCAATAGGAAAAAAGCTGGGACAGATTCTACCTACGATGATTGGACCAATTGCAAGCTTCATATTTAGTATGGCTGGTGAAGCTGTGGGATTCCTAGCAAATAATGCTTGGTTGTTAATCGTGGCCGTAGTCGTGTTCGTAATAGAGCAATACAAACAACGTTAGCGAAACAACAACCACGCAGATCCAGCTGCAGCAATAGATGCCACTGCTAGATTGATCTCGTGTTGTGGAGTAGGATTTGGTAAGTGCTCTACTGCAGCGGCACTATAGGTGGATTTCTTGCTACGTGTGGGAGGTGGAACTTGTTGCTTTGCGCTTTGTTGTAGTTGTTTCTTTTGGGTGGGTCCTTCCATAGATTTTGGTTGGGGATCATTAACCTCCTCATTGACACCGTTTACACCTAGCACCATACCCTTTCGTGGCCAATGGGATTGGATTTTTATAACCATCCTTCTTGCTGAGGTAGTACCCAAGATTGCTTGGCAGTAACCGCACCCCTACAGCTATTGCTAGATCGAGCCTCTTATGTGTGTGTAGTACTTCTAAAAGATAGTTATCATAGCTTCTCTTTAGATCGTTTTCAAGAATAGCGTCTTTAACCAATCCCTTAAACTCTTCCCTAACGTTGTGTCTATCTATGATGGATCCACCTACGTTGTTTTGAGCACCTAGAACGCAATATGCGAAAGCCTCGGCCGATCGATTCAACCTACCCAACCCAGCATCCGTTAAACCCTTCCCGATTGGTGGCGTAAACCAATTGTATTGTTTCCCTTTGTGTTCATCGTTCCGAATAAAGGATACCAGATCTGCCGCGACGGATTCCTTACATTTCCCAGATCTGGTAGCATCACTACAATCTTCCAACGCGCCTCCTCCTTCGTCTTTAAACAAATTATCGTGGTTGGGATAATTATCTGCTGATAATTATCATGTGGTTGACCTTTAAGTGATGGTGTTGAATCAGTAGCTCAGTCAAGTGACTCTTACGAGGAAGTATGACTGGGCGTTTCACTTCAATCGAAACATTAGCTCTTCTGATGCGACCACCGACACGAATCAGACTATCGTCATCTAGAAAGGGATCCAGCTGGTAGAGGGAAATGGACTTTCTTATCTCTTGATTTCTTTCCCGAGCTTTGTCTCTGGAGGTTACTTCGCCAGTTACACTGAGTTTGCGGAGAACTTGTAATTCATCACAGAAATGTTCGTACTGCAAACACTTGATGATAGTCTTTTCTGCTTCTTGAAGCGCTTGTACAGTTACTTTCGGTAGGAGTCTTGCAGCATCGACTTTACATTCCTTGAGCCCTTTCACTTCTCCTCTTTAAAGCTTGGTCTTCAGCTGTAGACATAGAGCTACGGTACCAGCTAGATATACCATCTAATCTGCTCGTCTCAAAGTAGTCTGGAAATGGAACAACTATTCCCTCTGCATGGGTAGCCATAGCTGTTGCTTTCCTCACCTCCGGATCGGTTTCATCAAGTGGAAGCACTTCCGCTTGTTGAGTTTTAAGGGGGGCATTCTTCCACAGGAAATCAGGGCCAGTTAGCCAGCGTGATCCTTCTAATAACTGCTTCGCTGTAAGACCTCGTGATGCATCATCGGCAGGATTACTCTTTGTGGCTATGTACATCCAGGCATTGGGATCAGTGAGATCTCGAATCTGTTGCACCCTATTTGCAACATACACATGGAATCGCTTGGCCTTGTTATTTACATAACCAAGAACGATTTGGCTGTCCGTCCAAAAGAACTCGTCAAACTCTGGATACTCAAGCTCAGTTCTTAGGAACTCACTCACCTTAGCTGAGATGGTAGCTGCTGCCAGCTCCAACTTTGGGATGGTCCTTTGCTTCAGAGGGGTCACTCGCGTTTTACCAACCACAAACGAGCAATGAGCCTGATCATGCTCATTAACCAATCTAACATAGGAGCACTGACCATAACCATCCATTCAGGCATCAGAAAAGTAGTGCAGCTCTACCGCCTTTATAGCGCCGAAATTCTCTGGCTTGAAACATCTTTGAATGTTTTAGTTTCTCCAGCTCTAAGATTTCTTGTCGCCACCTCTGCCACAGGGGTTGTAGATACTCTGGAACTGGACTGTCCCAGTCTAATTTGTTGAAGAATGTGCTTTCCTTTCAGAGTCACAGGACCTACATAGCCACCAGGATCAAAGATCAAGCTAACCGTTGACAAGACACCTCGCCGAGTGAATGGGCGATCATGCAGTTCGATGCGAAATTGAAAGTTGTCGTCCTCAACACACCATACCACTTCCAGGGCTCTTTCTATATGTAGAGGATCTACTTCCAGGTTGAGCTCATTAATGCCTTAGGCACGATCTTCCACAGGAAAGGCTCCAAGCACCTCCTTCCTGTTGGAAACGATCTTGTGCAGTCTGAGACCTACTTTGGCACAAATGGCTTGGCTGGCTTTGATCAACCCGATAGGCTCAGGAACTGTCGATACAGATTTAAGCCCGTCGTCTACATAGAAGTCTTTCCGTATGAAGGTGGCTGCTTTTGTCCCAAATTCTTCCTCACCATCCTCAGCTGCTCTCTTGAGCTCGAAGTTTGCACAGCCTGGGGAACTAGCGGCACCAAACAAATGCACTTTCATCCGGTATTCAACTACTTCCTTGGATGGATCTCCATCTTGCCACCACAAGAAACGAAGGAGGGCTCTGTTGTCTTCAGACACCATAAATTGGTGAAACATACTCTTAATGTCCGTAATGAAAGCTACACTCTCTTGACGGAAACGACACAGAACGCCAAGTAGACCATTCATGAAATCAGGACCTTGCAAGAGGTGATCATTGAGTGAGACGCCCTCGAACTGCGCGGAACAATCAAACACCACCCTGATATGATTTGGCTTTTTGGGGTGATAAACACCAGTATGAGGAACGTAATTGACCTTACCATCTCTCACTTCAAGGCGGTCTGCAGGAACTCTCTCTGCACACAGTTCAATTAAGTCTCCCATGAAAGCCCGATAATCATCAAAGAACTTCGGATTCTTCTTGAATCTAACATTCAATTGGTTCCACCTCTTCACAGCAAGCTGACGATTAAACGGAAAAGACACATTGTCCGATTTCAAGGGGAGTGGCATCTCGTAATGGTCATCTTGTCTTTTCTTTACTCCATTCTCTAGTATTCTTAGAAATCTTTCATCTTCTACTGAGTAGGCCTTGTTTGTAGAACTGTTCTCATTGAAGTCAGTTTCGAGCACTCTGAGAACTCAGGGTTGATAAACTCTTTGGCCTTAGTAGAGAAGACAAAATGACTGCGAGTTTCTGATGCTATCACTGCATTACACACTCCTTCATTTTTGACATCCTCATTCCGAGACTTACACACTCTGCCAATAATTCCCCAACCAAGCAAGGTCCTTTGTCCATAAGGCTCATCCTCACCGCCTGAAACAATCTCTCTTGGCCTGATAATTCTGGGAGAGTTGTTCCCAATCAATATAGAAAACTCTGCATCTGGGTGGTAAGGCGTTAGGTTATTTGCAATTGGCTCCAGTCTCTTCACTGGGCCGCTCGCTCCAGTGACAAATAAGGAAAACATGTATTCATAACCTTTTAAAAGGAGGGGAGGAGGGGCAGGGGTGAAATCGCTAGAGGGGGGCGAGGAAGGGGGGGGGTGGTGAATTCACTAGCAATTTCACGGGGGGGGGGGGGTGAATCGCTGGTACACCGGTATCAAGAAGTAAGTCACATTTATAAACTTATAATCTCTCAAATCGCATTTCCTTCAAAGCGATCACCAATACCAAATGTCATCTTCTGTGTAAAATGATCTTAATATGCATCACCGAAAGGAAGGAAAATTATTTGATTTTCTGATCGACAAGATGGTTTTAGTCACGTAACAATGTGTTGCAAAGTACATATATTACTAAAGGAAGAAACGTCATGAACGCAAAAATAAAAATAAATAAAAATGTTATTACAAATTGAAAGTTCTAATACGCTAGTACTAATATATTACTATAGCGTACCGGTTAATTACTAGCTTAATACAGAACTGACTATCTGTAGAAAAAATGCATCGATATACATAAGCCTTAGATCAGAGCCAAATAAACTTGTTAAATTATTATAAATTGTATACTAAATGAAATTGAAGCGGTACAATTTCGAAAGTTGTTGACTCTGCTGTTTGTTTTTTAGTTGAAACTTAGTGTTACACGAGTTTCATCGTGTTGATGTACTCGCCGGCTTTACTTCACGCGATTCCCTCGATTTATCCGTCTCCTCGTCATCCCTTCTCACCTCTTTTAGTGGTACCTCGCAAGCTGGTGGCTGAATGGCATCGGATACAGCCTTTGTTAAGTGTGTTCCTTGGCCTCTGATCTTGAACGTTCTGACAGAGGAGCTACTATGACCGGTGCGCGCCATTCATTTGTTCATCAAATTTTGCACCTTCGTACAGCTGCACGGTTGTTACAGAGCGGAAATTTAGTTAACGCACGCGCCGTTAGCACTTCACAGATTTAATTTATTCAAGCAAAACTAATTTATTTACATATATTTTGCGTCAATAACAACGAGGTTGACCCGGTCAGCTTTCGATCGATATTTTCCCACGCGATCAATTTCATGGGGATAAAAAATGGCGGCTGTGAGATTAAAACCCTGGTGGAGCAACGAAAGAAAACCCAATAATAGCCGAATTTTTCGATGAAAAGGGTTGCTAAGCTGTAACGCAGTGTTCGATAGATTTTTGTAATATAAGGAATTTTCAACTGGCATTGTAAAAAGCACCGATTTTTTTCCCCAGAAACGGCTATGGTGTTTTACCTTGTTCTCGGGAGACATAGATGGTGAGTGTTTTAATCCGATTTGTTTTAAGTGTCGTTTGATTACTATAATATAGCTACATCTCGTAGCTGAATGGTCGCAGTAATGTTGGTTTCATGAAATATATTTAATCGAAGGTCAGACATAAACTCGAGCTTATAGATGTCTTAGGTTAATATAATAATAATTTTCAATTTCTTTAAGTTACTCGTTTGCTAATTTTCATGTTAGCTTTCGTTTCCACATTCTAGGGTTGAGAAGTGTATGTATAGTGACTCAGCAAGTGATCCAGCAAGTGTATGTATAGTGACTCGGCAAGTGATCCAGCAAGTGTATGTATAGTCACTTGTCAGTCCGGGTCCATGTGGCCTGGGTCTTGTGTTAACACTGTACGTGGATACCATCGACATCCTGCTTTCCAAAATGTTCAACTAACGAGCACACACGATTTGAGTTTTGACAACTATCAGATGACCACAGCACAACAAATGAAAGTATGCTATAGACTCATCATATGCAAAATAGCTTAGTGGCTATTAGTTTTAAAGCGATTACATGTACGTGAATTCTAAACCTGCATTAACCCCCCCCCCCCCCTCCCCCGGCATATATGTATGTAGAGCATTTGACAACTTACTCTGTCCCAGGGGTGGGACATTTGCAAGGCAAGAAAAGTTGGGGGTGGGGAATTGGTTGTCAGAGTTTCCGGCAAATTGTGAATTTTACATCAATGTGACCTCGGCAGCCCTACACAATCCGTAGAATACCCGATACTTCGCTAATTAATAATAATGTCTTTGAAGTTTCCTTATAAAACGTTAACAACCCCAAAAACAATGCTAACCAACTATAAGGAATCAAAGTTGGCTCGAAATGATCATGTCTGCAATCAGGAGTGCCGTGCATGCATGTCCAAAATGCTTGAATTGTAAACCGGGCTTTAGTTGTGTTATATATTGTGTTCTCCTGGCCTCTTATGTTTTGTTTGTTGTATATTTTACTTTGTTCTATTTTGTATCTTCCATTATGGCCTAAGTAACTAAAATAAAATAAAATAAAATAAAATAAGGCCGACGGGAGATCTACGATTTGACGTCCTTATCCGAGAAGACGAAGGTTTCACCAAGGCATCACCTTCTACTCAATTATTTTAAGACCCTGAGTGTTAGTCCGGCTGGGGTTTGAACCCGCGACCTCCCGCTGAACAGACCGGAGTTTAACCACCACTGAACTGACCGGGAGGCGGCTGTCTTTCGTATTGTCAATTTTTTTAGTGTGCACGAATTTCAAAAATAGTGTTAAAGGGGCTGTGTCACGGTAATAGACTTTACATTCGCCTTTCGGGCTGGAAACAGTAGTTTCCACCGATTTTGACATGAACCGAACGAACCTCTCGGCCATGTGGGATGCCAGGAGCCCATTACCAGGAGCGTCCATATATACTATACCCGTGAGTCTGCATATGACCGGTTTGAGCTATTTTTAGAACATGTTTTCCTGGTAACTGCCTTCTGACTCTGCTGCGATCGTGCATATGCTTGACGTAATTATCGAGATTAAGAATGATCTATTGTTCTTTGAGGTGATTTCCTGACTATGGTTTAATTGGATTCCCAAAGTGTGGGCACGTGAACTCCCGTGAGATCTGTTGAAATATAGCTCAATCCGGTCATACGCTGACTCACAGACCTAGTATAGGAGATGGACGCTCCTGGTAATGGGCTCCTGTGGATGCTTAAAATCGAAGTAAGTATGCAAAAATGACTAACAAACAGTATATATAAACAGTCTCCAGGGAAAATATTGAAAATCCTTTCGATCAAACAGTGAGGAAGGGAAGTTTGACTGTTTGTTTAACAAATAAAGAAGCCTTTAGTTAGCCATGTTTTATACTATCTTCAAAAACTCATGAATAATTCATGAGCATTTTGTCCAATCAGATGAAGCGAATCACTCACATGCATGCTCCTTTATACCCGATAAAACGCAAGGGTCTTTATACAACGTTTCACTGTACGAGTGTGGCCCTGTATAAAACGTCATGGTTGATGCCTTTTTCCTTTGTTCAACAAAAAAAGGAAAAAGACCTCAACCATTAAGTTTTATATAGGGCCACACTCGTACAGTGAAAATCGTATAAAGACCCTCCTAGTCAATCCTCATGAAACCAAGGGCTTAAGGGCCCATTGACATATTCTATGCTCGCAGGAGCAGATGCGATTTTGACTTCCGGTTTATGCCAGCCTGAGAAAACAGCCGACTCGGGCGATATGAGTCGGCTGTTTTTTCAGCCTAGTTTTATGCGTGTCCACCCGATAGTTTTAATACTTACACATGTTTGTAAATTTTATTCGTGGTTTACCTGAACGGTTTTCATGAATGAATGAAGTAAAGTGCCTTTTGTCGCTGGAAAATGAAAAGCTTGGTTTATCGTGTGAAAGAAAATAATACTTGAAAAGAAACTCAATCCGTTAATCTTGAAGGAATCGTTCAGGACTCGAAAGGCGCCTAACTGTACTTTTAGAAACTGTACTAGAGAAAGGGAAATAATTAATAATTTGTACCGAGCAAAAAAGTAACTGCAAGCGTATGGCGCCGCCAACACAGTGATGAGTGAGAGCCGATGAATGCGAAAGCAAACTTGTATTGGACTCTGGGATGTAGCCGAGCTCTTCCCGCTGTTGATAGATTGAAAGAACATCTAGTAAATAGTATCTATAGTTGTCAAAGAGATAGAAGCTGAAATGGCTGCTTCCAGCGAGAACATGGCTTCTAAAAACACGAAGAAAAGTACGGCCACTCGGCAAGAAGTCAAGTGATTTTCGACCGGCAGGTTTTCAACTCAAATCGTCCAAAACATGCACACTTTTGTCTCAAGATAATGCTTTCGGGTTCCTGGTAAAGTTGTGATTGAACCTCAGTGCAACTAATTAAAATACAGGTCAGTTTTCATCCTGAAAAAAGTATTTTTGAAGTCGGAAAACAAACTGTTGTGAACGCCACGAGATTCAACCTTCAAGTGAAAGTTTAAATCTCGGTCTAATTTTAGCTTGATTTCTATTGGCTCTTCGGTTTGCCGCGAAATGGGTTCCGGGCATGTGCTCCACACAGTCCGAAGCTCATTGCAGACAATCAAGCTAGCTCATTGCAGACTGGTGAATTCAGCCAAGCCCCAAAACTGGCCATTGTCGGAGGAAATAGGAGAAAATGCACATCATGTTCAACCAATTATTGTAGACTTTACTGCAACAATAGTTCTGCTACTATTTCACGACCACAAAACAGGCACTTTTGCGCATGCGTTAATTTCTTCACTTCCGGTTACTAAAAATCCTAAACATTTTGCGCACTTTCACTAAACACCAAACGTTTTCCCGTTAAAATTTTGTTGACCACGTTCTCCACAAAATCGAGCATGGATTTTGGAAACCGACAATAAATGCCAAAGTTATGGCTTTTCATTCGCCAAAAAAGCTTAATATTGGACTGAAAAGTGCCGTAAAATAAAAAAAATTGTCGTAATGGCAAACGCATGCTCGCTTTTATGCGCATTAATTCGTAGGTTCGGAAAATATTCATAAATTACTAGTAGTTTAAAAATCCTTGGAGAGTTTAGAAATTTTCTGATTTTGATGACGTCATCATGACGTCACTTAATGACGTCATCAGACTACAAACTTTACCCTAGGAGTCACCTTGACAATAATCATTGCCCACTCTTTAATTTTCCGGGTTTTACGGCTTCAAACTTTCCCTAGCAATTCCCGATTTAAATATGTAAATGAACCTTAACCGTGAATCTTTATAAAGACCCTCACTCATACAGTTAAAGTCCTTAAAAAGACCCTTACGAGAAATCCCAGTTCATAAGATGAGACTCAGGGTTGCTCAACCAACGGTCTAAGTGCAATGACTTGAGGAGATCGAAGACAAAGGCCTTTTGGCTCACAGTTATTCATACGCAACCGGCCTAATATTATGGGACCCAAATTTTCGCCCCATATTCTAACTGCGCATGTCAGTGACGCACAACGTAGCTATAAACAAACAATTATTCGCTTTTCATCTAAATTTCTGAAAATTATTATCTTTTAGAAGTATGTTTTTGAAGCCGTTTAATAAACTCGCAGCACGTGTTTTATCAGATATAAAAACTTGAGGGCTCGGCCCTCGAGTTTTTATATCTGATAAAACACTGCTGCGAGTTTATTAAACTATACATAAAACACGATGGGCATTTGAGAACATGAGAGAAATGTTAAAGCACAAGCCGAAGGCGCGTGCTTTCAACATTTCTCAAGTGTTCTCAAATAACCAGAGTGTTTTGTTTTTATTCTCCTGGGACTCAACATGGCCGCCGTGCGATAAAAGCCCATTCGGAACAGGAGAATGGGGAACAGGAACAGGAGGGCGAGGAACAGGAGACTGAGGAACACGAAGGAGGAGGACGAGCAACAGGAGGCCGGAGGAGGAGGAGGAGGAGGAACAGCATACTTGTCCAATAGGAGAAGGAAGACGAGGAACAGGACGAGGAACAGGACTCTGACTACAACATACGAGAATCTCTAGACTAGACAAGAATGTCGAGACTAGACTAGAATGCGTTCTGCTTCACTTCTTAAATCGTGAATTTGTATACGAGTAATCCCTTTCACAATTTTTTTTAACATGGATTAACTCAACATAAATTTGCATAACACTAATCCAAAAGAACCGGAGCGATATTTCTGTAAAGCATAATTGAAAATAAGTCATTTTGAAGTATATCACGAGTACTTATTCTTACTGTTTACGCTACAAAATGGTTTCAGAGATCGAGAGGCATTTTACGTTGACGTTTTCCCTTGTAGAAAATGTATGATGATAGATAAATGACAACCACAGCATTTTATTCATGAGCGAAAGACAATTGAACTGTGGCGTCATCCCTTCCACATCACTTTAATGAGATACCACCACATTGTATTCATGAGCAAATGACAATAGATCCACGTCGTTATCCCTTCCACATCACTTTAATGAGATACCACCACATTATATTCATGAGCAAATGACAATAGATCCACGTCGTCATCCCTTCCACTTCACTTTAATGAGATACCATCACGTTGTATTCATGAGCGAAAGACAATTTAACTGTGGCGTCATCCCTTCCACATCACTTTAATGAGATACCACCACATTGTATTCATGAGCAAATGACAATAGACCCACGTCGTCATCCATTCCACTTCATTTACCACCTCATTTTATGACCTCAAAAAAGGGGTTAACTCGGTACCTCTCCTATAACTCACGTGAAATAGGACATTTCTGTAGTCACCTTTGTTGCAAAATTAGGCGGGCAAATATATTTAGGGCAGACACAAGAACTACACTACTTGATTTTTTTAAGCTGGCATATATGTATATAGTGAGCGCATTTGCAACACATAAGTTGTTTTGAGACTTTGGAAAACTCGAATTACTCTTACTCATATTCCCAATATTTTGATACCTTTGAAGTTAAATATATCTATTTCGATTTCATTCTTCAGGCCTAAAAGGTTTGTTGAGAATTGTTATTCATCACACACATTTTGTTGTGCTGTAGGAAAACTTTAATCTATTGAATAAAAACTTTTACCAGGACCAAAAGCATGAAATTATGTTCGACGATGTCAAAGCCTTTTTAAAAATCCTCTTCAAGCAATAACACGTTTTGTTGCTGCTCTTTGGAATAGGGCATATTATTATCCAACTGCATATTACACAGTAGTTACTTTTTTCATATCATATGACTCGAACGGTCCCGTGCGGAGAAGTCGCTTTCCTTTCAAAACCGTTCACAAAAGTCATGTGATAGGGACCATATGTGTTTGACGTGAGCGGGACGGAAAAAGCCGTCCGCTTCTGCTTTTATTTTTTTGCTGGCTGTTTTGCTATTTGAAAGTGGCCACATGAAACAATTATGACTGAGTACGGCCGGGCCGGACGGTAAATGATTGGCTCGAGGTCATGACCTACTCAGTCAATAAGTACCTATTGTACTCTAGAAAACTCGCCTTTCTTATTTAGAGAGAAAAAGGCGGATAATTCATCTCTTATTAGACATTTTACTGTGTAGTATGGCTGATCTTCATCGGGCTCGTAAAAATACTACACTAAACTGTTTAATAATATATAGTAATAAACCGTATAAGTTCTACTATATTGCAATTTTTAACAAAAGCAACTTGGGCAAGGTCCCTCGTCGGTCAAAATCTATATCTTAACAGCTCGCTACAGATGTTTACTACCTATAGGTCGGCAAGAGTCTGACAAAAATAGTATTTGTCATTTCCCCCTAGCAGTTCACTTATGCAAACAGCAACGAACAGGAGCTGAAGTCGTAACGAAAATAACTACACACGATTGACTGAAACTGAAAACAGCTCTCGCTATTAAGGAGAGCAAGTCTCGACCCCGATACTCATCGTCTTACCTCGGAGGTTTCCAACGAACATTCTTCATTTTCAATAAGATCCAAGCCTTCCACCGTCACTTCTGTTAGAGAAAATAAATAGTTTTCCAGAGAGATTCAGGTTTTTAAAATATGCAAATGAGATTTAACCTATGACGTCATTACCTTGACACAGCCTGGAGACAAATCGCAAAATGAAGAATATCTCTGCAAATAGTGCGTAAAAACTGAATTGAAACATCCGATCCTACATGTATGGTACTAAGGAAAGTACACATCACTGTGGAAATCATGACGTTGCCATGGAATACACTTGTTCCCAGGCTCCTTTCACCTTGAAGATAAAATTACATTTTTTTTTCTGTTATAGAAAATTATTTCCTTAAACCACTCACACACAGTGCCTACATTGTTCCAAATCTCCTGATGCGCCCAAATTGTGTTTAACAAAGGAGAAATAGAGAATTTTATTTCCTCATAGAAACAGCCTGGAGTAAAGCTAGTTAAGAGTGTTTCCACGGCAACGTCATAATTAGCACAGTATAAATGTACACTTTCCTTAGTGTCATATGTGCAAAGTTTTAATTATTTTACCTACTATCTGCAGAATACTCTTCACGTTATCAAAATTTATAATCATTGTATCTGAATATAGTTCCGTCAACTCGGATCTCTGATTTCTTACATTCTGCTTCAATAACAATCCAATACTTGTTAGATGGGTCAGGTTAAATGAGAAATACTTATTTTGAGAAGAATATCAATGTTGTAGGTCAAATTGACCCTTCAGGTCAGATTGACCCCGAGTCAATTTAACCTAGGTCAAATTGATGCCAAGTCAATTTAACCTAGGTCAAATTGACATTTCAGGTCAAATTGACCCCAAGTCAATTTAACCTAGGTCAAATTGACCCTGAGTCAATTCAACCTTGGTCAAATTGATTCTACCTAGGTCAATTTCATTCAACCTGGTGTTTGATGTAAAATTATGTTTTCTTCGGGTAATTTTTCAAGATTCTAAAAAGGGAACTTATACATAATTGAACATTCATTGATGTTAGGGTTTTTAGATGTAAGGGTTTGGATCAGTTCACAAGGAACATTTAAGAAGTATTTCTGTGTTGTTTTTAGATTCATAGTAGCCCTAAAGAATCCTACATTAGTGAGCACCTGTTTGAGTGCTCTCCTGCTGAATATATAAATATTTTATTAGCTGGAGTAATTTTATCTGTTATCCAAATTATTTCATGATATATGATACACACAAAATTATGTACAAGGAACATTGACACTTTAATGAGTCTCACGAGGGAATTATGTTAGAGGTAGCTCAGTTATATGAATTCAGTTGATTTCAGTAAAATCTTGATGACTAATAGAATTCCATAGCACGACTCAAATTCGCGCGCTGATTGGCTAACGAAGCGTTTAATATTTTTCAACGGTTTGAAAAGCTGTATTCAACGATGTACAGGAAGCCCACGCATAAATATTTTGTTTATTTTTATTATCGCGAACAGAGACAAATCATGTTAAAATTACAAACCAGGATATTCACAAAGTTAACAGCTAGTAGTCAAAGAACGTGAAAATTATATATCTTTTATTCCGTTTTTTTTTCATGAGAAATTATATCTTTTGGTGCTCGACTGAACAAGAAGAAACCGACTCTAATAATCTGAGGATACGACAAAAACAACTGCAGCAAAAATGTGTGTTTTTGAACGGAAAAGCTGGGGCTTCGTGGATTTGCTGATTTAATTCATGGAATATTCACACAGAGAAGCTGAATGACTGAAAACAGTAAAAGCAGGACGAAAAGCACGGCTACAGAACGGTACTAAAATCGTGGTACAAGGAAACGTTTTGGAAACGAGTGCGGGACTAAACACAAGTAACAATATTCAACAGTTTAAAAATAGGCTTATTTATTGTGATACAGAAATTGAGCATTAACATTTTGTAATTTGCTTAAAAACTAAGGAACACTTTAATACTTACAAGTCTGTGCGTATATATATACTTGTGCAGTATATAAATACTTTTGTCTCCAGTTAATGCACTTTCGCTTTCTTGGTAAAGATTAGATCGAAATTAAGTGTACCTAAATAAAATACAGGTGTTTTTCATGCATAAAAATGCAGTTTTGATGTCGGAAAACCAAACTTTGTGAGCAACGACTGCACTTTTAGTTGAACCTAGCTCGTGTGAGTTTCAGTCTAACTTTAGCTTGATTCCTATTCGCTCGTTAGTTTACCGCGCAATGGGTTCCTGGCGCGTGGCGGGAATTTCAGCAACTTTCAAACTGACTATATTCTTTATTAATTTTCGTAAATCACTAAATGCTATGGGATTCAAAGAAAATTCATGATCATTGCCCGACTCGGGAATTCCACGTTAAATTTCACTTGAAAAACCGATATCGATTTTTCGCGTGAAATTTAACGTGCAGGAATTCCCTCGTCAGGCAATGAATTTACCTATAGTAATATGATATAAATTGCAATTGAAGCATTTGATTCACCTATTAGCAGGTTTGGCTTTGACATCTGAACTGTATTTAACACCTACTTTCCCACTTTCACCGATTTTAAATTCCCCCAAAGTCACTTACCTACAGAACAAGTCTCTCCCTTCTTTGCTTCGCTTTTTCCTCCGTCACGTGTGTCATCCTTTTGGAGGGAAAATGAATCTTCTATAACTAATCTCGTCTGAGATGCTCTTTCACAATAAGGAGCCTCAGTTCCTCTTTCTCCTAAGGCCAGCTTTTTCACTTCACTGTCACTTGTGACATCTTCCTTAAACCCATTTCCTCTTGACGATGATTTGTGTGAGAGAAGATCAGCGAAGTAGGGCTTATCTTGTTGAGCATCCGAAAATCCGCTCCAGGTTTGTACAGCGTCTTTTTCAATCAAAAGTACAAGAACAAAAAAATATGATTATAACTGCAACCTATTAATTACTTGAAGCGTCCATAAAATAAAATAATCTAATAACCAGGAACTGTTTTTTTGTACAAGCATTGTTTTAGACCCCGATAAACTTTTAATTTTGAACGCCTCTAATTCTAAAAGCTATTTCTAGCGACACCTTCACAAAGTATAGCGGAATAATTGTCAACTCGTGTTTTTAAATGACGAAATTTCTAAGGATAGAACTGTTACACAAACCCTGTTTTCTCTACTTAACAGTCGTTGGGCTCAGGGGATGGTTGCATCCTCCTGTAGCAATAATTTATTCCCAATTAAACCCTTTTTTTACTGATAGCATTCTAGTAGTAGTGCTAGTGTAGTAGTAGCAGCAGCAGCACACTGGGGGTGAGGGGGGGGGGGGGGAGTAGTGGCACACTGGTGATAATGGTAGTAGTACTGCCTCGTACCCAGGCGCTTTTGGCGGAAAGGAGAAAGATGGGGCGCAAGGGAGCATGGGAAGGGCGGATAATGATTCAACATGGCGGACTGTAATTTATGCAAACTTTTACAAAATGAAGTAAACCGTGGTTTTGTTATTAAAAGCGAAAGATTAGTTTATTAGGCAGTCCTTTTCAACCACATTCCATGGATGCCCTTGTAATTCCTTGTCGAGAATGGGGATTTTTACCGGTACCATAGTCTTGTTATATCGCTCGTGTTGCTAGAAATGCTGTCATATTTGATATTATCAAAATCATTAATAATTCATGAAGCAAAAACAAAAGAAATGAATGATTAATGATGTTTATAAATGTGATATAGATACGGTTCATTTACATAATCGCGAACTTCGATTTTCTCGTCCAAAATAAGTCTTATCGCCAAAGTAACACGACTCTCTACACCACGAATTCAATGGATCAGAAGAACGTGACTACGCTTGCTCTTCTAGACCTATCAAAGGCGTTTGACAGTTTAAACCACGCAACTCTACTGCGCAAGCTCAAGGGAGTTGGAGTATCATCTATCGTACACTCGACTGGTTTAACAGCCGTACACTCGACTGGAAGGAGCGAAGCAGATAGAATTGGAACCAGCGTATCGAGTCCTTTACCCCTATTGCATGGAGTCCCTCAAGTGCGATACTTTCTCCATTGATCTTCACGGTTTATATAAACGACCTGCCTTTGGTCACTCATCAATGCTCACTAGAATCGTATGTAGATGACTCCCGAAACTGTTCATATCACTTCCAAGAAGCGATATGAAAGAAAGCATCAAGGCACTTGAAGAAGATTACAACAGCTCCATCTTGGCTGGAAAAGCTGAATTATCTAGCTCATTAATGCAAGTGATTCGGCTTTTTGATGCAGGCCGGATAGTCAATGAACCTTTGCATTGCAGGAATTCAGGAATTATATCACGTTCGCTATAGAAGTGTTACTCGAGACTTTATATATTGTGAATGCACAAGCATTCGATCAATCAATTTTCTTGAGACTTTAATGCACAAGCATTCAATCAAGGCGGTATTGGTCGATATTGTGTTTTTTCAACTGAATTCGCAGACGGAAATTAAATTCTGGCTTCAGCATATTGATGCTTTTAATGGATTATCTACATTGCAATATTCGGCAGTATATAGGTTACGTGTACCGAGGTAATTCATTGTGATGCTAGTGCAACTGGCTACGGTGCCGCTCATTTTGTTTTCAGAATGAATAGTTGATAGGGTTTTGAAAAGATGTCAAGTAGAGAAAAGCTTAGAAACGTCAAAGAGCTTTTGGCATTTTTTTATAGCTATTCACGGAGAACAAGAATGTTAAAATAATTTCAGCTAACCAGAATGCTAGCTGTGCGTATACCTGTTCGAGAGTTACAGGTCATTGTTCGTTTTTGAATTTTGCTTGCAGTACAATGTCTGCATATATGTTCATTGTATCTCAAGTCAGCAGATTATTTGAGTACAATATAATTGAACCAGTTGTCTGGAAGTTGAATCCTGTTTATTGAGAGTTTCTCGCAATGAGTCATTCTAAATTGACAGAATGGCAGACCACATCGGTTTCGTCAATAATAAGGAAGTTACCAAGATGATATATCTCGTATAGAAACTGATCAATATACCAAAGCGTTTACACATTTCAATACTTTTGACAGTTAATTACATTGCAAGAGCGCGTTTTTCACTAGTCTGCAGGTGCTGTCAAATCCGCGCCATTTCTTTTTGTAGATCTCGTTGTACTATCGTTGTACACCTCGGCGACAGTACACTAACACACTCCATACAGTTGTATTGTTGTTGATGCGGTAAAGAGTTATGAATTGAAGCTTTCCGACGGAACAAGTGAAGTCGGAAAGCGTATTCATAACGGCTTAAGATCATCATTGTAGTAAGGTGTCGTAGCTTTGTATGGGGCGCCGTTGTGGACAAAATACCCATGTTTATATATTCATGCCATTTGCAAATATATACGTTGATGTCAACTATGGCATGCTGTTTCGAACTAATATATATAGCTCTTTCGTTGAAGTCTTCTTCCAGATCCAATGGGATCAGGTGTAGTTTACGACTTCATTACTTTGATTTATACTTTGATCAAAAACAAGACGGAACGGCAGATTCGCTGTATCTACAATTCATAATCTACACTATGTAGTTTCATAACTCTAAAGTTTACGACTCCATTGTCGAGTGGCCTGGAGTCGTAAACTACACCTGATCCGATACAATGTTAGCGGTGATTCGCTTTTAATATATTTTAGCTCAGTGATTATTCTGTAAAAGTCGGTTCGGTTCACAGTTTGAGTGGAGCCGTAAAGTAAACCTAATCATCTATAAACAAATGTTTCTGAATTTAGCTTTCTTACTTCCCTCGAGTTTTTATAAAAGAACACAGAGTCAACACAAACTTTGTCTGTATTTTCGTCTGTGTTATCATCCGTGTTATATTTTTCTAACTCCGATTTCGTTAACATTGCACATGCGTGAATACATAATTTGCATAAGACCTGACGTCGTAGTTATATTAGTGATATAAACTGACTACCACGTTATCAAATGTCTCTGTGGTAAAGTGGTAAAGTTCTGGTCTTCCAAGCCGACGGTTCAGGGTTCGAATCTCGTCTGGGATGAAACAAAGTAATAATGATGTAGAATATTAATTAATGTAATAGTGATGTAATAGTGATGTAATAGTGTAATAGTGACGGGTGGTGTTGGGGTGTGGTAGGGGGATCTGGGTGGGGTAGAAGGAAGATAGTGGAACATAGAAGTAATGAAGGAGTGGAGGTACAGAACCAGGGGGGCAAAGAAAAGGGAAGGGAGGGGAAGTAGGGTACGAAAACCTACTCCATTCTTTTTAGAATGTGCCCTCTAAAAAACCTAAACCCCATTTTTTATGACTTCCAAAAAAGAAAAGATCCATTTTTAGGATGATTAATATCTACAGTTTCTGGAATTTGCGAGGATTGATTCCAGTGGCAGGGGAGCATTCGTAGCACGAATAGCTGAGATATAACTGTCTTCTTGCTCACAGGCCTGATGAAGTTCTTAGATATCAGATCCAAACCAAGTTTCTTCAGCAGAGGCAAGACCAAAGCAATATTCCAGTGTGCATGCAGGTACATGTCCTTCATCAAGAGATACATTCAACCGATCAGAGTGATAACTGGATCAAGTATATTACAGCAGACCTTGAGAAGCCATGTCGGAATAGGGCCCAATTGACAAGAAGCATTAGAAGAAGCCATTATGATCTCGCGCACTTCTGCTTCAGAGAGCAAGGGAAAGTTCTTCGATTTTACTTGAGGCAAACGAAATTCCTCACCCAACAGTGATGTTATCGATCACAGCTTTAATAAGTTTAATTTTCCTGTTGAAAAATTCATTCGCCAAGAGACGAGGGTCTTCATATGGGGGTAATGAGTTATCCTGACGCTCTTTACTCAGGAGTTTACAACGCGAAACAGTTTCTTCGAATTTCCAGCATACTGATCAATAAGGCCGGAATCGTGTGCATTTCCTGGCGTCATTCAGGAGGGCAGAGTAGTTGTCATGTACATTACGGTTGGCATCCTTATCACTTTGAAGACCAGATTTTAGCATTTTTCTTTAGAGCTTTCTGCGCTTGCCATAAGTTTCTTCACTCTTTGACGACGGACCGTATTTGAGCTCAATTGGTGAAATCCTGAGTGCTAACTAAACCCTCCCCCCTCAGTTCCAGTTTGGCTAGCCCGGGGTAATTAAATACTGCTGACTTGTTAAGCCAAGGGCTAAAACGTTCCCCATAATGCCATTCGGGAGAATTATACGTACTCGTCGACGGTAGGTATTGCAACTTCTGTAAGGTTTCCAATGAAATCTGCTCTAATTTTGGACAAATAAGCCACTGTCAGAGAGCTTGAGGACATCATTAAGTCTGATGACGGCTGAAAAGTACTTGGTTTGCTTTTAGTAGGCCTTGTGAGGGGATTTCACAGGGTTTTTCCGTTGTTTGTGCTTTCAGACACAGGAAAAAATTCTTCAATGAAATCCTTGAAATCCTGCAGTTGGCAGTCTTTTACCCATGTAAAGTGTTTTTGTCACTTTAAAGCAACGCCAGGCTTGAGTCCAAATCACCGCTCTTGGTTGTAGGGGTAAAAGACTTCTAGAAATAACCCTACAGGAGTCCCAGAGGGGAGACCCCTTGTGAATTTTTGTCCATTACCCAGCATGCAATTGGAGATGGATGCAGGAAAACGTGGTGGAGAGAAATGCAGGTGTGTTTTGTGCAAACAAACCTGGTGGTTGGAAAGATTAAAGAAGGTACTATAACGCCTGAGTGCTGATTTTGTGTTTGCTTTTGATTTCAAGTGCGAATGGGAAGGATTTTTTGAGCTGATTTTCAGCTCCTCGAAATTCGTAAAATCGAAGAAACGAAAAACGATCGCCAAAACAAATGAGTCCCTAAACATTATGCCAGTTCCACCGCCGTTCCTGTCAGACTATTTGGGAGAGCTCTTAAAAACATAGCCTTCCGGAGATAAACCAGCAACACTAACAGAATCATGGTCCTTAAGCCAGGTCTCAGTTATAACACAGATATCGATGCCCACGACGACGACATGAACCACAATATCCGTCACTTTTTTCTTCACAGAACGAGTATTGACACAGCCAAACTGAAGACATTTTCTCACGGAGGGTAGATCCAGCGGAAAGTATCGAGAAATGGGCTGTCGCTGTACATCAGCAGGATCCCGTATAATGGTAGAATAGAGCGAGTGGACGATGGATGTGTCCCGTGAGTGATCCTGAGGGATATCCCGTTGCTGTACATCAGCAGAGTCCCATACGATGGTAGAGTCGAGCGAGTGGACGATGGATATGTCCCGCGAGTGGACCCGTGGGATGTCTCGTAGCAGTAGCAGTAATAGCAGTAGCAGTAATAGCAGTAGCAGTAATAGCAGTAGCAGTAATAGCAGTGGCAGTAGTAGTGGCAGAAGTAGTTGTAGTAGTGGTAGAAGTAGCAGCAGTAGTAGTGGTGGTGGTGGTGGTGGTGGTGGTAGCAGTAGCAGCACTAATACTAGAAGTTATGTAGTAGCAATAGCAGTAATAGTAGTAGTATAGTAGTAGTAGTAATAGTAGTAGCAGCAGCAAAAGCAGCAACAGTACGTAGTAGTAGTAGTAGTAGAAGAAGCAGCAGTAGCAGTGGTAGCACATGCTCAATTTGTATTCTTTATCTGTCACGCGTGATTTGTAAAGGGTCACCGCTGATTCTTATGATCAAATGTTCATTTCATCATATTATATGTCCCACGATCATTAAATTCGACATTTTAATCATCGTCGGATTTAATCGTTTGGATCGACTCTAATACCTATTAGATTCGGCAAATGAGGAGTTCGACGTATGAACCGGGCGTTAAGGGTTTTCAATTATATTAGTCAAGTAACCGGGACTTTGCGAAATGAAATCTTAAAAGTAATATGATGCTCACCTCTTTCCTCCAGTATTTTCCGGCACTCGTAATACTTGTTCTCTGGGATGTTAGTTTCTAGTTTGATGTCTTTCAGTTGGAACTTCCTTACTACTTCTTCTGTCAGTAAACACGACATTAGTTTTTCATTTAGAAGACCACTTCTGTAGTTCGTCCACAAATCTTCAAGGCTTTGTAGAGTTGGACAGCTAACACTGATACAAATACCACTTTGTGCTTTTCTGGAGTCGCATGATGGTGCAGATGAATAGTCTTCTATGGACCACGAAAAAAAACCGCACAAATTAGGTTATCATTTTCTTTACTCTATTTAGGTCTTTTTTCTTTGGCGGTATAGCTAGCGCAGTATTGCTTCTTTTATCATGATTTGTTTTATTTTTGTTTTGCCTTTTATTTTCATTTTTCCATTTACTCTGTCGGAATTAATTAACTGAGTATTCATATAACCAACACTGTTATTCAGGAAATGTGTAATTCTCTAGCTATTTGGATATCCTGCACTCCACTACACTTATTAATTGCCGGTTATGAATGCGTTGAAGTATCGTTGGTTAATAATCACGTATCCTTCCTTGACTATAGTCTATTTAAGATAAATCTAAATCAGCAACACTTCAAAAATCAACACTTTGTCTAAATACCTGGTTCATTTGGCGATGCAGTTACATGATCCAACGTTTCCTCTGGAAATGGGCTTTTGCATGTTTGAACTGGCGAAGTACCAGGATAATAAGTTTTATCTTGCAACTCTATCACATCAACATCTTTTAGTACCAAGGTATAAGAATCTGATGAAATGGCCTCTTGTTCTTTGTTAATAAAGTTCGAGTCCATTGGCACAATATCATCTTGTGTGGTTGTTGCAATCGACTCGGCTTTTGATCCACTTGTATGCTGAAATTGACCAGTTTGTATGAAGGAAGAATAACTAGGCTGGGGGAGTTCTCGTGCATCTACTGCACCACCAAGGATACCCTCCCGCCATGTCTTGTCGGATAAACTTGGCTCTTTTTTACTTCCACCAGTTTGTGCTGATCCAGAACAATGGGGAACACCGATTTCACTGCTTGAATCTAGAAGAAAATGAAAAAGAGCAACTTTATTTCATTGAGATTTAGTATGTTTGGTAATGAATACTTATAGCTTTTAGAGGAAAAAGGAGAAACTTCAGTCTCGGATTTACACAAACGTACCCGAGTGTTTGCATCAGGCTACGTAAACACGGTAAACGTTTTCTATTTCTTTTATAAAATACACGTAAGATCGAATGCAAAGAGTGAATTTATGTTTACGTCATTTTCGTGTATACATAGCCTCATACAAACACAGATATTAATAGCGAATCAGAGCGCGCTTACTATTCAAACTATTTTTTCTATGAAATACAGAGCGATATTTCATGCCAAGAGCAGGCCAATCGAAATGCAGGAAATTTCCCGCCATTTCTTTATCAGCCAACAAGAATTCAAGAATGTGGAATATATAATTAGTCTGCAGACACGTCCGCCACTCGAAACTTTTGTTTTCCGAGAAATCATCTTGTAAGTTACTTTGTTATCAAAATAACCTAGGCTGAAAAAAATAACCTAGGTTGAAAAAAATAAGCTAGGTTGAAAAAAGAAACTAGTTTGGTCAAATTTAACCTGAAGTTTTTTTATCTGCAACATATAGGTACATATATTAAGCATAATATCACTAATACAAATATAAACAATGAACACTCTAATGAAACTTTACAAGGCGCTTGGTAGAACAACATATATATATAAATATAAATTTACTGAGAGTATTAATTTTACGTGCTTCCTTGGTTGAAACTATGGATCCGCCACTGGAGATATAATGAAGGACGCATTCAAACAGTCTACTTTGTTGTGAACAGAAAATATATGAAGCGCTTAGGGACATCAACATTATTCATGTTTATAATAGCTTTGCAGACCGATTTTGTTGTTTTTGCAATCTTAGACACAGCTAGGTATTCCACACTTTACTGCAGTAATCAAAATGTGGCTGGACTATAGAGCATTAAAGACAGAGATGAGCTAGGGTATCTCTATCAATGATGTTTTTGGCCGCGTCGGATAGCTCCAACTTTCTTTGCGACATGATGAATATGTTCAGTCCTAAGATAAATATTGAACAATTTTGACCGAAGAACCTTTCTTTTGAAAACGTGCTTTATTGGTTTGTTTTTGATACTTATGCTAGTGTTCCTCGGTGTTCTTTAGGTTACATGTATATCTCGAACCGATCAAAAGAAATTCGGTTTTTGCTACATCTAGGCTTAACTTCTTTGCTTGAAACCACTCCTTGACGCATTCTAGGTCCATGACTATCTCTAGTTGCGGTTAAGTTTGTGTCGTCAGCAAACAAGCGTGGAATTGTTTCATTCAAACATTCTGATAGGTTGTTTAATTAAGAGTAAAGTCTCTAGTAGAGGCTCTAGAATGGAATTATGAGGATTCCGCATATAATTTGACTTTCAGAGGAGCCTACTCCATTTAGTGAACTCTTTTTCTGACGATACCTACTATCGTACGATCCGTAGGCGGGAAAGAAGCATGTGTTTCAATCAAGAAATTTCTTCGTCATGGAGACTGTAACGAATCGTTTCTCAAGATTCGCAAACGATTGGATGGACCAAATATGATAACTGAAAATTTAATGGTATATTTATTCGGTCTGCTTATACATACACCGTTTTAATCCACGTACTTCTCGTGTATCAGGACTTGAATGCCTGTTTGAACATGTTGTTACCAGCGCCTCTGCTGCATCTTGCAAAGTCTGAATTTTACTTCCATCTTTTATACAAGAAATCATGGGTTAACCCTTGACCCCAAGGGGTTTTAACTGATTTTTGGCTCTTTATTGACTGCAAGGAACCCTCCCTCCTAAGAAAACTGTAGTCACTGTTACCATGGAATTTTCAACGGACCTATAATACTGGGGACTAAAAGGTTTTAGTCGGCCATTTTGGATGCGTTGTCGTCGTTGGATTTCCACGGAGCTGGCGGGAAGTTTATTTTGGGGGAATACAGAATTTAAGGCTTTTTAGAGCCTTTTTCACCATTTATAGAGTGCTGGAAGACATCAAGTCTGATGAGAGCTTCAATCAGCACTTTCTCGAAGAACTGAGTCTGTGCCTGGTGTTTTGACTGAGAAAGAGCCTGGTGTCTTGCTCGTAGGGATGGGCCACGAGTTCTTCAGTCGTCTTGCCGTGGGCTTGCCTTAGAAATGGATGTCTGGAGCCACATATCGTAGTTTTTTTGGGAATATTGGATAACATTTACTTGCCATTGATTCCAACATGATACTATTATAATTAGGTCGAAATGGCTTTGGACTTAGTATATATTTTGAAGAGTGAAAATGAGGGGAGGGCTATGCCGCTGTTTGGTTGGATTTCCCGGCATGCTTTGCGGTGATCGTGGTTGAATTTATCTTGCAGTGAAGTGCTTACGGAATATATGGCTTGGTGCTGGGCAAATTTAAGTGTTCAGGGACAGAAAGTGAGATTAATGGAAACTTGAAAGCCTATATATTTGATGTGAAACATGCATTTTGTTAGAAAATGTAGAATCTGAGGAGAAATATTTTTTTCTGTAAGTGTCATTTTAGTCCCTTTTTCTGAAATGAAATAATGTTAACTATAGTTAACTTATGCAACGAAAGGAGGATTTAGATGATATTTTTAATTTTTAATATGCCTAATGCAGTTCAATAGGATCATTTGTCTATACATTATGGTGTGTGGGAATCTCAGGGCCTTGCTCTTTGAACTTAGTCAGATTTAAACCCTCAAAGCAAGTAACCAGTAGATAGTGCCATATGGCGCTCTTGAGAGTGTGGGTGGGTTTGCTTTTGCACGATTGACGTCACTATAATTGAATTCCAACCACTTATTAAAAGGGTGTCTATAACAAATCACTTACCACTTAATTAATCACTCTACTTCGTTTCAAGAAACATCTAGATTCTTGAGAAAACAAAACTAATGTAACCAGGGAGGGAGGATCTCACTTACTTCTTTTTGCGAGTATTCTTAGGCACTCGAGATACTTCTCTTCAGGGATGGTAGTGTCCAACTTTATTTCTTTGAGATGAAACTTTTCCAGTACTTCATCTGTTGCCAAGCATTTCTCCAGGGCTTCATTCAATTCACCACTCTGATATTCCCTCCAAAGGCTCTGTAAACTTTCAATGGTTGGGCAGCTAACAGTTATGTAAATACATTTAAACTCGATATTTACAACTTGCCCTCCATGTTTTTCTACTACAGGCCTCGCGCGCTCTTTAAAACCTTGCTCATCATACACATAGATAACCTTGAGGATACCGTTTTCAATTATTTTCTTTCTTGTTCCAGGCCGTGTATTTTCCGAGGGAGGTTCTTCGTTACATTGTACATCGCATTCTGAATGATGGTATTCATTATGCAAAGGGACAAAAAGTTCTTCGGACCTTTCTTCGTCATCTTTCGGTGTTGTTTCTTTTAGATTCGAAGAAATAACAATCAAAGCTGTTGTGGGAAGCAAAATAAAGACACTTGATTAATCGAAATATTATTTACTGAAAAAGCACGAATGATTTGATTGTGGTTTAGATTTTCCATGCCCGGTAAGAGAAGTGCCGTCTGACAAAAACTGTACTGATTAACGAAAAGACAAACATTTTACCAATCCTAGTGTAGCAGGTTCAGTTAAAGTGCCTATAACCCTTCTTGCAATTTTTATAGCTATGAACCTCCGAAAAGTTTTGAGTACTTCTGTGAAGAACGTTTAATTTTGGTTTACAGTCTATACTTTATGTTCTACGCTTGTTTTAATTCGTGTAAATTTCACTTTCCTGATCCATGACCGCGTAAGTAAAAGCCTGGGTCGATTCCTGGGTAGACGTCATCTTGACGTCATATAATTAATTCGACTTTGCAATCATTTGAAGAAATACTTTAACTGTTGACTAAAATGCCTTTTTTTCTTTACTAACAACTCACAAACTGTATATTTTCTATACATCGATGTTGTTGTGATAGAAAGGCGCCATGGAGAATAATGCATTAATGAGATAACGTCTACCCAGGGATCCACCCAGGCTTTTACATACGCGGTCATGGATCAGGAAAGGTCAAATTTACACGATTTCAAACAACCGTAGAACATTGAGTATTCACTGTAAGCCAAAACTTTCTTCACAGAAGTTCTCAAAACTTTTCGAAGGTTCATAGGTATAAAACTTGCAAGAAGGGTTATAGGCACTTTAAGTTCTGAGTTCTAAATGCATTAGTCGGATGCATTGGACAACACCTAACGTATTTTATTTCTAGCCTGTGTACAGCCGATGTTCACCCTCAAAAATCGGGAGAGCGTCTGTGTTACGTTTGTTAATCGCGTTCCGAGTAATTATTCACATACACTACCATGTTAAATTATCCGTATCGCATTACTGTGTTCATTCAGAAATATCGATAAAATCACCAGCCCACTTCCTACAAACCATATTCAATTTACCCAACCCTTTACTCCCAATAGCATCCTGGCAACTCTAGATGTTTCCTCCCTCTATACAAACATCCCACACGATGCAGGTATACAATCAGCCTTAACTGCACTCTCCACCACCCCTACATACAATGGACCCCCTCTCTGTTATCAAAAAACTCATGCAGTTCACTTCACAAAACAATTTATTTTCATTCAACAAACGATACTATCTTCAAACCCAGGGCACAGCCATGGGCACATGAATCATCGCCAGAAATTCGAGACATTGAGACCTGATAGTATACAGATGGTAGACATAGCATATGGTACATTGGGACACTATAACGCAGGATACATAAAGTACCAACACGTAATTGGGAAACACCGCTCACCAGAATTTTATCGCAGACTCATCTCTTTTGGTCCGTTTAGGACCTACTTTCCAAAAGGACAAATTAGCTTGAACAAGAGCCCATCTGGGCTTTCACTCGGGCCACATGAGATTGAAGATGAAATTACACTTTCATTTGAAATCCTCTAGTAATAACCGAAGGGAAGAATTATTAGCTGAATTTAGATTTAGCAGTCTTTAGGAGTGGCCGGTAGCGCGGTGACATTCATTCTCTGCTCCCCTAGTATATATATGTAATTTAATATTTTTGTTTTTCTCGTGTATGTAAATTAAAGAAGTTGACCTCTACTTATTCATGTTCATGTTACGCACGCTTATAGCGGAGTGCGGTAATTACGTCACAAGTCTAGACCCCCCGCCAAGACTCAGACAAACAAACCGCTTTTCTTGTATCAACTTACAAGAATTGACTAGCACTTAAGTTCGTCCTCTGTCTATTCTACCAGAAATGACTGCTTTCCTAGACCATATTTTGAAAGAGAACCTGATGATTATACTGTCGAACAGCTTAAACTTTGGCTGAAATACAGAGGATTGAAACAAAGCGACAAACGTCGATCTTGTCAAGCGAGTTTTGCATCTTCGCTGGCCAATTAACCAACGAGACAAAAATTGCTTACTATATAGACTGTCAAGTCCTATTTAAACTGTATCCCAAACTCATCTTTTCCCATGCAATATCGTTGTAAGACTTCACCTAAACATTGAAAAGTTACAAAGGTCAGGTTTTCCTGTATTAAGGCAAAAACAAAAGAATGTAGCCGCGTGCCGAGTGCAATCATCTTCTTCAATAAAACTCATCGGAGACCAAAGCTGTTATGGCTGGAAGAGCATATACATTAAAACTATGAACTGATAGCATCCTAAAATTCGGCAATCTTGCTTATGTTGGTGTGCTCTTTCAAACCATTATATTATTGTTTGCATTTATCGAGTTTTCAAATTTAATACCTGCAGCTCCGAAAGAAATTAACTTCATTTGTGCTCAGAAAATAAATCAAAGCATTGTAGATGTACTGTAGACGAGGCTTTGCTTCCAAAATTTATTTAGAATCCACTGATAAATTCAAGTAAACTTAATGGTTGAACAGTAGTTCCTTCTCATTGTTTACTGGTGGATACATAGTCAGGGTTTCAATAATTTATAGCCACTTACGTTTGATTGCCAGATCTAGTCTCGTTGTTCTGTGCTTTTAAGGTCTCTTGTACAAACATTTATCCAACGCTGACATTTCTCACTGAATTTGCTGAAAAGGTTTTGGAACAGAAAAGCTCCTCCTGTGAGTGATCAAAAAGGCCGAGAAAAGATGAGAAACCTCTACCAGCGGTGTACCGATCGATGCCTCATTCTCCGAGACATATCTCTTTGAGCGCTGGATTTATGAAGGTTTTTCACATCTAGAGTCACTCTTACATCTCCCCCAGCAACAATGCTTGGTAGTCACCATTACTGATATGACTGGGAATCTTACTGAAGCAGCTGAAGGCATTGATTCTTTTTTTTAATCGAAATAATTACGAATTCGGTCCTAATTTAGTCTGCTGTTCTACAGGTTCAGAATACTAATAGATGAGTGTCTCAAATGTATGTTTATATTTGTCCCATATTATAAGTTGTATCCTGTCCACCTATGATGGAGCTATCACTATATTTCTCTACTGTTCTTTCTACCCTGCGGCTCTTTGATCGCGTCCATATTGGACTAAAGATTATTAACTGAAATGCCCGTTTTGTTTATCTCTATTTAAAAGCTTTTACCCTCCTTCCCAGAACTGCAGTCTGCTCATTATATTACCGAACTATAAAGGAAACTGTTGGAAGCCTTTAATTTCTCGAACCAAAACCTCGGCCGTGAGAGGAGTCTTGTTTACCGTGAGAGTTGAATAACTGCTTCGGTCATCACAAATTATTCTGTGCTGAGTGTTTATTACCTACGAAACGCACCTCAAACAAGAGCGCCAGTTGAAATATCCTGAGCCTGTTGGAAGGCTTTCGCACGAGTGAAGTTAAATAAAACATTAAACTGCTTACATTTGATCAGAGATGGGACTCCAAATTTGAGAGAAAATTCCTCGCGCCGTCGTCCACCATCTTGATTTACTGTATTAAATTATGTAAATAAATTAACCTGGCTGTTCTATTAGCAAAACAAATTGAGCGAATTAAGGCACTTATTTTGCTTCAATTTAATTTTTTTCAGTCTAGACTGGCAGGTAGTACCACAACTCATTACACCATAATTTAAGTAAGGATATATTAGTGTGTAATAAAGCTGTTTCAACATATGTATAGATACAAAATGTTTGAGTTTAGATAGAATTCCTATATTTTTGGTCATTTTATATGCTTTATTTTCATTTAGACTAGCAAATAAGGTTGAAACTTGTGTTTCAGATACTGGATTTAGAAAAAAGGTATTAGAAGGTGAGGAGTTTATATATTGTGTAGGGTTGGTATTATCGTTTGTAATTTTCTTAGCTAGATTTCGGCCTACATTTACAAAGTAATTATTAAACAACTCTGCAATATCACCCTGATTTGTGTAAATCTTATCACCTTGCACAATTCTCGTACGGGACGACTGACCCTTCGTTTTGCGTTTAATAAGAGTACCAATAAGTTTCCAGGTATGTTTAAGGTTGTCCTTATAATTTGAGAATTGCGTACAATAGTAGTCTTTTCTGCTTTTCTGCTTTAGGAGAGTCAACATATTTGCAAATTGTTTGTATTCATTAATTTTGTGAGGGATTTTGCTAAGGAAATGTGTATGATACATTTTTTGTTTCCTCTTAATCGATTTTATAATTCCAGCTGTAAGCCAGGGTTTGTTTATTTGTTTTTGTTTAGCTTGGGAAGCCTTTTTCATTGGAGCATGCTTATCCACAACTTTATTTAATGTACTAATAGTATCTTGTGCTTTTTCATTGAAATTTTTATTTGGCGCTAGAATTTCTTCCCAATTTATTAAAGACCCGGTGTGCGAGCCCATGGTGCTTTGCGCGCGCAAATCATTTTCGTAGGCTACGAAAATCAGAAAGATCGTTGTTGTTGTAAGTTATGTGACTCCCGAATCTTTCGAAATCCATCCCTAGTTTGGGCCATCGTGTAATTATTGATAGGTATACATGTATATGCTTAACTAACTTTCTTTTATCTTAACTTTTGTATATATACTTTTTTAAATGAAACTTAGTTCGAATATTTCTTCGAATCCCGGTGGCGAGTAGAGGAATGCCGGAGAAAGGACCGAGATAGCGAGGCGAAGTGACTCGACAAATAATCCTTCAGCAGTCCACATTTTACTTTCTCTAGGTCTACAAGAGAACACTTGTGGTTCAAAAGGCCTACTACGTGAGTTTCTCGGGGATTTGCTGCACTAAGCGACTGGCGGGCTTCGTTGGAAATACAAAGCACAAAGCAACCACTTCTGGCATCAAGAACATTCGTAAATATGATTTCGCACGGCTAAGCTCCACTGAGGTATTACGACTTATCTGTATCTGTATATGTTTTGCATTTTTATTAACAGAGAAAGCAATGTCCTTAACCTTTTTTTTCATCCTCCAGTACGTCCAGAAAGTCTTGCTACCAAAACTACGATCGCGGGTCAAACTCCAATCTGCCGAGTTCAGCTGTTACTTCGCTGTGAGTTTGACTCGAGTGCGAGTACGACATTTCATTTTGCACTCAAAATATATCATTCGCAAGGAAAGTAGAGATCTTCAAATACAGCTAAGCACAGTACTGGAGACATAAAACAAGGTAACAAGAGTATGTGTTTGCTTGTAGAGTTGTGAAAAGTCGCACTCGTAAATCGAATTAGAATCTAAAGACAGAACAACTGGCTTCCTAGCTGCCGAGGACTGTTAAAATCATATTCGAAGCATCCAGGGAAAATTCGTGGGCTCGATTGGGTTTTTAATCCGGTAGAAATGATGAAATTCGTTATCCAAAAGTGTATGCGTACTTCTTTTATGAAACTTATAAACAATCGAGAGCATTTTAGTTCGCCTAAAAGCTGGCCTTTAATTTATGCGGCCGTTGATAAACAAACTAATCATAACATTGGCGCAAAGCACCATGGGCTCGGATACAGGGTCTTTAAGTTAACACCATTCAAGAAAAGTTGGCTGTCAAATTTTGAATAGTCTCATTGTTTCAAGTCTTATTTTGGACCCACACCAAAAAACTGTGTTTGTCAAAGGAGAAATTAGAGAAGTTTGTGTTATTTGTAGTGGAAGCCTGGGGCCAGAGTGTTTCCATGGCAACATCATAATTTGCACAATGATGTGTATTTTCCATAGTACCACATATGTGTACAATCGTTTGTATCCAATATTTGTAGAGATATTCTTCATTTGTGATTTGTCTCCAAGGCTGTGCAAACAATATTACGTCATAGGTCATCTCATTTGCACATTACAAAAACCTGAATATCTCTGAAACGAGATGAGATATTGTCAAACGAAAAATGTCGCCGCCGTTGTATGTCCGTTTAAACTCGAGGATGCGGCCGAAGAGGCGCTTCCTGTAAGGTGTGAGGGACTTCGACTTTAGATTTCTTCGCTAGTTGTAGATTTCATCTCTCTTTTGTCTACAGGTAAACTTCACGATCAGGCGATCTCTCACTTTCTTCGTCGGCGGCAAGCGATGGGCAATCGATATGTCTCTTTCATGGAGTTCTACCCCGATCAGATCCGATAGTTCTTGGATTACCTTTGCTGGGTTCTCTTTCGATATGCTCCACATTATGGGATAATTATGCATACTTCCTAATTAACTTACTGGTCAGTGTCGGACTGAAACTTCCAAATGCAAATGATACCATTTAAAACCCATGGCGCAATGAATAATAATCAGTTCTTCCTTTCGTGCTTACAATAAGGTCAGTAGTCTCTTATATTATTATTCTTGTTCATTTATGCTTCAAGTCTCAATCGAAACGCTTGTTGCTGTTTCTCTAAACTATTCCTTCTGTTTTCGTTGAGCAAATTTAGAACTTCAAACGAAAGGACAGAAGAGTACAGAAGAGGACATAAGCGTCAGCTCGATCGATCCGTTCGGTCGAACAAGTGGCCGTATATTATGGCAATTTCGCCAATGAAATCGCTAAATTCTTCTCCACAGACGAACCGACTCGGTTCATCGGAGAATGGATGTATTTCGCAGACTTCGCTAACGGTTGAATCAACCGTCGAAGCTTAATAAGCGAGAATTGATTGCCAAAACTCCTGAATATGTCCCGCTGGTTCGTTCCGCTATCAACTTGGAATGGACCACATTCCGGTACAGTCGCTGATTTCACGAGTTTCATGAAGGTCATGAATTTCTGCAGCTCTACTTCAGAGTCTGCACGCGAGTCGGGTCAACATGCAGATTTCGTCAGACTCCAGTGCAGAGGAATCATAAACCAGCCGGCCTTCCATACCCGACAGACGTACTGTTAGGTCGACGAAAGGGATTTGTTCCAAGCTCAATATCTCAGAACATAATGACGGGAAACTATATAACCGAATCAAGTTCAAGTTTTAGTTTCATTTTCCTCATACACACACAACCACAGCACACACTTCCCTACCAGCTCCACAACTAGTCCTTTAGAGTTATAACCATCACAGATACACTTATTTGGATGCATGTACCTTGCCTTTATTGATTACCTCTTCAACGCATAGTTTATTATTCTCTAGCTAGCACTTGTCTCATCCAGTCTGTCTCACCGTACACCATCTATTCCCCAAACCTATAACTCCCCATAGTTTAGTTCCATCCACTTAGTATTATTTTTACCAAAATTTTCGGATATTATTTCATTTATCGCACACATACTCCCAATATACACAATATTGCTACTCTTTACAGTCGTACCCAGTCTCACATACAATCCACAAGAAGCCGACTCCAACTTACCTCCACCTCCGGATCTATCTCAGCACTCCTCCTATTTCACAGCCTCCATGTACACTTAGAGTTTAGTTCCATTCCAAAATTATTACTTCTACCTAGTAATAACGATACATTATTTCGGTGCACACTCACAATATGACTACTTATGCAGTACTCAATCCCACACGCCCCTCCTCCACAGGTATCCCACTTCCCTACACTGTATTCCTCAGATTTCTACAGCCTCCAGGTTAATTTTGTAACTTTACTCAACCAACACTATTCTTACCGAGTCCTACGGGACATTATTTTTGTACGCATTCACCGAGCGACCCTCTCTTCACATGCAGGGATCCCACACCCACATATAACCTCAACCCCCTGCCTTCCACTTCTCAGATTTCCTTAGCCTATATATTTACTCCCAGTTTGGTCCTGTTCTTACAGTATTATTTGTACCATGTTTCACGTGCAATCACTCACAAAATGGCAACTTCCTACAGTGTTGCCCTATCTCACACACCCCTCCTCCACAGGAACCCCACTCCTCCACACTATACCAAACCTCCTGTTTGGCACCCTTCCCAGATCTCCACAGCAACTCGGGTTCAAGTTCACTTGCAGCTCAGTCCCATTCATACAGCATTATTTCTACCAAGGTTTACGGATATTATATACTTTTATATCCTTCAACACTCACAAAACGGCAACTTTTTACAGTTGTTGCCACAGGGATCCCTCTTCCAAATTCAACCTCCCGTTTATTATCTCAATTCCTCCCTAGTTTATCTATTCTACTCACAATATCCGGTTAATTTTCAACCATCAAATCACATAGTTTCCTCATGAGATACTTTAAGCAAACACAACACACGCCTTCCCTCTTTCCGCACTATGCACTCCAAGAAGGTTCTGAAATTACGCAAGAACAGGGTAACTCACCAACTACTCTCATGCAACTCCTATTCCAGACGACAAAGGTAGATTCACAAACCTATTTTCTTTTAGAGTACTGCCTCATTTTACCATTATATATTACTCCCCCCCTCCCTCCCCCCCCCCCCCCCCCCCACCCAATTCCTCTCCCGATGTTCGTCCCGCTTCTCATTGAGCGCTCAGTTGCTCATTCTATATATACCCCTAGATTTCCAATAATATCATTTACACACACTTCGTGTTAACTCTATTTTCCTCTGCCTCTACCAACAGTACACCTATTTCACACACCAATATCCCACCTACCCAAGAGCAGTATCTAGGCCCACATGTATCTACCCTACACATTTTCGAAACGCACTCAACCTCGTGTTGGCATGCCAATAATCCGTACCCCTGAAGATAATTATCGGTATTTGTGCTCTTTGGGAACTCTACTCGGGTTTCCTTTCCCATGAACTCATCTTTTCGGTATCCTTCCCTCCTTTACTATCCCATCCGTACCACAGCTTTTCTAGCCATTTACCATGGCTAGCAGTTCACAAAATTCCCACATTTTCAATACTCCCAAAAACCCAATTTTCTCCGCAGCGCGTTTCACATATTTTTCAAAACATTTCCCACAGCCCCATCGGTCACACATTTTCTTTTATTCTCGGCTTCTTAGTTCACACCAATTGCTGGAACTAAGCTTATCCTTCCCTCCTTTGCTATCCCAGCTGCACCACATCTTTTCTAGCTATTTACCTTAGCTAGCAGCTCACTTTTCCCCTCATTTTACACCTAAAACCTTCTTTTCTCCGCCAAGCGTTTCAAATATTTTTCATAATTTTCCCACAGCCCCATCACTCACACATTTTCCTTTTTTCTTGGCTTCTTATTCTACACCAATTGCTGGCCCCAAGCTTTAACTTCTTATTGTAATACAATGTAATATATTCAGTACCGTTATACCTTAGTTTGGTTTTAGATCTTGGTGCAAATTGCTTTCGGAAAACATGTTGTTCGGCCCGCGCCACGACTACCGATTTTTAACACATCCTTTTCACGCACTTATCTTTCCTTACCTGTCGCCACAAAGGAAACTACACCTTTCTATTTAGCTTAATTAGCTTGTTATTATCCGATCCTATCAATCACTGCCTGACACTTACCAGTCTTCCCCAGTTCCCCCTATTCTCCTACCACAGGTTACCCACCCATTTCCCTCCCCCCCCCCCTTTCACTTCCTCTTTTTCTATAATAATATATATTTTTATCCTATTTGTATGCATATATATTTATGGGGTTGTATTGTTTCTCCACTTGGTTTTCCCTTACTCCTATGCAGTTCTAATTTTGCTTGTTCATTATTTTTCATGTTTATTTTTGCCATTACCATTGTATCAATCGTATTGAAAACTATAAAGGCGAGACAAAATAAATTGAATCACCGAGTAAGTTCGAAATTTCAACTCAAAATCATATCAAAATAATCCCTTGCTGGAGAAGAACCTCTCGATCAGTACTTTAGCAAAGTGCTTGTGAAATAGGCCTTTTGCAACAGACGGTCACATGACTTGTGGCCCATAGCAACGCCATACTGGGTTGCAAGCTAACCAGTTCTCCCTTGACAACCAACAGAGCTTGACTGACCCGTGGTATCATAGCTGGACTTCGAAGCGTTTTTCCGGCTTACTTACTAAATTCATCTCGAAATAAGTCTTATACAGAACAAAAGTAAAGGTTTTTCTTTACTTTTGAACCGGTATTTTGTCAAATATGCTGCGCAAAATAGAGTTTGGACGCTCAAACGAACTCACCTCGAATCTCAGGCATGGCAAACATGGCGGCCGCTCTTAGTGAACTCTTTCGATTGCTTGTTTTAATGCTAGTGAATAATCGGTCAAACACAATAAGCTTTTGCTCAGGACTCAAAAGAATATTGGGATGAATACTGTTTACTCTATAGGCGCTCGTACATGTATTTAAAAAAAATCCTGTGTTTAACTTTAATTATAAGCTACGAAAATATTCATAAATTAAATGTTGTATTATTTAAATGTTCGTTTCCTTTGCCTTAGAAAAGGACAGGCTATGACTAGCTACATGTACTTGAGGAGAATATTATTTTAGTTTGATACTGAATCTGTGGGTGTTACATGTCCAGAAAATATCAGGACTGATAAGTTTTATATATCCCTACTTAGTCATTGGAGAGAATGTTATATATTTTGTTTCTTATTTTGCTATTAGCCAGTAACAGGCATACATTATTAACTACTCGCTATAAAATTTTAATATTATTAAAGGAACACTGTCAATTAAGCAAAAAATTATAAACATTCTCATGACTAAAGACAAAAATATTACCCTACAAGCAGAGGTTTCTCATGCGAAACCTCTGCTTGCAGCACAGGCAGCCCAAGCTCTGTATTTGCACTGTGTGACTATTATTTCACAAAATTCTCAGATAAAGAAAATAAACTTTGTTGTTGTCCTGTTGTTTCTCTGGGGTCTAGAAATGGCGGTTATGGGGCATTTCTCTCACTTTGGGTTTTTCTCTCTTCTCTGTCTTAAATAAAGGAAAGGCTGCACACTCCAATTCAAACCACGAGGCACTTGAGGCCGATTTTCCCACGAAAACCCATCCGATAGGCGTAATTTCCTCCGTCAGGTGAAAGGTAGATAGTTTTTCTTACCCCAGAAGTTTTCAGACTTGAGAAATCATTATCCTAACTCTTCCAAATGAACTCATTTCTTTGAAAAAGCCCTCTCATTCTTCGTCAGAAACTACGTGTTTGCTGCTATTCGGTCATGAGCTTAAGCAGCAACGACGGCGACGGCAGCGAGGACGGGACCTAGAAAAATGTTTTCTACCGAAATGTGATGCTTACTATTTCCTTCGTTCGCCTTTAATTACTTTTCACATTCATATCTTCGAAAAATATGACAAGCATAGAGTTCCGTTCACGCCGAAAGAAAAACGGAGTGACTTACTTTATACGTTGGCGTTCTCTTGTAAACGTAAAATGTGGGGTTTTCACGTTCTGTTTTTCCAGACAACGGTTGAAATGTAGGTGACTGCGTGCATTCCCACGTGCAGTTATTGTATTTTGCAATTAAGGTTATTGTTTCATGCCGTCGTCCTAGACGTTGCCGTCGTGGTTGCTTAAGCTCTCTATTAATAGTCATATTTTCGAAGATATGAATATTGTCATAATTGTCATATTTTTCGAAGATATGAATGTGAAAAGTAATTAAAGGCGAACGAAGGAAATAGTAAGCATCACATTTCGGTAGAAAACATTTTTCTAGGTCCCGTCCTCGCTGCCGTCGCCGTCGTTGATGCTTAAGCTCTCTAATTTATTGACTGTCCCTCTGCCGGAAAGAGGAATTTTGTCAGCAGACCAGGCTACAAAGCCGAGTTTGCCACGGTCATGACCGAATAGCAGCAAACACGTAGTTTCTGACGAAGAATGAGAGGGCTTTTTCAAAGAAATGAGTTCATTTGGAAGAGTTAGGATAATGATTTCTTAAGTCTGAAAACTTCTGGGGTAAGAAAAACTATCTACCTTTCACCCGACGGAGGAAATTACGCCTATCGGATGGGTTTTCGTGGGAAAATCGGCCTCAAGTGCCTCGTGGTTTGAATTGGAGTGTGCAGCCTTTCCTTTATTTAAGACAGAGAAGAGAGAAAAACCCAAAGTGAGAGAAATGCCCCATAACCGCCATTTCTAGACCCCAGAGAAACAACAGGACAACAACAAACTCTTAAGGTAAGTTTATTTTCTTTATCTGACTATTATTTTGTGAAATAATAGTCACACAGTGCAAATACAGAGCTTGGGCTGCCTGTGCTTGCAGGGTACAAAAATATCTACTCAGATTACCAGAGTATGCAGTGTACTAGCCGAGAAAATTTGAGACAATTTTGATAAAGGATGGCAAAGATTTGAGTGGATGAAAAATACTGCCTTTAAGAGAAATTTAGAGCAACTTGAAATATGTTCACTGTAACCGAAATCAAGTTTATAGAGGCCCGGTTATTAGGGGGAAGGGGTGCTGTTATTCCTTATCCCTATATTTTTCAGGATAGTTAATCACTTATCCCTGAGATGCATATGGCTGTATATCCCTTATCCCAATGGACTTTGGTTATCCCTTATCCCTACTGTTTTCTGGTTTGTTATCCCTTATCCCAGTCATTATTTTGCTAGTTATCCCTTATCCCCAATACCCCTAACCAGGCCTCTTTATAGAATTAGCTTTTGTAATCCACTTTGTCATCCTTTATTGAAAAATTTTGAAAACCATATCAGGGCATTCACATAGTATTACTCTTCGAATTCAGGGTGTTATTTTTGTAGTTTTGTTTTAAAGAAACTTGAAGATTCAATTTCAATGACAGTGCCCCTTTGACATCCACTAGACCGTGTAAAAATATATACTAGATTAATAAACACTATCATACCCTAATTCCTTAATGTTTTGGTTTTATATGCCTTGCTTCTTCCTGGGGGTACTCCCATATATGTACTATACAGGGATGATCCACTGGACAGGGTATGGTTTTTAGAGTTTCTGGTCTTAGAAGGGGTATCCATTTTCACATTGACAGATCTTGAACAGGGTATGGTATTTATCACTTTTGACATGACATTTATCTGATGTAAACATACTCATTACCAGATATCGATTTGTAATCAGTTTATCACTGACCTCTAAATAAAACAGTTGACTTTATAGACACTTCTTGTGGATTCTTGTTGTATTTTCGTCTTATAGAAGGATATAAAATTTTAACACTTTGTCTTGAACAAGGTATGGAAATCTGAGGGTTTTTGTCTTAAACAGGGTAAGGGTTTCAGAGCCCCAGCGGCACACCATTACCCAAATTTGGGTAGAGTACCCCCCCCCCCCCCCCCCCCGGGCCCTGACTGTATGAAGTATAATGATTGATATCCAGATTAACGATGCCTAATTTGCACTTAAAGAAAAACACCAAGTCTAAGTATTCCAGCCAGTTAAGCTTAATTAATTTAATAATTAGATTAAATAAAATAAATTAAATTCTTAAGTAATCTTTATCATTTTCTACCATGTCACTTTTTGAAACATTAGAGTTGATGTGTTTGCTGCAGAAAGCTTACAAGGTGTTTAATAAGTTCTCAATATTTCATGTCACCACACCAAACATCGGAAAAATATAGTTAAGAAAAACAGACTCCCTCGTTAATATTAAAGAAAAAGAGCTAGCCAGAAAACATACCGATTAACGATTTTAAGACTATATCGCAACTCCGCCGTCGCAGTGCACTCTGGGATACGCAGCATATTTGACAAAATACCGGATCAAAAGTAAAGAAAAACCTTTACTTTTGTTCTGTATAAGACTTATTTCGAGATGAATTTAGTAAGTAAGACGGAAAAACGCTATGATATGATACCACGGGTCAGTCAAGCTCTGTTGGTTGTCAAGGGAGAACTGGTTAGCTTGCAACCCAGTATGGCGTTGCTATGGGCCAACAAGTCACGTGACCGTCTGTTGCAAAAGGCCTATTGTTCCGGAAAATTGAAGCCGAACACCTAGCTCGTCTAAAGTGGATTTCAAAAACGTGAAGAACATGGACTGTTAAGCGCTGAGTTTGTGTCTGTTGTGTCTTAAAGTGCCACTACGACGAAAATTTACCATTTCGATTTCCCACTTTTTCAATGTCAATAGGTTAAACAGTGTTAGAAACATCCGAAATAGTAAAAAATATTCCAAAATGGGCAAGTTAAACCACAACATTCTAGGAGAGTTTACCGGTAAAATCCTGTCTGCATTACTGGAAGCCGTTCTATTTATTCAGCGGAAGTGATGTCATACACTTAACACGACAACCACGTCGCGCGAAATAGTGTGCATAAAAAAGTAGTCAACCTCGCAAATATAAATATAACTTTCTTCTTGTGTACGTGAATACGTTTTTAGTAGAAATTAAATATGCTTCCAAGGCGTTGAGTTTTGCAGGCGAGCGTTGAGTGTATGACCGATCACTTCCGCTAAATAACCCTTTGTATAAAGCTGAACAAAGGGAACGGCCTCCAGTAATGGCGGACGTTTAGATTCAATATTCGGTGTTAAATAATAAGACTTCCTGTCATCGTATCGAAAAATGATTTGAACTGGTAATAATATAGCAACTCTACTTTATTAATATGCAAAAACATCGATATGTCAAAATTTGATCGTAGCGGCACTTTAAATTGCATGTTTTCTCTAAATGCTCCTCTTTCAGTATTCCAATGCAACTGTAAGCGATTTAGTAATCATAAGGCCAAGAAATCTTATAGCCATCCAGTTCTTCGATCTAAAGATTTAAGGTCTCCACGTCCTGCATGATAGAACATTTCTGCCCGTATATATTTCAACAACAGGAAACCGGAGCATACAATAACTCAATTTAAACTCACATGCATGTCAGGTAAACCTGCTGTTGGCGAATAAACAGTGCCGTGAGACATGTTCGTTTCGGCAATCAAAGACCGTGAAGTGCGATACGCAATGAATTATGATGTACCAACCAATCATATTCGTTTCCCAGATTTCTGGGAAGATCTACGTGACCTGGAACACGATTAAGGAACGTAACTCACAGACGCTATCTCCCGATTTTTGAGTGCGAGCAGCTGCTGTACACAGGCTATTTATTTCGAGCCAAATAGGGAAGGGTTTTACTATAAATCATCATTGGAAATGTTAGCTTTTTGCTCTCATGTGTGAAGCAACTGGCAGAAAAAACTAATCCTTTTTATGAAAATAACAAGTGTAATATTATTGAGAAATTAGTTCTGCTGTGTATGCACTCTTACCTTCAATTGCTTTCATTACTTCGTTGTGGTGGGCCTTTGACGTCTTTTCTGAGAAACAACATTAGCAACAACAGCGCTTCAATGTTTTATAATATACATCACAGAAACATAATAATAATAATAATCTTTTACTCCGATCAAGGATGATTTTCAGGAGGGTCTTCTAATAATTAGATAATAAAAAAAGGAATACATGTACAATAATAAAAATAATATATAAATACAAAAATGTAAAATACATAAAAATACGTGTAAAGCCTAGTTCAATTAATAATCAGTCATGACAACATTAAAATGCAATAAGTTATATATCAAAAAGGAGAGAGAGTGTTGTTGATCATGGGATCCAAATACCGATCGAGAACCAATGAAAGCAGGACTGGCCGTTTCGGCCGAGTGCTTTTCTTATTTCAAGGTGTTTGAAATCCCTGATCAACAACGAAGCACGAGTTTCTGATAGATTCAGTGTTCGATCAAAGACCCAAAGATATGACTTCCCACACGATATGACTTCCCACACGAATACAGTACCTGCATGCATTCATAAACCATTAGAAAGTATTGTTTGCCTTGTATTTTAATGCTTCAATTATAGACTACAGGGGTTGTGATTATGATTTTGTGACGGTATAGTTTCAACAATTTCTTTTTTAAACAAGAACTGGTGAGCAGTACATGTACGAGAACTCGGCTCAACTGCCAACTGGCCACGATGGACAAAGGAAACAAATGTGGCCGCAGAAAGGTTTAACAGAGACCGAAAGCACAGCGGAGAATGTGTTGGGAAGGCCCACAAGAGTATATAAAATAAATTATATTGTCTGGAACATTTACGAAGCCTGAAACGACTTTCAAACACCGTTCTGGATATTCGAGTTTACAAGTTACAGTATTATACTGGGTTTCCAGCCAGTGTTTGCTTCGGTTGTTCGTTCCCGCGCTTACATTCGCTGCCTTTAATACGCTTCTGACTACAAGCACTCTTGTATTTTCAAGTAATTTTGCGTCCCTGGAAGGAGACCAGATGAGTAAATTTGGTATATGCTCATCGAGAAAGCACGTCAACTCGCCAGCTAGCATCGTATTTGCATGATCTCTGGTTCTGGCTCTGGCTCTGGCCTCCGGCAGAGTTTGCAGATTTCTCTGTTTACCTCCACAATACACCATACATGTATAGGTTTTTGGAGTCTATAGCCAATACTATCTGTGTTATGTTATAAAAACCCATACAGTACCGCCTGAAACTACAGGTACATTTGATCACGATCAAGTCGCGATCAAATTGCGTGCACTGACCGTGATTTGCTCTCGATCTGCTCGCACCTTGCTCGCGATCTGCTCGCACCTTGCTCACGATCTAAATATCTGTTCGGATGAAAAGGTTATCTATACTTTTCTGTAATTGGAAAACGTAGGCTAAAGTTTTCCGAACTTTCTTAAATTTGCGAGTACAGATATTTGGGCTACCGCTTTTCGGAACATCGGTGGAAGAAAGAAAAAAAATGAATATGTTCGCCGAAAATATTCGTAAAAATCGGTACATTTATACGCTTTCCGATTGCTCGAATATCGCAAAACATCAAAACATTTTCAGGTCACATGCTCAACCAATGTTAGTGAATGCGAGTTGAGTTTGTTGGTATATCTCGTCCTTGCTCCAAGGGTTTTCCTCCGGGTCCACTGGTTTTCCTATCTCCACAAAAACCAACACGCTAACTTCCAATTCGATCTGTAGATTAACTGGGTTCCGGCTTTGATCAGCCCCATATGTTTGTTTCAGGTCCCGTTAGAAATTCAGAGTTCAAATTCAGAGTCGTACGGGCTGTCGTAAAAACAAAGACCCCCAAAACGAAGACCGAAGACCCCTAAAACGAAGACCCCTAAAACGAAGACCCCTAAAACGAAGACCCCCTAAACTATGTAATGCAATTCAATTCTACAATATATGTAGTAAATAAAATAATAATGTGACTGTGTCTACGGACATTTTCCTCAATAAGTTTATATATCGTTGCTTGTTTTCGCGTAACATATGCCACCGAGTTCGTGTAGTTCTGGCTCTGCATTGGAGCTTACACTCAACCTAGGTAATCCATCATCTGTTACCTGCCTAATTTCCCACCATTTATCATTCTCTGAAGAGACAGATCAGTGTAAACGTACCACAATTACTCGAGGCTCCATCACGACAAAATTAATGTGGCAGTTCTGGCTCTGCAGTGGAGCTTTTGTGGGAAATTAGGCAGGTAACAGATGATGGATTACCTAGGTTGAGTGTAAGGTCCAATGCAGAGCCAGAACTACACGAACTCGGTGAAAACAATCATTACTTTTTCTAAACCAGATAAACACTCAGACCCTCTCTTTTTACCAGCTTGAAATTCTCAAGTTAATTAATCTAGTTTCTTTCCATACTCTAATTTTTATGTACCAGTTCCATCATAATTTGTTACCCAAAGCTTTTGACAATTTTTTTCAGTCAATATCATCCAAACATCAATACAGCACTAGACTTGCTTCAAAATCATCGTATTATATTAAATCAGTAAGAACTAATTATGGGAAGTTCAATGTCCACTTTGCTGCAGTACTTCTATGGAATAACATCGATGAACATCTTTAAATGAGTTTGACTAATGGTCGTGTGTCGTGGGTCGTGGGTACATGTCGTGCGTCGTGGGTGTGGGTACAAGTCGTGGGTGTGGGTACAAGTCGTGGGTAGGATTTTTGTCTTTACTGCCAATTACTGCCAATATTAAATGCTATTTTTATTTTATTAAATTATGTACTGAATAACTGCGGCCGGTTTTCGCGAATTCTGAGTCGTCTAATTCGTCTAATTCTGAGTCGTCTAAATCACGGAATTTGGCATCTTTTTCCACACAACAGTTGAAATTAGTCAAACATCAAAATTAATTCGCAATAAATTTAAGTAAACAAGAATTGGATAAAATCCAAATGTTTTTTTCATGTTTTCTAAAACGACTTAAATTGCCAGGTTTTGGCCTGTAGTCTGTAGATTTTACTGACCACCAAGTGAAAGTTCATTGGAATTGAAGGCTAGATATACTACAAGAACAATTACTCAAATCGCTTGACATGATAGAAGTTATGTTTAGGATTTTAAAGTTAATCTAAACCTGACTAATTTTGGAGAAAACGTACATTTTGCGTGGTCTACAATAGACAGTCGAGTCAATGCATAAATACAATTATTTCTAGCACTTCGATTTATGAATTTATTTTGAAAGTAAAGTGCTGTTTTTGTGAACGGAAATGCCGTGAACGGGAATGCCGTAAACGATGTTATTTACCAAACTGAAATCTTGCCAATAACGTGCATTTTATATCACAGATGGGAGACTTACTACAAAAACAATAATTCAAATCGCTTGACATTATAGAACTGAGTTAAGCTCTCGCGATCGGTTAATTTTGGAGAAAACATACGCTTTCTGAGGCCTACAATATGCGCTGAAAATTTATACAGGTAATTTTTGATAGCTCAGTGATGCATACTACATAGGCGGCGGTTTTCAAAATCATACGGCTTGCCTGATAGCGTTCCCTACCTTCTCTTCCCTCCTTCTCCTCATCCTCAAATCGGAGTGCGGTTCCCCAAATAGAACATCTGCATTGAAGGCTGGTCTGGCTAGGGTCTTACGGTCAAAATGTGTGCGGCTGCACTTTCTATATTAATTTTACCAAGTCAATTATGAATCATTGAATGTGCTGGGATCAGTATGCCATCAAAATAAACTGAGGAGTTGACATGGAATGTAAAACATTTATTTGCATCGAGAAGCCATTTAAATTTTGCTCGATATATGGTAATCTATGTTATATTCACACTTAATCCGCTCGACTGGATATACCAACGCTGTGCAGAATCGAGGGCCTCATATTTTTCGCTTCACATGTAAACAGTTCCTTCGAAAAAAGGATTTTTCCTTTGCACGTGCGCGTACAAAAGAAGGTAGTATGTGTTGGTAAAATCAGCACTGTATTGAAAATTGCTAGTTAATCCGTCTCTTCTCATTAGACTGCGGTCAATGTGCTTAATAACAATGTTTTTTGGTGTACCTCTGTAGATATCAACGAATTCTGAACCACAACCATAACACTTTTTCACATTAGTCGGAAGCTAATCTCGTACCCATGCAGATCTTCCATTTTACTCACGTACTCTTTTGATATGAAACATGGGGTGGGATCTGGGTACGAGATTAGTCGGAAGCTTTACGAGTTCATACCTGTGCGGCGACATACCAGAATTCCAATTTTGCATAAACGAAGCAACCGGAGGGGTTGCCGGAGTGTTGCTGTATTGTAGGCATTGATCCTCGGGTGACCGAACTGTGGCTGTAAGTCGTATGCTGATTAGTAGTGCCCGTCGGAATTCGGTATGGTCGAAATCCGGGTATGTTTTCATTGCAACTACCTTTTTCGCGAAAACCGGCCGCAGTTATTCAGTACAGAATTTAATAAAATAAAAATAGCATTTAATATTGGCAGTAGTTGGCAGTAAAGACAAACATCCTACCCACGACTTGTACCCACGACTTGTACCCACGACTTGTACCCACACCCACGACGCACGACATGTACCCACGACCCACGACACACGACCATTAGTCAAACTTTCTTAAAATACTCCCTCCAAAATCGTTTAAGACACATATTTAATCTCACTTCATCCAAGCATATGATAGAAATTAGACTTTCCTTATAAAGCCTGTTTTTCAATCACCAATTCTGAATGTTTCAAGCTGGTGCCTTCTCTAAATGTCATTTTGTTTCTTGGTCTATGTTGTTTTTGCTTAATTTATTTTTATTTATATTAGATGTCTTTATTACTGTCAATTTAGTGTGTCAGACTTTGCCAACCCGTACTCTGTCTAAAATCCTCATGTAGCCACTCAGCTTGTTTAGCTTTTTAGTTATTCTGAGTGGCTTTTTACCTTCCTGTTTTTTTGTCATCAAAATTGTAACTTTTTAATTTAAATCTTGGTAATAAAGCTTGCTTGTTGTGAAACGAACTTCAAATCTCGGGTTCAAAGCCACTCACGTTAGTGTCGAATTTTTCACGAAAATCGCATCGAATTTACTTTTTATCCACATCAGAATACGCAGCGATAAATTTCCAGTCGATCTGTGCCAACCAAATGAAGACATCTGTATTTCCCGAGCTACAATTCACTGTTGAGTCCGCCAAAATCTCGCCAGAAGCAGCCATCTATGCCCGTGACTCGCCAGAGTGGTGCCAACACAGGAAACCCAAGCTCTGTTTATGGCAATTTTTTATAAGGTCCGTTGGGAATTTTTAAATCTAGCTTTTCGATAAATATATATATTGTAATAAAATGAATAAAACTTACCTGGTGTTTATAGCCTGCGTCTTGACTATGTCTGTATGGAGTTGCAGCGAATTTAGGCGAATTTGAAATCCTTTACTCTGCAACTAACGAAAACTAGATTTAAAAATTCCACAGCTTGGGCTTCCTGTGTTAACGGTTTTGGCACCACTTTGGCGAGTTACGGTCATAGATGGCTGCTTCTGGCAAGATTTTGGCGGACTCAACAGTGGATTGTAGCTCGGCAAATACAGATGTCTTCATTTGGTTGGCAGATATCGACTGGAAATTTATCGCTGCGTATGCTGATAGGGATAAAAAGTAAATTCGATGTGATTTTCGTGAAAAAATCGACCCAAACGTGAGCGGCTTTGAACCCGAGATTTGAAGTTCGTTTCCTACCTTTCATTTCTTCTTTAGTCTGTAGAGTAAGGGATTTAAAATTCTCCCAAATTCTAGACACCAGGTAAGTTTTATACATATTATTACAATATATTTATCGAAAAGCTAGATTTTAAAATTCTCATACAAATTCTTGTAAAATAGACATAAACAGAGCTTGGGCTTCCTGTGATGCATCGAGCATTGCCAGGTAAACGCGGTCTTCCCATTCTTGGCTGAAAGGCCGGGTCTATCTTGCACCAGACCGCGAGACGGTTCACTCAAAATAATACTGATCTAAATAATTTTTTGGGTAAAAATAGCTGTCAAAATGTTAAGTTATAAAGAAAGAAAGTAAAACTGAACGTTATTCGAAAGTTAGAGGAAGGAAAACAGGCGATGGAAACGGATTTCTCACTTCGCTCTAAATATTGGACTTTTCAACTCTCACAAAATGGCGGCTCGGAAGTGTGGGGCGCGCTATGCGTGATGGTCGACCCTGAGTCTTTAAGGTAGAAAAAGGCTATACGGTCCTGCCGTACGTGACCTTTCAAAAAGGTCTAGTCCGGTCATGATGGTCGTTGATTGGGTGGAAAGTATTATTGAATAGGCGTTACCTTGTTCACTTAGCTGTTGGCCTACTGTGTTTACTTGTTGAAGCACTACATCATTTTGGCAAAATACTGTTTAAACGTAGAAAATAAGGAATACATCAGAATATGTATGGATATTCCTCAGGTGCATATAAAAGAGACAACGGAGCATAACATTCTAAGTATATTATAATCCTTTTTAAATATTGTATTACCACTGTTCACATTCTCAAAACTTACATGACCGAACAATGTTGAGGATGTCCCTTTCATGTTGAATGCATTCGTTTAGGAGGAGCTTTAATTCTTCCCAATGTTTGTTGCTGATATCTTAAGAGTTAGAATAAACGATATTAAAAACATATAGTCCAAGGTACTGTTTTAAATATAGTTCAGCCTAATTTGTATAAATCAACAACTGTTACGCCGTGAATACTTGAGGCTAAAGTTGATAAGATAGAAAAACTAGTTGTTTTATTGAATGAGTAGTGATACAGATAGTCACGTTGAAATCTAACGAAAACTGATCGACTTAATCACGCTATTAATCTCGATATGAATCAGGGTAAGATGTTAGTTTACCACGGGGAGTGACATTGGGCCAAAGAGAGGGGTGAAAACCACATTAGGAGTAGTATAAACTTGAATATTCGGTTCTCTGAACAGTGCGTTTTTATTTATTTTTAAGTATTCTTAACCGTCGCACGGTTAGTTCAGTGGTTAAACAAGGGCCCGCACTATAAAAGGGCCTCAACCAGGTTGAAACACCTTCAGTTGTCAATCAGCCTTTAACAAGTGAACATCTCTGTTCATATGATAATACCATGATCGCCTCGGATTTCTTTGTTTGTTCACGCACATTTAATCTCTAAATTCCCCGGCTCATTACAAATGCAACGGAAATTTAGAAATATGCATTGTCTTCAACAGGGAAATTTAGAAATTTCCCTGCAAGAACAATGCATATTTCTAATTTTCCCTTGCATCGTAATGAGGGAAAATTAGAAGACAATGCAGGCTGGACATGAGAGGGTGAAACGCATCAACTCTTGCTCCCCTCTGGCACGACTAGCCCTGCGCTCCCGGGTGAAACAATTGAACCCAAACTGACCTGGCTTCATCATAAGCTTCAACGTAATCAAGACAAAAAAATTTCACACTGATTTGAAAACGTAAATAACAGGAGTAGCATGAAAAAATACAATGGATTGAGGTCATTAGTTTAAAAATAAGGAAAATACAATGTCTGTGAGCAGTAGCCAAAGTAGCGCAAGGCTTTCGAGTTGGCTGCTGTAATTAGGAAAGTAAAAATAGGGTGAGCTCAGTTACAAATTACAATGAGATACATGGAGATGACTAAACAATTTAAAGTAATTAGCATGCATATATTGATCATATTTACAGCTAGGAAGAAAAAGGTTTGACGCGAAAAATATTATATACTATATATGATGTTAACAACATATAGAGAGACGAAGAAGAAAACATACATACAACTGCCATAAAAATGAGAAAAACAGGAATTCAGTGATAGTTGAGAATTAAGTTTGACGATTCAAGAGATAAATTTTATATTGTTTTTTAAAAGAATTAGCTGATAGATCTTTTAGGTCAGGAGGGATGCTTTCCTATAATTTGGATGCTAAGTACGTGTATTTGAAAGTGAATTTGCCATAATTTGTTCTTATACTAGGTCTAAGTAATTTTTTTCTGGATGAATATCTTGTATTATGAGAATGGATACTTGATATATACAGGGATGAGGAATTCAGTAAATATAGAAGGGATACTATTTGAGTGGTTTATTATCTTATGTGTAAATATATATGTCTTTAGTTTTACGATATTTTCAATTTTGAGAATTCCAAGAAGATTGAAATATGGGTTCAGATTCTCTTTCCCTTTAATAAAGAATATACTTCTTATGTAGTTGTTTTGTTTGACAGAGAGTTTTTAAAACTAGTTTTGTAAGTGTTACCCCAGCTCATGATGCCATAGTTTAGATATGGATAGATAAGTGTATAATAAAGTTGCTTTAGAATATGCAAATCAAGATAGTACCTTAGTTTATAAATGATTCCAATATTCTTAGCTATTTTGTTATTAACATGAGCAATCTGATTATGCCAGTTAATCTACGAACCTAAATATTTAATGTTGGGTTTACGTTTAATATTGGGAATATTAATTTCTATATTTTTCAGTGGGCAGAAGTTATAATCATATTTTTTTTTTTTAAAGTTTACAGAAAGTTTACAGATGTTTTAGTTCATCATTTATAACCGTTTCTAGATTATGTCACATGAAAAAAGGATTCTGAATGATAACTTATTAGAAGAATTTGGTATGTCATTTATATATAGTAAGAACATAAGTGGACCCAAGGTTGATCTGTGGTACGCCACATATAACGTTTTGTGCACTTGATTCAGTATTGCCTCGGGACTTCAACAAACTCTCCCTCGGCATGCAGGGAAATTTAATCACTAATTTCCCTCTTGTCATGATATGGTATTACTTATAATAACAATGATGTGTGTTAAACAAGGACCCGCACTATAAAAGAACCTCAAAAGTTGATACGTGATCCCACAATCTGCACGTTCTTCTCTTATTTCTCAAACCCGCTTCTTCCATGTGGGATACTTAAAATCATATACGCATGACCTTTAAATATTTGGTCAAGCACATAATTACATTGTGTTTTACTGCTATTCTTCTCAAAAACAACACACTTGTCACCAGGGGAAGCCAAGGTCATTCAATCGAGCATTAAAATGTTTTCGAAAGCAACTCAACTGCGACGTCTTTAGTTTAGGCATAGAAAACTAAACTTCTCAGAGATTCGTTCCGTTCCTCGGCGATCAGAGTATTACAAAGTTATACCATGACAATTCGGGAAATTAGTGATTAAATTTCCCCTCAAGCCTCGGGAGAGTTTGCAATAGTAAGCGGCCTCGGGACTTCAACAAACTCTCCCTCGGCTTGCGGGGAAATTTAATCACTAATTTCCTTCTTGCCATGGTATTACTTATAATAATAACAATGATGTATGTGTTGAACAAGGACCTGCACTATAAAAGAACCTCAACCAGGTTGAAACACCTTCAGTTGTCAATCAGTCTTTGTTAAGTGAACATCTCTGTTTATATGATAACAATGATGTATGTTAAACAAGGACCCGCACTATAAAAGGACCTCAACCAGGTTGAAACACCTTCAGTTCTCAATTAGTCTTTGTCAAGTGAACATCTCTGTTCAAAGCACTAAACGTGTGATGCTCCGCTTGAGTGGTCTCTGACATTTGGCAACGCGCGAAATTCAAATCGAAAACTTGAATGTCTAAAAATACACCGAAGAGCTTGTAACCGGTTATAAAACGCCATTGACAGGCAAAAAGGTTACTTATTCTTGGCTAATTTGAACGTTAGCTTCAGTAATTTACGGTATTCTAACATGTACTAGTTCCTAACGATGATCATAGAAATAATACAGGAGAAGACTGATTACTTGCTTGACTGTTATGAATTTTAAATTCAAATTTAGAATCCCAAAGGGCGAGAAGGGGGAGGGTATTTTCCCTTTCATAGGGCGGGTCCTTGTTTTAGCACCGGTCTGTTGAGCGGGAGATCGCGGGTTCAAACCCCGGCCTGACCAACTGACTCAGGGTCTTAAAATAACTGAGTAGAAGTTGCTGCCTTTGTGAAACAATCTCGTTCTCGAGCTGCTAATGGTTAGACCTGCACGTCTTCTCGGATAAGGATGTAAAATCCTAGGTCCCATGCCGGCCTCAAGTTAATATCAGTCTCGCCAGACTGTCACGAGTTACCGACGAGTTACATAACAGTAAACGGTTAGACCTTCACGTCTTCTCGGATAAGGACGTAAAATCGTAGGACTAAGGGCTGGATGTCCATTGGGGCGAGAGCTCTGTTTCCTTCCCTTGTCACTATTTTGTAGAGTGCATTGCATTATACTTTAGGTGGTTCCAGAAATCATCCATAACCCCCACGTACGGAGGTTTTTTGGGTTGGACCCCTCCACCCTCTGCAGTTCCGAAAGAACTGAAAACAACAAGCGCGTTGACTCCAGCAGTAGAGATCATGTTCTGTCTGTTTTCCACTCGTAAAAAATCCTACAGTAAATTTTGTAAACCCAGTAAGACAGAGAGTTTGTTTAGGTCACCGATGATATTCAGCTGAACCGGAAATTACTTATCGTTTAATATGTTTATATAGTTCAACTTGGAGTCTCTTTGGTCTAACGTTAACTTCATTCGATCCCTTACTTCATGCTTCACTGCTCTCGTGTCCTTGTGCTGCGGTTACACCTTCCAGGTTTCCGACTGAAGCTGGTCTCGTCACATCTGACGGTATTTGGTGTCAAATGCGTGCGATTCCTCACCTGTTGGTGATTTCACCAAGTATTACCTTGGTGTCTCTACCTTTTCCACTACTACACCTTGTCGATTCAGATCCTTAACTTACCTGGCTGCAGAGGTATCCTCTGTACCCTCTGTACCTGATCCTCTGTACCTGGCTGCAGAGGTATCAAGGGTTTCGCCTTGAAGTCATTATGTTGCCTCATCTTGCTTTCCTGTTCCTTCTTATGAAGCTCGTCCAGGTCTGGCCGCTTAGGATGCAATTCAACACTCACGTACTGTCTGAAGGTTGCATGGAATGGGAGTTCTAATCTTCCTTCCCATCAGTAACTCTGATGGCGAGTGCCAACACGCGAGAGGTGTTGATTTGTACGCAAGCAGCCTTGTTGCCTGATCCTGTTCTGTCGTTAAGATACTAGTAGCTGTCCGCACACCTCATTTGACTTCTCCGTTTGACCTCTTTGCAAAATGAGTCAGTACTGAAATTCAGCACTGGCATACTGTAATCCGTTATCTGACCGGAGCTCCTCGAGTATGCCATGTCTTGCAAATATTGCCTTGAGTGCTCTAATCACGTCAGTTGATTTCTTTGTCTTGGGTATCGCAGCCACTTCCACATATCTGGAGAAGTAGTCCACCACTTGTCTAGGAGGTAGTTCACACTATTCAATTCCAATAGATCAGTAGACACGACTTGCCATGGTCATTCAGGAAATGGTGTAGACCTGAGCGGTTAAGTCGTATTCACCTTGTTCATCGCACAAATCTTGCAGTTTTCAACCAGGTCTAATATCTGCCGAGTGAGCCCTGGTCACCACACTGATTCTCTTGCTCGTGTCCGACACTTTGTTATTCCCTGGTGCCCCTGATGTACAGTATCTTCTCTAGTACTTCTAGTCTCATCACTGAGGGGACTACTATTCTGCATGACTTCATCAACAGGTTCTGCACGACTGCTAGCTCACCTCTACTACCCAATAAGGCTTTATCGCATCACGTACTCTATGTTTCTCTGGCCAGGATTCCAGACAATACACCTTTATCTGTCTGCATACTTCGTCTTCATCCTGTGCTTCTATTATCTGATGTAGTTTGATGTCAGTGATAGGTAGGTTGGCAATCACACTTGCCACGTGTGCACTCATCTCATCATGTTCAATAATTGGCTCAATGGTTTGGTTCTCTGGATGGAGTCTGAATAATGCATCAGCTATGTGCAGCTCTTTTCCAGGAATGTTTTTGATCTCTTTGAAGTGGAATCGCATCAACCGCATGCGAAACCTTTGCAGTCTGGAGTCAGCCTGTCTAGGGTATGTATAGTGAGCAAAGGTACTAAGGGTTTGTGATCGGTTTCTATGTAGATGCCCTTTCCCACTATATAGTCACTAGACCTCTCGCAGGCCCAGATTAAGCGCCAACACTTCTTAATAATAATATAATAAATAATAATAATAATGGTATTAATCAGTGGCATATCTACGAGGTGGCTCTTCATCAACCGATGGGACTACGTTTTAACGTCCTTATCCGAGAATACGTGAAGGTCTAACCATTTGCAGCTCGTGAACGAAATTGTTTCACAAAGGCAGCACCTTCTACTCAGTTATTTTAAGACCTTGAGTGTTGGTTCGGCTGGGGTTTGAACTGTCGACTTTCTGCTCAACAGACCGGCGCTTAATTATACTAAGCTAACCGGGAGGCGGTTTGCGCATACCTAGCTTCCGTTGGTGTTAGTGACCTCCAGATGATGGGTCAATACAATACAATATTCTTCATTTACAGAGGGAAGACACATTAACCTTACATAGTTATCTAACATGCGGCCCTATATGTTACAAATAAAACGTAATGGAAAGGAAAGGAAGTATGAGAAAAAATTAACACACGAGCTATATACTACAACATTACAAGATATAATGAATAATTGGAATCAATATAAAGAGAATTAATATGAAATAAAATCAAAAACAAATAATCTTACTAGAAGACTATGCGCAATGGAAGGGGCTATGCCCTGGACGCGGCGCCAGAAATGCAGCAGCAGTGAAGCAAGGAGCGACAGTTATAGCAGAGGAGCTCCTCTAGATAATTAACAGAGGAGATTTGCGGAAGAAAAACGTTACGAAGCTTATGCTTAATAGAAGCCAGCCTGGTAGGCAAAGTATCAGAAGAAAGCGTAGCAGTAGATGTTTCAAGCTGCTTGAAGTCAGGATCCAAGGAATTGAAAAGAATAGCAGCGCTATAAGCCAGAGTACGCTTGCCAGAATTACTGCGACGGTAAGGTACGGCGAGGTTATGCATGCTGGCTCTGGTGCAGCGGCCAGAAGCTCTACGAGTAGTAGAGAGGAAATGGAACATGTTCTTAAAACATGTAGGTGCATCAGGATTACGAAATGTGCTGAAGAGAAGTAGAAGTTTCCTACATTTAATCAGGTCGGTGATCGGAATCCACTGAAGCTGGGAGAACAGATGAACAGAGGGTTGACGAAAGTCGGCATCCAAGAGTATGCGGGCAGCGAAGAAGCCGCAGCATGTGGAGGTGGGAGCAGTTGCCCCAAGCAGCAGAACAATAGATTAAATGGTTATGGATGCATGAATTATAGAAGCGCAATGCACATTCATAGGTGAGGAAAGGCTTAATGCGACGGAGAAGAGACAGTCTACTGCTGAGTACAGTAGTGTCGTCGGCAAACATTGTCTGGTAGGTGTTAGAGGATAGCTGTAAAGGTAGGTCATTAATAAATATAAGAAACAAAAGCGGCCCGAGGATGCTGCCTTGTGTTACACCGGCCTACAGACACTGGAAGTGCGTCCGACAGAGTGCCCCGGAATAGGGTTCTCTGGTTACGCCCTGACAGATAGGAACAAAACCACACGATAGTCGAGGGAGAACAGCCATAGACGTGGTGCTTGTAGAGTAGTGTACAGTATTGTGATCGACTAGGTCAAATGCCTTTTTCAGATCGATGAGAAGTCCATTTAGGAGTTTGTTATCTATATTGCTCAGTATCTTGTCCGAGAGATCAACGACGGCCAGCTCACATGCACGGAACCTTCTAAAGCCGAACTGTGAGTCTGTTAGGAGCTTGTGCTGAGCAAGAAAATCGTAAAAAGATAAGTGTACGTGGCGCTCTAGGACTTTAGAGACCACGGAGAGGATGGATATTGGACGAAAATTGGAGCGGTCAAAGTGCGAGCCGTCTTTATACATTGGCGAGACTTTAGCAATTTTCCACAGGTCTGGGAAAATACCAGATGAAATGCTCAGATTAAAAATTGCCGTCAGTGAAGGGAAAATTGAGGAAGCGGCAATTTTCAGAAAATAGCTGTTAAGACCGTCCAAACCGGCGGCCTTGCCTGTGGACAAGCGTTGAAGACTCGAGGAGACGAATTCCTCAGAAACAGGTGGAATGTCGAATGAAACACCAGATGGTAGCTTGGAGATGACAAACTCGATAAGGTGGTCCCAATTGGGACTACCAGGAGGGCTGCTGAGTTTAACAGTAGATGTAATATTAGCAAAGTGATCGTTGAATAAGTTAGCAATGTCAAAATTATTGTGATAGTTCTTGCCATCAATGGTCAGGTGGCTAGGCAGATTAGGGTATTTAGAAGGAGCCAGATTACGAATAATGCGCCGTAGACTTTTTGGATTATCCAGGTTGCGGTTGATAGATTCATGATAAAATGCGCGCTTTGCGTTTCTAATAAGATGCACTACTCTATTACGCGCCGCGCGGTACTCGTGCCAGTAGGATTCATTGTTTTCCAAAATAGCTTTCTTATGCCAATTATTGCGCCTATTAATAGCCGTACCTATCTCAGCGGAAAACCACTCGGGCTATAACTGCCTTTTAACTCGTCGTTTCCTAAAAGGCACGTGTGAGTCAATTACGCTGTTAAATAAACTGTACCAGTGCCCTAAGGCATCATTAGGTCTGTAAACATATCCATTGTACTCCATGGAATGTAGTCCAAGTCGGCTAAAACACTATCAACAGATAAATTCTTTAGGGAGCGAAAAACTATAAGTTTATGTCCTGCTGCTTTGATCTTAATGCTCCTGGATTTCCAGGAAGCAAATACAGGTAGATGATCACTAAGGGAGATCGGTAAAGTGCCTGATTTAAGAACATGATCCTTATGAGAGACAATAATATGGTGTAAAAGCGACCCAGATATCGGCCTAGTTGGTACAGTTATAAGCTGTTGAAGATATGACTGCATTAAATTCAGGAAACGATTTGTTACATGTGTTCTGGATAGTAAGTCCCCTAAAATTTATGTCTGGTTACCATGACAATCAGCTTTGGTCAACATAGCATCTAAAAGTTCCAGATACGAAGCATCAGAGGATGGAGGCCGGTAAATAAATGAAACCAAACATGGCTTCGAGCGCTGGAATTTCAGTTCAAACCAGATGCATTCAATCCCCTGCATTTCTAGATCACATCTCATTTTTCCCGTTAGGTGAGCTGGGACGTAAATTGGCAATCCTCCACCCTTTTTCCCTCTTCTATCAGCGCGGAATATATAGTAGTTATCCGCGGCCAGGGAAGCATTCGACCAGGAATCATCGAGGAACGTCTCTGAGATTCCGAGCACTAGATTTGGCTTTCCACTAACTAGTGCGATCGGAGACGGATGACAGCAGAAGTTTGACTTCATCCACCTTATTGGTGAGAGAGCAAACATTTAATGGCAGATGTTCAAGCATTTGTTGGGGAACTCAAGTAATATCGTGTCATGGCACGCCGTAAGCGAAGATGTCTGATCTGTGGGTTGCGACGAAGCATTGCAATTATTATCCAAGCTACTGTCAACGATGGAAGGACCGGGATTTGATAGAATACCAGTATCCCCAGTATTATTCCACCAAAGATTGCATAACAATCGCAGAGAAGACCAGAAGTAAAATTAACGTTATCATTGCATTTAGTGCATGTAGTTTGTGGAGTCATGGAGGCAAGATTATTATCGTTAGTGGTTGAGTCCGTTTCAGATGGGTTAGGGTAAGTTTCCACGTCACCACTATTTAAGATTAGATTAAATTGATTAAATGGAAATTTCTGCACACACCTTTAACAGCTGGGAGATTTTTCAAGAGAGTTAGCTAGCTGGCACTGAAGAACAGATGTCTCTCTGCCAGGAAAGACAAAACATGATTTATAGTGAGTGGAAATAAATAAAATAAGAGGATTCATCATTTTACACATTTTTCTCGTTGGGTTAGGGTTTGGAATCAGTCACGTTTGGACCAGTATCACCCACGGTGAATTTAGCTTTCCAGGTATCATATGTGTTACTCTGTATGTTATTTACATCAACTATCTCCCCAAGAAATGTGTCTGGTATATTTGGGTTGGATCTGTGCAAACAGTTCCCTCACACCCCTTTGCTTGGTTTCTGTGGCTTTACATGCACACTTTCTGCATATTGATTCTTTGCAGGACAGTCTAACTTACATCTTTACCGTGTTGAAGGCCTAGACATCAACCACAATTACCTAGCTGCTTTTGTGACTTTAATGGTTTGGTTGGTTTGCCACTCTTACTCTTCCATACCCTGATAACACTGGCAGGTTTATCTGCACTTGGGTGGAGGATGTTCTGTTGTTTCTTTATACTTTCTGCCTGCCTTGCTCGTAAGATTGCTGTTTCTAGAAATTTGGACTCTAACTGTAATTTCTCCGATAACTTTCTGTCTCCGAGAGCAACTACAATTCTGTCCCTTATCAACTTGAATTCACAATATACTCGGCCAAGCAATACGGATCCATTATGAAACTGTCAACTGTTTCACTTTCTCTCTGACTTCTAGAGTTGAATTTGGCTCTTTCAAATATGACATTCCACTTCACAATGAAATGAGACTCTTTACTTCACAGTGGCATAGCTTTTACTTTGCTCCGAGTTCAATCCAAACGAGGCAGAAATGTCATCAGCCTCATCACCCATAGCATAAATAAGAGTGTTTACCTGGTTTTCTTCGTCTTTAGTGTCCAGCATTGTAGCCTTCCGAAATCTCTCAAATCTTCTGACCACTTAGGCCACCTCCTCGGGTTTAAAATTTCTTCGGGCGCCAGATCTCCCATTCGTTTTTAACCTCTTTGTTTTTCTTTAAATGCTCTTTAATTATGATTTAATCTTTTGTCGAACACTGAGACTGGGTTCTCTGATCGAATGGATCCACTACGCTGCCACCATGTTGAGTTATCTATGAATAAACCGGCTTAGACTCTAAGGCACATGTTTAGTCCACCATGTTTTATTCTCTCTCTGTCGTCCCTGGTTGATCACATGACCTCGTGATAACAAGTGAACACTTCCGGTATGTTATGTTCCGCTTGAGTAACTAAGTCATGCCGATCGAGATCTTATCGGAAATAACCACAAATAACTCAACAAATCCCGAATCGAGGAAGCCTAATTGCACCATCGGTTATTGAGCGTGGCGTAATCGGACTTTTACGTCAGTATCAGCATTAACTAAACACAAACATCCCCCACATGAGTAACTCAGTTAGAACAGAAGTTAACTATACCACAGACAGTAACGAAGGGTAACCTGAAAGCGAACGTTTTAGGCACGTGAATTCAAACATTGATTGATGAAATTTTAATATACCGGTATATAGTCAATGCCAACAAGGTTGTCCGTCACAAATATACTAATTTTAGTATATACTGTAAGTACTTTTTTGTGGAATAATGCTAATATCAATACTTACAATTATGGGATGTTGTCCAAAATATATTTTCTGATTGGCCTGACAGCCAAGACATCTGAAAAATGTATTTTAACCGCAATGATTTAATAAGAAATATAGCTGAAGTATATATTTGTCTATTTTAGGACGGTAATGAACAAATATATATTTCCTGATATGCCATTTTGGTTAAAACAGATTTTCAGATCTCTTAGGAGTCAGGCTAATCCGAAAATATATTTTGGACAACAACCCATAATTGTAAGTATTGATATTAGCATTATTCCATGAAAAGGTACATACAGTATATACTTATATTAGTATATTTGTGACGGACAACCTTTTTGCCATTACCCTGTGCTGCTCGTCTACAAATATAGCTTATCTAGTTTCATGTATCAAGTGTATCTTGCAATATGTCGGTTCAACATCAAACCAATAGACCAGTTCGCAGTAAATCCGACATTTTGAAAGGGGTACAAACATGGCGCGAAATACAGTATTTGTATGGGAATCGATGGGAATCCGATGCCAAATAAAATCCGTAAAATAGAATTTATCAAATATTCTTCAGATACAAACTTAAGATACCAGGTAAAAGAGTAACATATCGAAATTTGAGGGATGTAGCTGTGCTGGGAAGCGTGCAATCGTGTTTTCAGTTTTCCATACATTGTCTGTAAAAACGAGTACAATTTACAGACAATGTATGGAAAACTGAAAACAAGATTGCACGCTTCCCAGCACAGCTACATCTCTCAAATTTCGATATGTTAATCTTTTACCTGGTATCTTAAGTTTGTATTTGAAGAATATTTGATAAATTCTATTTTACGGATTTTATTTGGCATCGGATTCCCATCGATTCCCATACAAATACTGTATTTCGCCTATGTTTGCACCTCTTTCAAAATGTCGGAATTTACCGCGAACTGGTCTATTCAAAGTTAGATTTAGAAACCACAAATCCGCTATGGTTACAAACATAAAAACTTGCAAAGTTGCCGCACTCTACAATCAAATTCCTCGCTGCCTTACATATTTTAAATTTATTTGTATTGAGAGTATCAATGATCTCGATCAAGTTGATAAAAAGCTCTTAACTAGAGAAGCTTATTGGGCAGCTCAGCTATATACACTTATGGCCTTAACAAAAGACAAGAATTCAAATCCGGCTAAGAATAGGATTCATTACAGCGTTTAGAATGTCGCCTTTCAGTCTTTTTGGATCACAGTACCTTATATTGTTAGAAATCAGCTAATTATTGCCTTTTTCACTCTTGAGATTGAAATGACTTAATCCTTACGTAAGTGTTGTTGCAGGTTACATAATCTTATTGTTCTCCGATTTCTAGATAGCATGTGCTTACTCGCCTATATAAGCTGCACCCTACTGTCGTAAATAGCCATTTGTTTAACTGAAGAAGACCGAAGGTAGAACGGTTTTAAAGAAAATATTGGACCCTTCAGAAGTTGCCTGGTCTTTCTTTCCTAGTATACGTTATATATATATATATATATATACACTCGTTTTCAAAAACATTGCTTTTGATTTATATATATATATACCTTTTGTTCTCCATTGTTTTAGCTGTCACATTTTACAATAATACAAAAGGTATATATATATTTGCAGTGCAATGTTTTTGAAAACGAGTGTATATATATATATATATATATACAGTCAATGCCAAAAAGGTTGTCCAGCAGAACATAATATAATACTATAATATCCATTGTTTTGGGCTATTGTCTAGACCAAGACAATAGGCCAAAACAATGGATATTATAGTATTATATTATGTTCTGCTGGACAACCTTTTTGGCATTGACTGTATATACATGTATATATATACAGCGAAGTGCAAAACCTTTGACCCCCCACACCTCAACTATATAACTATATCGGGTGCATTATGGGTAGGAGTAAAGTCATTAAAATGCAACTACAGCCGATATCCCCGCGCGTTTGCAAATCGTCATAGCGAAGACTTATGCAGTTGATTTAAAGTTCAAGATTTCATCTAGAATACAATATTTTTACTCGGGACAGGCAGGACAGCTTAAATAAACCTGAGTATTTAATTGCACTCTATATATTTACTGTTAGATCGAATATTTGCAAAACAGAACATATCCCTGGTCGGCGGAAAGAGAACGGGAAATGATCATGCCGAAGTTTCAGGTTCGAAGCGTGAATTCAGAGCTATTTGTGAAGCTGTTAGCCGGATATCTTCTGATGACCTAAAATATCGAGATAACCCATGAAGAGGAGACATGATTACACCTCATCTGTGGGTTCAGGGCCAATATCAATTCGTTTGAAACTTTGACATTCTACATTTCTTGTCAGTGATTCTAAACCAAAACTGAGAGTGATGAAAAAAATCAGCTCGATATCAGCGCAGGTATTCCGTTCTCTGTCTTCTACTTCTGTGAAGACTGAACTGATCAGTGTTATTAGACTGATATAACGTTTCAAAGAGCAGAATGAAAGGATTCATATGTACTGACCGGAGCTAACCGGATGCACAGACTGCACAAGAGCCTGCTGGCTTATAGTTGGAAAACGTATCGACAAAGCAAAATAAACACTTTATAGTGTAACGTAAGGAAACCTCTTACAGTTTGAACATCGAATCGTTTTATTTAACTGTTGTGTAACGTTTATTTTTAGCTGATCCCGATGAGACGAAATTCACAATCTGATAAAAAAACTGATGTTGTTTGGAGCTGCAATATAATTACAAAATGAAACTTCGAAAATTAAATATTCAAAAGTTTGTCGCGGCTCGTTATCTACGAAATTAGGAAACTAGGATTCATAATAAAGTGATGTTGTTAAATGGGACCATAGCTGCTAACGTTTTTGGTTTAATGACGAAGCTAAATAAAAAGTTTCGTCACAATTATGAGATTTAAATAGCATACAAAATACATTTTAAGAATGAAAGAAAACTGTGCAACAATAATAAGAACATTCAGCGATGCGAATCCAAGAATTATCGAACGTACCTTTCATAAAACAATTATACCATAAAAACAGGATCCCTCCGAACCTTGAATAAAACTTGATAAGAGAATTTCAAGAGGAATAACTAAGAGTTTATTAGAATTTTTTAGAATCGTTTAATACCATAAAATATGGCAATGATATGGGATACGTTAATTTCTATCCGTTTCTTAATCAAAATAATAAAATGTTTTATGAATTTGTTGTCAATAGATTTATGAAATTGTGTAAACCTTTAAGCTATTTTAATCTCTTCAATTTTCCGCGAAACATTTTCAAAAATAGTGTTTAATTCTTGCTTCGCAGATGAAATTCGGCATGATAGTTCCGTCCGCGTTACGTTCTGCTAACGTAAACATTAATTTATAATATAAAATCAGGAAAAATATTTGTCCAAACAGAAAATAGAGAGTGCATTTACTTTACTTTAAACTTTCCTGCCTGTTCCGAGTAAAAGTGTTGTATTCTAGATAAATTCTTGAAATTTAAATCAACTACACAAGTCTTCGCTGTGATGATTTGCAAACGCGCGCGGATATTTGGCTGTAGTTGCATTTTAATGTTATAGTTGAGGTGCGGGGGGTCAATGTTTTTTTGCACTTTGCTGTGTGTATATATATATATATACAGCAAAGTGCAAAAACTTTGACCCCCCGCTCCTCAACTATATCAATATATCGGGTGCATTATGGGTAGGAGTAAGTTCATTAAAATGCAACAGTACAGCCAAATATCCGCGCGCGTTTGCAAATCATCACAGCGAAGACTTGTGTAGTTGATTTAAAGTTCAAGAATTTACCTAGAATACAACACTTTTACTCGGAACAGGCAGGAAAGCTTAAAGTAAATGCACTCTCTATTTACTGCTTGGACAAATATTTTTCCTGATTTTATATTATAAATTGCCGAAGTTTCAGGTTCGAAGCGTGAATTCAGAGCTATTTTCGAAGCTGCTGTTAGGATATATTCTGATGACCTAAAGCCCATGTAGAGGAGACATGATTATATCTGATCTGTGGATTCAGGGCCAATATCAATTTGTTTGAAACTTTGACATTCTACATTTTTTGTCAGTGATTTTTTTCAATGATCCTGAACCACAACCAGAGCGATGAAAAAATTCAGCTCGTTATCAGCAGTTATTCCGTTCTGCCTCTGTGAAGTCTGAACTGATTAGTGTTATTGCTGCGAGCGCAGCGAGCAGAAACCTATTTCGAACGAATTTGATGTGCCGATACCGAAGTCCGAATTATTTTGGGTTCCTCGCCCTACATTGTGCCTCGTTATCATTTCATCGGAGCAGAGAACTGGCAACTACAATCCGTGCTTTCGGTTCATTGGCCTTTCGCATTTTGTATATAGAGAATGAGACCTCAACTATACCCACACTAATCCCCGCTTCTATCGCTTTAGGTAAGTAGGATATTGCACAAAAAGTTATTGAAACATTCTATCAAAACATTAGGATGCTGTTTACTGCTTTGGGTAATTAGTGAAAGAAAACCCTGTTTCCTCGGTGAATGCGGCTTGTATCCGAGCAGAGTTTCTGTACTGTGTTTGATTCTCTTCGCACCAGAGACAGAGTAACAGACGATACGATCAGATGTTTTCCCGGTACTGTGGGAAGGATTAAAGCCTTGTCTGACGGCTGTTCCTTGCTTTAACGAACAGAAGAACAGCTGCTTGACCCATTGTGTTTACGCATTTAATGCAAATGATCAAACTGAAACAATCACAAATGAACTGGGACGTCGCACAGTCGTGACTGTCGATCTTCACACGCTGTGAAATCCTCTGTACATATATGACAACAAACAAACGGGAAAATATAATCTATTTGTTTTATAGAACAATTGCTAAGCTTTGTCAATGAGAGAAATACTGGAAAAAAAATGAATGCGCGCTGTCGATGATAGCGATCTCTCACTACATTTCGATGTACTGCTGCGATCTCGTATAAACATATACACTATTGAATGCACCACGGACGTTCAGCGGATTATAACTTAAGAAGTCTGAACTAAAGGTTTTCAGATAACCTCGGAAATGATTGTCTCCCCTACATGAAGTTCAGGCAATTTATTTACTTGTGCACTAATATCACACGGCTCTAGCTAGGAGTCAAATTATTAAACTATACTCTACTGCTTGCAGCACTTCACTTTTGTTAGAAACCTCTAGTTAGACTGATATAACGTTTTAAAGAGCAGAAGGAAAGGATTCATATGTACAGAGCTGACTACATAGACTGTACAAGAGCCTGGCTTATAGTTAAAAAGTTTCAACAATTAAAGAAAAATTACAGATACAGTTTAACATGCTAGTTTAGGCAGATGTGACATTTATATTAAAAATCAAGTAAAACCATACCATTTTCAACGCCATCAAATTCCTCCTTGCATGCACCAAACTCCTGCAATGCAGTGCAAACATTTCTCCAAATCATAGTGAAGTCTGTGGTGGACAATCTGGCATCTGGAGCGTGACAAATAAGATCGTTTCGAATGCTCCTCATAGCATTTAAACATATGTTCTTAATACTACCTGCTGGTGCAAATCCCAGAGTAGAATACCGGAGGACTTTAGTAAGGAGAGCAAAATCCCATCGAGCAGTGTCTCCTGAGAGGACTTTCGTAAGTTCTTGTGCAGGAATCCGTAGCCCACCAGCATTTATTAATCTATAACCATCAGCTGGGATGTCTGTCCAATGTGTTCCACATAAGGTGTACCAGTTTGTCTTCAAGTACTTGCGTAAAGTGTTGCTGCCAACTCGGAAAAGAAGTAGCGTCACCTTCAAGAAGTTTTCTCTGCCGAATAAAGAGCGTTTATTTTTTTAATTATAAAAAATTGTAATTCGATTGGACACAGGCATGTTATGGTTTTTAAAAATACATTAAGCTTGAGAAAACAATTAAGACATTTTATTAAGTGGTATTTTCTATTATGAAACAAATTCAACAAAGTTTTGTTTATATCCAACATGAAGAACAGAAATGGAAAAGTAAAACATGCATGTTGTGTGACCTGACAAACAAATCAGTGGTACCTGTTAAATTTTAATACTACAATCCTGCTAATCGCTAATGTAAGTAATGATATTACTGGTAATACAGTCGGACCTCTTCAACAGCCACCATCGGAACAGAATTTACTGGCCGTTGTAGAGAAGTGGCCTATGTTGGGCGGTAGTGGGGTCATTTGTAATAATATCACACCGTATATTACTTTTTGAATAAAATTGTCAGTATTTGTTAGACAAAGTTTACTTACAAAGAGCATAATTTATGCATGTAGATATAGATATCAATATAAATCGATGAACTATACAGTATTATTTGGCCGATATATATGGACTAGAGGTTCCTTGTTTGTTCAAATTGAGGGGGCCGGGGGATTTAGTTTCGTGTCAATGACTAAGAGCCAAACTTGTGCCTGATGGCTACGACATTTTAGAGCAGTAATTTTAAATTTTCGTCTAAGGCCACCAAATAAAATGTTTCGTTTCCCATCGCCCTCTGGCTCGTGATGGTGGGTCGGTCGGTAATGAAAAGTTAGGGAGTCTGGAACCAAGTCGGCTTGAAGACTCGCGTAAAACGTTTAATGTAGTCCTCGACTACTTTTTTCTCTACTAGTTGTGGATGTACAATTTGCATTAGAAAGGCAAGAAACTTAAATGTAGAGAGATCGCAAAAGAGGTGTAGTTTGGAGAGGTTATTTTACGGCCTGGAGACCCGTTATGCTGGCCGTTCCCTTTGTGGAGAGGTGACCGTTGTAGGGGGTAATCGTCAGTGGAGTTTCAACTGTATTCTGGAGAGCACACGCTTACCTCTGGACTTGATCTGTCTCGCAATGTGCTGCAGCCATTATTTATTGAATTTGTCCATTTGCTGTTACGACAGCTTCGCATAGATCACCTCTGTCTGAAAAGAATATATTCAAAGCGTACATCTATAATGTGATGACATGGAAACTGTTAAACAATATAACTGCAGTTATTCTCTTTTTCCAAAGATGAAAATAAAATAATTAAATGTCAATATTTCTTTCACTTTTTTTGCCTAGCAAGACGGTAATTGACATATTAAGGACAATCACTCTATCCTACAATGCGTTTAATCATAGTTGGGTCTTCTTCTGATCTTCCCAGGGAAGATCAGAAGAAGGTACATAACTATATATAGACCTTCTTTTTTGCAGATCTCAAACTTGTACAGATACTGTAGAGCCGTGTACTTGTAAACAGAAGACCTTTAATAAACGTACAAATTTCGTACCGGTTCTACTTTCGCCCGGTACCATGTAACCATAGCTCAACATTTAAATTTGTAGCGATATCGTTGCATCAGTATTTCTCTGGCTTTCTCTGACTTGAGAACCTAAGTCAACATTCAAAATTATTCAGACATGTTCACCAGCTTTAACAATCAGATTGCAGCTTTCTGTATTAACGGTATCATTGGACGTGCTTAATGCAGTGACTGAACATTTCCCGTGACTGAACTCTGTCTTCACTAACAAGTAACGCTTGTAAACATTTGCCGAGATGATTTAAATACTTATTCCTTATCACTGTAAGCCCTGTCATCAAGCCCTGTAATCATTGTCATCCCTGTAAGCTCGGTAATCGTTGTCATTCCTCTAATCCTTAATTGTCAGTCCTTATTTTGTTTTGTTTATCCTCGTATGAATGAGGCTGATTAGACTTCTAGCAAGATACGCTAATGTATCCGCTCAATTCACATCACTGGCGTAGCTAGCCATTTTTAGTTTGTAAGCCCGTTCCAAACTTTATTATAAAGCGAGAACTGTTGAGTCCTGTAAGACCTGTCATCACTGTAATCGCAGTATTAAGAGCTGTAATCCATGTAATCCCTGCCATCCCTGTAAGTCCTGTATCCCTGCACGTAAGCCATGTCATCCCAGCATGTAAGCCCTGCATGTCATCCCTGCAAAGCCTGTCATTCCTGTAAAACCTATCTTTCCTGTAAGCGGCGTCTTCCCTGTAATCCCTGAAAGTCCTGTATCCCTGCATGTACGTCCTGTATCCCTGTATGTAAGCCATATCCTCCGGCCCTGCATATAAACCCTGTCCTCCCTGTAAGTGCTGTCATTCCTGTAGGTCCTATATCATATCATCGCTGTACTCCCTGTAAGCCATGTTATCCCTGTAAGCCTGTATCCCTGCACGTAAGCCATGTCATCTCAGCATGTAAGCCCTGTCATCCCTGTAACCCATGTCATCCCTGTCACTGAGTCTTGTATCCTTGCACGTAAGCCATGTCATCTCAGCATGTAAGCCCTGTCATCCCTGTAAGCTCTGGCATCCCTGTACCCGTGTCATCCCTGTAAGTCGTGTCAACCCTGTTAGCTCTGTCATCCCTGTAAGTACGTTATCCCTAAAAGTAAACCATATCATCTCACCATGTAAGCCCTGTCATCCCTGTAAGTCGTATGGCATCCCTGTTGTAGTAGTTGGCCGCGTTAGTTTGGGCCGAATCAGCCTCGTTCTGGGCACGAGCACATGTTGGGCCAGTCCGCCATCTTGAAGAGTCAATGCTCGTATTTACATACGGATCAGTCCGAATCTTGGATTACTACACTGGCGACGAGGATATTGGAAGATTACAGAGACCTAAAGGGAGATTTACAAGTTAACAATGCCACCGACTTACGGGAAAGTGCAAGAGTTCGACGAAACTCAGGAAACCTTCGTGCAATACATCAAGCGACTCGAATTTTACTTCAAGGCTAACGAAATCAAAGGAGAAGGAGCAGAAGCCAAGAAACATGCAATATTTCTGACTGTGGTAGGTTCAAAGACATTCAATTTACTCTGTGATTTACTTAGTCCAGCGGAGCCTGACACAAAGTCATTCGCGGAAATAGTCACACTTTTGAAGGCTCATTACAACCCAGAGCCGTCGGAGATCGTTGAGCGATTTAAGTTCAACAGCCGTAATCGTAAAGAAGGAGAAAGTGTCGCAAATATTGTAAAAGAGCTTAGATCTTTGTCCAAGCATTGTAATTATGGCACCACGCTCGACAAGATGCTTCGTGACAGATTAGTGGCAGGAATAAATAATCCAGAAATTCAGCATAAATTGTTTGGAGAACCAGCAGCTGAGCTGACCTTTGACAGGGCTCTTCAATTAGCTATAGCAGAGGAGGCCGCGGCTAAAAACACCATTGATGTCCGTGCTATGAACCAGTCAGGAGCTAAATCTCTTGAGATAGTAAATAGAGTAAATAAGGAGCCTTGTTATCGGTGTGGCCGGGACAACCATGCTGCAGATGACTGCTACTTCAAGGAGTCTGAATGTCATTATTGCAAGAAGAAGGGTCATATTGCAAGTGTATGCAAAAGTAAGGCGAGAAACCAGCCTTCCCAAAACAGGAATCTTTCACAAAAGAAGGGAAGTAGACAATATACCAAGTACATAACAGAACAAGATGAAGACAACCAAGGTCTATTTACAGTAAAGGCAAATTACATACCACAAAGTTCAAAGAATACTCCACTTCAAATCACAGTAAAACTGAATAACAAACCTACCCAAATGGAAGTGGACACAGGTGCTGCTATCACACTCATGTCTGAGAAAACTTACAAGTTACAGTGGCCAAGAGAACAATTGGCCTTAAAAAGAAGCAGTGTTAAGCTGAAGACATATACAGGAGAGAGAATAGAAGTGTTGGGAGAGACCATGGTTGAAGCAGAATATGACAAACAGCAACCAGTTAAGCTTCCTCTCATTATCGTAAAGGGAGATGGCCCTGACCTCATTGGTCGGAACTGGTTACAATCAATCAAATTAAACTGGCAGCAGATTCACACTATCGAATTCCCCCCAAGTACCTCAGTGGACGACATAATCCAGAGTCATATGGTTGTATTTCATGATGAACTGGGGACATTAAGGGACACAAAGGCTAAAATACATGTGCTTCCCAATGCAACCCCAAAATTCTGCAAGGCCAGAACAGTACCATTCGCGATGCGAAATAAGGTAGAGGCAGAGTTAGACCGATTACAAGAGATGGGAGTAATTGAGCCTGTAAGGCATTCAAACTGGGCTGCTCCCATAGTTCCAGTTCTAAAGAATGATGGAACTAATGTGCGCATTTGTGGGGATTTTAAACTAACTGTGAACAAAGCCTCGGCAGTGGAAAAGTACCCGATACCGAAAGTTGACGACCTCTTGGTTTTAAGCTTGGAGGTGGTGAAAAGTTTACCAAGCTAGATCTGAGGCAAGCATATCACCAGCTGGAACTAGACGAACAGTCGAAGGAATTAGTCACCATAAACACACACCGTGGGTTATACCGCTATAATCGTCTGCCCTTTGGTGTTGCCTCAGCCCCTGCTTTGTTCCAGAGGACCATGGAATCACTTCTTGCAGACATCCCACAGTTTGTGGTGTATATTGATGACATCTTAGTGACTGGGTCCAATGACAAAGAACATCTTCAGCGGTTGGAGGAAGTCCTAAAGAGAGTAGAAGAGGCTGGCTTACGCATGCGAAGAGACAAGTGCTTCTTAATGCAGCAATCAGTAGAATATCTTGGACACATCATAGACAAAGATGGACTCCACCCGACTCCTGAACGCATCAGAGCAGTAATGGAGGCTCCCATACCACACAATGTCTCAGAACTGAAGTCTTACCTAGGCCTTCTTTCATATTATGGAAAGTTCTTACCGAAAGCATCGGAGTGCCTTGCATCCCTGCATATGCTTCTCCATGCTAACGAGCCATGGCATTGGGGGATGACAGAACAGACAGCCTTTGAAGCCTCAAAGGAACTTCTGTTATCATTACAGGTGCTTATTCATTTCGACCCAGATAAACCAGTAATTTTAGCAGCAGATGCATCATTCCATGGCCTGGGGGCAGTCCTTGCACATGCGCTACCAGACGGTTCAGAGCGGCCGATTGCCTTTGCATCTCGCACAATGTCACCTGCAGAGAAACGCTATTCCCAACTGGAGAAGGAAGGCCTATCCATAATCTTTGGCCTTAAGAAGTTTCGAAACTACCTACTGGGAAAACGTTTTCGTCTTTATACAGACCATAAGCCTTTGGTCGCGCTGTTTGGAGAAGATCGGGCAGTACCACCACTAGCAGCCTCAAGAATACAGAGATGGGCTTTGCTGTTAGCTGCTTACGATTATGAAATCCATCACAAGTCAACTCAAGATCATGGTAATGCTGACGGGTTGTCTCGCCTACCCTTGTCGGAGATACCGGGGGACCAGCCAGAAGATACAGTGCTTCTAATGGAACTAGCAACTCCACCCTTGTCCACAGATCAGATTAAAGGCCGGACCCAAACAGATCCAGTATTAGCTCGAGTCTATGGATATACTGCACAAGGGTGGCCAGAGACAGAGATGGAAGAGGCACTTAAGCCCTATGTAGCACGGAAGACAGAGTTAACGCTGGTAGATGGAATAGTACTATGGGGGGCTAGAGTGGTAGTTCCCAATCAAGGACGAGAGAAGGTCCTGACGGAATTGCACGAGACTCACCCAGGAGTAAGCCGCATGAAGGCTCTGGCCCGATCATATGTTTGGTGGCCCCAAATAGATCAGGACATTGACAATGTTGTTAAGGCTTGCAGCAACTGTCAGACAAACCGCCCTACACCACCCGGAGTTCCCCTACATCCCTGGGAATGGCCAACTCGGCCATGGGTACGACTACATGTGGATCATGCTGGGCCATTCATGGGTAACATGTTTCTCATAGTGGTGGATGCACACAGTAAATGGCTAGAGGTCAAAAGGGTGAGTGCAACCACATCAATAGTTACCATTGCTTACCTTAGACAGATATTTGCCACACATGGGCTTCCCGAGCAACTAGTCAGTGATAATGGGTCAGCCTTCACAAGTGCAGAGTTTAGAGAATTCATGTCCAAGAATGGAATTAAGCACAAAACGTCTGCCCCCTTTCACTCAGCCACAAATGGATTAGCGGAGAGGGCAGTCCAGACCTTCAAAATGGGAATCAAGAAAATGCCTGAAGGGACCATAGATGAGAAGACAGAACGGTTCCTTTTTGCCTACCGGAGGACTCCACATACCACCACTGGTAGAGCCCCCGCAGAGCTTTTAATGGGTAGACAGCTCCGTTCCAGATTGGACTTACTGAAACCCAATTTAGAAGCCAGAGTACAAGAATGTCAAGAGGTGATGAAGCAGAACCACGATAGGGGAGCAAAAGAGAGGTCATTCAAGGATTGTGAGAAGGTTTATGCACGAAACTATGCACATGGCCAGGATTGGCTGCCTGGGGAAGTCCTTCAGCACACAGGGCCTATATCCTGCACTGTACAGCTTCAGAATGGCTTAATCTGGCGGAGGCACTATGACCAGTTACGCACCAGGGCAGTAACCCCAACCACTTTGAATTCTCCTGAGGTGGCTGGACACTCATCTGATTCAATGACACCATCCCCGACTATCTTAAAGGGAGAGAACGAGCCACTACCGGAACAGCAACAGTTAGCAGAGCCGGATGTTGCAACCCTGGTTTCTGGTGTGCCTTCTGAATTAGAGACCCCACCTCTTCGGAGGTCAAGCCGTGTGGTCAAGCCTCCGGACCGCCTTGATTTGTAACGTGGAACTGTCAGGCTGACTAAAACATTACCTTTACATTGTACATTTATGAACCGTTATATTGTACAGGTTACAGTTATGATTTAGTGGCTCAATATATTGTAGAGTAGATTTAGGGGGGGAAGTGTAGTAGTTGGCCGCGTTAGCTTGGGCCGAATCAGCCTCGTTCTGGGCACGAGCACATGTTGGGCCAGTCCGCCATCTTAAAGAGTCAATGCTCGTATTTACATACGGATCAGTCCGAATCTTGGATTACTACACCTGTAATGCCTGTAAGTCCTGTATCCCTGAACGTAAGCCATGTCATCCCAGCATGTAAGCCCTGTCATCCCTGTGACCCCTGTCATCCCTGTAACGCCTGTCATCGCTGTAACCCCAGTTGTCATCCCTGTAACCCCAGCTGTCATCCCTGTAACCCCTGTCATCCCTGTAACGCTTGTCATCTCTGTAACCACAGTCGTCATCCCTGTAACCCCAGCTGTCATCCCTGTAACCCCTGTCATCCCTGTAACGTCTGTCATCCCTGTAAGCCCTGTCATCCCTGTAATGACGTCATTTAAGTTACATTATGCAAATGAATTGAAAATCAGTTGAGTAATAACATTGAATATGTTATTTTTTTCAGTTGTTTTTCAGGCTTCAGATATTTGATCCTTCAGTGTAATCTTATTGAAACATATTATATACTAAATGGAGCGAACATAAAATCAGAGCAAAAGGAACTCGAATTGGTTTGAGGCGGACGTAAATGACGTCATTGAAATTTGATTCCTTGATAAACGAAAATGGCAGACGTCAATAATTGCTTTTCCTATGTCGGCCATTTTGTTTTTCACTTTGACCTTGAAATCAATGATAAGCTGATTGAAACGATTTTATAGACAGGCGTAACTGGAGATCTCAGCGTGAAGCAAACAGGACGCAACTTCTTTGTAGGCTACATCACATAATGCGTGACGTAAATAAAAAAACATTGTGAATTTTCAATTAACAACAAGACCAGGCTCTGACTTCTGTAACTCATGTAAAAGTGTAAAAGTGTATTTTCAAAAGAATGTATGCTTTTGTTCTTTTTTGCTGCTGCTATCTTTACTGTATAATCTTTGCGTACAGCATCCCCTACTTGAGGGAGAACGGCGATTTCATCGTTTCCGTTTCTCCCCATGTAGGGTCTGCGACTCAGAGCCCAAAACCGTGTCCGTGACGTCACTTCCAAATTTCTGGTAATTAGCTATTTATGCATAACGAAGTCAAAACAAGATGGCGATTGAAATGAGATTTCGAAGTGTAAAGAAAGATGTGTTCGTGAGCCTTCCAACATGCTCAGGAAGGTCACTGATATTTTCAACTGGCGGCCCCTTCAAACCAACTCGCGGCCAGGTTCGGGCTTTTTGAAGAAAAATGCATTTGTCATTGAAGTCACTCCACTTGTTGCCCTCATTAAGGATTTACACGGAGGTCTTTATTAACAATGTTGTTTGGAGGTTGGGGAAAAAAATGTTTTTACATAAGAGTATAACAGGGATCGAAGTAATGAAGCATTTGTTTAGTTCTGCTATGTTTCTCTCTCCCTGCCAAGAATATAATAGTGGTTCGTACCGAGCGAAACTGTAAATTACATTTATTTATCTCTGTTCAGACAATTAAAATCCCTGCTCAAATATTCACCTTAAAGTGCCTATCACCCTTTTGCAATTTTGATAGCTTATGAACCTCCGAAAAGTTTTGAGTACTTCTGTGAAGAAAGTTTTGGTTTAAAGTGAATAATTTATGTTCTACGCTTGTTTGAAATCGTGTAAATGTGACCTTTCCTGACCCATGACCGCGTTAGTAAAAGCCTGGGTCGAAACCTGGGTAGACGTCATCTCATTAATGCATTATTCTCCATGGCGCCTTTTTATCACAACAACATCGATGCATAGAAAATATACACAGTTTTTGAGTTGTTGGTAAAGTAAAAAGTCATTTTAGTCAACATGTTAAGCATTTCTTCAAATGATTGCAAAGCCGAATTAATTATATGATGTCAAGATGACGTCTACCCAGGTTTCGACCCAGGCTTTTACTTGCGCGGTCATGGGTCAGGAAAGGTCACATTTACACGACTTCAAACAAGCATAGAACATAAAGTATTCACTTTATACCAAAACTTTCTTTACAGAAGTACTCAAAACTTTTCGGAGGTTCATAAGCTATCAAAATTGCAAAAGGGTGATAGGCACTTTAAATCCATGACCAAGTAAGCGCTTCACTTGATCCTTCATGAGGGCAACAAGCGGAGTGACTTCAATGACAAATGCATTTTTCTTCAAAAAGCCCGAACCTGGCCGCGAGTTGGTTTGAAGGGGCCGCCAGTTGAAAATATCAGTGACCTTCCTGAGCATGTTGGAAGGCTCACGAACACATCTTTCCCACGAATAAAGTTATATAAAGCATTAAGCTGTTCACATTGGAGAGATGGGATTCCAAATTTGAGAGAAATTTCCTTTGCGACAGACTTTATACTTCTAAATCTCATTTCAATCGCCATCTCGTTTTGACTTCGTTATGCATAAATAGCTAATTACCAGAAATTTGGAAGTGACGTCACGGACACGGTTTTGGGCTCTGAGTCGCAGACCCTACATGGGGAGAAACGGAAACGATGAAATCGCCGTTCTCCCTCAAGTAGGGGATGCTGTACGCAGGCTATATAATGCCATGTCTAACGGGATTCAAACAAAACTTCTTTCTTTATACGGTTTACTGACTTCTTGATATTTGAAAACGACACTGCAAGCTGCGTTTCAGCTTCCACGGTAGATTGGTTTGTTTCCTTTGTCGCTAAATATTTTGCTGAATAATTAACTTTGACTTAATTTTTTAATTAATCAACTTAAAAGCAGCTCTGAAACTAATTATAACCGAATACGTGTTACCAAATTGTAAATTAAAGATTAACCGAAAGAGACAGAACTACAGAGAGAGAGAGAGAGAGAGAGAGAGAGTATGTGGTGTGTTATCAGTGCCACATTCAAATGCACTCGGTTAATAAGACCAATCCAAGATCGCCATTACCATTACGATATCTACTTAAATTAGTTATAGCACCGATACTGCTGAAAAGAGCACCTAAAAATCAGTCAAAATCTCACATTTGATAGTTATACCTCACCCTAGAAGCCAAGATATAGTCTAGTCAAGTGTGCTATTTTTACAGAAGTTTGTATGAGGGGGTGCAACAATTTGCATCCTCGCGCGCATACAAATATAATGTCTGTAAAACTGTCTTACTTCGCGGTGCTGTATCTTTGCTCCCATACAAAATATAACTCTCAAATTTGGGATTTTGATTAATTTTGAGGTGCTCTTTTCAGCAGTATCGGTGCTATCGCTAATTGAAGTAGAAATCGTAATGGCAATCATCATGCAGGCGACCTTGGATTGGTCTATTGTTAATTAGTACAGACAGATATTTGTCTACCACTGGATAAACCGAAACTCCAGGAAACCTTAACCCTGCTTTACCAATCAGAAATCGTAAGGGGTGTTGCGAGCTAAGATCGGGGTTGGTATTGTTTTTTAACTATTATCTGAAACGTTAGGTAACCTCCCAACTTTGTGTTTTATTAATTTATACAGTAAATATACCAACTCTGACGACCACCCACAGCTGTACACAGAATTGTTACACGATCAATATCATAGTCGCATCCTTCTAAATAATGAAGACTATATATATAATGCTGCACTTTTGCCGTCTTTTTGGCTGTTACCGGACGTGAGAGTAGGAATAAGATCCATGTACATGTATGCCCACAGAGAAGCATCAGTATTAAAATGTGACGTACACAGTTTGACATTCAGAAAATCCTATGAAGTATGGTAAACAAACGTTTTTATAATCAACCAGGTATTCCTCTTGGACATAGATGGCCTCCAACTTTGTGAAGTTTCTATTCAGTTTAATTTCCTGGCTCAGTTAAATTAATGTCTCCAGAGGTCATGAGTCAGCATTTCAGAAAAACGTTAGACATATGCGATAGGTGTTATGTTCAGACTCGCTGAAGTAACTGAACAGCTAGGGCACTCTTAAGGTATCTATCTATATGTTTATACTCTATATACTTTAATTATTACTTCCATCACACCTAAGTTAATTTACAATGAGTTTCTTTCTTTCTAGTATTATAGATACGATGAGGAGTCTACGGGAAGCTTACAAGCTTGATTTGGTAGACCCCTTCCAGTAAATATTTACCGTTTGCTAATATGTACCTCATAGATTTTGACAGTTAATAATGTCAAATATATATGATGTACTAAATGTTAATAATATGATACGTGATTTGGCATTTGAGTATATGTATCACGGTGATTGATAAAAGCAATAAAGTATTACGTTTTAGGGAGAGACTTCCTGCTATCGCCAACACCACTGATGTCATTTACTGTCAAATATTTGCTGTTTTAGGAGGCTTTTAAATGAAAATAAAGACTTGCAATTCTTAATTTGTATTTCCAATTGGTTCCATATTTTTGGACCTTGGAATGAAATATAAAACTGTGCTAGTTTTGTAGTTCTTAGTGGAATACAACAGTCATTTTTATGTCTAGTATCATAATCATGGACTTGATTTTGTTTTACAAATAGTTTGGTTAATTTAATGGGGAGAATATTATTATAGTACTTATACATAAAAATAGCTATTTCTAGTTTGTTAACTTCATTGACTTTTAACAATTTCGTATCATTGAATAGTTTGCCTGTTACTCTCTCTGTGTCCTACTTTTGCGATGATTCTAGTTGCCTCTTTTTGTAGCAGTAATATTCTAGTTAATCTTGATGGATAATTACTTGCCCATACGATATTACTGTAAGTAATATATGGATAAACTAGATCATAATAGCACAGGCTTTTGGTTGCTTCCTTGGTTAGGTAATAAGCTAATTCTATATAAAATTCCGATGCTTTTTGACATTTTGGAGGAAACTAAATTAATGTAAGATATCCAAGATAAATGTTCGTCAATGATTACCCCAAGGAATCTGCATTCTTTGACTCTATTTATTACGTAGTTATCGATTTTAACGTGCAGTTTATCATTCTTCACAATCTTTCTGTTAGAGAACTTTAAGTTCAGTGAAAGTTTATTGGCCTAACCAATGGCATTTTCTTGGCAAGATTAGTTCCTAAGGTTGAAAATAATTCACCAAATTTATTAGCTATTGTATGAAATTCAGTATCCTTTGAGTCATTATTATTAAAATATGATGGACAGTTGCTTTTGTTGACCTTCTTTTTAATAATAGAATTTAGAATTTTCCAGGATTCTTTCATGTTATTTTTAGACTGTTGAAGTTTTTTAGACTTTTAAAGTTGGTTGATGTACATTTTCTTGGAAAGTCGTATTAATGAGGTTGGTCTATTTTTGAATCTATTGAATTTAGATTTGTTAACTTCTGTAGGGTTGTGGATATAGATTTTGTATAATGAATTCTTCCTTTTAATTGATTTCAGTAATCCATTTGTAACCCAGGGTTTGATTCTAGTATTTCTAAAATTCACCTTCTTTATAGGAAAACATGAATTATGCACTTTTGAGAATGTCTTTACAAAGGAGTTCTAATAGGTGTTTGGATCTGAGTCGTGTTCGAGATTTGGCCAATCACATAAGCTTAACTGATTTGTAAATAGTTCCATTGATTTTATATCATAGCTTCTTTTAAAAAATCGACTCTTTAGTTCCATTTCTAGAGATGGAGTTTAGCTTTTGGACGTGGAAAATTGGAATATGGTCTGATATATCACCACAAAGAAGGCCATTTATGCATGCTAATGTCAATTTCATTAGTGAAAATATTATCAATGATAGTAGCAGTGTTTCCAGTCATTCTTGTTGGTTTACTAATGAGTGGCTTAAGAAATGATGAGTACATTATATCAAGGAATTTACCTGAAATTTCAGAGTCATTAATTTGCATGTAGCAAATCGATATTGAAATCCCCTAGTAGAAAACATTTTTTACTCTCTGAATATATTTTATCTGTGAGTTTATTTAACGCTTCGAAATAGCAATCAATGTCAGAGTTTGGTGGCCTAGTTGTATATTATACCAACTATTGTGTTTTTAGATTTCATTTATGATTTCGATAAAGAGTGATTCAAATGTTCTCTCATCAAAATTACCAAGATCATCTCTTAATTTAAAGGTTATATTATTATTAATGTACAAACCAATTCCACCTCCTGTCCTTTGTTTTCGTCCTTTACATAAGAATTCATAATTCTCCATCATGATTAAATCTGTAGGGTCAGATATCCATGTTTCGCTAATTCCTATAACATCGAAGTCTATTTTTAGTTGGTTGATCGTGTGCTCAATTGCACTGAAGTTTTTATTTAGGCTTCTTGCATTTATGTTCATAATACCAAATGAATTATCAGAATTAATATTGCAATCTGTCAGCCGTTTATTAGATTCATTGTCTAGGTAATAACTATCCTCAGTGATAGTACTGTTGTAAGAAATTGCATCTGGGTCGATCATTACTATTTGTCATTTGTATATTATTAAATTGGTTGTTTAATGTGAATGGATTTATATGGAGATCCTCGATTGATTTTGTATTAATTTTTGAAGGTCCAATTTGAAACTCTGAGAGTGCCGAATAGAGGTCGAAGTCATCTAAGTGAATAAATGGGAATATATCGCAAAGACAAAGGTTACAGAACCAAGATTCACTGGAATTGGACAAGTCTAAGTAATCTTTACAGCTCAACTTAGTACATTTTAAATTAACCCAGTGGTCGCAGAAAATCACCGATGGAGAGATCATTAGTGTTTTCGCTAGGTGATTCTTTGATTCCTTGAATCCTGATACTGTTGCGTCGCGTGTATTGTTCGAGATCGTCATGTTTATCATCAAATCTCGCTTCTGTTTTCTTCGCTGCGAATCCAACTACTTTCACCTTCGAGTCGAATTCCTGTATGCCCCGGTTGTTAAAAAAATGTGGATAACTTAGCTTGGTTATTTTAACCACTGCATGGCGAGTTTATCCGGTGGATAGCGTTATCCACCGTTTAACAATCACACCCCGAACGGGTTGCCACAAGTGGAGTCAATAAAGAGGATTTGGTGCCGAGAATTAATTATTAACTCGGCTGAATGCCAGGCCAGAAGAGTTTTTAAACCGGGCCTCTTAAAAGTTTCATATTTTTGGTGAGCAATGTTAAAGTATAAAGTTATATTTAGTTTAGTAGAAGAGAATCAATAGGGTAAAATAATACGTATATACATACATGTATACTATCATTTAAATATATATAGCGATGCTGTCTGGTGGTCGAAGCGCTTGAACACAAATATAAGGCTCAGTAATCCTATTTTCAGATTTTCTTCAGTAAATATTACATTGCGCAGCAACATTTGGTCTCAATCTTCCATATTGTCTGTGATTATGGGGAAGTTGTTTCAGGGAATCGAAAATAACACGAGAATAACATGAGGTGAAGTACATGTAAATCGATCCGGATAGACCTGCTGCCACTCACAGAAGAGCTATGAACGGCTGTCGTACGCTAAATGGTTAAAAACAGTCCTCAACGAAGTCTATTCCTCACCTTCACAATAGACCGTGCTGTACATACAAGAACTGTCTCTAGATTGTAGACCTGAAACGTATAGGTGTTTATCCCTTCAATCCCTGCTCACTGGGAAGCATATACTATGTCATCAATCATCAATTTGATATACGGCACAGAAATGGGATTATATAGTTACGACTGATTTGAAGTATTCTACGAAGCGAAAAATAACACACTTCCGCCCAACTCGAGTTTGGCTGCACCATGACTTCGTATATATTAGTTTACGCCAAGGTGACTTGCCACGTTATCTATTGGTTCAGGATGAATCTATGAATTATTTAGCATTACCGAGAATATGTAAACATCGAGCAAACTAATCAAGGGAAAATGTTAGAAAATGGCGTCGGTTATGATTTTTGAGATTTATTAAAATACCATGCATACAACTCAAGCTTAAAACTTTGCTTTATGTGAACATCGAACGGAATTTTAATAAAATGGAAAGTCCTTCCACGGTCGGATTCACCTGTTTCCATGACATTCACTAAATATTTTGCTGAATCATTCATCTGGTTGCCTTGTCTATTGAAAACAACTGAAATTGATTTATGCAGCTCTGAAATTATTAAACCCCCTCCCCCAATAAACACTGTGTTTATACCATGAATTTATGAAGATTCAGAACTATATATAGAGAGAGAGAAGGAACCGAAATATTTAAATTATTTAACCTATTTGAAATTTTCAGCCTTTATTAGAATATGGGTTTGAGAATATGTATGTTTATATCAGTTGTATATTTTGATTTGTCTACTAAAGATAAACCTGAAACCTTTACCATTTAGAAATATTTAGCAGAAACCTTTAAAGTTCTACACACAAGTGTGTTGCAGGCATAGCCCAGAAGGCCTCAGAAGGCCGGGCCGGATATGATAAGATCGAATGCGACGCAGGCTAACAGATATAAAACATTCAAGAAAGTCTCAGTAGTATTTTGTGAATTTTTAGAAGAGTAGTAGCACTTTGCGCCACAATAGTCCGTATCACAAAAATAACCTTGTGAAGTGCATTTGAATATACGCATATATAATTTGCGCCGTAGAAATGAATAGTTACCTTTACCTTTATTTCAGATTTATGATATTGTCTTACACGTATATTTCGATGTATAATTACTCGGAGTACCAGAGGTCGCCCGAGTCTAAATCTGCGCGCAGGCCGTTTTTTTTTGTTCAGTGCAGCAAAATTGTCGACTTCCGTTCAATGAGCTCACACTGTTCAAGTGCACATATTGAACACGGAGCCGCCTGGCGCCGCCTAATGAATGTCGATGATGGTAATCTGAAAGGTCAACCGGAAACCACAGACTGCGAATATAATTAATTCAGCCGTTAGATTATTGGTACTTTCGTTAGAGTTGTTAAACAAGAATAATCTCACAGGCGAGGTTTTGGTTCGAGAAAGGGTTCCAACAGTCCCCTTTATAGTTCTGTAATATAATGAGCAGACTGAAGTTTTGGATTTTAATTAGAGATAAGCAACGGGCATTTGAGTTAATAATCTTTAATCCAACAAATACCAATATAGACTTCTGATAGAATACAATAATATAATAATAGTAGTGTAAGACTACGAATTATTAAGAGGTATTACAATTATCATATACAGATAATATATCATAACAATATTTTGCAACTAATTTGGTAATGGTATATCATAACAATATTTTGCAACTAATTTGGTAATGGTCTCATCATCTGTAGATGCCCTGGTTCAGGAGGTTTTCTAGAGAGAACACTGAGCCGCGGAGAAAGAGCCGCGACTCAAGTATGTTAAGGCCTGGTTCATTTAAAGGAAAATAGATTTACGTTAAAAAAAGATTTTCTGACGAAAATAACAGTTTAAAGAAAATCTAATTACACCATAGTACTAATATCCACTTCCTTAACCTTTCACTCCTGGACGCATTTGGGCTCAATTGGTGAAATGCAGAGTGCTAACTCAACCCTCCCCCCTCAGTTCCAGTTTGGCTAGCCCGGGCTAGTTAAATACTGCTGACTTTTTAAACCAAGGGCTCAAACTTTCCCCATGATGCCATTCGGCAGAATTCTACAGACTCGGCGGCGGTGAGTATGGTTTCTTCTGTAGGTTTTCCAATGAAATGTGCTCTAATTTTGGACAAATAAGCCACTGTCAGAGAGCTTGAGGACATCATTAAGTCTGATGACGGCTGAAAAGTACTTGGTTTGCTTTTAGTAGGCCTTGTGAGGGGTTTCATAGGGTTTTTCTTTTGTGTTTCTGCTTTGGGATACATGAAATAATTCTTCACTGAAATCCTTGAAATCCTGCAGTTGGTTGTCTTTTCCCCCTGCTCAACCTATTAGGATGTGTTTTTGTCACTTTAAAGCAACGGCTTGAGTCCAAATCACCGCTCTTGGTTGTAGGGGTAAAAGACTCCTACAGGAGTCCCAGAGGGGTGTCCCCTTGTGAATTTTTTGTTGATTACCCAGCATGCAATTGGAGGTGGGAGCAGGAAAACATGGCAGAGAGAAGTGCAGCATTAAGAATAGCACGCTTCACAGTCGCTAGGTGTATTTTGTGCAAACAAACCTGGTGGTTGGAAAGATTAAAGAAGGTACTGTAACGACTGAGTGGTTATTTTGTGTTTGCTTTTGATTTCAAGTGCGAATGGGAAGGTTTTTTTGAGCTGATTTTCAGCTCCTCAAAATTCGCGAAAATCGAAGAAACGAAGAACGATCTCCAAAACAAATGCGTTTTTCTCCAAAGTGGGAGAGTCGAGCGATCCCTGTTATAGCTCTGACTTTGAAGTTATTCATCCCTTGAAATACTGAATATCGCAACATCGTATTTCCAGTATGTCTAGGTTTGATGCAATATTTTTTCCCAGGTACATGCTTCATATTGGCCGCTTTTGGCCGCTCTAGTAGTGAAAGGGTTAAATTTGTTAAGTGGATGGTTGTCGTATCGCGTGATCGATGACGTCATAATTATATACAACGGTCTTCCAGACTCAATGTTCAAATATTGTTAAAAGCGAAAATTTATGTTTTGTGACGTCATCACTTTTAATACCACTAATGATAAGTAGTATTTACAGTAAACTGGGTCAACTTCTTTAATTTACATACGAGAAAAACAAAAATATTAAATTACTAGGTACTTATTGACTGAGTTAGGTCGGGCCGGACGGGAAAATATTTGGCTCGAGGTCATGACGTACGGACCGCGCGCACGTACAAAATGACCGGGAGCCAAATATTTTCCCGTCCGGCCCGACCTAACTCAGTCAATAGGTTTTTTATCGTATGATCAAACCGCAAAACAGCAAGAAAAAATTGTGCAGGGCCGGACGAATATTCCCGGCCTGCTCACGCCATACACGTACGGCCGTTAGGCATGAATAGATTGTGCTAGCAAATCCAGCCAAAGTTGCTCCAAAAAAAAGGCTAAAAGTTGCTCAAAAGTTGCCAAAAATTGAAAAAGTTGCCACCAAAATTTGAAAAAGTTGCTCACTTTGGCGAGCCATTTTATTCTAGATAACAACTTAAAACATGGAATGTTGGATGTGTAATTCAATATAATCTTAAAGTTCAACATAACTACCAATAGTAGTACTTTCTAATGTGATATTGACCATGGAGCGAATAACCGCTGGATAATTCGCGGGCGATATTAAATAGATAGCTGCTGTCCAGTTTGCGTGGGCGCGCGTAAAGCCAGTTTTATTTTATTTGTATATCATTTATCAATTAACTATCCTTAGTTTTGACCAATTTTAATAAAAACCTTCTAAATAAAGACCTTTTTGATAGTTTGGATCAGTTTTATACCGATTTGTTGCTCAAAAGTTGCCAAGGAAGGCAAAAGTTGCTCTAGGTTGCTCGCACTACAAAAAGTTGCTCAAAACGCTAAAAGTTGCTCAAAAGTTGCCGAGCACAATCTATTTATGCCTAACGGCCGTCATCACGTGACTTTTGTAAATGGTTTTGAAAGGAAAGCGCGCGCGGGGCCGTACGGGTCATATGATAAATATATACATCTATACTAGGGGAGCAGAGAGTGAAAGTCACCTGCATCGTCCCCAGGCGTATTTAATTGAGCGATATTTGCGGCCCGAGCGATTGAGCGAGCGCGAAGCTCCTGGGTCGAGCGCAGAGCACGAGGAGTTGTGGGAAGGAAGAAAAAGGCAAGGGAGACGCTTCCTCTTCCTCCACCTTCCCATCACTCCACGCGCGCCATGTTTGCGCCGTTCGAACATTTTTTTTTAGACGCCTGGGGATGAGGCAGGAAAGTCACCGCGCTACCGGCCACTCCTAATAAATAATAGGAGTGGAGTACCACCCCTCCCAGTGACCACACCCTAGAATCGAATGTAAAGAATGTAGCAACAAGGTGCGGGTGACGATCATGTGTATACAGCCGAGTTATTAAAGGCTGCACCCAGCCTCTTGTTGCTTGTTAGTATGTTAGATCTTTTAATTTGCTCCAAAGTGGTTTCCAAATTCAGGTAATGCAATTTCAGAGACCTTAGATTTTCAAAATTTCCCGGTCCCCTCTAGAAGCTCGGGCGCTCGTGACACAACCATAGCTTACCAACTTTTAATTGATTCAAAAATGAGACATGCATCAATGCATTTAACTGAGTAACTGACATGCAGATGAGCTCACATAAACTACATCAGTTTAATATAATAATTATACCACAACCATATGTATGCCACATACAATGCAGTATATATCTGACTGCATCACTGTAAATCAGGTGAGCTATTCGGTCGTGCGGTAATTAACCGACTTACTTAAATGCAGCTCAACAAACTTACCTTTACCGACTGTATAATATATTCACCCTTGGTATCGTAGCTACCAGCTTTCACTGTTTTTACCATATCATTGCATACATTATGTATACGTTTTATTTGTCAGCCTCATCCAACATAGCCTGCTATGCAGAAGTCGTTATGTATAAACGTATCAGGCAATTCCAAACCCGTCAATCCCCCCTCCCGGGCTATATACCCCCGGGCATTTGATCAGAGGCTTGCTCTCGAGGGTGGGGAATTTGACGAGTTTCTATGACCTCAGGGGCGGGCATTTGACAAACAGTGGGGATAGGGGTGGGGCATTTGATCAGTGTTTAAAAATATATTGTCTGTCTGGTCTACAAGCGTCGAAATGACGAACACATGTACACGTGGCGAACGTACGTGTCTTCGAGGACTTCCAGGATAAGGATTGCGCATTTGTAGAGGCTTGAAAGAGTGAACCTGCCAACTTTGAAGGCCACTTTCAGAGGTAAATTGTTTATGTTTAAACCTATAACCTATGTTGTTTTGCTTTGCTTCGTGAACTTTGACCGACTGCGTGATATTAAGTGCGTGACAAGAGTTGTGATATTAAAGTTGAATTTGCTGCGACCCTCGACAGCGCGCGAGTTAAAAACATAATTATTTATATCGGTAAAAGACGCGCCGATTGGTGCCTGTTACATACATGTACTTTATATACCAACAACATAAGCTAACATATTCAATTTCAAACCATTACCTTTATTATAAAGTATATACGATCGAGCCGGTAGAAATGATTGTTCTCATCCCTGACCGGTTGAAGGTGGTTTTCACCGTCGGTGTTTCCTGTGAATTGCTTGAGTCAGAGATTGGCAATAAAGTAATGATTTCATTTATTTGTCAATAGTCTTTGTCGAAATGTTTTGGAAATTTTTCCGATCCGGTCCCTGATGGTGGGGCATTTGAACAGACTGGATGAAAAACTGGTGGGGCATTTGAACAGTTTTTCTGCCTTGGTAGTGGGGCATTTGATCGAATGTTTTTCAAATGTTCAAATGCCCGGGGTTGGCCCGGGGGGGAGGGGGGACATGCACGGGTGAGACTGTGACCTTGACTGTCGACAAAAAACTTGCTTTTAATGATCACATTTCTACAATTTGTAAAAAGATAAATAATCAGTTTAATGTTATGTCAAGGTTCCATATAAACTAATCTCCAAAGACACTCTGTTCTCTCCAATGGCAGTGTATTGGCAACAGCACAATAAATACTAGATTGATGCACTGAATTTACCACTTTCAATAATAAATCTTTGAACCTCGAAAAAGAACAACGAATGTTTATGAAAACTACTAGAGCCAATTGAGTCGTGTAAAAGGAATTTAACCTTTTGAGAGTCAGTTGCATCAAACCAAGTATTGCCTAGAATGCGGGCAGCTGAGGTAAAGAGCAACGATCGTTGAGCAGCATATTTGGGACAGTGCAGAAAAAAATACTTATCTAGTGTTTCAGAGCTTGTACCACAATCACAATTACCACAAAAAAAGAGGGCAAATCAGAAGGCAGAAGCGTATCACGACACAGAACTCTCTCCAGCGAAGGGGATTTTTGGGTAGGGGTGTGCCGCAAGACCCTGACCCTATATCCCAGACCTAAATATGCCGTTTACCATACGGATACCCTATCCCAGACTTGAAGCAAAAAATATTTACCCTATCCCAGACCCAAACCATAGATTCATACCCATATAAGGGAGTACACCCCCCCCCCCCCCCCCCCCCGCCCCCCGGGCCATGGAGCTGAGGGTTTCAATTGATTGGTGCATGAGCTATAAGGCTATTAAATAGCCTCATATCAAGAAAATAGCAAGTAAAAGTGTCGTTTTAAACTTCCCGCGGCCTCTTCCATATTAGTAACATTCCATATTCCATATTTGGAAGGCTGCCAGTACATTAAATATGGCGGTTTCTAGGTCCCAGACCTCTAGTTTGGTATGCCGTAAATAAATATCCCGGAACAACTCTATTCTAGAGTCAAATTTTACATTGCAAGTTGCTGGAGTTGTCTAGCAATTAGTGGGTAACTGTTCTGATCCTTCAGCCCTCGTCTTGAGGGCCCTCTCCAGCAGCCAGTATAACCGAAATAGTGTTAATAGACTAAAGCGGTTTATTAGTATAATTATATAATGCTAAAATAGATAAATGCTAATGATGTGATAAGGAAAAGGGTAAACAAACGAACTCGCTAGTAGTCAGCACAGTAACATACCAGCACTATAGGATCCCCAGGACACTAGACAGCAGCAATAAAGAGCACCACAGAAAAATAATCAACGTTAATGCACCAATGACCCGCCAAAACTCTACTCGTGTCCTCTATGCTTGAATGATTTTGGCGGCTGCACCATGTTGAGTTTGATTCCAAGATATTTCAAACTGTAAACAGTCATTTTATGAAAATCTGATAGCCCAGTTTAAAGGAAGTCACGAATTGAGCGCAAAGAAGTCGGCGGTTTTCGGAGGCTAATGGTGTTTACATGAAGGAGGGGGGTTAGTGCTAGCACTATGCTCAAAGATAGCCCCGGTTTACAAGCAAACTGATTCAGGTTTCTTCATATCTAGTGCGGAGTATGCCGAATATTATGTCGTTTGATGAACCTCTATGGCGGTCCGGTCCTTCCCAGGCTCCATAATCTCTCTTAGGGAGAGTGGAAACGAGGCTTTTCCAAGATGGCGTCGGTTCGTGAGGGAAAACAGTTTTGATTACGTGCTTTGTAACCTAAATGACCATCTAGTGATAAAACAATGCATTGAATACACACATAATTACTCGCTTTTTATTTTAGCAGTCAAAAATACTGTGTTTCTAAGATCACGTTCCCACGTCCCGGCGTCCCGTCCCCGCGTCCTTGTTTTACGACCATCCGTAGGAGACTGTGTAGAGGATTGTTCGGGTTATTGATAAAGACAAACCTTAGTTGACAAACTGAAGAAACTTCCTAAGTTGTTTTTGCATGGAACCCATAAACGACATGCAGCAGATAATTCTTCCAAAATGATTCAGGTGATCTGTACCATACTCGGCTCATTTCACCTGAATATCATCTATTTTTCCATCTATAAAGGTTTTGTAATCAAAAGTTTGTTGAGTACGTATTAGTCGGCTAGGTTTCATGTAAGTAACATAAAACCTATATTGAAACAACGGTTTGTCTCAATCCTTTTTAGAAGTCTGCTCAACAAGAGTGAACAAGTCGCATCGCAACATTACATGTAAAAGCTGTGCTACAACTGTCTGTTAAAAACAAAATGTGGTGTCCCAGGGGTAGGAGCATTTGATCGCCTAATTGACGACGATGGGGTGAGGCATTTCAATCAATCAATGACCTTTATTTATCCACGATAAAGTTTAAAGCTTGGAGCTTGTGGGGTCGTGACATTTGAACAACATTTTTGGACCGGGGGACGAGAATTTGAACCATCTTGAAACTCCAAAAATTCAAATGCCCGGGGGTTGCCCGGTGCGGCGGTGGGGGGGGGGTGGGATATTTATGTTTCGATTTGATCGGTACATAAAACAACTAACCGAAGCGAGGAAAATATTAAAGGACTTTGAGAAAGTCTAAAGGGTAAATCACACAGACAGCCGTACAGAGCTTGGGCTGTGAGGCACTGGGAACGAGAATGAAGGCCTTCCCATAATCCTAGAAGGGTAGATTCGATACCAGTCCTCCAATACGGAGGGACGAATTTTTTTTAAAGGCGCTGTCCTTGAGCCTTGACTGTTTTCATCTTCTCTCAGTTCAATAAAGTACCCTCAAAAAAACCTTGGAAAGCCAGATAAGACGTTTCCTTGACTCGTAGAGAGATACCAGAAGACGGACACGTTTTTTGAACGGTTTTGGGCTTTGCAAGTTCTAAGAATTGGGCATTGAATTGAACAACTTCGCAACGATCGTCATGGCTTCAGCCGGAGTTCCTTCAGCCATGTATTTCGTTCTGTTTTTGGCTTTCGTCCTATTCTTTCCATGTACACTTGCCAACTGCCCACCTAGGAACTACACAAGCAGTAACGGTACCATTGCATCGCCAAACCAAGGTGGAAAATACCCCTCGAACCAGTTGTGCACTTACGATATTCGAGTTCCCAAAGGAAAGCGTGCAAAGCTCTCATTTACTAAGTTTGATGTTCTGGGAGCGATGCCAGGCTGTGTGGAAGATTACGTGGAAATCTTTACAAGGTAAACTTATGAGGCATATTATTCTTTCACCTTGATATAAATACTTGTTCAAGTGAATGAGACTGTTAAAGAGAAAAGTATAACCTTCGATTTCCTGAGACCTACAAATGTAGGCTTGCATGATAATAATCATGGTTTCGTAATAGACCCTTGTACGTTTTTATTTTAACTTTTGATATATACGTATAACAGCAAAACCGTCGATACTGCTGAAAATAGTACCTCGAAGTTAGTCAAAATCCCAAATGTGAGAGTTATATCTTGAATAGGAGCAAAGAGACGTTTAGGCTTAGTTGCAGAATACCCCCTCCACTCAAAATATCGCTTGAAAACTGAGCTAAATTCTCCACTTTAGTTCAGGTGTATTTAGACTCGTTCTAGGAATGATTTTGGGTCGAAAATGGTTAGTTTTTTTTTATCAGGGTTAGGTTTTAGAAGGTTTGTATGAAAAAGTTGAGAAATGAATTATTAATGACCACTGGAGGGGGTATTCTGCAATTACTCCTCCGTCCTTATGTTTGTACTTTTTAGAATAAATTATCTCAGCCTGGGAACTGGTAACCACACGGGAGTAATTGCAGAATACCCCTTCCAGTGGTTCATTAATAATTCATTTCTCAACTTTTTCATACAAACCTTCTAAAACCTAACCCTGAAATAATAAAAAACCTAACCATTTTCGACCCAAAATCATTCATATTCTAAAAAGTACAAACATGAGGACGGATATACACAAGTCTCAATTTATTTCGCCTGGGGAAGCACAGGTAGCCCACACATGACCACAGGGAGTCCACTGCAGAAACCTACATGTAACCATTTTAAGGATGGTGCCTACTAATGTTAGCATGCATGCCGTTCTGTGCATCTTGCATCCTGCAGGTCAAGATACAGTACACTTGAGAAATGGACGATTTGGGAAATCTTTAAATTCAACTACAGAGCCACTCAAATTTTTTTTGGCTGAAATGGTAAAGTACTGACCATGATTTATTGTGGGGAGATGGTTGAAGAATTGTAGATTTTACCAACCAATTGAATGATGATTGCTTGCACTGCCATGAATCACTGATGTCTTTTCACCCAGCGCCTTTGCCTTCTAAAGGCCTTTCGATGATTTTGTCAGTTTCACTGGGGAAGAATCGAAACATGGACTCAGCAGTATAAATAATGTGTGAATACAAGTACAGTCAAATAAGCTTTGTGAAAATGGGTAAACTTCATGGAGATCCAAAGAAGAAGGAAGGACTAAGGCCGGTGAGACCAGAAATTAAAGGAAGCAGCAACAAGTTTGATTTTAAATGAAGAAAATTGAAAGATGGGACCTGCAGCATCTTGAAAATCTCCCAGAATGCAATAGAAGAAACCAATTTTCAGGCTTGATAAAAAATGTGAATTTTTGATACCATCCCCATAACTTTTTTAAATGCATGGATACCACCATTTTTTTTCTTTTTTTAATCTGTAATAATTGAAGGGTTGTGTGCAAAAAAGGGCATATTAAGTGACTGTCTCCTGGTCACTTCTAAATTCTCCTTCAATTTTTTTGTTTTCAAAGGGAGAATTTAGAATGTGATCAAGAGTCACTTACACCCTTTTTGCACACAGACTTTCAGTTATTATAGAAACTATAAAACAATGTTTACATGTACATGTATGTACATTGTACAATCATGTAACATTAAATTCTGCAAAAAAATCTGTCTGTTGATGGTTACAATTAATAAGGCTTACAAAGCAAAATGTGTTTTACAAACAAAATAATAATGATATTATTAGTAATTATTTTGTAAAATAAATGGTTTGATTGGCATCCTTTGTGAAGAATGCTGTGTCTAACATTTTTCATCCTAATATTTTGGCAGATAACCCAAAATATCAATAGAATTTTTAAATATTTTGTTGGACAAAGAAAAATGCTGAGTCCACTTTTTTCGAATTTCATCCTTAATTATCTCTTAAATGTATGGGTATCCCATAATTTCTTTCCTGATTTCAAAAGCTCCTTAGGGGGTTCAAACACCCCCACCTGAACTAGTGTTTAATAAACGTAGACCATAATTGGTACAATGGATAACTAGTTTGTGTAAAAAACTAGTTTTGGTCTGCATCTGCGGGGAAGATAAACACTGGTATAATCAACTAGAAGTCCACCAGCATACAGTACCTTACAATGTACATGTAGTTTGGATATGATTTTAAGCTTTCAAATTGAAGCTTGATTACTCACATACAGTAACACAAGGTAAAATTAAGTGAGTTGAAAGAATAACCTAGCTAGGTTTCATAAACATACATGTACATGTAACTTTGGTTGCAAAAAATAACAGGTTGAAAAAAATAACCTACAATCAGACATAATTGTTGAGACCCTCAACAAAATAGTTATATGAGAAGAAACAAATATTGGACACAAAGATAAGACCGCTGAAGCTTCACAATCCCCCCTTCCCCTTTCAATGTTGGTAATGAATGAATTTCAAGTTGAACGTGCACCTAAACCAACATTGAAGGGGGGAGAGAGGGTTAAATTAAAGAATGGTCTCTAAAAGTGAGCAGTGTCCCAAAAAATGAAGCAATTTTGTCTGTGATTGTCTGAGGAGCTTATTTGAGGAATTGGAGGTACATGTAGAATGTTGAAAAATAGAAGAATTCTAACCAAACTTGGCAGGATCTTGTATTGTTTGCATGTGCATCTTGTGTATTATGTTTGAAGCCAAGCCAATAGCATCGTTGGAAAGAGCATCCAAAGTAGTTTCAAAATGTCATGATTTACTGCAGGTTAAGTTAAAAAGTTTAAAAATGACAATAGTACACTCCTTCAACCCTTTAAAAGTAAATTGAAGTACATATTTTTAATGGTGAAAAAGGGTTAAACATTGTCATTTTTCATATTTTTTCTTAAACCTGTGTTAAATCATGACATTTTAAAACTACTGTACTTTGGATGCTCTTTCCAACAACACTATTGGCTTGACGATCTGAGAAAGTTATGATCACATCATTCTGATGTCACAGAATGGTGAACCGTGTGGTGTAAACCGTTAAAACATGCCCCAATACTGCAGAAATCCTTGTTATTTTTCCGAATTTTCCTTAAACCTGTATTACATCATGACATTTTAAAACTACATTGGATGCTCTTTCCAACGATGCTATTGGCTTGGCGATATGAGGAAGTTATGATGTCATTCTGACGTCACAGAATGGTGAACCATTAAAACAAGCCCCAAAACAATTATACTGCAGAAATTGTTATTTTTCAGATTTTTTTGTTAAAACTGTGTTAAATCATGACGTCTTAAAACTACTTTGGATGCTCTTTCCCACAACGCTATTGGCTTAGGGATGATAGGAAGTTTACTTCATTCTGACGTCACAAGGTGATGAACCATGTCTTGAAATGTTGGAAAAATTGCTAAAACAGCCTCCAATAATATTGATGAAATAGTCTTTTTACATCATTTTTGGAACTCAAATAATTTTCGTACATTACTGTCCTTTTCATTCACTGCTTCAAAATATTTTTACGTTTTTTAAAGAAACATTTTAGCTCTCTACTGATTGACAATTCAATGCAGCATATGGTTTTATCTTCGTGATGTCATTCTGACGTCATTAAGCAGCAATGGACTTCAAGCGTAATATACAAGATGTACATTCCAACGATAGAAGAACCTGCCAAGTTTGGCTAGATTTATCTAATTTCTCAAGATTCTACAGCTGATTCCTCATAATTATTAGCCCTCAGACAATCACAGACATAATAAATTATTGTTGAGACACTCAACAAAATAGTTACATGTATTATATGAGAAGAAAAAAATACTGGGCACAAAGATAAGACAGCTGAAGTTTTGCAATCCCCCCTTCCCCTTTCAATGTTGGAAATGAATGAATTTCAAATTGAACGTGCACCTAAACCAACATTGAAGGGGGAGAGGGTTTATTTAAAGAGTAGTCTCTAAAAGTGAGCAGTGTACCAAGTTATTTTGTCTGTGATTGTAAGTTAAAATGAATTTGACCTGAGAATAAATTGGACCTACATGTACAATTATACATGTACAGTGTACATGCAGTACAGTAAAAACCTGCATGTATATAAGAACCTGTTTTTTTCAAGTTATCCTAAAGAGGTTCTTATAAAATTGGTGCTTAGTGGGAAGTTAGGCTATTTAGGTTCTTAAACAGGTTATTATTTTCTTAAGTAAAAAAGAAGTGATTGTTGCTTGAAAAATATTGATACGACAAACTGTTTATACAAAAAAATGAATTTAATTACATGTAAAAGGGCTTCACTCTTTAAAAAATTGTATTGTATACCCTTTTTACCTATGAAAAATCCAGAACAAAAATTAGAACTTGTTTTATTTATTTTCATCAGATTCAAATTTCTAAATATATTTTAAAATAAGAACCTGTTTCAAATTTTAGGCTAAAATAGGTTCTTATGTAAAGGGTCTAATGGGGCAATCTTAGCCTAACAGGTTCTTAAAAACCAGGTTCTTACATGCAGGTTTTTACTGTAAGGGATGAAATCTTGTTAAATGTTTACTTGTAAACTTTATTTTGTAATACTTAAAAATATGTGTTATTTTCTTTATATATGCATGTAGTTGCCAACAGAGGAAAATTGGAAGATTTTGCAAGTGTGGCCTTACATCAAGCAAGCCTTTTGATATCTACTCTATTGATGAATGTATCACTGTGGTTTTCAAGTCTGATAACAGTACAAATGGTGCTGGATTTGAAGCAGATTTTACATCAGCAAAGAATGACACATCCATAAGTTCCAGTCCAAATTGCAGGTACATTGTATGCTCTGTCTAATAACGATACACTGTACAGTGAACAGTGACTGAAATTATCGAAGTATTTACAGTGGTTTACCTCCATCGTCCAATGACTGCAGTTTAACGGCAGAATGACCACGATAAAACAGAGGTAAACTCTGCAGTAATTAGTTGGATGATGTCACAATGGTGGTGACTTAAATTGGGTTAATACAGTGTTCTTACAGTATATTAACCTATTTGGTTTCAATGCAAAACAACCCATGGTATTTTGTAGTGCACACAGCACCTAAATGTCACACTAAGTTCCTGAAGGCGCTCGTCATTTTCAAGTAATCCAAAACAGTATCTTAACTCATCCTTTTCCATAGAAAATGGTTGTGGTGTTATAAAACTTTGCCATTTTCCTTTCTGAGTTGGCTTATAATCTTGGTGGCAAAATGAAACTATTTTTAGCATGTATTGTATATAAATGTCTGTCACATACAATGTATAATTATACAGTGTTAGAGTTGCTAATAAAATACTTGAACATGGTTCATACATGTACATTGTACAGTCTTGAAAAGTCCTTGAATTTGACTGTTTGTCCTTGAAAAGTCCTTAAATCCAAAATGGCCTTGAAAAGTACTTGTACTTGAATTCTGGGAAAAGGGCTTGCAATAGCCCACTTCCGTGATATGCTTTACTTGTCATGCACAAAGGTTACGAGGCCCCATGCTATATTAATTTATTCTTTTCACAGAGAGAATCATAAATTTAATTTAGCACAGGGCCTCTTATTGAAACCTTTGTGCGTGACAAGTAAAGCATATCGTGGAAGTGGGCTATTGAAAAGTCCTTTATTTTGTTTGGCTACATCAGTATGACCCTGGTGAAAAACCTTGCAGGATCCTGTACAAGATCCTTAAGGATCCTAGCCAGGATCCTCCAAGGATCTTTGAGGATTCCTTACAGGATCCTAGCATTTCCTTGCAAGGATTTTCCAGGATCCTTAAGGAACGTGAAAGGATCCTTAAGGATCCTTAAGGATCCTGAAGGATCCTTAAGGATCCTGGCAAGGATCCTGGGAAAGATCAGGATCCTTGAGGATTGTTCCAGGATCTTTGAGGATTGTTCCAGGATCCTCGAGGATTGTTCCAGGTTCCTTAAGGATTGTTCCAGGATCCTTGAGGATTGTTCCAGGTTCCTTAAGGATTGTTCCAGGATCCTTGAGGATTGTTCCAGGATCCTTGAGGATTGTTCCAGGTTCCTTCAGGATTGTTGCAGGATCTTTGAGGATTGTTGCAGGATCCTTGAGGATTGTTGCAGGATCCTTGAGGATTGTTGCAGGTTCCTTGAGGATTGTTCCAGGATCCTTGGGGATTGCAGGATCCTTGAGGATTGTTCCAGGATCCTTGAGGATTGTTGCAGGATCCTTGAGGATTGTTGCAGGATCCTTGAGGATTGTTCCAGGATCCTTGAGGATTGTTGCAGGATCCTTGAGGATTGTTGCAGGTTCCTTGAGGATTGTTCCAGGATCCTTGGGGATTGCAGGATCCTTGAGGATTGTTCCAGGATCCTTGAGGATTGTTGCAGGATCCTTGAGGATTGTTGCAGGTTCCTTGAGGATTGTTCCAGGATCCTTGAGGATTGTTCCAGGATCCTTGAGGATTGTTCCAGGATCCTTGAGGATTGTTCCAGGATCCTTGAGGATTGTTCCAGGATCCTTGAGGATTGTTCCAGGATCCTCGAGGATTGTTCCAGGATTCTTGGGGATTGCAGGATCCTTGAGGATTGTTGCAGGTTCCTTGAGGATTGTTCCAGGATCCTTGAGGATTGTTCCAGGATCCTTGGGGATTGCAGGATCCTTGAGGATTGTTCCAGGATCATTGAGGATTGTCCCAGGATCCTTGACAATTGTTTTTACAGGATCCTTGGGGATTATTTCAGGATCCTCAAAGAATCTGGAACAACTCTCAAAAATATTTTACAATGTAGTTATCTACTTCGAGGATTGCTTCATTGCTAGGGTGACAATTCACAATAAGGAGTATTTGTTTCATTGATAACACATACATGTATACACATAAACATGCCGGGCTGTCATTAGAAGCCAGCTACTGGGGATCATTGCCAGCAATGTATGATGATGATGTTTGCCAGCTACCAAGTTGTAGCTTTAATTGCACAAAAAGACCAGCTACATGTATCTCAGTTGTCCATGCAGCAACTTAAAAACGTAATAGCAGCCATGCATAAAGGAAACCAGATAGTGAAAAACTCAATGAAACAGAAATGAATGTTTAGTAACAGTCAGTGAGAGCCTTTACTGTAACTATATAATATGAAATTGAATGTAATCTCAGCACCGAGATCTTAAATGATCTTTCAATAAATAAATGCAGATGCACTTTTGATGACATCAGAAGGTACATGTACATGTAGTATTAGAGTTGTGTTTACATCTCATGCAGTCTAATAAAACTTTAAAACAATTACCAATCAAAAAGGAAATAAAAGGTATGCAGTTATTTATTTTAATTTATATGAAGGTAGGTACATGACTGTAATTTACAATATACTGCTTTCATATTTGATTATTGCATGCAGACAAAAATCTACATTGTAACTGCCAGCAGCTAAACATAATTAATAATAATTAATTTATAGGTGCCAGGTAATAAACTGCCCTACAAAACTAAACTCTACACCACAACAACCCAAGTACATATTAATAATCTACAGGCATGTATGCTGACTGTACTACCGGTATAATTATTGCATTTATGCTGTTACAGGTACAGCTACATGTATTTAAAAAATGTTGTCTCCCAATATGACTAAAGCTTACAATGTACCTGACCAGACTGAAACGAAATTGGATAGTAGATTTACATTCTAAAATCATGTCATCTGTTCTTGCTAGCCACCTTTTCCTTCCTTTGAAGGGAATTACGGAGGTCTGTGTACAGGCTAGTTCTTGCTTGCTCGATTTAAAATGTACATTTTTCACTTGTCATTATATATGTACATGATTACATATTAGACAGCAATGTTGGCCTTCTACCAATTTTCTCACTTTTGGTCTGGTTGCGACAGGCTTAGTCACATTCAACTACAACCTTTTTTTGAAATAGTTCTATATAAATAAGCATTTGTACACTTCGAATTTGGGGTTCCTAAAAATAAGGACAGGAATTGCTCAACAGATACCAAAATTGCCCTTTGTCACACCCTGAGGGAGGATGGGAACTTGTTGTTTACCTGGGAACTTGTTTTTGAAATGGTTAGGGTGAGTTTTATGGTTTGGTTTTGGGCTTGAAGCCTATAGTGAGTGATTCCTGTCTAAATTAGTCAAATTTCTGGCCTCGTGCAACATAATCTTTCCAGCTATAAGATTAGCTATAAAAGAAGCATTTAAAATTCATTCATAATTGCCAGTGGCTCGATTCAAAGGAAGCTATCATGCATGATGAGCTTCATACATGTACATTACAGTAAATTACAGTGGCATCTATGAATAGCAGTTTCAGCGTTATTGACCTGAATGCCTCACTTCGATGTAATGAAGTTCTATTCAAACTGTATCCAAATTAGTTGTGCTAGTTTAAGAGGGTGGTGTCAGCAAGATTGATGGTTTCAATGTCGCTTCATTATATCAAAGTGAGGCATTCAGGTTAAATATGGCTGAAACTGCTATTCGTACATTGTAGATGCCACCATAATAACAACTGTTACACAGGTTGTACTCCATTTTATTTTCAGTGGTTGTGGACATACATGTAAATGTTCAACCCTTTTGTTTGGTTCTTGATGACAGATGAGCATTACATGTACTAGGAGAAAAAAGTTCTTTGATATGCCATATAACTTTATCAAAAATAAGATAATTTCTACCCAGCTGAAAGCTAATTGCCTGAAATAAGAGTATTAGACATCCTGCATGCAGATGTTAGCCTACCCTGTGAGCAGAGGCAGGGGGTCATCTTTTCAAAATCATTTAAATGGAGGCATTTAAATGTGAATTTATATGTAGACAAGGTTTATATATAGGGTATTATAATATAGATACGATAGTATGTGCGTTCTGATTGGCTGTTTAGGCATGTTTATCAGAGTATATAACATGGTTTGCCATGTTTTATTGTTTTCAACTGGTGCAGGTTTCCTTTCATCGTGCGTGTAAATCTATATTATAAAACAGATAAAGAAGCCTTAAATCCATGTTTTATTTAAGAAATAGAAAACATTTCTATAGAGTTATAGAAACACGAGTGGGAGTTTGGGAGAACGAGAAATGGCAGTGGGAACACGAGCTCGAAGGGCGTGTCGGAGTGTTTCCACAGCTATTTCGAGTTCTTCCAAACTTCCACAAGTGTTTCTATAACTCTACAGAAACAAGGGGAAAATGTTTTCTATTTCCTTTATAAAATAAACGAATAAAAGCATGGAAATGCTGGCTTAATTAATTTGATAACCAAAACGTAAATTCTCACAACTAGCTCAAGCGCACGCTCAACTGTCTATGTATCTATAGAGTTATAGAAACACGGCTTACAGCCAATCATAGTGCGCGTACTATCGAAACTATTTTATAAACTATCATAAAACACTCTGGACATTTGAGAAAACTTGAGAAATGTTGAAAGCACGCGCCTTCGGCTTGTGCTTTAACATTTCTCTCATGTTCTTAAATGCCCAGTCGTGTTTTATGATAGTATAAAACATGGCTAAGGCTTCTTTATTTGTCAAACAATCTAGCTTACCGGTAGTCTTAGAGACAGGCAAAACCCAACAGACATCAATAGGATGAGTTTACTTAACCCATGAAATAGATATTACTGACTAAAAGGCACAATTAGACCCTAATTCCATTGCAAGTAAAACCACTCTAACAATCCTTACTAATCTAAGTTTAGTTTATTAGCTATGTACAGGCCGGTTTTCTATTTAAAGAATAAAAGCACAGTGTTCAAGTGATTCTAATTTTCACTCACTACTTGGCAGCTACATGTACAGATTGTAGTTTACTTTTCCCTGTTTAGCTTTCTTTGATGGTTTAATAGCTTCTGACCTACAAGGTCATGTCCTGCAAAAAATAATAACCAATAAATAAAACCTAGAATAACGACTAGTTGTGTATGATCTTCTACACTGCGAACGAAATATTCAAATACGTGCTCAACGCATTTACGACACAAGCAATGATCGGCCGAGACTGTGATTAAAACTTAACATAACCCTTCAATTCATACACACAATTTCCAATCTATCTACAGTCTACGCAAGTCATTACTGCTAGATGTTCAAGTTAAAGATCAGTTTTAAACTTAATTCAAATGTATGTGACGGTTAGGAGTAATATTTAAGTGAAACATGTCTGCTCACCTTCTACTCAGATAAATTTCTTCAGGAATTCATCTCATCCAGGACTGATAATGTCTCTCAATTGAAGCCGTTATTATTATCTTTCCATCTAACAAATCTTCTTCTTGAAATACTGTTGAATTGACCCTTTAAGAGAGCTTCTAAAACCTCCAACAAAACGATCTGGCACCTAAATTGTTCAAACTGTTCCCTAGAGGCCTGGTTACCAAATATGGATAAACTCGGTCCCAGTCTTACTCTAATGTGGACAATCAATAAACAGGACAATGGCGGATATAGCTTTCGGTTCTGTTCGAATTTCTTAACAAAAACACACATTTTGAATGGGTGAACAGAAATACTTCACTAATTAAACAATGGCATTTATTTTTTAAACAATTGCCAGTCAAATCGGTGAGTAATATTCTAGTCATTAGTCGAAAATAACCTGATAATTTTTTAAATGAAGGTATCTTTATTGTAATGTTTCATCAGCTTTTAGTAAAATATATATGTTATTTATATATGTATGTGTGTCTTTATTTATACAATGGAAACAAAAGTACAATCACAATCCATCTGCATCAGGACTATTAATGCCTATCAATTCCAAACCTGACCCCCCCCCCCCCCCCAGATGTTTCTAAGGTCTTGTAAGATGATTTTGTTAAAATCCTGGAAAGGTTTATTGATTTAGGAACGGATATTCCCTGCAATCTTTGTAAGATCCCACACTTTATTATTATTCCTGTAAGGTCCTGCTTGGATCTTGATGAAATCCTCTAGGATCTTACAATATTCCTGCCTTCAGATAAGTATCCTTGCAAGGATCCTTCCAGTGAATCCTGACAGGATCCTGGTTATAAATCCTCAAGGATCTTGCAAGGATCCTGTCTTTAGAATATAATTATTCCTGCAAGGATCTTGACAGGATCCTGGACAAATCCTCAAGGATCTTACATGTACAAGGATCCTGTCCCTAAAAGGAGTTATTTCCTTCAAGGATCTTGCCTGAATCCTGACAGGATCCTGGATAAATCCTCAAGGATCCTGTCCTTACAAGAAGTTATTTCCTACAAGGATCTTGCCTGAATCCTGACAGGATCTTGGATAAATCCTCAAGAATCTTACAAGGATCCTGTCCTTACAAGAAGTTATTTCCTGCAAGGATCTTGCCTGAATCCTGACAGGATCCTGAATAAATCCTCAAGGATCTTACAAGGATCCTGTCCTTACAATAAATTATTTCCAGCAAGGATCTTGCCTGAATCCTGACAGGATCCTGGATAAATCCTCAAGGATCTTACAAGGATCCTGTCCTTACAAGAAATTATTTCCTGCAAGGATCTTGCCTGAATCCTGACAGGATCCTGGATAAATCCTCAAGGATCTTACAAGGATCCTGTCCTTACAATAAATTATTTCCTGCAAGGATCTTGCCTGAATCCTGACAGGATCCTGGATAAATCCTCAAGGATCTTACAAGGACCCTGCCCTTACTAGATTAATTTGAATGTTACAGGATCCTGAAAGGATCTTAGCAGGATCCTGGCAGGATCCTGGCAAGGATCTTTAGAATTCCTGGGTCCACAGGATCCTTGACAAATCTTTCAAGGATCCTGCCCTTACGAGGATCCTTCTCTGATCCTTAAGGATCCTCAAAGATCCTCAAGGATCCTGCAAGGAGTTTCACCAGGGGAACCATGTTGAAAATACATGTATACAGTTATGTACATTACATAGGATGATCTAACTCCTTGCCACTTGAGTTGAAGCCTGCATGAATTGGAAATCATGCAAGCTGAATCAGACAGCAGAATCAGACAAATGTTGAGATTCAGCTTTGGCGACTACATTCTTAAAAAAAGGTGCAATTAAGGCTAACGTTCTACTGCCCGCAGCTACTTCTTCTGTGGGTTAGCTGCTTCATTTTGCTGTACATGTTACGTGTATGCTTCAGCACATACATGTACTTGGAATTCCAGAAATTCCAGTATAATCAGCAATGTTTTCATTAAAGAATACAATCATGTACCATAATGTAGACAAATGATCCTATTGAACTGCATTGGGCATGTTAATAATTAATAATTTCATCTAAATTTTCCTTTTTTCAGGCCATCTGAGAGGATGCGGAAAAAAATCGGAAATTTATGTTGACATTTTTGCCCAATTATGTGGGAAAAAGCGATAAATTACACATTTTTTAATATATATTTTGTCTTGATTTAATCGCCTTTTTAGGGTTTAAAGGAAAGAGAATACATCTTTGTCTTCCTATACAAACGTAGACTGCAAAACAACCCTGAATGACCATTAGAACACAGCATGAAAACCTGTCTATAAACAGTGAACGTGAACATGTGTGTTAATATGAAAACTAGTACCCAGGTCCTTGCAGCATTGTGCTTAGAACGCCTTGGCATTTTTGCCCTACATGTACACGATGGTTCAACAAACAACGCAATGCATATTTTCGGTATTTTGGAAGGGAAATAAATGCCGATTGGTGTACAATGTATTTTCGCCTGAAATTGTCAAGTACTGTATCCCAGGAATGTGGATAATATTGGATAATTTTATGATTTATTTGTTTTTTTCTAGTATTATGCGGAAATTGTGAAATTACGCGATCTGATGCGATTTTCGGTCAATTACGCAAAGTCGCATCCTTGCAGCCAGTCAGATGCCCTGTTTCTTTGCAGAAGTTAACTACAGTTCACAATACAATGTATTTCATTTCAGTAAAAAGGTCTAAAATGACTCGTACAGAAAAAGTATTTCTCCTCAGATTCTACATCTTCTTACAAAAATGCATGTTTCACAAAATATATATTAAGTCTAATGCTATTTCAACCTAATACAGTCGAAGTTCCCATAAGCGGACACCCTTGTGAATCAGAAAAGTGTCCGTAACTGGAACTGTCTGCTTACGGGAATAATTCTCGTAAGCAGACAATTGTGAAATATGGAATGTGTGTCTGCTTACAGGAGCTTCTACTGTACATGTACACTTTAAACGGCATTAACGCAAAATGAAAGTTAAAGTGTCTTGTTTGATTGACTTAGTCAAATGTCAATAATGGCAAAACATTATTGGATTTGACTTCAATGAAAGAATATTAACAGTCTTTACACTACAATAAAGCTGCAGGGATATGATACTGCTCCAGCAGTGGATATCGTCATCACTGAGAGCTGTGTCAGTATAAATCTGTACACAAGAGAATTAGGTGTGAAGTTGAATGATTACAACATAATACAATGTCACTCATAAACGTTCTAGTAATGGATTATTCTGCCAGGATATCCTCTTTAGGGAGCTTAAAAACAAAAGAAAAATCAAAATTATAACCCTCAAAACTGTCCACGTCTGCTTACGAGAATGTCCGTTTACGGAAATGTGTAAATACAGAGTTTGACTGAGAGTTTAAACAGGGTTTTGGAAAGGCGTCTGTAACTGGAGCTGTCTGCTTACGAGAGTGTCTGCATAGAGAGCTCCAACTGTAGCTTCATATTGAAATCAATGGCAAGTAAATGTTGTCCAATATTCCAAAAAAGCTACAGATACGTACTGTATGTTAGACCAACATAAGGTGTGTGATAAGGTAGCCATACTGTATGTTAGACCAACATAAGGTGTGTGATAAGGTAGCCATACTGTATGTTAGACCAACATAAGGTGTGTGTGATAAGGTAGCCATACTCGGCTGCACGTTAGACCATCATAAGGTGTGTGATAAGGTAGCCATACTGTATGTTAGACCATCATAAGGTGTGTGTGATAAGGTAGCCATACTGTATGTTGGACCATCATAAGGTGTGTGTGATAAGGTAGCCATACTGTATGCTGGACCATCAGGGACACTAAACTATGAAACTTCTGCAGATCCAGAGGTTCTTTGGTGATCAGGATGATGAGGACTGCAGCCCCTTTTCTGTCCATCGACTTGTAATGTTCGGACAACATTCTGGTAAACAAGCAGGGGACTGGTATGGACCATCCTCTGTGGCTCATATTCTCAAGTGAGTGGTCCCTGATATAGTGTATTGATGAATGCAAGTCTAGTAATATACACCTACATGTATTTAAAAAGAACATTGTTGGTGGGAAATCTGCAATGAGAAATCTAAGGATTTTTACCTTATCAATGCATAACAAATGTACAGGAGTTTAAATATTGTCTATGATATTAGTCTGCTGCCAACAATAAGAGAGAAATAGGTATTGATTTTTTTAAAGTAAATTCACTGGCTCAAAGCAATAATTCCTTAAGGATCTCAGGTTTATGATTTCAGATTTCCAATTTTCAAAATTGCTGTTATTTACAACTACAAGCAACCTTGGTGTATGTTTCAGATGCGGCAACATGTTGCAAGTTTTTGATGCAGGTAGTGTGGTGCAGTGGTACAACACTCACCTCTCACTACTGTGGTCCCGGATTCTGGCACCATATGTGGGTTAGGTTTGTTGTTTTCATCAATATTCAACTGTCTACAACATTGTAAGCGTATGTTCCAATGCATAAATGGCAGAGGAAACCATCTAAACTGCAGTTCTCAAGTATTGTCGGGTTCGCTAATTCACGGAGTTGAGTGTGACCATTTAATACTGAGAAAATGCTGCAAAGAAGAACAGACAAATATAACGAGTACACTGTTTTCATCAATATCCAACTGTCTACAACATAGTAAGCGTATGTTCCAATGCATAAATGGCAGAGGAAACCATCTAAACTGCAGTTCTCAAGTGTTGTCGGTAAGTGGTCGGAAAGTGGTTGGCCGACCACTTTTTTTCGGTGCAGATTGTTCACTTTAGCCTTCCTAATCTGTATTCAAGGGTTTTTCTCCAGGTTCTCTGGTTTTCCTTCCTCCATAAAAAAAATCAACCGTGAGTCGAGTGTAGGGAGTGTGTGAGGAGTAAAAGCAGGCCCCCACCAGCTGTAAACTGAAATAACTGCTATAACAAATATTATTAACAGATTTATTATTTATTTTTATTGAAAAACCTGCAACATTGTTGTGCGAGATTTGTTGTAGTTGCTTTGTGTAACACCCTCGGTATTAACTTTTCGCGCCATGTTGTCCCAGAAACATGTTCGCTATATACACAACAGAAACGAGGTAACGTCTATAAACAAAACTGAGACCTCACTCGTCTGCCATTTTATTAATGAGGGTGTCAGAGGAAGAACCTGGGTGCTAGCTAGATGTTGCACTAAAAATCGTCCCATGTAACATACATGTTGCTGCATCAATGTTGCTCTAATTAAACGTCTCTTGTAACATGCATTAAAAACCTACATAAAAAATTGTTGTTAAAAATCGTCTTGTATAACATTACCTGTAGATCGATTCGCAGAAATTTGCTAGTGGAATTTGTTTTCACTCGCAAATCCAAAAATCTGCCAGCATTTTGTGAGTTTGCGAGCCCTGGTACTAAACATAAAATAATGTGTATGGCTTCCCGGTTGCCCACATTCGTGTAAAGTATAACTACCGTAAACACTCGTAGATAAGCCGCACCCCAAGTTTAGGAAAAAACTTTTTTTGAAAAATAAAAATAATAATTATAAAATCTTTTGTCCGAGTTCATAAACGCTTGTACTTGATGCCAAACTTCTTCCAAAAAGAAGAAGAATCTTTTGTTGGAGTTCATAAATGCTCGTACTTGAAGCAAAACTTCATCAGATTGTCATAAATACATAATTGCAACTTTAATTCGATCAAATATGGTTCAACTTGCCTTGTCATTTCTTGTGTATATTTTAACCTGCAGTCTTTAAATCACTCCAGAATTCTTCCGCTTTTATTCTCCCATTAACTAACAACAATTCCAAGGAACCGCTTTCCTTTAATCGCTAGAGCAAGAAAGGTTTTCTGGTGAAACTACTTGCACGAGTAGGTCTGAGGTCCGCCATCTTGGATTTTCATTAACTATTGCCAATCTCCCACGTGTAAAATTGCGAAGAATGCCTGGTTGTTTAGATGCCTGCTTTGACAAGCGCTGCGAATCAGTGTGTTTTGGAAGGTAAATAAGCTTAATCACGTTTAAATATTCACGAAATTCTAATATATCAGGTCTAAGGTGGGTCTTAGAAGAGTTTTTGCTTTAATTCTTTCAAACTGCGTTTTTTTTTCAATGGTTATGCTTAAATTGCTATATTACACGATCGGATGCGATTTGAACCTGATTGTAATATACGCACCGTCGCATAATAAAAGCACCGTCGCATAATAAAAGCACCGTCGCATAATAAAAGCTTCATACAGGTTCATGATATGTAAATATATGTTAATGTTGGGTCTCCTTTCTAGGTGTTCCCGTAGATAAGCCGCACCCCCGATTTTGAACGAAAATTTTGGTGAAAAGGTGCGGCTTATCTACGGGTGTTTACGGTAGTTCAACACATCTTTATTTATGGCAAGTTTGGATAGTATGATACGCTGACGCAGCTTGTTCTCCGCTAACCACCCTTAATATACTGAATTCGATCTCAATTTACAATTATTATGGCATCTTATAGGTTTCAGAACTAACTGAAAAAAGAAAGTCAAATCGCTAGCCTTGCAATTTTCTACTGCTTTCTACGCCGCATCAAGTCCGGTGGTCGACACACTCTGCAGAGCCACTCGCCTTCTGCATTCATCTGTAGTCCTTCGCACCTCATGTGCAAGAAGCATTCTTCACTCAATTCACACTGTATCATGTTCGAATCATGTCGTCCAAGCTCTCGAAAAGTCGGTCTCAGGAATAGTGTGAAAAGTCTGCTTCTGGGAGAATGTTGAATACTAACCAAAGCACTTATCTATTCTCAACTGCTTTGTTACTTCTTTAATGTTTCTTGGATTTCTTGTTTCACTGAGACCCGTAAATATGGGGGTCCAAATCCGCGAGAGGGGTACATATGCACGGGGGTACAAATCCGCTAGGACACTGGCTCGGAACATAAAGGCATGTCCCTCATCGTGACACAGCTCCTTTAAATTAGCTAAAATAACTGAGGCAAACGTTTATGCAAACTAGTACAACGGCAAACGTACATTTTGTATATCTGATAAACACTGTTACAACCATGCATTAAACATTTGTTACTGCTATTAAGTGAGAAGCTGAGTAATCTACATGAGTAATCTAACAGCCTCCCGGTTAGCTCAGTGGTTAAGCTCCGGTCTGTCGAGTGGGAGGTCATGGGTTCAAACTCCGACCGGACAAACACTAAGGGTCTTAAAATAACTGAGTAGAAGGTGCTGCCTTTACATAATACAGTTAATGGTTAGACCTTCACGTCCTCTCGGAAAAGGATGATAAAGCATAGGCCCTCGGAGACCTTCATAGATGGGCTTGTTGAGGTTCTCCGTCCACCTTCGAGTGGTAAAACAGAATAAATGTACATGTACCACATGGTCTCAAGTTGATTCCATGGTTAATAACTGCCTTGCAGGAAGGCAATGGACTCTGCATCACACCCCCTGCTACATGATGTGAATGTTTACGTGGCTCAGGACTGCACAGGTATTGTCAGTTGCTAGAAATTGAGGATATAAATAACTGGTAATTTAAGACTGGTGCTCTGCCACCTTGCCATCTTTGGAGCTGTGTTTTCACCAGATCTTTTAAATGATGAAATGAATTTTGGAAAGTTCAGTCTTTGTTATATTATATAGGGCTTAAACTCATCACCAATAGATGAGCTTAGGATTAGGTGCAGTACTTACCATGAGGGAGAGGAGGAGCAATAATTAGCTACTCAGACGACAACACAACCAGTGGTCCGCAAAGATCAGCAAGAATGCAATGAGGGAGGTTACTCAGCAAGCACATGGAACCCCATGCCAACCCTGGAAGCCCTCCCCGCATAGCTTAATTATGGGGGAAGAATGCTGACCAGCATTGTCTCGAGGTTAACTTTGCCTAAATTCCATTTAGCCACATTAAATAACTGGAATGCCATTCATGATAATATTAAATCTGAGAAGAACAGACTTTAAAATACATATTATATCTTCTTTTTAGGTACTCAGTGACACATTTGTCATAGTTTGCATGTGTCCACTTTTGTGTATTTCGTACCTTTGTACTAACATTGCCATTATGTTATTGTTTGTTGTCACAGTGTATAAAGATGAGGTAGAGAGGGTTTGCACAATTTGTAGAACACATCAAAGAGACTGCTCCAATGGCAGATGGCGACCAGTTATCATTCTTGTTCCAATGAGATTAGGTGGAGAGGCTCTCAATTCAATCTACATACCTTGTGTTAAGGTATTAACACAGTTTAGTACATCACCGTTATCATTAAGTACTATTATCACCACCACCATCATTTAAGACTCGTCTTAAAACTTTACTCTCCAACAGACTTATATCCACTTTTGATGTCGAACCTGGCGCATTATCTGTCCGCTTTGTCGTTGCCCCAACTTATCATCCATCTGTAAATGTTAAGCTGCTGCTCTTATACTTTAATAAGTGCTTTCGTTTTTTTCTTTTATCACTTGAAGTTATATACAGCTGTTCTAGGTTTTGCGTAGGTTTTGCGTAGGTTTTGCGTAGCTGTATTGTAGCTTCTTTAGTCCTTATCGTTTTCGTTCATTCTTTCATTATTTGTGCTTATTACTTTTCATATATATATTTTGCTACGTTTTCCACCATCGTTGACCGGTGCTCGCGTGGAGGCAAACCTTGTAAGGGACTTGAGTGCTATTGTTTCGTCTCCCGCGACCTTGTGTCCGAATGTCATAACTAAATAAAATAAATAAAGAAATAAATCATCATTGTCATCATCAACATCATCATTGTCATCACCTGATCAGCAACAGCAGCATCATCTTCATCAACAACATCATCACCATTATCATCGTCACCGGCATAACCACCATAACCATCACCACCACCATCGTTATTGCTATAATTATCATCATCAACATCATCATTGTCATCACCTCATCAGCAACAGCAGCATCATCTTCATCAACAACATCATCACCATTATCATCGTCACCGGCATAACCATCATAACCATCACCACCACCATCGTTATTGCTATAATTATCATCATCAACATCATCATTGTCATCACCTCATCAGCAACAGCAGCAGCATCTTCATCAACAACATCATCACCATTATCATCACCACCGGCATAACCACCATAACCATCACCACCACCATCGTTATTGCTATAATTATCATCATCAACATCATCATTGTCATCACCTCATCAGCAACAGCAGCATCATCTTCATCAACAACATCATCACCATTATCATCGTCACCGGCATAACCATCATAACCATCACCACCACCATCGTTATTGCTATAATTATCATCATCAACATCATCATTGTCATCACCTCATCAGCAACAGCAGCAGCATCTTCATCAACAACATCGTCACCATTATCATCGTCACCGGCATAACCACCATAACCATCACCACCACCATCGTTATTGCTATAATTATCATCATCAACATCATCATTGTCATCACCTCATCAGCAACAGCAGCAGCATCTTCATCAACAACATCATCACCATTATCATCGTCACCTCATCAGCAACAGCAGCAGCATCTTCATCAACAACATCATCACCATTATCATCGTCACCGGCATAACCACCATAACCATCACCACCACCATCGTTATTGCTATAATTATCATCATCAACATCATCATTGTCATCACCTCATCAGCAACAGCAGCAGCATCTTCATCAACAACATCATCACCATTATCATCACCACCGGCATAACCACCATAACCATCACCACCACCATCGTTATTGCTATAATTATCATCATCAACATCATCATTGTCATCACCTCATCAGCAACAGCAGCAGCATCTTCATCAACAACATCATCACCATTATCATCACCACCGGCATAACCACCATAACCATCACCACCACCATCGTTATTGCTATAATTATCATCATCAACATCATCATTGTCATCACCTCATCAGCAACAGCAGCATCATCTTCATCAACAACATCATCACCATTATCATCGCCACCGGCATAACCACCATAACCATCACCACCACCATCGTTATTGCTATAATTATCATCATCAACATCATCATTGTCATCACCTCATCAGCAACAGCAGCAGCATCTTCATCAACAACATCGTCACCATTATCATCGCCACCGGCATAACCACCATAACCATCACCACCACCATCGTTATTGCTATAATTATCATCATCGTGATCACCATCATTACTGCTATAATTATCGTTATTATTAATGTCGTATTGTTTTCTTGTGTCAGTCTCTTTTCACTCTAGACCAGTGCATTGGAATCATTGGTGGCAGGCCAAAACACTCGCTCTACTTCGTTGGCTTCCAAGGTAAGTCAGAAAACGTCATAAACGTGGCACTCAACGGACTGTAATGTTAGATCTATTACATGTAGCTCATTGGTGGACGGCCTGTCATGCAGTAGCTCGCGGTGAATATGATAGTCAGCTAGACCATCACCCAGGATCAGTAAAATAAATGAGGAGAGCGACAACCATGTTCGCAATAGCAATATTTTCTCCTTGGTTCATATTTTAATGACCCTCAATGATGGCCTGTGTATCGTACATGTACGTATTCACAACCTTAAATACACTTATTTTAACACAATAGTGTTTATAGCTAACACTGAGCTTGTGGGGTCGTGTATTAGTCAAATTAAATAGAATAAGAATCCCAGTCGATGAGGAAGCAATTTACTAACGTGGTCGAATGCACGGGGAATCTAACTCAGCGTCCCTGGATTGCGAGTCCGCCGTGTTAACCGCTCGGCCATGCCGCCGCCTCACTAAGCCCACTGGCTCGGCCATGCCGCCTCCTCACTAATGCCGCCGCCTCACTAAGCCCACTCGCTCGGCCATGCCGCCTACTCACTTAGCCCACTGGTTTAGTGAGGCTTACCATCACTAAGTCCACTAGAAGGCAACTGTGTGGCAGACTTTTTCGCAAAATACAAATAAATTTCATACTACGGGTTTCAGGTTGAGCGTTTAGCGGTGTCAGGTTTCGTATTCGTTGCATCGGTTGATCGCTTGTGAACATTCTGGACAAAATTTGACGTGTTGCTAACAAAAAAGTAGACGTTCTTATTTTACCGCGCTTTCTGTTTCTTTCGTTCAATGTGTCTTTAATCGAAATTGAAGTATGCAGAATTCTTGTAATGTACTATTCTGAACAAATAATTTCATCGTTTTTAACGGAGAGAAGGTGAATTGAAGTCAAACACTCGATATTTTACTACGTTTTGCTTTATACTCGCATGACCGCCACAACGTATGAAGCCAAGCCGCCAACAGATGGCAGATTGGTCAGCAACATGTCAATTGCTACTACGCAACGTGTCTGAACAACTGTTACAGCAAACACAAAATCAGACACCGTTAAAGAAGCCCTCTGACTGTTAACGCTTTGCGCACTTAATTACCGGCGGCGGCCATTTTCATTTCATACCAAAATGGCGGTTATGTCCGCTTTCTCTTGAAAAACTCGGCATAAACTTGGAGAACTGTACTAAATATGGCAACTATCGATAAGTCACAACGTGGGCGACCACAAAGAGGCGAAAATCACTAAAAAAAAATATTTTTTATTTTTATCTAGATGATAAAATGGTTCACTTAGACCCGCACTATTGCCAGCCTGTAGTGGACATGAGCCAAGAAGACTTCGCTACCGAGGTAAGTTAACGACAAACGTTTAGATTTACAATATTTGTGGCTGGCAAAGGCCACACGACTAAAGGTCCTCTGCTGCCACCAAGTCTTTGAGCAAGGAGACAAGCCTACAAAATGAGGGCAGACAGGGTTGTATAGGGGAGCCGGGGTGGCGCAGTGGTTAAGCGCGTCACGTCTCATATCTGTAGCCCAGGTTCGATCCCCGGACGCGGCGCCATACTATCAAGTGAGTTGAGTTTGTTGGGATCTCGCCCTTACTCCGAGCAGTTTTCTCCGGTTTTCCTCCCTCCACAAAAATCAATACGCTAAATTCCAATTCGATCTGTGGTTTAGCTAACTCAGGGTACCGGTAACAATCCTCTTCTCTTCACGAATATCACAATAGGTACCTTAACGTCCCTCATTTAGGAAGAAAAAGATAGGGAATGGTAGGAAGAAAAAACTCCTTTCTACTGAAACAAATATTAGCCTATCGAGGAAAGCTGTTTTAGCGTGCTTGGGCCTCATAGCACGGGCCTCATACGTGCTCTTTGCATGCCGTAAAATCCCGGTTGTAAGCCCTGGGCTTAAACAACACCGGAGGGGTTTATGTCCAGGGGGTTTATAACCGGAGGGGCGTACATCTGGGGGTGCTTATAACTGGAGGAATTTATATCCGGGGGGTTTATACAAACTGTGTATAACAGTTTTTAACGCTTTGGCTCGAGGTTCGTCAGATCATTTGAAAATAGCTGAAATAACTTACCCTCTCGCCGTGACAGCCCCTTTAAGTACAATTTACTGATTACATTTACTCTGCCTACTGACTACACATTCAAAATACAAATAAAGAAAAATCGTTGCAGAGAAGGAAACATCCAAAAAGCGTCCTAGACGCCATTCAAGGGATGTTTCCCAACTACACTAGCGCTAGCTACATCCAAGCATAAAATATATGCTCCTTATTTAAAAATATAAAACTATTAATGCTTACAGTTATCTAAATCGTAATCATAGCCTATTCAGAAACGTTTTGTTTAAAACAATAGTGACAATACGTTTAAAACTATTTACACTTCCAGTTTACCTTACGTAATTAGGTAGTCTATCCCATTAGTTAATAATACGTATAAAATAGCTATACTTAGAATATTTGTTCTACTGTAAGTTTGGTTCAGGCCCTATGAGTCAGCGCTTCTCAATTGATATTCACTGCGATCTTTAAAAATGTTATCAGATCCTCAATGTTAATATCGTAATGTCCAATAAATTTGTTTTATAAAAATAAATACATCCCTTATCAATCTACTATCCATTAAGCTCTGTAAATTTAACTATCGTATATATGACAATATAGGCAATACTCCTGTTAGGATTCATAAATGATCATGTTCTTCCATCCTCAGACCTTTCACTGCCTCCATCCTCGTAAGATGTCCTTCAAGAAGATGGACCCTTCCTGTACGATGGGTTTCTACTGTAACTCTAAGGCAGACTTCGAGTCGTTCTGCCAACATGCATCAGAGGTAACATGAGGTTTCTCAGAAATGCTTTTTGACTCACGGATCTACGAAAATTTTGGAATCTTTGGTGTCTGTAATTCTTCTCTTTGCTCGCCCACGCCCTGTCTCTCGCTGGCTCTCAAAACAGTGGTGTAAAAGCTGGTTTGCATAGTCCTTCCTACTCATGCTAGCTTGGATGGATGAGTGACACTGTTATACCACGCACACGCACTGGACATGAGCAATCGAGCTTTCTGATTGGCTCCTTACTTCACTAGTAGAGAACGGTTGGCCAAAACAAAGATATTTAGTAAGTCAGTAAATAAATTGTTTGTTTTTTCATTCGAAAAAAATGGCGTCCAATTTAAATATAAACCGTCCTGGACTGACTAGCCTCGTCCTGACGTTGACGCATGAAAGCGTTTTCACATGTTTGTGAGGCTAGTTAGTTCTAAACAAGTTATTTAAATTGAACAGCTATTTTTCGAATGGGTCTATAACTGAGATCATAGCCGCTGGGAGACTCCACCTGTGCCACTCGTTTATCAGTCTTTATATATTATATCATTAAAAGCGAAGGGCCAAGGACAGAACCAGGTGGAACTCCATTGTTAAATATTTCACTTTCGTATCCGAAAATTACAGTTTGTCCACTACCATACATTCGTCTGTAAATTGTCAAACTTTGCATGCCTGTAAGATTGTAATAGACTCCCTTAAAGTGCACATGTAGCGACAATTTGTTCGCATAATTCTAATATTTAGCATTTCAAAAGTTTCAAAAGTTAAGGAAAAAAAATGATGATTTTAGAAGCCATGAATGTCGCCCAACTTTGCTCTCAAAAATGTTCTTCTAATCATGCGGCCAAAATGACATCACGTTGCATATCTACCAATTATATTTTTGAGAATGTTTAAGTTTATAGTCGTTTTATTTACATATTGAAATGTAAAATTACGAAGACAATCGCTTCATCATGCACTTTATAATACTTGATCAATTGGAAATGCTCTTTTGAACCATTGGTTTTGAAGTTCGTTACACTCGTTCTCAATAACACGTGCAGGTTTGAAACGAAACTCCTGACTTCGAAGTCGTTTCTGGTGGATGTCAATCAAACGGTTTCCATGGAGTTTGAAGTGAACCGTTGTGTGAGTAAATTCGGGAAACTAGCATTTTATAAACTCCCAAAGTCGCTTAGATGGAGAGTAATCATGCTTAGAGCCAAGGGTTTGCAAAATAGGGAAATCACATAAACTTTATGTGTGAGCGAGCGGTTTGTGAAAAAAATCAAAATAGGGAAATCGCATAAACTTTGTGTGTGAGCGAGCGGTTTGTGTATAAGAAATCTGATTGTTTATATAGCTTCAAAGGTCTTGGAAAAATAATTATAGTTATTTTTATTCATCCAGTTGCAGATATGCTCCTTATAAGAGGTTTTATCGAGTAATACCCTCGAGCTCTACCTCGACGAGCTCCAGGCATGGATACAACATTCGACAGGGCAAATCGGATTATCGGCAATGCTCTCCACTCTCGACTGACATTTCGGTGAGGAATTCAAGCAAATAACAATCGTTTTTCGGCTTAGTATCCGCCATATCTCTACCTATGTCGCCTCAAATTACTTACGATTTCGTTGACCTCCTACACTATTTATGTTTCCTCCACATCTGGGAGTTGTATGGCGACGTTTTATTTAGCATGCAGACCAGTGTTGCCATAGAAATATAGTTGAGTGACATCCACCAAATTGACGTTTTCCGTTGGAAATTCAATTTCGAACCTGCACGTGTTATTGAGAACGAGTGTAAGGTTCTAGATTCCCTTGCAAACCCTCATTTACGCTTGTTTAATTTTTATCAGGTGTTAAAGCCACCGATGCAACGAGGGGATTACCCCATGTTTATCTTCGCCCAAAGTCGGACGCCTTCGGTTCCCGATGGTGTCGTCAGAGCCGCTCGTCTTTCCGAAAGTCTTGTCGAGAACAATAGCTCATCGAGTTCCGAACCAGAGACGAAGACCTTGAGTCGGAGTCCCACCCGGGACGAATATGTATTGATTTAATTCTCTTTTTCTAGAAGAAAAATAAGTCTTCCTTCTGAATTTTTTTACAGATATAAATGTAAATAGAAGATAAAAGTGGAATCGTAGAAGATAGATTATAGTATAGCCTTACACAATCTTATAATGCCAGTTTCGTATCCGAAAATACGCTGTACGCTATGATTCTATACACGCATTTGCTCTGTGTGATGTTAAACATTCGTTAATACCAGCAACGAGGGGGACTTAACACTGTGCGATTCAATCGAGTTCGTTGAGTTTATCAGTGGCTTTAGATATGTCATTTATATATATTACAAATAGGAAAGGGCCAAGGACAGAACCATGAAGAATTCCATTGTTTTAGTCTACGCATTCTCGCTCGTATTTGTGAATATTTAACATTAGAATCGGACTGAGGGCGCATTGCATTTACACGGTCCGACTGGTCTGATCAGAAATAGAACACTTCTGTTCTGAGAACTGGTTCGGGACAGACTGACAGACTGATCCTACTCAGGGAGGAGAACTAGTTCTATCCCACAATGCACTGGCACCGTCGCCTCCACATGCTTATTTCTAGTAAACCTTTCCTTTTTTGCCAACCAGAACCAGTCCATCCCGTCCAAACCGGGCTGGGTAACTGCCTCGTACCCAATAGATATCAGAGAGCAAAGGACCACGGGAAGCGATCAGAGGTAGAGCAAAGGCCCATGGGAAGGGTGAACGTGCTCCCTTGCGCCTCGTCTCACCAAAAGCGCAGGCGGGATAACGGGAAGCACCCTTACCCTGAGTAAATGCGTCTCTATAGTCATCGTATTGAGCGGTAATTTTCGAATACGAAACAAGATTATTAATGACTATAATTTTAAACGCTCAAAGACAACTAGTTAAAGAACAAATAACTGGAGAGGAGTGGGCACAAATGGATCAGGCTTCCTATATTAGACTGTTGGGGATGAACATTTAAAATAAAGTTAAGTTTATTTTTTCCTCACATTAATTCATGAAAACAGGCCATTAGCTATTTTCCCGCTCTCTTTTCAAAACCATTTACAAAAGTCACGTGATGGTAGCCGAACAACACCAATACTTTATTTGTACTTCCTGTTATAGTTACACTATCAATGTTTGAGACAAATTAACAAAATTGAAGTAGCAGAGCACCCGAAATACGTATTTGACGTGACTTGTTGTTTTGCCATTTCCAACTTATTGACTGAGGGGAGGGCTGGACGGGAAAATATTTGTACTCGGTCCGTATGTCATGACCTCAAGCCAAATATTTTCCCGTCCGGCCCTCCCCTCAGTCAATATTTTTTTCATACCATGTAGGGTATCATTATACCACCGAAAACTAAAAAATAATAATTAGTTCACGTTATTTTGACGGCGAGTAACGGTCCTTACGAGTTGCACTTGTTAATTTCCTGTTTTTGGTTCGAGTATCTTTCTTATGGTTCATTAATCAGTTAATCAATTTTTTGAAGGATCAAGGGTATTTTGAACATTTCTCTAAAAAATTAAGTTCATTCAGTTTTTAAACGTGAACGTTTTGCCGCATCAAACCCATTACGTGAATTGAAGCTGAAAAATAGTACGAACAATTCACTTCAATTCAATTTTTCACAGCCACTTTTGTGGTTATAAACTTCCAAATTTCCAGGCAATTCCACATTTGCACGTGACGTCATCGCCGCCATCTTGGTTGACGTTTACACAATATTTCTCGTTGGTTTCCCTTGTTGGATCAACCAACATGGCTGCCACGTCTGTCATTTGAATCTCTGGCAAGAATAGTAGTATTAAGAGTGAATGCGACGTTTTAGGAAGGTAAAATGAAAGAACGTTTTTTTTAATATATTACAACAGAAGAATCAAATGTGTACATAAGTTGTAAATGGGATTATAAATGCTAATTATATATTATAATATACAAATTGCTCTATTGTTGACCATGAGATAAATAAATATGAAACTATTTAAACTTTAGTTGAAGTACTATTTCAAACACGAATTGAAGTATTTTATCAGGGGTTCCAAATACCAAGAAAACAATGCGACACGAGGGACTCGGCGTTTGAAATAACTTCAAATACGAATAACAGTAACACCTATTCCTGTAATTCTCATAAGGAAGAGTGTTGTATTTTACTGCATACATTTATTGATCAGAAGGCTTGTTATTGTCTGATAGTGCAGTAGGCAAGACAGATAACTAGAAGTCGGGGAGCATTATCCATAAGGTGGATGGTTCGAGACATTCCATACGTTGATTTCTACCTTTTCCTTCATGTAAAGCTATACCTGTGATGTAATCCGTATTGCTTAATTAGATCTATCACGTGCATGAGTCTTGATGCCTAATAGAAAGCCAGAGGAAGAATACTAGTGATTTGGATCACAATTCGAAATCACAAGTGATCTTCCTCTGGTGTTTAATTGGGAATCAAGATACAAGCACCTGATCAAAATGTGATGACCCGATTAAACATTATAAATTATTCATAAGTTTAAGAACGTTTTTTTCTTTTCATCACTTCAAGAAACGTAGCTGATAGTCTAGTGGACAAGAGTGTTCATGAGGTCGATGGTTCGAGACGCACGGTAGAATTGGAAGCGGCGATCATACTTACCAGAGATTTTGCATGAAATTTGCAAACAATATTTTGCAGTAGCATTTATATCTCTTTTGCTGTTTCCATTCCATAGATTTTCTTGAAACTCGCTACGTTTTACCAACAAAGCTCATCAGGGGCGTAGCCAGGGTCCCGTGTTAGTATAGGCACGAGCAACCGAGCGAGCCATCGAGGGGGGTCATGAACTGCATGAACTTTGATTTTTTTTGTGTAGGCACGTGCCTTTTTGCCTTGAGGCAGCTACGCCACTGCTCATGGGTCAGTTAATCTATAACAATTTTTATAAAAATATATCGCGTCGTTTTGAAGATTTTCGCATTTTACTTAAAAACAAGTGGTCGAAAGAAACATTTATATCTTCGAAAATATTCTATTTCGTGTTTACTATTGTTCAATATCATGAAATCTATGGCCCAAAAAATCTCTATGATCGGGGAATTTTTTTCCGCTGAAAAGGGCGAATCTTTACGATAGCCATTCGGCTGTCACAATACCCGCGAGCCACCTAAAGAAATAGAACACAGTTTATGTTTTTATATAATGTTATGTGAACACGAAAGAGTTGTGGGGACAATACAACACAATCAATATACGTTTATTTCACTCAAAAGAACAAATGTTAATGATTGAATGAGTAGGCAGGACCTGAATAAACAAGCATTTTGGCGAGTGTTTCCATGACTAATTGAGTGTTTACATAGTGCTATATGAACACATATTTTCTATTATGAAATATAATAGAAATGAGACAGTTTTAAGTTAATGTCAATTTCGCTCCTCTGAAATCGTGCCCGTGTTTACATATGGGTAACAGCCAATCGGAGAACGTGTACTATTGAATATATTTTGCAACATAAATCGAATAACAATATACGTGCAACGATTTCTCGAATTTGATTGGCTGAGAGCAGCCATATTTATGCTAAACACCAGCGTCGAATCATGTAATACCTGAGAACAAAACAAAATATACCCAAGCAGAACTTATGAATTGGTCGACTGAGAGGCGGCGGTGTTTTGAAAGTTTACAACAATGTAGAACAATAACAGAGATTCCACGTTTACAGCCGGGAGAAGTTAAAAAACTGAAGCAAAAACCTTTGAATAACATCACGACAAAAAAACACAAATACTCAGACGAATATTATTAACAACTAATCAGTTATATGGCTTTCTCGTGCTATTCGGGATTAACCCTTTATAGCCCGTAGCCCACTCCTGTGGCCATTTACTGTTACTCGCTTTGAGTATTTCAGTCTTGCTAAGTTTAAAGAGCAAAGCCCTGAGATTCACACACAGCATAATGTAATAATATAATAATATATTAAAGCTTATATAGCGCTTATAACAAATAGATCTAAGCGCTTTACATTGGTCTAAAATTACATTGGTCATTAAAAATTTACATACAAATCACAAAATCTAAAATCTTACATTGGTGTAATATTACTTTGGTCATAAAATTTACATATTAATCATAAAATCTAAAATCTACAACTTTATATAAATAAATAAATCACGAAATATCACCACCCTACACGTTATAGGCTGTTTTAAACAAGTGTGTCTTCAGTTTGCTCTTAAATTTAGAAGCATTATTACATTCTCTAATAGAAGAATAGACAAATGATCCTATTGAAATGCATTAGGCATATTACAAATGAATAACTTCATTTGCATCCTCCTTTCTTTGTATAAGTGAACTTCAGTTAACATTTCATTTCAAAAAAGTAGTTAAAATGGCACTTAGAAAAAAACATTCTCCTCAGATCCCAAAATTTCTCACAAAAATGCACATTTCACATAAAATTTAGAGTTTCATGTTTGCACTAACCTCACTTTCTGTCTCCCAACAACTAAACTTGCCCAGCACCAAGCCATTCTGTCCATAAGCACTTCACAGCAAGCTGAATTCATCCATAATGACCGCAAAGTATGCCGGGAACTCCTACCAAACAGCGACATGGCCCTTCTCCCATCTTCCTTCAAAATATATACTAAGCCATTTCGACCTAATAGCTTCATATTGGAATCAATGGCAAGTAAATGTTGTCCAATATTCCAAAAAGCTATGATAGGTGGCTCCAGACCCCCATTTATAAAGCCCACGCTAAAGGACAGACTGATATCCTGGCCCATTCACAAGTGGGAAATGAGGCTCTTTCTCCATCACAATAGCACTGGCACAGACTCGGTTCTTTGAGAAAGTGCTGATTGAAGCTCTCATCAGACTTAATGATGTCCTCCAGCACTCTATAAATGGTGAAAAAGGCTTTAAAAGCCTTAATTCTGTATTCTCCCAAACAAACTTCCCTCCAGCTCCGTAGCAATGCGACGTCAACGTATCCAAAATGGCCGACAACAAACTTTGAGCCCCCAGTATTATTGGTCAGATGAAAATTCCATTGTAACATTGGCTATATATTGTTTAGGGGGGAGGGTTCATTTTAGTGTAGAAACAGCTAAAAATCAGTTATATTAAAATCTCTTGCATGGGCTATAAAGCGTTAAGCAATTTGAACTCGTGAGATTTTTCAAAGAGCTCAAATTGCGTTCGACTTATGAACTCATGCAATTGTGACTCTTTGAAAATTTCACTCGTTCAAATTAATCCCGAATTGCACTCGAACGCATATGATTACCTCTACTAATAGCATGGTCTGTACATGATATTTGGCATAAATACCGCTCACGCGATTTCAAAATTGTCCGTAATATCACTCGTGGTGTTTATACCAAATACCATTAAAAATACCACTACAACATTGCTTTTAATTATAAATATAAAAAAAGAACTAAAAACAAGGACAGCATGTGCAAGACAAACATGACAACCAAACAAATCCAGTTTGGGTGCAACAGCCCGTCATCAGCAAAACGTCACGCGCATGCGTATTTGCTATTTCTTGTTGGCGCGCGGACGCCCCCAGTTTCCCGCGAAAACTGAAATGAAACAGCAGGCACATACCCGTGATTTTAAAATTTCTGCTTAAAAGTATTCATTTGTGAACTGTTTTGTCAAAAAAATAAGAAAACTACTTAAAAGATAAGCCTAATACTTTAACAGATTGAAGTTTTCTTAATTTGTAATTCAATGTGAGTTCACATACCGTTTTGGCGCGGTGTGCCATACATCTAACCCGTAGGAGAAAAGACTATCGTTACACAAACAAAAAAAACGTGCCAAAATCGGCTACAGAAATTTTGTTTTGCTGCTTTAAGTTAAATCGTGCCCCAACAAAAGAAGCTAACGAGGAATCTATTGTTTAAGGGCACCAACATGACGTCAAGTGAAAACCAGCAATTCTAAATATAGCCACATCTACTCCTGTGCTGGGGCCCCAGTGCATGACATAGGAACGCTCCTGGTAATGGGCTCCTGGAAATATTAAATTCCAGCCGAGATACAAAATTGCAAAATTGCCGCCATTATGTGACTAATTAATTTGAAAGAATGATAAGAATGTAATCAATAATTTATTTCCCTTTCAAGATAATGATATTAAACGTGCACCATTCTGGTATATTCTGTAAGAAGCAAATGTTTTCGCCTATGGTTCAGTAGTAGTGATAATTTCAAAATATTGATTTTCATGACGTCAGCTATAGTGACGTCATCAAAGTTGAAAAAGAACATGTTCATCATTCTACCTACAACTTCCAATCACGATATCAAGATCATGGAGCAAAAAGTGCAAAAGCCTACTCTAGAAGTATTGTGCAAATGTTATTGCTTTTCCCATTGTCGCGTGACTATTTTATTTATTCTGTTTTACCACTCGAAGGTGGACGGAGAACCACAACAGGCTTAAAGCCCTTCTATGGAGGTCTACGAGGGTCTACGATTTATCATCCTTATCTGAGAAGACGTCAAGGTCTCGCGATTTCTAGTTCGATTACAAAGGCAGCACCTTATACTACGTTACTTTAAGACCCTGAGTGTTGTTCCGGCCAGGGTTTGAACCCGTGACCTCCCGCACGACAGACCGTTGCTTAACCACTGAGCTAACCGGAAGGCGGTAACCATGGCAACAACAACTTCAAAATGTTCCACTTGCCAAGTTTTATTCGACCTCCAAATGTGATATTGATATGATATAGTTAATTGTTAGTAGTTATAGGAGTGAACAGAAAACCTGCTCACGCCCCACAAAGGCAATTTTTTCCCACCGTGGCAGGAGCCCATAACTAGGAGCGTCCATCCCACATACTTGGCCTATGTCATCACAGCGTTTTCACAAGTTAGGTTATATTTAGAACGGTTTCCCGCTATTGTTGAGTTGCAATTATTCCTAAGGGAATCAAATCACAAAAGCGTAGCAGCCATGTTGTTTGGTATAACAAAAGTAGCTAATGAGGCATATTTTGTTCCGCCACGGTGCAACCATTAATTGGCGGGGGAAATAATCTAAAAATAGCCCAACTTGTAAAACCGCTGTGACAACTATATAGGAGATATGGACGCTCCTGGTTATGGGCTCCTGGCGTGGTTACATTTCTTTTTGAAGCAATACTCGATCTGCATTTTGTTAGCTATCCGTATGGATTTCACTCTGCACTCTATAGTAATTACAATATACCAAGAGAGCATAAGCATAATAAGATTGTGGGAATGTATGTTGAAAGTTTTAGTAAATATATTTTTTAGGTAGGGTGGGAGAGAGCATTGCATAACTTTACGCATAGGAATCGCCAACGGCTGTTGGGCTCTTCTGGTCACAAGATCAGACCAATTTAACTATAGATTGAAGTAACTCCGTAGATCTTTTATCAAAATGAAAAACAATCAAATAGCTTGATTTTGAAGTCTTTCGAGTTTGTCGGAAAGCCCCTTACCAAGATTACCCCATACAGTACTGCAATAATCGAAATATGGTAGTATTAGCGCTCTGTATACATGGAGAGTAAGACTTCGAAAGGAGCCAGATACGTATACCTTACACGTTTTAAAACGCCAATTTCAGCTGATACTTTCTTAGAGATAGAGTTAATGTGGTGTTCCCAAGTTAGAGTTTGGTCAAATCCTAAGTCCAAGTATCTATAGGTTTTGTTTGTTAGTATATCTTGATCGTTAATTTCGATTTTAAATTTGTGTTTAAGATGTGCTATGTTGTACTGACTACCTAATATAATCATGTATCTCGTTTTTACGATATTTAGGCTGAGTTTATTGGCCTTGAGCCATTCCTGAACCTCATTTATATCATGGTTCATTAATTGCTCAAGGACTATAGAATATTACGATGCCATAAAAAGGCTGCAGTATCATCAGCATATATCCTTGGCTTGGAATAAAGACTACAAGCAGTAAGATCGTTAATATAGATTATGAAAAGTAATGGGCCTCAGGTCGAACAGTTAGAAACACCACATTGAATTCTTAGGATCAAATAAATTACCGTTAATATATGTAGATTGACTACGCTCAAATAGGTATGAGGAAAACCATTTAAGTGACTTTTGGCAAATGCCAAGGTGTTGCAACTTTTCTAACAATATTTGGTGGTCAATAGTGTCAAAGGCCTTTTTAAGATAAAAAGACTACTCTTGTCAATATTAAAGTACCAATCATTTGTTGTATCTAAAAGAACACTTAGTGTTGAATGCAATGGTCTAAAGCCAGACTGAGAATCGACAAGTAGGTTATTCTCTGTCGAGTAAGCATACAATTGATTAAAAATGATTCTTTCAATGAGTTTACTAACAGAAAGAACAGATATAGGCCTTCGTTATATGGATCGGTTTTAGATTCGGCCTTATAGAATGGAAAAACTTTCGCATGTTTCCAATCGCTTGGAAAAACGCCAGTTTTAATAGATTGATTGAAGATGTGCGTTAGAGATGAAACAAACAACAGTGCCAGCTTCCTTTAGCAGACGACATGGGATTCCATCTTGCCCAGGGGATTTCAACTGACGTTTCAGTAATAGAAAATTGACTGAGAAGGGGTTAGGTAATCTTTAAAGTCGACTATTCCCGTTGGTATTTGAGCAGCTAGTGTTACCCTAGCTTTGCAGTACAATTGAAATGTACCCTACCACGTGATCACATCGTGACATAAGATGGTGTGATGTATCGCGCGCGCCACTGGCTAGCTAAAAGCGGGAATACTAAAACTCAGGGAAAAGGAATTTTATAATCGTTGCTATATAATAAATCACTTAATAACTGGCCCCTCGGGAATCAGTGAATTGTTTCCCCTCGAGACGGAGTGGAGGGGAACATCGAGGATCTCGGGGATAAAACTTACCGTTTCCCTCGGGACCAGTCATAAAGTGTTTAAGGAGGACGCGCAAGGCACTTTATGTGGTTTAGGAGGACGCCGTTGCAAATTTCCCTTTCGTAAACGGTCGATGCCATTCATAACAGTCGATGCCATTTTACAGGACATTAGATGCCATTTGTAACAGTCGATGCCATTTCTGCCCTTAAAGCAACACTTAGAAATTTTTAGAACGAAAATACTCACAAGTTCGCCATCCTCAACTATATAAAAAAATATTTAGCGTTTGAGAAGAATGGAAACAAACCCTAACCATGATTTTAAACGAAACCCTAACCGTTACTAATCCCTCACCACTCGCACATTTAGTATAAGCCTTACTACATTAAAAAAATACATGTCCCTTATTTAAACAAATAAAACAACGTGCATACCGGCACACAAACCGTTTGCGTATCTTTATGTCCTTAACGTTCTGACAGTTCTCATGCTTGTGTTCTCCAAGACAAAATGCGCATTTTTTGTCCATGCGTTGTGGCGTCACATTGTGGTCCTCGCGTAGATCGACTTCCTTTAGTAGCACGCTCAACATCTCTCCCATCGACCACTCCAAGTAATTCCGTCCTCGCGTGATAGTCAATTTCACCGGGTCTGGTAGTTTCTCCAGCCCCGAAAGTAGTATAGATGTTGAGGTAACCAGCGCATAAACGAACGCAAAACCTCAACACAAAAACCAACGCAAAGTCCCAACACGAAATCCGATGCAACATTCCAGACATTCCAAACATTCCAGACATTCCAAACGTTCCAACGCAAAATTCCAATCAGTGATTCCAAGAAATAAACTTGAGGTAAATTCCAGGAAATATGACCACACCCATTTTGACCACACCCAAACATTCCAAAATATCTTCTCCACATGATGGATACGGATATATGATAAAAGTAAATAATTGAATATCTTCTCCACATGATGGATACCGATATATGATAAAAGTAAATAATTGAATATCTTCTCCACATGATGGATACCGATATATGATAAAGTAAATAATTGAATATCTTCTCCACATGATGGATACTGATATATGATAAAAATAAATAATTGAATATCTTCTCCACACAATGGATACCGATATTTATGAATTGATTTTGTTATGTCCGTAAGCATAAGAAGTTATACCATCTTCTAGTATGTATCTCTTATCGTCGAAGCAACTGAGAGATATCTTATTTATTTCATAGCTTCCTAGTTGGTGATTTGGGCTTCTGATTGTTTTCATAGTGTGTGATAGTTGTTTGTTGTTGATCAATACGTCTTTATAGTTTTCATGTTTGATGATGTTCTTGATTATGTTTTTCTTGATACCTTTCGCAGTCTTTCCTCCTTTGTTGGATTCGTCTATGTAGCTATACATTTTGGATTTCAATCCGACGAATTCGATGATAGGCATTCCAGCATTTTCGTCTTTGAACTTGCCAATTACTTTTTTATTCATTTTATAGTAGTATTTACTATTTTCAGTTATATGGCAATGGTCTCTTACTTTGATATCATCTTTAGTGTATTCTTCATCACATATATGGCATTTGTTGGAATTTTCGAATTGGAATTGGGATGCATTTGTCATTGTCATGTCTTTGTTGAATTTTTCCTTAATTGTTTTTTGACACCATTTTACTTCTTCTAGCATTTTAGTCATAAATTTGTAAGTTGACTTTTCACCTCTATATATCTGTACTGGTTTACTGTATTTGTCATCATAGCAGCAAACGACCTTATATCCATAGCCACAACTAGTATGTTTTTGATAGGCTTCAGTATATGATTTGTCATTATTAGGCTTACAACTATCAATCTTTTCCGTTATAGCCTCAAAGTCGGCATATATTACGAATGGTACTGGTAACTGTTTATGGAAATTCTTAAACTTTAGTGTATTGTTTTCTTTAGTTGGCATCTTAATTGCTTGTGCACCATTTACTTGGATGCAATTTTCTTTATGGGTAGTTAGTACTACTTCAGAACTGAAGCATTGTAGACAGTACATACAAAAGTGCTTTCTATTTTTATGTTTCGTTTGATTGAACATTAACTTATTAAAATATTTGATTAATACGTAATGTTGGTTCTTACCATCTATTATTAATAGTAAGTTCATATGATTGTTGAATTTTTCTTTTGATACATATATGGGATATGGTTTTTTATCTTCATACCCAAACACATTAATGTTGATCTCATTTTGCTTTTCTATTTTATTGTACTGCTTATTGGTTACTGGAAATGTGATATTAGAATAATTCAGTTGTTTGATATGCTGTCTGTCCAATTTTTTGATTCTCTGTGGGTCTTTATTTTGTGGATTCAAATGTCTAATGTGGCACCACCTGAAACATTCATTATCTATGTTCTTAATGTTGATTAATCCCTTAGCTGAGTTTCTAAGTTCCATTGGTAGTTCTATATAGCTTGATCCTCTTAATGGTTTGTAATTTACTATGTTAATGTAGTGATTATCGATTGATTCTATAGTCCATCCAGAACCTTCTGATAGCCACTGTCCAATCATTTGGATCATAGATTGTTTGGATAGTTCTATCCCTTTGTTGATGTCATCTTCATTTATGATGGTACTGACTTTACTATTGAAGTGGGCTGTTTTAATTGTTGTGTTATTTTCATCCATTCTTTTTTCAAAAGTTATTTTTAGTGTTTCAACGTATTTGAAGCCTTTAGTTTCTACTAGTAGTGCATTGAATCGGTTCTTGATACCTATTCTTGTAGAGTTTAGTTGTATTAGTGGATCTTTATTGTTTTTGATTGTTACTTCAAATGACTTAGCATGTCCCTTGAAGGCTTTCTTTAATGGTGTGATTATTGTCCTTGGAGCAGGAACAGGTCTTAGTGTCCTTGGAGCAGGAACAGGTCTTAGTGTCCTTGGAGCAGGAACAGGTCTTAGTGTCCTTGGAGCAGGAACAGGTCTTAGTGTCCTTGGAGCAGAAACAGGTCTTAGTGTCCTTGGAGCAGGAACAGGTCTTAGTGTCCTTGGAGCAGGAACAGGTCTTAGTGTCCTTGGAGCAGGGATAGGTTTGTAATTATCCCTAAATTCAGGTGGTGGAAGTATGATATTTTCTTCGTACTCCTTAACCATCTGTCTGACACCCTTTTGTGGAGTTCCTACTCGTGGAGTAGGAATAGGTCTCCTATGTGGTTTCTCATCCACTATTCTTATTTTAAGGGTTGGCTTAGCATTCTGTTTCAATAACAGTTTGATTAGTTCAGATTTTTTAAGACCCTTCAATATATCGTAATTAAGTGATATCTCTTTAACTTCCTTCGACATATTGTTATTAAGTGGTATTTCTTTAAGTCCCTTTGGCATATTATTATTAAGTGGTATCTCTTCAAACCCTTTACTCATTCTATACTATAGGATCAGATAATATTTTTTGAATTATGAACGCATTTTATATCATTCTATAGTATTTTGTTTTTTATGTCGTACTATAGTATTTTACTTCTTATATTATACTATAGTATTTTTTATTTTATATCATACTATAGTATTTTTACTTTATGGTGTTTATTAATTTCTAGTATTTTTATTTTTTATCAGCATTTTGCTTATGTAGTTTTGTGTTAATATGTGACCACTTTCCAGATAGTGTATAATTGTGATTATTGTTACATATATTATTCTTTATATGATTATATATTTTGTAAATCCTTCAGTGGTATCCAACTATTAAAATCATCACTATACCATTTCCATGATACTAAAGCCTGCTTCTTTTTGTAGTCTCTCCTTATGACCTTATCAATACGGAAAGCGTTTTGTTTAGCTTTTAATAACTCCTGTTCATAGAAAGAACCTTGTATTTCCTCATTATTTAGATCCTTCAATTCGTATGTAATAGGGTTCGTATACTGTATTTTATCAACTGTAAACACTTCCTCAGTCCAGTTGGGGGTATACCCTTTATCGAACACATTACGTTTGTATTTTGATATACGGACCATGTCACCGATTTTAAACTTAGGTTTCTGTTTTGAAGTTTCCATATCACCATATAAATTGAAGTAAACTAACCCTTCATTCTTTTTCTTAGATGCTTTGATGGGTGTCATTTTGATGCTTGAATATTTAGTGTTATTATATTGTTTTAATATTTTAGGTAGCACATCTAAATACTGAGTACTACCTTGGACTGTGAATTGTTTCCACATTTTAGTTTTAATTGTTCTATTCCATCTTTCACAAACAGAAGACTTTTCTTCATTCTCAGTTGAATACATTCGTATATTATGTTTTTGTAACAGATCTTTCACATGTTTGTTATAATACTCCTTACCCTTATCTACCCACAAATATTGTGGTTTTCTACCTTCCTTGAATATCATTTGAAAAGCATTCATAACAGATTCTCCTTTTTTATCTTTCAATGGTACAATCCAACCATATTTACTAAACACATCCAAAACCATAAGAAGATACCGATATCCCTTATTCCATTTACTAAACTGTTGCATTTCGATGAGGTCAGAACACCATATTTCATCAATCCCATTCACTATGACACGGCGTTGAGTGAATTTACGTTTTATGGGTTTGTGTAACTCATCAGCTAGTCGTTGCCAGTTTCGTTGCCAGTTCCAGCTAGTCGTTGCCAGTTCCGTTTTTTGGCTTCTTAACACCAAGACCTAATTTTTGTTTAGTGTTCATGATATTCCTAACAGCTGTAGTTCCCCATGGTTTGTCTTTCCATGGTATTTGATCAATAGATGCAACCATTTTCTTATCGCAATCCCCTTTGTTGTTTCCCATGTCATAGCAAACATCGTGGTGAGCACTAATTTCGACTAGTTTGTTCTTAGGTGGCACTATCCATTTAGTGACTTCACCAGTTGCACTATTGTACTCTAATTGTTTATCAAGAGGATTGTAAGGACCCATATACTTATAATTTCCAGGTGTAAAGCCACCTTTTGGCTTAGGTAATTTGCCAATCATTGCATGGATGTCTAACTTACCACCATTAATGCGTGAATGTGGATCTTGATAATAGTATAGCTCAGGAGGTAGTTTAATGCTGCCATCCCAATTTAAGTCGCCTCCAGAACCTAGTTGGTCTAATGTTTGTGAAACACCCTGATCGATCATCTTATTAGCTATATTCTTGATATAATTTGATGCCTTCTTCTTAGCAAAATTATTTTTGACAGCTTGCTTTGCACCTATTTTACCCATCTGATATAGTCCTTTTATGCCTGCTTCAAAGAGTGCATCTCCTATACCACTACCATCTATTGCTTTTACGAACTTAGATTTAGTTATTCCACAAGAAGCACAAGTACATTTTAACATTAGTCTTCCATTCTTAGCTCTTTCATATCTCTCACTACTAGGAATGCATTCCGTTACTTTCTTTTCCTTAACACAGTATGATTTCATATATAATTAGAGTAGATTAAAATATTCAATAGATAGAGGTTTATTTGTGAATCTTACAGAAGGGCTCCTAGCAGTGGAATGCCATTGAATGGACTGTTTTTTCCTAGTAGTAGTCCTTTACCTGCTTTTACGAACTTAGATTTAGTTATTCCACAAGAAGCACAAGTACATTTCAACATTAGTCTTCCATTCTTAGCTTTTTCATATCTCTCACTACCTGGAACCCAATCAGTTACTTTCTTTTCTTTTATACAGTATGATCTCATATACTATTACTTAGATAATTGTTCTTGCAAATTATCTAACATATAGTTTAATAGAATATTATGATTCAAGTGACTACGTTTAGCCGTACTATATGAATCGCAAGTAGATTTTACTATAGTCTTGACCACTGTCTTACCATTTGTTTTTGTTATGTATATCTCTGTACCTTCAATATCTTTAGTTATTTTCTTTTCTTTTTTACAATGACTATCCATATATAGTTAGAGTAGACTAAAATACTTTATTAAGAATTGGTGATTGACATTTTGGTCATTCATATTAAATGTTGGATTATGAATGGTATCAAATAGTGATGTACCTTTTTGTCTTTCTATTAGATAGTATAAGCACCGATATCCACATAATACTTATAATCGTTCTTGTATTTCATCCCCACTATAAATTACTTGTTTGTTGCTTTCTGACAGATACTGCCTAATCTCTTTTGGCTTAGTTAATCCAAAGCTATCGAAGTATTCACAGTAATTATTATCTATATTTCTGTAACAAACCCAATGCGTTCCAGGGCCTATCTGAGCATCTAAATTAATGATTCCACATTCTTTCTTATTAATATGTGTTGGTAAATTATCCCTTGAATATGCTCCTCTAAAGTATTTGATACCTAAGTATTTAATCCAGTCCATTATGTCTATATTGGATAGGGGTTTATTCACGAATCATACAGAAGAGCTCCTAGTAGTGGGATACCATTGAAGGGACTGTTTTTCCCTAGTAGGAGTCCTTTTCCAGCCTTTTTTTTTTAATTCCATAACCCCTTGTCATGTGGTTATCACCCCACTGACCATAAAATGGTGGTGGTTGATGCATTGGGTTGAAATTTACGAATCCTCCTTTAGGATTCTTAGGATTTGGAGGAATGTAGACATTTCGTATGCTAGAATTTGGATTTGGGTCAACCTGTAGACCACCTCCTAAGGCTTTAATAAGCATAGGAATGCCCAAACTAGCAAGCAAAGTTCCAAGGAACCCACCTGACTGTTGTTTCTTAGTCAGTCTTAGGGTCATACCAGAACCGCTTTGGAGTGCACTTATAATCTGCTTCTTCTGGGCTTCAGTAAGGTAATCTTTGTATCTTACCAACTTATCAACCTTATCTTGTGGAACACTAAACAGTCCAGACCCTGATTTAGGTAACACCTTATTGACACCATAAGAGGCTAACCCAGACAGAGCTCCTGTTGCTAGTGGTGCTGCTGCCTTAGATAGCCAAGGAAGTGCCATTGCACCAACTTTTGCTAGCATTGGTAATAGAGCACCTAAGAATCCACCTTCTTGCTTTCTAATCTGTGTAGCACTAATCTTAACATCAATACCAGAACCATCCATCTTACTCCTTTCAATCTTATTTACTTGTCTCTTTGTTAGTAATACGGTATCTGAACCAGATAGTTGACTATTTTTGAGTCGGAGAGTAATTGGTGCATGCTTCTGGTATGACTTAAGCAATTTCTCTTTTTGACCATTCGTTAAGCTTACGTTGTATTTGAAATACGACATCGTTATTATAATATTATGTTATATAATAATCGATTATGACCTCAATAGTAGCTTACCATTAGATTGTGTGAGCTCGATGTCTTGTTCATACAAAACGAGTGCATACACACTGTAGTCTGCATTAGTTGCTGCTGATAATTTATATTTGAATGCGATTTTTGTAGTACCATCCTTAATATCTCGTTTCTGATTTTCAAGGTTAAAGTAAATGAATGGGAAAATGGTGCTAAAATTTGTTCTAGTCAAAAGAGTTCCTCCTTTATAGTCATTAGTAGCATGTACGTATTCCAACACACCTCTGTAAACTCTAGACATCTCTGTACTTGGCATGTATTCGCTTTCGGGATACTGATTTCCGTTCCCTACTTCAAGATGGCAACTTGTAAGTTTCCTACCATTATTATTGCCTACAGTCTTACCAACTAAGAAAGTGTTATATAGAAATGGATTCGCCGTTTGCAAATCAAGATTTGAATCATCTGATATCCAAACAAATACATGTCGTTGTCTATTAATTCCTGAAGATATTTTGAATGTCCCTGTTTGTTGACGAGTAGAGTTGCCTCTCTCAACCATCTCCCTTAGATAAGACCATTTATGTGGTTTCAGATATCTACTCATATATTGACTTTCTCCTTCAGGTGTGAAGATGATTCTTGGTACCCATAGTTTGAACTTTGTAATAAGAACTCTACAAGCAGCACCGGCTTGCCAAATTAAATTGTCATCACTTTCTAGAGTAATTTGTATTTCAACCTTAGTATTGGGTATAAGTTTGTCTTCGAATGCTTCAAAGAATGAGTACCTATTAAGAGGTATTTCTGTATTCACAGTTGAAGATATACCAAGCAATGCCTTCCTATTGGCAAAACCCTATTATAAGCAGCCTGTGCAGGTCTCTCTTCAGCACCCCTACTAGTATCGAGATAGTAGAATTCATTTGTAGCAGTACTCTTAGAATAGGAAGTGTCATATTCAAGTAGGTTCTTAATATTAACAGTTTGGTTTGCATTGTTGTTGTCATATACTTGTATACCATTTACTTTTACACTGATTTCTTTAATTAATGAATGAGATCCATTTACTATACCATTATGGTCATCAATAGCTATATTCCCACCATCAGCCTGTAATTGAACCTTAAAATCAGTTTCTATTCTAGCATTATACCAATCAAAAGGAGCTACTTCACCAGAATTGTCACCAACAAATCTATATCCAGTTTTGACTTGACTTCCATCATTAGCTACTACTGTTACTAGAGGTGTTTCTAGATCAAAAGAAACGTCTTCATATCGTATCTTTGAATATATTTAGGATTTCTAAAACTTTCCATTGTTATATTAATAGATTAGATAAAATGATCACATTAATTACAATCTTAACCTTCGAATTTTTCCGGATCCACTTAATAGACGCTGAACACGTTCGTTTATCTCATGGTCTGATAGAGCATCTTGGTTGGTTGGTTGATTGATGACAGGCTCCTTTCCTTTATTCTTCTGTAATAGATTAACGATTTGATCTCCAGCTTTATTTCCAACTTTGTTTAATGCAGTTGTTGCAGCCTTCTTCGATGTATCTTTGATTATCTTTTTTGCCGTCTTACCAAATAGTTTCCGTCCAAAATTAGTAATTGAATCAACAATACCTTTACCATGTATGTGTTGATAAACATGTCTTCCTATAGTAGGATCATATTTTCTCTTGTATTCACACTGTCTCATATATTATTAGGCTAGATTATAATTGAGTGGATCTTAATATTAACGTCATATGCCAGTCGATTCCATTTAGATTTACTGGTCTTCTTATTGAGTCTGATATACATGTATAGAAACGCATTTTGCTGATAATGTTTGTTGAAACCGTATTGAATAAGGCTCTTTTTGGCTCAACAGTAAATGGGTATGATCGAGTGAAACCATCTGTTGGAATGACAAATAAAGTATTGCTGGCAGATCCTCCAACAATGCTATCATTTATAATATCTGTATTAACATGTAGTGTATCAATACTATTACTAATGTTTGGTAACTTATTTCCATATTCTGTCGTATTAACGATTTTCTTACTAAATCCAATAAGTTCTCCAAAATTTGATCCTCTTAGGTCTAATTGGTAGTTATTACTAATTTCGATGTCTACTTTGTATGTGGTTAACACAAAGATCATGTTAATATCAAACTTATCTACACCAGTGTTTTACATATCAGCAATTTTCTCGAAATCTAGACCTAAACTTTTAAAACGACCTACTCTCCCTTGTAGTCTAGATGTAGGCCTTCAAGACTGCAAAGTTTAAAAAAATTGTATGAGAGCGTTTTCGAAAAAAAATGGGTTGAATATTTTCATTAAAAAAATAACAATTCGCTTTACTTCCTGTTTAGTCGTCGAGAACTGTGTGTTCCGGACCTATTCAAACGCTGTTTTTAGCATATTTCATACCTGTGACATAGGACTACTTACCATGAAAATTTTATTCCATTTGCTTTATTCGATTCCGGTTTATGGAATAATAAGTAATGTAATAAATATGCTCATTTTACTCAGAATAGTAATGTATTTGCTAAGGAAGCTGTAATTCGAAAACTAGTCGATAAATATATTTTTTAATCTTTTCACCTGAAATTCAACATGTACTATCCTTGCCCTGTAAATTTCAAGAGCATTGAATCATTTTAAGGGCACGAAATAAAAACAAAAACACAGGGAACTTTTACATTCATCCACGCAAGCTTCATTGCTGTATCATTTTGTTTATAGCTTGTGTCTTTCCGAAATTTCTCTTTTGTCTAGATTCTACATACTTGTGTGCTTTTGAACTAACAAGTTTACCATGCACGCTTGCTACACTTCGCTAATGCCGGAACGCTCGTGCAAATTCTGTTTTTAGTACAATAGTCACGCTGCCAGTTTTAACGCTGTTATAATATCACTTGTAATATTTATTTACAAAAGGTTTTATAATATCACTAATACAAAATCTCGTTTTTAATTTATATTTAGAAAATGTGGTCTAGACGTCACGGGCACTTTTTCCCGATCTGGTTACTAAAAACACACTTATTCAACATTATCATCCCGCACTGCCAAGCTTCATGGTTTAACTAATTTGCATGTCATTGTCCTAAGAACAGAAATTGCACGAGCGTTCCGGCAGTAGCGAAGTGTAGCAAGCGTGCATGGTAAACTTGTTAGTTCAAAAGCACACAAGTATGTAGAATCTAGACAAAAGAGAAATTTCGGAAAGACACAAGCTATAAATAAAATGATACAGCAATGAAGCTTGCGTGGATGAATGGAAAAGTTCCCTGTGTTTTTGTTTTTATTTCGCGCCCTTAAAATGATTCAATGCTCTTGAAATTTACAGGGCAAGGGTAGTACATGTTGAATTTCAGGTGAATGGATTAAAAAAAATATTTATCGACTAGTTTTCGAATTACAGCTTCCTTAGCAAATACGTTACTATTTTGAGTAAAATGAGCATATTTATTACATTACTTATTATTCCATAAACCGCAATCGAATAAAGCAAATGGAATGAAATTTTCATGGGAAGTAGTCCTATGCCACAGGTATGAAATATGCTAAAAACAGCGTTTGAATCGGTCCGGCAAACACAGTTCTCGACGACTAAACAGGAAGTAAGGCGAACTGTTTATTTTTTTAATGAAAATATTCAACCCATTTTTTTTCGAAAACGCTCTCATACAATTTTTTTAAACTTTGCAGTCTTGAAGGCCTACATTTAGACTACAAGAGACACTAGGTCGTTTTAAAAGTTTAGGTCTAGATTTCGAGAAAATTGCTGATATGTAAAACACATGACGTCAACGCTGTGTTGCTATGGTAACACCGATGTCAAACAAACCTACATTTTTGGAAAGTTTATTCTATTTCTAGTAAATGGGTGAAGTGGCTAGCCCGACCGTGCTCTGACAGTGGAGTAGCAGCCGTTCAAAGTGGAAATGGTGCGTCCCTGGAAAATCCAGGCGAGCCACCTTAAATCAGGGTAAGAATATATTCCATTAGGAAATGTCACTGTAGTCCATGTACTTCCGTCATGACTATATTTTATGGTGTTGTTGTTATATTCTGGAGTGAAGCAGATGTTGAAATGTTAAAAAAGTTATATACTGATTACCATAAAAAAAACATGGTGCTACAAAAAAGCATATAAGCACTTTAAAAGGGTTAATGCAGGCTTAGACTTAACATCAATTGGACTAACAAGCACTGGTGTTATTGTAGGAGCTATTACACTTAATCCAATTATTCTTGGTACTATTTCAGGTGCTGGATTGGTTCTCCAAGGGCTTCTAAAAACAAAGAATTATAGTAGGAAAATAGAAATGTGTAAATTCGCATTCACGAGTTATCAAAAGATGCTAAATAAAATAAGAACGTATTTGAGAGGGGAGGAGTACGATATGGAACAGTTTTTATTAGAGTTGAACTGGTTGGATGATCAAATAACAGACTTATGTCCATTAGTTGACTGTCATAAGGTTAAATACGATAAAATGTTTATCCTAAACTAAAGCAATATCCTTCTTAACCTTCTTCATAAAAATATATTTATTAGTATTCATACAGAACCACTCATTTATTTCACAAACTCTTTTCCATAATATTTCATATCGTTGAAGAGTCTTCTTACCTATAGACCGCATACATTTATTCATATTAGTTTTATAATTTGGATTCCGACATTCATAAAACCTCAATTGAAATATCTTATAAAATAGATAATCAAAAATTGGATATCGTCTTATAGGTTGATCTAATTTACTCATAGCGTTATCTATTTGTTTAAAGGTATAAAGGATTTTCTCACGTTCTGGAAACTCTAGAACGAACTTTGTTATAATATAATCATATATATGATATTTACGGTGATAAATAGATTTTCTCCTTATTCTATACCTATTCTCATAAAAATCAATATATTCATGGGCTATACTATATCTATCAACTTTACCACATCTTGCAATAGATAGAATACCATTACATTTAGGAGTCTTAAATTCTATACATAAACCCTTATAATTTTTATGATAATTCATAATAATAATATCTGGTTGCCCCTTCATATATCCTTTATTATAAGAATTGATTCGTTTAGTTGAACTATCTTGTAATTCACCCACTCCGGCAGTTATTAAAGCATTAGGGTAAAATCGTCTAATATATTTGACAACTCTCGTATGTAAATCATACTCATCTTCTATCTTAAATGTTAATGTATTAGGATTGTCAAACATTCTATAATATCCGTACTTTCTGATAGATGGCAATACATTAGACGTTACCCATCTTTTGAATCTCTTAGCTGAATCCAACTTGGAACTCATAATGAGAGAATATAAGCCTGATTCTTTTATAAACATTGTATGTGGTTGTACATTTTCAAGGGGGGCCTGAAACAGGACCCCCCTTAGTTTTCCATATTCTATCTTATCTTCTTCATCTACATGACGCATTATTGCATGTTTAGTGTTTTCATAGCCTAATGCTAATGCAATATCTTTTCCTTTGAGATAGACATTCTGCTTAATATCTATATATGCATCGATAGACACATCAAGTTCTGAGTTCTCAAATTTCTTAATAGACATCTCTTACAGTAGTATAGTCGGTAGTAAAATTATACCACTTTTTCTTGCACAAGAAAACTCAAAAAGTGAATTCGGAAATCCACTTTTTGAGTTTTCTTGCACAACAAAAAGTTGTATAATTTTACTACCGACTATACTACTAGGAGGGGTATTAAGAGTCATCCAAAGTGTCACTAGACATTCTTACACATAAAAATCCAAACTTGAAGTATATGTTAAAGGAATGATTACTATATATTTATATCGAAGAGAGAATGGCGAGTTCAAAGCTTTTCAATGTAGGCGATGTGGTCGAAGCATTCGAAAAGGCCAAAGAAGATGGACAATCTCATGGATCCGTTGTATCATTCGACTGGACCCAGCCTAGAAACGGACCTAACGGATGCAAGTATGTTTCCGTATTCTTTGATATTGGCGATGGACCTCAGCCGGCGGTCTTTCGGTTCGAAGGGGAAAAGCACGTGGGAAAGATAGCACCACACAACGAACAAGATGCAGGCAAGAAACGGGATAGACATCCTTGCCTCCAGTTCCAAAAGTGGAATGCCATCATACCTATGGAGGCAGATGGAATCACAATTAAGCAAAATGACAAGGGAGAATTGGACCTTCCTGCAGATGAAAAGTTGAGTCCTACGTTCAAATTAGTAGAATACCTTGATGAGGCCTTTGAAAGTGAAATAAGCAAATTAATCGAAAACGAGAAGGTCTGTATGCGCAATCCACGGAAACGCAGTCCACACGACGCCATCATTGTTCCCAATACCAAGGTGGTTTCAATGGTACAAAGGTTCATTTCCACAAATTCTACTACCAATGCTGGTTGTTGCTTGCCCAATCCTATAATGAGGATGAGAATGAAGTGCGACTACAAGACTGGAACACCTAACGGTCAATTCTTTGACAAAAGTAAGTCGTACTCCGATGGGGACAACACTAAGTACGAACCTCTCGTCGACGAGAACTCTAGCGGTCTTAACATCGACAACATAAGCAAACTCATTCTACCAGGTTCTATTCACGATGGTATTTGCAACGCCTCAAGTATTTGTGCAAGTAGTATGGGACTTTCGTACCCACTAGATGTTGAGATCGACATAGTACGACAACCATCGAAGAAGAATAGATATGATCAACAAGACGTTTATGCCGCCAATACTAAGCATAGTGCCAGTGTGGACGCAGCCGCAGAAGATGAGTGAACGTAGGTAATGAAAAAAAAAAAGAAGAATGAAGAAAGTCGTTGTGACCCTCTTCATTCTTCTTTTTTTTTCTTTTCTATGTCCAAATTGTCACTAGACACCTAAAAAAATCCAAACTTGAGTATCTATTAGAGATATGATTACTATACTGTATATCGATCTCTTCCACTATGGACTATATATCGTGCCTCCCCATGGAAATTCTGACTAAGATCGTAGAGCATGCAGGTCCTACGTCATTCGCAAGCATCTCAAGGACATCGAAACACCTAAACGGTGCCGCATCTCTTGCGCGCTACGAAAACGTAGATCAAGAGTTCCGCACGCGAGTTCTCACTTTCGGTCTTAGGTCTACTCACGACGACGACGATCGAAACAAAATGGCTAAGACTTTCGGCATTTCCGCAAGCTACATCGACAATGGCTTTCCTCTCATCTACGCCAGTGAACATGGTAATCTTAACGTCATTAAGTGGCTCATCAAGAACTTACGGTTCGATGGAATGGATGGACAAATTGACCACATTCTATGTGCTGCCTGTAAGGATGGTCGTCTTGATATCGCTAAGTGGCTCACTAAGCACTTCCAGTTCACCAAAGAGGATAAAGCCGTCGCGTTCACTATACTAGATGCCAGTATGAATGGTCATCTTAACGTCATTAAGTGGCTCATTCAACGTTTTAAGATAACCATAGAGTATGAATACGTTCATCATGCTCTACTATGTGCTTGTAGCAATGATCATCTTGATACCGCTAGGTGGCTCGTTAAGTGGCTCATTAAGAATGCCCATCTCACCCTAGAGGACGAAAATAACCTACTAAATTACTATGTGAATGCTTATGCTGCCATATAGGAATCCGATTGAATCCAACTGCACCTAAAAATCCAAAACTTGAGTATCTGTTAAAGGAATGATTAGTATACTGTATATTACCACTAAATGGTATTAGTATATATTCTTTATTCCACAATACTAGCTTACGTTATCATCTTAGTACGCATTAATACCATACAGATCGAACATGTCGAAGAAGAACTCGAATGTAGACGCCGCAATAACTTGTGATTGGTTGATGAGAGGGAAGGACTCGAAATGCCCAAAGCAGATTTCGAAGACGTCGAAGTTCTGTGCCCAGCACAACTTCCAGATCTCAAAAGGCTGTGACCCATTCATACCATGCTCGAAGTGCGGTAAAGGATGTCGTACTAGTTACGGGCTTTGCTCAAGATGCGACCGTCTTGCCATCAAGATGAAGTGTCCCGGTGTCTATGTAAAACGCGCTAAGAAGTCCAGCAAGATGCTAGAGGATCCAAGAAAGGAGGAACTTGCAGAACCAAACGTGGTGGAACCGGAGGAGCCTGCTGAGGTAGCATTGACCGTGGAACCAAGAGTGCTGGAACCAGAGGAAGGTCTCGGAGAGTCTCTCACCCATGCGCTCAACAAGGTGTTGGCTGCCTTGAGGAGCGAGAAGGACGATTAGGAATAGCCACGAAAAAAAAAAAAAGAATGAAGAAAGTCGTTGCGTGACCCTCTTCATTCTTTTTTTCTTTTTTTTTTTTTTCTATTTAAACATATAAACATCTATAGTTGTATCATGGACGAGCTAGTCAGATTGTTTGGTCCTGGAATTCGTAGAAGCCTGAATATCAAACCACAAGTGGAACATATTAACACCAGTGAAACATGTCCTGATTGTCTCTGCCCCTTGGAAATACAAGGAACTGAATTCGTGTGTCCCACATGTGGTCTTGTTTCCGAGGTTGAACCATGTGAAGAAACGAAGGTCGAAATCATTACTACTCGACTGCGTATAGTAGGTCCGGACGGATTTCAGTATCAAAGTGATCTAGACCGCGCAAAACCAAAGCAAAGCGATAACACGGAACTACAACGACAAACGCTCCTACAAGAACTACGAGCATACAACGCTGTTTACAAACAAAGTTATGACCTATCGTTCCCTATGAACGCGTTAGGAATCGTAGCCGACGCATTCACCCAAGTAATGAAAGTTCATCCCAAGCGTAGCGATGCTAAGAGAAATATTTTAGCTTCTCTACTCTACCATGCATGCATACAATGTGGATTCGTCCGATCTAAAGGTGAGGTTGCTCGCTTCATGCAACTAAGCAACAAAGGCATCTGTATCGGAGAGGTCTTTATACGTTCTCTGTACAACGACGATAAGATTGATGTAGACTTGGATGTCGAGCGCATAGTTCCTCACATTGCAACGACTTTCCTTAAACTCGATCCTCAAGGAGTGCCTATAGACGTTCAACAAATAGTCCACGAGGTTGTTACTACAGCGATAGAAAACAATATAGGCAGATCGGTAATTAAGACGAAAGTTGTTGGAGCAAGTTACGAGGTGCTACGTCGTTTAGGATCATCTATGTCTCTTAACGAGGTCATTGGGCGATGTGACGTATTTGGAAATTCAGTCAAGCGTTTTGTCAAGAAGTTGTCTTCTTACCATTCCTACTTCGAACCAATCTACACTAAGCATGGGCTAACTAGCAGTAGGACTTAGCGAAGTGGAAGTGAGAGACATGTTCGTTTCTTTCATAGGAAACGTCGATTCTTACCCCACTAAGCTGCCGAGTTTTTCTCGCATTTCCTTTTGCACTTCTTGCTTGAGTTCGGCTCGAACCCGATCCGGACTTTTTTCACCTATGGAAGTCTCACGACGAATTTCAGATCTCATGATCTCATACTTATTAGCTTCGTTCAGAATGAGACTGTATTCAGAGTCGGATATGTTTTCATCGCGTAAGGCCTTCGATACTAGATCGCGAATCGTATTGATTTTCGCCTTTGCCAACATAGTTGTCCTTTCATGCTTAGAAACCTTCATTCCTAACTTCTTAGCTCCAAGGGTCGTAGATGCTGAAATTAATCCACATAGCCCACCAATAACTCCAAGTGGTAGACCAATCACTATTCCAACCCCAGTCAACGCTGCGCCCAATCCAGATCCAGATAAGATCAAAGATAGACCACCAGTTACCACTGCGATTCCATGATCTATTCCTTGAGAACGTGCATATTTCTTGCGTACACCTTCGTAGTGTCTTTCTTGAACTTCAATGTCCGAAAGCGTGTCTCGGATCGTTTGCAGTCTAAAGTTCTTTCCAGTGTCGTTAGCGATCTGCGGATAGATACTTGGTGCTGATGGAAACGGTTGAATCGAATCGCCTTCCATTGTACGTTATACATATAACTTACTCAAGCTTCAACACGTACAGTATGGGTCGACCCTGGAAGTCTATCAGATTGCCTTTCTCATCGAGAATTGTCAGACGAAGACTGCTTTGTATCGTACCTAGAGCTTTGACATCTAGAGGTTGTAGTGAGGCATACGTCGTTTTCACAAATCTATCGCCTCGGATATGTATTCTACTTAGGACTTTAGATTGCTTTCCATCTTGAATCGAGAATCTGGAATCCACCACGTCGCAGCAGATATACGCTATGTCGATTTCATCTTGGATGGACACTTCGTGCGAACCTACTTTTAGTCGCTTAGCAATCCCATCTTTATTAATACCCATCAGTTTGCAGAGGTTTCCACTAAGTAGGATCGATTGCTTGACTTCTAGGTTCCAAGCCCTCCTATGATGGGGTTTCTCGATTTTTATGATGTTAGCACTAACTGCAGGCGCAAAGAATTGTCGAAGGCTCGCCATAGTGTGGTTTCCCTTAGGAACTTCGTACGGAAACCCTAGACCTTCGGTAGACCACCAGAAGGTAGCATTCTCTGCTAGGTTCCACCAACTATTCTCAATAGTGACCTCGACTAGTGAAACGTTCTGTATGAGAATAGGGTTGTCGAAGTAGACAGTATGGTCGGCCAATGTTGTGGTGATATATAAGAGAACCATCTTATATGTTGAAGGTATAACTATATATACGTATAGCTTCAACATGACAGACGCATGGCGACAGTTCAAGTACCTATTTCCTAATGCCGTACTTAGTTGGTTCGAATCTACTTCCGATAATGTTAATTTCATTGATCGGGGAATGTCTCATCGCGTGTTCACGGAGGAAGGTCCTCCTACTAAGACGGGAGGTGGTAAATTGATGGGGTGGCTCGGTCGCACTGGTAAGGCTCTAGATGTAGCACTTGGTGGTAAGTCAGTTTACGAGAGCGTAATATTCGCACGGGAACACGAAGGTCTTTCCAAACACAATTGGATAGAAGAAAACGATAAGATCGCAACTTTGAATGCCAATCTGTTGGTGAAGTTCAAGAAAAGATATCCACATGCAGATCTTCACAAGTTCTATGCCTCTAAGGAAGTGAATGGTCCAGGCAAATATTCGACGAGTATTTGGTTTCGAGATGGAGATTCTAGCTATGTCGTTTACGGCGATGATGTCTCAAAGTTACCTACTACGATTCAAAAACGCATCGATAAGGCGTTGTGGGATGTGCATAGAGGTTTCCCATCTACGTTGACCCTAGATAGGAGTGCGAAATATCCCATTACAGCAGTTCCTTCTACTGAACCGGCACAAGATATTGATCTCACTAATCTATGGATATATGTCACCCCAAAGGATAATTTCAAAGTAGGCGTTCCAAATATATTCAGGGAGATCGTTGTAAAGCATACGACAGAAAGAGAGTCTCGTAGATGGTTACAGGGTCCAGATTTCAACTATTGGCCTCAACAATTGAATTTCGCAACGTGGTGTGCAACTTCCGGATGTGGAGTATCGTTGTTTGACCCCATTTTCAAAACGTATCCACCAGTCGTTCAAGGGTTCCTACGATTCCATGTTTATTTCACGATACGAAGAATTCTACATGAACTTGGTGGTGCTCATGGAGTTCCTTTACCTGGTAACTCTAACTTCAAGCAAAGGGATAACTCCTATAACGAATCAGCTCTTGAGAAATTGTGCATCGAGTTTGGTTTATCTCGAACACCAGACTTTCGGTGGGATGGCTTAGGAGACGTCTACGTAAACTCTCATGGAAGAATGGTGAACTATACTGAGAAGTACGCACATAATACTTCGTACTCTGCGAAGTGGCCTGGTGGTGACTTTAAGTTTCCTGAGGAGAGTCATACGGACCATCAGTTTTCTTTATCGTACATTAGCAATAACAACGGTAAACAATACAATTGGTTTACGCCACCAATCGGAAAGGGTTTGACAGATGTTGGATTGGGTAGGTTGAATAGATCTGTCGAGGCTTTTGGATATTGCATACTTGGTGCACAAGCAGATCTGAACGAATCCATCATAGGTAGCCATAACGTCAAAGAAAAGTTTAAGAGCTTAGTCGAAGGCGCCATTCTCGAAAACGATTTAGTGGTGAGCTACAAAAACTATTTTACTGCTATAACGAGGACGCGTAAGAGGCTCGATTTTGCAATAGCTAAAGACGTACGATTATTGCCAAGCGATCTAGTGTACTATCTTGGTAAGAAAGATGGCTATAGGAATCCAATCCCGAAAGCCACGAAAGATATGAGGCTAGGCATTAATAACGACATCAATGCAGAAGTCAAAGGACGCCCACCTCTTCCTATGGAAGGACCATCAGATAAGAAATTGGTGCAGCCTCTCGAGACGCACAAGAAACAAGTTCCTGTACCAAAGGCAAAGGCAAAGGCAAAGGCAAAGGCTGTCTCACAACATGAGATTAATCTCGCGGTGATATCCATTGCCGCAGCTGGAATCGCATGGACGTTGTTTCGTTAACGGCGTTTGTATTGCTCCACTACGAAGACCACTGCTGCTACGATTAACAACCAAAGGTTGTTTGCTAAGACTCCAACAACGTCAGCAGCCATACTGAATATGAAACTCGCAATTGGCCCAATCATCTTAGGTAGAATCTCTTCTAACTTTTTACCTATTGCTTTTAAGGTTTTGGCAGTTGTTTTAGCTGCTGCTTTGGCAGCCTCTCCAAATCCCGGTACTATCGCGGAAACTGCCTTCGTCAGATTGGAAACTATTACGCCGATCACAGTACTTACCGCAGCTACCACGCTAATTATACTGACCCCATACTTCTTAAAGATGATTCTTATACGATCCCTAAGTGGCATCCGTTCTACTATAGCTTCTTCTATTTGTTCTAGGACTGCTTGCTCCTCCGGTTCGGTCTTCATTTCATTAGTAGCGTTTTCTTTCTGAGTTTCGGTAGACGTAGGGTCTTTGAGTATTTCTTCATTTCGTTCGATCCTCTCACTCAATTGGTTTCGAGCTACTATGACTTCTTCTACCATTTCTTCCCTCGAAGGTCCTAAGACTCTTTTGAGACCTTTTCCCATCTTCTTATATAACTCACCTTTCGTGGTGGTCATAGGAATCTCTTTTTCTTTACTTCCATACTCTTTGATAGCGACTCTACCATCAGACAGGGTTGCAACCTCAAGCGTGCCTCGAATTCCCACATCGTGGTATTTTTCCCAGACAGTCTCGAATATATCCTGTCTCGCATTTTCCGATAAACCCTGTTTGAAGACTACGCCTCGATCGGTATACTTTGGGACTTTCTCTTCCTCCAGCCTCTCCAGGATTCTTTCATTTCTAGAAACGTTCGAGCCTTTCGAGTCGATGAGTTCGTCGAAGTAATCGTCATCTTCTCTAGAAAACGAGGTTTCCTGATCCTTTGGTCTAGCGCCTTCTTTGCTGTAGTCGCGTCTGGTTTTCATTGGGACCATTTCTCCTGACTCTTCTGGAAATGTTGCATCCCACTCCTCATCCACATTGATAGTATCATCGTCATCGTAGTCTCCACCTCCTTCAGCTTCACCAGGTCTTTCCTCTGCGGTATCAACGTCCATGTTAAACATAACTATATATATAGTTATATTCAACATGATCTCATCAAAGTTGGATCCCACACAAGTACGAAGAGAGCCTCATGCACTCAAGGCTCCGCGAGACTTGTATAGGAAAACTTTCACTCGATCATCTGCCAATCCAGGTGAGACTCTATACGTAGAAGTCCCAAAGCTAGCAGAAGATGTAGTACTAGTACCTGGTAGCTTAGCGCTATTGGGCGACATCGTACTATCTGGTGGACATGCGAATAACAGAGTCGTTTCGAATGTTGGACGCTGCTTGGTCATGCGTAGAATCTGTAGGATGGGAGCTGAAACAGTAGAAGACCTTGTCAGGCCAGACCTCCTACAAACGTACTCCGATGTATACCTATCTACGCAGGAGAGAGAGTCTAGAGTACAACAAGGCATTCAATCAGAGAACGTAAACAAGCTACGATCGAAAGCTGGTGATGCAAGTACTTCGTCTGCTGCAGACAACGCGCTCCTAGCTGCATGTGGTTCCAAGTATAGGATTCCATTAGATGTTGACATTCTGACACAACATGGAGTTCTATATCCATATGCCTTAGAAAATACTATTACATTCGAGTTGACTCTAGCGCCTGCCAACGAGGTAGTAATTGGATCGGATACGACGAAGATAGGTACGTACCAACTTGCCAACATCCAACTAGAATACGAAGCAATCAGGGATGGAACGCTGGCTAGTAGTGCACTTCACAAATACGAAATAGGTACTGCATTCCTATACAACTACGCTGTTCACTTCAAGACAGTAGATATCGCTAAAACGTCCGATACTTTGATATCTCAAAACGTTAATGTTCCACGACGATCCTTTGCTGGACTACTTCTACTATTCATAGATCCACCTACCATTGGCACGCGAGATAGTGAAGCATTCTCGAATCCAGATATCTTGAAGGTAGAAGTAGATGTCAACGGGATTCCCAACAGACTCTTTCCAAGCGGCATGCTTCCCCTAGATTTCTGGGAGGCTGCAAGAAGCTGGTTTGGTACACCCAATACTTCTATGACTCCAAAGAAGTTCTTTGAAAATAGATTCGCTATACTAATCGATTGTCGCACAGCAAAAGATTCCACCGTTCATGGTGATGGCTTGGCACAAACCGGCAGTGGAAAGGACATCGACATTCGCATACATAGAACTGCGAAGGGAAGTGGAAATGTGAAAATGCACATCTATGTCCTTGCAGATGCTCAGGTCACGATATTGAACAGATCTCTGCAGAGTATATTATACTGATGGATTCTCTCGTAGAGCACGTACCATTCAACGCACTCATAGTCGGTCCAACGAATTGTGGGAAGACTGCGTTTCTCATAGAACAACTTCGTGGATCATTTCGTGGTAAGTTCGATTACATAGTACTGATTTGTCCTACGTATGCCCACAACAAAACTTATCGTGGATTCGCAAATCGAGATCCTCGTTTCTTCGTCATATCACCACCGCAGGATGCCATCGATGCTACTTTGAGTATTTGCGCAACATTTTGGTCAGGTACCAATACTCTATTGATTCTCGATGATTGCGCCGCATCGAAGGACGTCAAGAAACGAACTGAAAAGCTAGTGGACTTAGCCTTTTCTGCACGACACATAGGGCTTTCCATTTGGGTGCTGTCCCAACAACTAACGAGCATATGTAAACCCTTCCGCGAGAACGTAGCTATCGTAGTAGCATTTCATACAGCATCGGTCGTAGATGGTAAAAAGATATTTGAGGATTATGGAGGCTCGCAAGAATGCAAAGAGTTACGAACGATACTTGGATCCCATAAGTTCGCTCGCATGTGCTTCTGTCTCCGCCATCCTTTCGAGGTAGTGTTAGAGCTCCCAGCACCTACAACATATTATCATGGATAAAGAAATACTCGAGATATTCGGTGAGGATGTAACAGGCCCACCACCAACCAACCTAGACGTCGTGTCAGACAATCGCGAATCACTTTCGATCTTAGCTGCAACAGGCGTAACGAAAGAATACCTAGGTAAGAACTTTTCTCTAGGAGACATCTCTAGACTTCCTGAGAAAGAAATAGACAAGTTGTATAGGAGGTATCAGGCCGTCCTAGCTCAGCAAGTAACGAAAGGCTTAGTCGCCTAGTTGCCTACCTAGTACCAATAGATTCTCAGGAAGCACTGATCAAGGACCTACAAGAAGACCCTCTAGTCCGCAATGAAATCAGTGCTGCGACTGGCCTACTATCGCTCAAAGCAGGTCGCCTTGTAGCTCTAGCTAGCGTCCTATTCCACATATCTGGTCACGTAGTCGTTCCTGGAACAACTGTTGAACCTCCACATATACCTACTATATCGAATCAAGATGGAAGGACAGACGGATCAGATAACTGCGAATTCTCCGACGACTGCACCAACTAAGGTAAAAAACCCAAAGCGCGTTGCAGCCGGAAAGGCACTAGCATTAAGCAACAAGCTCGCTAGAGAAGCTCAGAAGAGAGAGTTGACGCGCGAAAGCGAATCATGCAAAGAAGTCGACGTAGAGAAAGGTCGGGTCGAAAACCTGACTATCCTCGCAGTCATCGGTACTGGCGCTACATTGTTTGGCACGTACTTTGCGTACAAGAAGTATGTAGATGGTAACACGCGAGCTGCCGCCGTTAGCACGACACAACCTGCAGCTCCGGCAAAGCCAACGGCACTAGACATGGAGTAACACTTAAAGACTCGAGACCATACTTATATATGTCGAGATGGAAAAGGAATTGATGAAGACGGTAACCGATGCATCTATAATTGTTGGACTCGCTTCTGGTATTGGGTGGATCGTAAAAAAGACTACCAAGGAATCTATGCTTAGCGATCCTTCTTCTTCCCTAGTGAATTACGCAAAGTGGACTGCCGTGATACTTGGTAGCTTATACGCAAAGCAATATCTTGAGAAGAAAAAGCTCATACCGTAATGGCAGCAGCAATTGGAATGGCCGTTTTCGGGGCTATCTTGAATGCAACGGCATTTACTGGTGGTGGTATACTAGCTAGAATGATTGGAAAGGGTGATATGGATGCAGAACGAGAGAGACACGATAGGGCCACCGAAAAACTAGCACGTGAAATGAAAGCGTATAGAATCAAACGTCAAAGAGGATACGACTATGCACAAGAGCAGGAAGGTCTTGAACGCAACGCACGCAACGATCAAAGAGATACCAACGAAGCCTTAGTGCGATCCGATAAGTTACGTAAAGAGCTAAAACGGCTCAAAGAGATGAAAGAACCCCGCTTATCTGACTACTACCAACCCTCAAACAATCAGAAGACTGGTGAGTTGCTCTACGTTGGTGGTGGAATGCTAGGCGTTGGATACGCTATTAGTAAATGGCTATAGAAACGTACTAGGTACTACTACTAAGCTACTACTAAGCTACTACTAAGCTATTAGTAAGCTACTAGTAAGCTACTAGTAAGCTACTAGTAAGCTACTACTAAGTTACTAGTAAGCTACTTAAGCTACTACTAAGCTACTTAAGCTACTACTAAGCTACTTAAGCTACTACTAAGCTACTACTAAGCTACTACTAAGCTACTTAAGCTACTACTAAGCTACTACTAGGTTACTACTAAAAAAAAAAAAAAAGGAAAAAAGAAAGGAATGAGGCCTGGTTCTTATTCCTTCCTTTTTTTTTTTTTTTTTTTTTTCATCTGTTGAAGGTTATAATGTATAGATGTATGATGGATTCTAAACTTGCGAATATCTTCTATGGTCCTATGGGCTATTGGAAAGGTCACTCTGCAATTGGTAAGCTATCGGTAGCAGCGAAAGCCTCAGAAGACGTAGCTAGGAGTTGGTTGGAAAAGCAATCTATGTGGCAAATATATCTACCACCACCAAAACACATTCCACGACCGCATTGGACTGTATCAAAACCAAATGAAGTCCACCAAGCTGATTTGATATTTCTACCACACGATCGACCTGGGCGTGGACGGAAGCTATACAAGTACGCATTGGTAGTAATCGACGTAGCTTCTCGATACAAAGAAGCCGAACCTTTGGCATCTAAAGATAGTGGTGAAGTTTCTGCGGCATTCGAACGAATCTATAAACGTAGTCCACTAGAATGGCCAAAGACGTTGCAAGTAGATCCTGGTAGAGAATTCATGGGACGCATGTCTGAAACGCTAGAACTACATGGTACGAAAGTTCAACGAGGTGAGGCTGGTAATCATAGAGCGCAAGGCTTCGTCGAACGAGCAAATAGAACTCTAGCCGAGAGATTGTTTGGGTATCAGTATGCACAAGAGATGGTACTTACTTCGGAAGGATCAGATGAGCGTAGTAGAGAATGGGTAGTTCGTTTACCAATGGTTATCAAAGCCCTGAACAGTGAGGTGACTCGACTTACAGGAAAGGAGCCTTCGAATTCTGTAGTGACGCAACAAGTAGATCTGAAGACTCCTACGTATTCGCGCACCGTTGGATTGAGAGAAGAGCGTCTACCATTCGACGTTCTAGTTCGATATCTTTACGCACCAGGAGAATTGGAAGGAGGTGAAAAACGTAGAGCTACTGATCCTGTGTGGAGTTTGCAGATATACACCATTTCGCGAAGTGTAGTATCTTCGGGACAGCCTGTGTTGTACTACCTTGCGAAGCGAGAAGGGGAGAAGAATGCACCCAAACGTGGATTCGTTCGTGAAGAGCTACAAGTCGTTCCTAGGGATACGGAACTACCACCAAAAGGAATTCTGTTTGTACCCAAGCGCTAGACAGCGTACTCTATTGGCTCGGTGTGGATTCCATCGGGAAGAACGCGTCTTTTGTCGTAGTAAGCCGATAGCCCAAGCTTCTGTTGTTCGTAGGTTGCCATACCTTCTGGTAATAGGCGGAAGCCTCGGTTCTTCGCCGTGTCGATACTACCCTGGAGGGCTGCTTCGAATCGTTCCCACGAAATGTCGTTGTGCCGTCTAGACATACCTTTGACGGAATACTTCTTGCTGCCACCCGTATCGACGTAGTAGGCTTTCGAGCATAGGGCAATGGCGCGCTGTCCTTCGAATTCGAGTTTGAAGAGTCCTGGGGTACGACTGCTCCACTTGTCCCAAGCTAGCCATTCCTTCCTTTCGGCTTCGAAATCCTCTCGTAGGTCTGATCTTACAACCTCATCGAGGCTATTTCCTGAGATGGCAATGTACGCACTGTCCGTGTCCATCTGTATATATTCGAAATCTTTGCGATCGATGTACTTGTCGAGGAAGTCGTAGTAGAACTCAAGCATACGCAGCTTTGCGAGCTGGTACACAGCGATACCTACTTGGAAAGGGCGTTTGATTCGGATCTGGTCCTTCCTACTCTCGAGTTCGTATGCCTCGCCAATCTCTTCCAGGTCTTCGAACCAAACACTTCGCAAGGCTTTGTCCACAATCTTCTCATCTTTTGTATAGGTGACCTTTGTTTGGCGTCCCAAGTCTTCGAGCAACTTTCCATAAGCGCTGTTTCCTAGCAGCTTGAACACATCTGCCAGCAAAGCCTCACCTTTGTCTTCATCTCCCATACGACGTGCCTCGGTGACCTGGTCTACGAACCAACCGAAGATTTCTTTGGGTTCGTATTCTATTGTACGGTAGACAGCAGTGATCACTGCGCCATGATCTACATACCAACGTAATAGAGGCTCATAGAGGAGCAACTTCTTTCCAGAGAGACTCCCAACTAGCTTTGTTTCCTCGCTGAGCTTTCTACCTGTCTTTGTGAGGTAGGCCAACATTTGTGGAGGAATTGCTTTCTTGGGGATTTTCTTGTTGTAGAAGAAGGGTGGCATCTCCTCAAATTTCTTCCACAATTTCTTTGGTATCTCAATGTCTACTTCTGCATATCCAAACCACGAACCATTTTGTAGACATTCGACAAATCCTTCGGCTTCTAGACCTGGCTCATCGTAGTGAATGACCTCTTCTTTTCCACAAGGCATTTCGAATTCCATCGTGGAAAGATATAGGGCGTTGGCATCATATCCAAGAATCTTGCGACACACCTTGGTTCCACCTTGGTGACTACGAATCTTAGTTTCTCCCGCTTCGTGGAGTCTGGTGAACACTATGCTTGGACCTCCCACGACAGCGTCTTTCAGCATGTGGTAGGCTTCCTTACTTGGAGCGTACATCTCAGCTCCCCTTTCTACACTACCTCGAAGCAGGAACTGTAGTGAGACTCCTGGAATGGACACTGCGTCTTTCAGCATGTCTACTCCTTTCTCGTGATAGAAATCTCGCATCTTTTCGAGTGCCTCTAGGAATGGAACTACGTCTAGGTTGTTGTAGTATCGTAGCCAGTCTGCAAAGGTTTCCATTCCTTTGTCGAGAAAGGTGCGCTTACAGTCTTCGAAGTCTGACCAAGATAGTAGGTGTTCTCTTTTCAACTTCGAACCCCACTCTGGATAGTCTGGTAATCCAACGTGATCCAACTTGTCAGGAGAGTCAAACCACTCATATGGGAAGAAACTCTTTTGCAACTCGCATCCATAGGCAGTGATCCAACGTTCGTAGGAAGTACCTGGTCCAAGGTAGTTCATCACATCGAGGAAACGGAAATCGGTAGTCAAGAGAAACATAGTGGTGTTGGCTTTCTTTGCCACCCGGACTTTTGTACAGGTGTCGGCAATGGTTCCTACGAAGTGCTCCCTGATCAGATTGAGATCGTACCTTCCAGAGTTGAATCCCAATACTGGAACTTGACCGATCCATTCGTCGATCTTCGCTTGTTGTCCCTTTGGTAGGGTGTCGAAGGAGAATTTGAGTGTATCTAGCCTGTACCATCTTGCCATAGCTACTTGGATTGTCTCTGCTCTTTGCTGGAGTTCTTCGACGAAGGCTTCGATGAGTTCTTTTGGATTGCGTCGACAGATGTGGGTTGGTGTTCGATCGTACGTGTCGGCAATTGATACTGATATTGGGACATGGACGTTTTCGATGGTCAATCGGTCCGTTGGTTGTCTTCCTTTCGTTGTATCGAGATAGGCTTCGAAATCGTAAACTATGAAGTGTGGGTAGACAGTTTGCGTTGGTGTGGGAACCGGTTTGTTCTTCTTCTTTGTGGAGCAGCCCCAAGCTTCCACTACTGTATAACCAGCTCCTTGTAGCTTTGCCGTTCTTTCGCAGGTCTTGAGATAGAGCCTCCTTTCCCTAGGGAAGCATTTCGGGCAGCCATGGAAATAGCATCCATGAAATTGGAAGATGGTTTTCGAAAGAGGTTCGTAGCCGTCGACCGGCGCTCCTTCGATCCAATGCTCTCCACCATGCCCACAAGCTGCATGATGAATGTGTTGCCCAATCCTTTCGGTTTCGCGTTCCAACCAGCATAGAGCGACTTTGCTGGCTGTGCTCTCTGGCCAGAAGGCTTTTTCGTATGCCGACTGAGGTGCCTTGATCACTTTTCCAGGGCAAACAATCTTCGTTTCTCCACGACTGCAACGATTTGCATGGCGTTGAAGACTGCACGCTTGTGTGAACCGTTGCTTACAATCGTTGCATACGTAGACACTCCCTAGCTTTTTGACGTCCTTGATATAGAAGGCATGTCCTTCGTATATCCCAATCGTCATCGTATGCTTGTAGTGAGCTGCATGTCGCATCAGATGCCAAGCGCCATCCTCCGTGGGTTCATACACCCGAATACCGATTCTAAAGTGCAACTCGACTTCCTCCAGCTGGTCTATGGAAGTTCTGGGAACGTCTTGTGTGGGTGCTGTCAGGCGATAGAAGTCCTGGGCAAGTTTTCGAGCTTTGACGCAACACCTATCTACTCTTGCTCCTTCATGCATGGCAAGGCAGCGCCAAAGACATAGATTGTCGCCATATCGATCAAGGGCAAGCATTCCTTTCTTATGGCGAAGCCATTGGGGCAGTGGACCTGTTCCCAACAAAAGCTGACGATCTATCACAACCTTGATATCTACGTAGATCCAACGCACGAAGGCCCATTGGGTATTTGGTCGATTGATGTTGTCGGGATTCAAACGAGCTGTCTCCTTGCTATTGATTCACTCTTCTGCATCTTCTAGGATGTTCACCCATGGAGAGCCGGGGACAGTCTTGGAGAATAGTATCACGCGTCCGTCATTGACATTGCGAATGCGATAGGTGTAGCTGTAGCGTAGGTAGAAGCTGGTGGTTACCTTTGCAACTAACTTTTCCATGATCCTAGGAGTCAAATCTCCTGCCACACCTTGGAAGAAGCGCCATCGAATAGTACGGCGGCCTATCTCCACTCCCTCGAGCATTCCATCTCTCTCATCGAGAATAGCACCTGCCTCTCGAGCTAGACTCCGTGGAAGTGGCTCACTACGCGGTCTCGCCATTCTCCCTTCGATATAACTATACATTACGATAGCTTTAACAGATACTCGAATTTGGATTTTTAGGTGTAAGGATGTTGCAGAGCAATCGATGTCGATATAACTATATGTAATCATATCTCTAATAGGATTATCAAGTTGGATTTTATGTACAAGAATGTCTAGTGACACTTTGGATGACCCTTAATACCCCTCCTAGTAGTATAGTCGGTAGTAAAATTATACAACTTTTTGTTGTGCAAGAAAACTCAAAAAGTGGATTTCCGAATTCACTTTTTGAGTTTTCTTGTGCAAGAAAAAGTGGTATAATTTTACTACCGACTATACTACTCTTACTATATGTATATATAATCATTTCAAAACATCATACCCCCCACCCAACGTAGTGATCTTTGCGTTGGAATGTTTGGGCGTGGTCAAAATGGGCGTGGTCAAAATGGGTGTGGTCATATTTCCTGGAATTTACCTCAAGTTTATTTTTTGGAATCACTGATTGGAATTTTGCGTTGGAACGTTTGGAATGTCTGGAATGTTTGGAATGTCTGGAATGTTGCATCGGATTTCGTGTTGGGACTTTGCGTTGGTTTTTGTGTTGAGGTTTTGCGTTCGTTTATGCGCTGGTTACCTCAACATCTATACTACTCCCGAAGCCATCACAATACTAGAGTAACTGTCCTTTCCAATTCTGAGCGCTGATAATGCTTTGCCGGGTTACTCTCAACACAGTCATATTAGAGTGACCCCAAGCGTGTCGTATCTTTCTCGTTATTAACCTTCAAGAGGTCACTAATATGAGCCTTCTAAATAACCGATTTTCCCCCATATCTTCGCTTCAGCAATTCCACTACGAGTTATAATTGGCGCCGGTGAGCGAGAACCCAGCAATTGTCGCTCTGGTCGGCTCCTCTAACAACCTCCGTAGATAAGCGAACGTATCTATCTCTGCCAATGCTTCGTTCTTGTCAATGGTGCTTTCAAAGCTGTCCCAAAACTCCTGTCAGTCTTGTAGTCTCCCAGTACACTTATGCGCCTTCAAACTGGGCAGTTTCGCCCTCACCCTGTTGGTCTGCGACTCACTTTGGCTTTGGGGCGCAGCCGGCGCCGATGCTATATTGAAGCTAATTTCCAACGCTGATGGCGAGGTACAAAATTCTTCCACTGCAAAAACGACCTCGTGGATCTTTTCCTTAAACGCCTCTGCCTCTTTTATTTCTGCCCCTAAATCGGCTCCCTCATCCGCGCTGAGTAAATCCAAAATGTGCTCATCTAAACTTGTTAGTACGTCTAGTTTCTTCGTTAATGTGGCCTTGTTTCTCATAAGCTTGGAGCACCTATTTTCTGGTTCAGCGACATCTTGCTCCGCTTGCTCCGCTAGTAATTCCTCGGTGCTCCCTAGAACTTACTCAACGTGATGTCTGTGCCCTCGTCTTTGCCTCTTTTTCTTATCCATTCTAGTTTTCAGGTCTTCAGTTAAATCTCCGGACTCCGGTCACAACTCTTCAATCACAATATGGCTTAATTCCTAGTCACAATCTTCGACACAATTTCGGATCAAATCTTCTATATTTCCATTCCAATTCACAATCCGGCTCGAAGGACCAGTTGTTACGGAATTATCGTCGACCCTATCCAATTCAGCAGCTCGGGCTCGATGAAGACTTCGCTGCGCTGGTTCGCAACACAACACTCGACAGAACTGTATTCGGACTCATTCCTTCTTGCTTTTGTTTCACGTAAGGCCAGATAAAAAAATACTTGTTTAGCGTCCACCCATTTCAATTTTTCCAGGTAGGGAGGGAGGTTTTTTTTTTTTCTATGTGAAGTTTATTTTGTCTTGACTAGACATTATTCACTCACCTCTTGTTCATGACCTCTTGTTGTAGAAACAAAATGGCGTCGATGTTAAAATATTTAATGCGCCGGCGCATATTTTAAGTGGTACATGCAGGGGTCTGGGTACAAGAATTGGTATTCGCGGGCGCGTTTACACTTTCTAAAGTTTTTTTATGAAAAATTAAAATAATTAAAAAATAATTAGAGGTTGGGGACATTTCTCAGGTCGGGCTAAACAAGTATTTTTTTTATCTGGCCTAATCTAATGCTCTCTAAATGCTTATCTTACTTAGGATTGCTAAACAATGGAACTTTAAAGTACCAACTTTCTTTCAAACCCCATACGTGAACACAACTAATTGAACGAATGCTGTGATAGATAAGTTTAGTCATTGATCATGCAAAACCACTTATAAACTCGACTATGGTATGCAAAAGACACATCCTGTTTAATATGCGACGTTTTTTGAATATCGATATTAATAATAACCTAATCAAATTTACCAAATTTGTTTTTATGATTAATTTTACAGAATACATATACGTACACTGATGAATGCGATGACTGATATAAACACTAACAAAGTTCACCCACGCTCCAAAAAATCTCACTTATAAATTGTCATACTTCAGAAATTAAACTACTTTATTCTTACTAATTTTCGCGAGTGCTTAATTTCGCGAAAATTCGGAGCTGTATTTCACGAGTATTAATTTTCGCGATTCCAGGAAAAAGTGAACAAAGGTGTAAAACTTTAATTTCGCAAATTTTGCCATTGCTTTAATCTCCCAAATCCTGATCTGAGGGCTCCGTTTACTGATACTTACGTTTACTAGCTGAAGATAACATTAAATCAGAGGAAGAGTGCTAGTCGAAAACAAGTCCAGAAAGATATATTTTCAAGGACAGAAAGTGACCGTTTTAGTTCAGAACAATTACCAGCAATCCCGTGACCCCACCATTTAAAATTCATGTATTGTTTTCTTATATAATATGGTATTAAATTTCGCGTGTTTAATTTTCGCGCTCTTTTTTTCGCGAGTATTGATTTTCGCGATTTTTTCCCAAACGCGAAAATTAGTACTCGCGAAAATTAGTAAGAATAAGGTATACTTTAATTTCTAATGATACGAACGTTTTGTGCTTATATTCAATTAAATACGTTAATGTTACGGCTGGGGAAAGGCCCGGTGGGAGCTATACGTGTATACGTATGGTTTTTGACAGGGTCGTAATTTTTTAGAAGAGCCTCAGGACGGTTTGAGTTATTCACGGTCCCTTGCCGCTGCAAACGTAGAGTCCGTTTATCTGTCGATGATTCGAGTGGCGAGTGAAGCGTTACGTCTCGCGCGTATCATATCAGGCGCTAGCCTGGTCTGGAATTATATCTTTTTTCCATTTTTACTGGAACAGTGTGTGTTTTCGTTGTTTCTAGTCTGGAACAGGGTACCTTTTTGTCATTTTGTCTGGAACAGGGTCGCAAAAATACAATTTCTTAGTCTGGAACAGGGTAAGGGGTTCGAGGGCTCAGCGGCACATAGCCTTTAGATCCGGCGAAGCCGGAAGCGCAAGCCGGATTTGTTTCGTCCTCACACCCATACTCGGTCCTCTCTTACCACAGGAACAACAACAACAAATTATTTTATTTACACTCTTATATATATACATGTAATATTAGCAAAAGTACTATAAATGAAGAGAGTGTCAGGATACCTGAAGTAGCTGAAGAACTAATCGAGTCAGGTACCCTGGGGATAAATTATTTACACATTTCAAGTACGGTCGAGGGACAAAGACATAAGTTTACATAAATATATATATATACAATATGGAAAAAAGAAAGAAGAAGAAAAGAAAAAAACAGACACACACTAACGCACTAACTATAAAAATATGACTACAATACAAGAAACTATTATACAAAAAACTATTACGGGTGAGAAGACTAATAGCAATCTTTGACATAACGTTTTAAGGAAGATTTAAAGGCTTTTTTAGAGGTACATGTATGTGCTTTAAATTGATCAGGAATGGAATTCCATAATTTTGGGCCACAAAATCTAAGACTAAACTTGCCATAATTAGTGCGGATTATTGGGATGTAGAAAGAAGACTTAGAAGCTAATCTTGTGTTGTGATTATGGACATTTGAAATTGGTACAAAGAAATCATTAAAGGCAGTTGGAACATTAGAATTATGAAGCCCAGTTTCACATCTTTTTCGATTTTTTCGATTATAATTAGGAGTTGTCCGCGGGGAAGGCTACGCGACACACCCCCATCCTAATTTTAGGGAGTACCCCCCCCCCCCCCTTATTTTTAGCTTGTTAAGCAATCAATTCCCCGGGTGGGCCGTTTCTTATACTAGGACTCCAAACAACGTTCTTGTATTTTTTTGTCTACTTTATTATGTCGATGGAATCATGTAAAAACTGTAGGCAGAAATTATCAAGACTTAGAAACTAATATTACAACATGAATTACTTAACTAACAATTGAACTACAAAGGCTGCTCCGCATGACTGACAATAAGCCTAAATTATACATGGCATACATAGAAATAGAATATTACAATGGGATCACATAAACGGAATATATAACTAAACCTCTTTCCCCGCTAGAATGTCCTGACCATAACGAAAATCGAAAAACCGGTCCATAAACTACATCCTGACTTATTACTGAGTACACACGATCACGAATTGACCGCACGTGACGCTAATGTAACGCTACGGCGTTAATTATAACCTAATTCATAACTAGATTACTTACAGTAAATATTAGCTAAACGACCCTAGCCAGAATGTTTGTTTGGGTCAAATTTAAAACTAAAACATTGAAAACGTAGTTTCCAAGTTGCGTTTCTGCATGCAAGACCAGTTGGCGCATATTGAGGTATTTTCTGGTGCTGTCACATTCACACTTTTTCTTCACATTTCACAAAAATGTCGTACAGCTCGTTTCTTTTCAACCTCATGACCAGGGTCTTCTCGTTCAAATCCAAGATGGCGGCTACTCCGAGAGAAGACCCTGGTAAAGGCTGAATCACGTGACCATAAATCACGTGATGTGGGCATCAAATATGGCGGCCAAGCTAAATATGAAAATGTTCAACACGTGCCTACAAACCATAGGTATCCCAATCCGGAGTGAGAAAGATGCGATTAACGGTATTTCCACGCGGCGTACGATGTCGTGAAACTTGGATAAAGAAACAGTGGAAGGTATCACAATGCTACCAGGATGTTAAATCTGAGCTAGAAGAGAATACTAAAGAGCCATTCATTTTCCGTTAGCGTTGAAGTGAAGCGATCGATAACACATGCTCAGGTTAAATGGCTTCTCCTGGTTTTCCCACTGATGAAACTTACCAGAAAACTACCCAGTAATGCATTTCATCTATTGCTCTACCTACACAACGTGTTTTAAGGTTATTTAAAATCGTTTTTATTGATAAAATTTGAGAAAATTAAACTATATACGAATCATCTCCGTGCTCAGCCCGTTTGGCCAATATTTGTTAGAACAACCTTTGCGACGTAACCGAAGAGCCAATCAGAATACGTCATAGTTCGGCCTTTACCAGGGTCTTCTCTCGGAGAAGCGGCTAACCTGTACAGGATGCGCCGACCTCTGATTGGCCAAGAATACAATATATTAGCAGTGGCCGCTAGACGACTGGGAACTAACTTACATGGTTATAAAATTTAAAATTTGCCGGACCTTGCGACGATGGTTGTTTAGTGTAGTGGATGCGACGTCTGCTTTACGAGCAGGAAAGCGGGGTTTTGAGTCTGTCCAGAAAAGCTTTCAATTTTTTTTTCTTCCCCATTTTCTTCACGTCCTTTACCTGTGAACCATAGCCACAAAGGCCATAAAACCTCGTCTTTACCTGGAAACTTGGTTACTGACCGGTTAGGGTTCTGTTATGGTTCAGGGTAGGGTTTTAGTATATATTGTCAGAGGTCGGAGCATTCTTGTATTTAGCCGCATGATTCTCTCGGAGTAGCCGCCATCTTGGATCTGAAGACCCTGGTCACGAGGTTGGTTTCTTTTCTTTTTTTTCAAGACTTCTTGAATTACACGTTCAGCAGGATCTTTCTGTGTACCGTAGAAATGTGACCGAGACGTGGATATTCCAAGTTCCTATGTGAAAGGCGTCCACCTGTAAATGAAATTGATTCTGTATGAAAAAGGCCTATGGAATATTAACACCATGATCAGAATTCAAACTGAATCTTACGCACTTCAAACTTCTTGAGATCCAAAGGCAACATTTCCTAGTATTATTTATTTTCACTGTACTCTTTACACTGGGAGCTATAATGAACAAATGTTTGTAAAGGTCGACGCATATTCTAGTAGATCCCTCTACTAGTTGGGAAATGTATTTTGCAATCCACAGTCTGATAACACACAGAGCGGTTTTCGATTGAGTGTCGAAAAACCAAAATAAGTACAGAGCCAATCACGGGAGCAAGTAAAACAACAATGAGCCATCACGAACTGAAGTGTAATTAGTGCGGATTGGTTTTACTTGAACCAATCATGAGGAAAAGTAAACGCCACCGTGGATAACTCGAGCGCTAAAACGATAATTGATTGCATGACGGAACAAAACAATGTTTGGTTTTAGTTTATAATAAAAAAAGCCAAACAAGCGCAAAACAAACACAGTCACTTATTACTTTGACACTCAATCAAAAACCACTAATAATACTGCAGAACATAATATTCCCTCTTCGTTAAAACTGCAAATCACCGCATGCTCTCTAATTTCCAATGGTAATCAACCAAACCAGAAAACGAGAATCTGACCAGTTGATGTAAAACGTACTGTTGCTGCGCACGATGAAGTGACCAATTTATTTCAATTCGAGTTGGTATGACATGTTTTCGGTGAACCATAGAACCAAATTTGGCTGCTGAATCGCATGATAATTAAAACTCCTTAGTAATGATCGACATAAATGATGTTACATACTGCGGTAAATCCATTCGACTATTGTTGCATTCAAAGTCAAAACTGAAAGTGTGCCTTACACGAGAAAGCTCGGTTCACTGTTTGTCTAGTTCCCAAGGGGATTTCACTGACTGGCATGGTTTCCTTGAGGTTGAGGATCTACAGAATAAACAAGCAATTAGTATCTTGTTTGTAAACATGATTGTTTGTCCATAGGCCTGAAAGTTAAAGTGCTGGAGCTAGCACTAGAGACCGGTGTCTGCTGATGCTAAAGAATTCAAACTTACACCAAGTGCTTGATCTAGGTATCTTATTTTAGATATAGTATATTAAAAGAAAATTCGATTTACTAGTTTGTTCTTTGATTTAACTTAAAATCTGCAAATCATTGTCTCTTCTTTTAACGGATAGACTTCTTTAAATCATTTTTTATGGTTCATGGATAGCTAAAATATAGACACGCGTTTTCTTCTAACATCCGCTATCAGTTATCTCACTACCTTGGTAATTTCTGTCAAATCATAGATTGAAATTGCCTTTATCCTTCCAGATAAAAACGGACTCGAAGGAGAGGAAAGTCTTCTTTACCACAGTATAGTTTTACCAAGAGACCAGGGCAAGACAACAAAGATTGAAGTATAGGGTTGATCGGGTCGGCGTGTTAGTTGAGTTTTGTAAGAGGGGAATACGAACAACTCGGAGCAAGATAAAGATTCTAATAAACTCAACTTACCTGTTGTATTGCGTTGGAGAGTAGAACTCGGGCATGAGATTTACTTCTGCCATCCAAGCCTCCCGAGTTTTGTTCGGTTGTGACAAGTCTGTGCAGGTGTCGGTTGATTGTTTGCTTTGCCTGTACCTCTCTAGAAATGCAAACCTTTGTATCAGTTATTTATGACTTCAACAAATACTCTTTAAAAAATCCTGAAGCATGATGTGATTTCCCCCCGTAAATTAATAGCTTTGCTGAAGCATATGGTAAATGTGGTTCATCGTCATGAAACGTGTGACGTCCCGTACCCATACTCGAATTAATGGCAAACGCTCAGCAGTTTCTCTTGCTACATACGCAGTAGTCTTTACCCTGGGTGCCAGAGGTTCTACTGCGCTCTCTGAACCAAAGTTTAGGATCGACGAGATCCTAAACTTTGGCTTAGAGAGGGCAGTAGAACCTCCGGCACCCAGGATAAGTAGTCCTCTCCGCCATATCGGAACTGATTAATTTGCATATTTACAAAGGAATGAGCTTCATAATAATGTTTAGAAATAGTGTCCAAATACCTAAAATATATTTTGGTTTGTGTTTCCCAAGCATCAAGATGTTGAACGGGAGACGTTTTTCCTTACAGACCTACCAACCAATTCAGGCAATATTGGCTTTGAATGTTTTTGTTTATCATTACATGCTTTGTGTAAGATTCAATAGTCGCTATTTACTTCCGGTTCCGGAGTTTTGACATTTGATTGACATTTGCCTAGAGACCATGAGTAGTAGGAAAAGGCCGATTCTGGCACAGTTTGCCGGCTAATCCAAAATCGACCATAAATATTTTTGATTATACTTTTGATTTACTTTTGATTTACCATGCCCATTTTGACCAAGTAAAAATTAACCAAATCCATAAATATATGAAAAAGGGTTTAAACGAATGACTATTATATAACGTATAGATGAGTAATAATATTATAAATCAATGTGTCAGGTTTGAAGTCTGCTGTAAATAAAATTATCATTAGTGGAAAATCATATAATTTTCATCCGATTTATGATTTATATGCTGGAAGTATAGATGGTGAAGTAATACACATCATTAAACGAATCTCAACTAAATAGTTCAGGATACTTAACATATGCAGTTAGAAAGTATGGAGGAAGTAGTGATAAAAATATATATTATGTTCATAGGTTTGTGTGGGAATGTTTTAATGGAATTATACCAAATGGTAGAGCCATTAATCATATAAATAATAATAAGATTGACAACAGACTTGATAATTTACAACTAATAATACGACTAAACAAATCTGCAAAAGAAAGAGATTATTCATTTGCTAAAGATAATCATAAGAATAAGAAGTGCGTTAAAACTACTAATTGTGATACAAATGAAGTAACATATTTTAATAGTATGTATTCTATTCAACAACACCTTGGAATTAATGTTGGTATAGTTAAGATGGCTTGTGAAGGATTGAATAATTGTAAAAGTGGAATATCAAAGAAGGATAAGTGTAAATACGTCTTTGAGTATATAAAAGAAGATGAATTACCAGAAAATTATAAGAAATCAACTTACAAACGAAAGAAAGAGAAACTCTCAGAATCTGAACGAAAGGCAGTAATAAAAAAATGGCAACAAAAAGAATACGTTTGTCCTAATTGCAATGTGGTAATAACACTTGGTAGTAAGTATCTTCACGTTAAAAAAACATTGTAAAAAGTAGTATAGTCGGTAGTAAAATGATACCACCTTGTTTTTTCTGTCGGTAAACATTCGATGACCTCCTCCCTCGTGGTCGGGGCCATCGAACGTTTGTCGATAGAAAATACAAGGTGGTATCATTTTACCTACCGGCGATACTACTAGAGGTTTCTAACGACTCATAGACCTATCATAAGGTATATATCACACGACGACTGATATTAAGATTCAAACAACTCACACTCCTATTAGAGATACGCTATCATAAGGTATATATCACACAACGACTGAGATTAAGATTCTAACGACTTAGACTCCTATTAGAGATACGCTATCATAAGGTATATATCACACGACGACTGAGATTAAGATTCTAACGACTCGCACTCCTATTAGAGAAAGGATATATTTATACGTATATATATATATAGGTATTACCAAAGAAAAATGGTGACCCTCGAAGAAGCACGCAGACAAGCAAAGCAATTTGGGCTGCGAGGTATCTCGAGGCTCAACAAAGCCAGGCTCATTCAGGCAATAGCTGAGGCTCGCACTCTCGAATGGGAGAATAGAATCGAACGAGCTGACCAAACAGGTAGGTTCCCAGCCCTTCGAGGTGATCCTGAAAATCCACACAAACGTGCCCAACGCGCGCGTGAAACCAAACAGTTGGATGAGGAGGTTGCGGCAAGCCTAAGGGCAAAAGCTGTCAAAGAACGGGCTATAGCAAACCCTCTAAGTCGTTTGCCTCATATGCGACGAGCTATCCGGCGGTTCCAGCAAAAGCCTCGTAGCGAGCCTTTGGAACGGAGTCTAGCTCGAGAGGCAGCCACTATTCTCAATGAAAGAGATGGTATGCTTGAGGGAGAGGAGAAAGGTAGGCGCACTATCCGATGGCGCTTCTTCCAAGGTGTGGCAGGCGATTTAACGCCTAGGATCATAGGAAAGTTGACTGCAAATGTAGAAACGAGCTTCTATCTACGTTATGGTTACTCCTATCGCATTCGCAATGTTAACGACGGGCGTGTGATGCTCTTCTCCAAGACAGTCCCAGGCTCTCCATGGGTGAATGTCCTAGGTGATGCAGAGGAGTGGGTTGCCGATAAGGAGATAGCTCGTTTGAACCCCGACAACATCGATCGTCCAAATACTCAGTGGGCATTCGTGCGTTGGATTCACGTAGATGTCAAAGTCGTGCTCGATCGCCAACCATTGTTGGGAACAGGCCCACTGCCACAATGGCTTCGCCAGAAAAAAGGAATGGTTTCCCTCGACCAATACGGTGACAACCTATGCCTGTGGCGCTGCCTTGCTATATATAAAGGGGCACGAGCAGACAGGTGTTCCATCGCAGCTCGAGAGCACGCCCAGGATTTCTATCACCTTGTAGCACCTACATCAGATGTCCCAAAAACTTCTTTAGACCAGCTGGATAAAGTTGAGTTACACTTCGGGATTGGCATTCGGGTGTACGAACCTACGGAGGAGGGCGCTTGGCATCTGACGCGGCATGCAGCCCACTACAAGCATACGATGACGACTGGGATATACAATGGGCACGCCTTCTATATCAAGAACGTTAGCAAGCTAGGGTACATCTACGTATGTAATGACTGTAAGCAACGGTTCACACAGGCTGGCAGCTCGTTGTAGTCGCGGTGAAACGACGATCGTTTGCCCCGGAAAAGCAATCACAGTTCCTCAGTCAGCATATGAAAAAGCATTCTGGCCAGAGAGCGACTCTAACAAAGCTAGCAAAGCCGCTCTACGCTGGTTGAAACGCGAATCTGAAAGACTCCAGAAGCACATCCATCACGCAGCTTGTGGACATGGTGGAGAGCGTTGGATCGAAGGAGCAGCTGTTGATGGCTACGAACCTCTTTCCAAAACCATCTTCCAATTCCATGGATGCTACTTCCACGGCTGCCCAAAATGCTTCCCTAGAGATAGAGATCTATACCGTAAAACCTGCGAAAGAACAGCAAAGCTTCGAAAGGCCGGCTATGCAGTAGTGGAGGCTTGGGGCTGCTCCACAAAGAAGACAAACGAGCCGGTTCCAACTCCAATACAAACTGCTTATCCACACGCTATAGTATACGACTTCGAAGCCCATCTCGACACAACGAAGGGGCGACAACCAACGGACCACCTGACCATCGAAAACGTACATGTTCCCATATCAGTATCAATTGCCGACACATACAACCGCACACCAACTTTCCTCTGTCGAGTCGATCCAAAGGAACTCATAGCTGCCTTTGTCGAAGAACTCCAGCAAAGAGCAAAGATAATCCGAGAAGTCGTTGCAGAACGGTTCTGTCCCAGGACACCCGAATTCTCTTTCATCACCCTATCAAAAGAACAACAAACGAAGATCGACGAATGGACCAACCAAGTTCCTGTACTAGGATTCAACTCCGGTCGATATGATTTGAATTTGATCAGAAACTACTTTGTAGAAACTATTGCTGATACCTGCAAGAAGGTCCGGGTTGCAAAGAAGGCCAACTCCACTATGTTTCTCTTGACTCCCGAATTTCGTTTCCTCGATGTTATGAACTATCTTGGACCTGGAACTTCCTACGCGCGTTGGATCGCTGCATATGGATGCGATCTGCAGAAAAGCTTCTTCCCATATGAGTGGTTTGATTCTCCCGACAAGCTGGACCACATCGGACTGCCAGACTATCCAGAGTGGGGATCAAAGCTAAATGGGCAACACCTACTATCTAGGGAAGAGTTCGACGATTGTAAGCGCACCTTCCGCGATAAAGGAATGAAGATCTTTGCAGACTGGCTACGATACTACAACAACTTGGATGTAGTTCCCTTTGTAGAGGCACTCGAGAAGATGCGTAATTTCTACCACGATAAGGGTGTAGACATGCTAAAGGATGCGGTATCCATTCCAGGAGTCTCATTACAGTTTCTTCTTCGAGGTAGCGTAGAGCGGGGAGCTGAGTTGTTTGCCCCATGCGAGGAGGCTTATCATATGCTCAAAGGTGCTATCCACACAGGATCAGTGGCTCTACGTCTTTCACCTCCTTCCAATTCTCCTGGTGCGTAGAGATATCGAACTAGAACATCGAATGGTAGGCGCTTTTCTTCCAATCCAACAGGCCGCGAATATGAAGGAGTGCCAACACCGCATTCAAAGGCTCTTTTCCTGTAAGTCGAGTCACCTCGCTGTTCATGGCTTCGATAACTTCTGGAAGCCGCAATACCCATTCTCTACTACGCGCATCTGATCCTTCCGAAGTAAGTACCATCTCTTGTGCATATTGGTATCCAAACAATCTCTCAGCTAGTGTTCTATTTGCTCGCTCGACAAAACTTTGCGCCCTATGATTACCGGCCTCGCCTCGTTGGACTTTCGTACCATGTAGTTTTAAGGTTTCAGACATATGCCCCATGAATTCTCTACCAGGATCAACCTGCAATAACTTTGGCCATTCTAGTGGACTCCGTTCGTAGATTCGCTCAAAAGCTGCAACCACTTCACTACTATCTTTCGAGGCCAAAGGCTCAGCCTCTTTATATCTAGAAGCCACATCGATTACCACTAAAGCATACTTATATAGCTTTCGTCCGCGTCCAGGTCGATCGTGAGGTAAAAAGATCAAATCAGCTTGGTGAACCTCATTAGGTTTCGATACAGTCCAATGAGGTCTTGGGATATGTCGTGGCGGAGGCAGATATATTTGCCATAGGGCCTGCTTCTCTAACCAACTCTTAGCTGCATCTTTTGGTACCTTAGCAGCATCGGCGAGCTTGCCAATTGCGGCCACCCCTTTCCAATAACCCCTTGGGCCGTAATATATCGCACCCAGATCTATAACTTTTTTTTAAACCCCAACCCCAACTTCTGTTTAGATTGAATCGTGTTTCGGGCAAGGGCATGTCCCCATTGTCGCTCTTTCCAAGGGATGACATCTAAGGCCTTAACCATTTTGCGGTCGGCCGCGTGTTTGCAAGCGAGCTTGTTGGCGCTCTTGTCACAAACACTGTAATCAACATCGTGCTGCATAGCCATCGCATCAGTCTTACCTGTAGGTGGTTGGAAAACCTCGAGGATCGTACCGTCGGGTGCCCACCGGACTTGCTTCTCCAGAGGATTGCCAGGGCCGGTGTAGTTGTGCCCCGGGAGCACGAATCCCTTCTTTGGCGCTATTTTAAGAATCTGTTTGTGGATGTCGACCCCGCTGCCCAGCTTGTCCAAGGTCTGGGAGACGCCTTGGTCAATCAACTGGCCCGCCATCCCTTTGATGTAGTTCGAAGCCATATTCTTCGCCGCGTCAATCCTGATCCCCGCTTTCTCCATTTGCCAGAGAGCTTTTGTACCAGCCTCGAAAAGTGCCGCGCCGAGGTCCCCACCGGCTTTCGTGGAGACAAACCTAGACTTCGCCGCTCCACAGCTCGCACAAACAGATCTCATTCTTGTCCGGCCAGTCTTAGTGGTCACCAAGGTCTCGGACCCCGGAACGGATTGAGTTTGTTTCCTTTCCTTCACGCAGTACGAAGCCATCCTAAATCATTCACGAAAGAAAAGTTTAAAATCCAAAGTAAGTTTTGATGAAGGCATGATTGTCTTTATGAATCACCTCGAGCAGGGGCGTACCTTTCTGCCGCTCTATGAGATAGTACAAACACCACCAACCACACAACACGGAAGAGCGCTCTTGGAGCTCATCGCCACTATAGAGCACCGAAGACCCAAGGTACTCACTTAGCTCCTCTGGCATGTCAAGCCCGAACGAGTCGAAATACTCGGCGGGACTTCCTTTGACAATACGATAACATACCCAGTGTGTTCCAGGACCACTCACTGCATCGAGATTCACGATCCCACATTCTCGTGCATATCTTTTATCGGGTAGGCTATCCCTGCTGAACACTCCCCGAAAGTTTTTAATTTTGTACGCGTCTACGAGCCTATATAAATCGAGATTGGTTAGAGGATATCGCCCAATATCGGAATGCCGTTGAACGGACTGTTTTTGCCTAGGATCAACCCGTACCCACTTTTTTTACCGCCCTTCTGCGGTGGAGGTAAGTAAGTTGGTCGAGCACTGGCCAGAGATGCGGGATCCACCTGAAGACCTCGCCCCGTCAATGCTTTAAGGACCAAGGGGATGCCGATACTTGCCAGCAATGTGCCTAGGAACCCACCCTGTTGTTTCTTGGTGAGCTGAACCTGTACTCCAGAACCGGCCTGCAGCGCTTGGAGGATTTGCTCCTTCTGCTTCGTGGTGAGGTAACGTTCGTACTCGATGAGTTTGTCCACCTTGGCGTTGGGGACCGAGAAAAGCCCACCTCCCTTTGGAAGTGCTTTGTTGACTCCCCAACTAGCCAATCCAGAAAGAGCGCCGGTAGCTAGTGGGACAGCCGCTTTGGTGAGCCACGGAAGAGCCGCAGTGCCTAAGCGAGCCAAGGTTGGCAGTAGCGCTCCCAGGAAACCCCCCGTCTGTTGGCGGATCTGAGTCGTGCTTATATCAATCTGGGATCCCTTGCCCAATCGCTTGGCTTTCTCAAGCCGGGTCACTTGTCGTTGCGTCAACAGGACCGTATCAGAGCCTGAGAGCTGCTCGTGTGCCAAACGAATCGTGACGGGGGCTCGGTCCCGATAGGCCTTAGCAATTTTCTCCTTCTGTCCAGGAGATAAACTGATGTCGTACCCAATGTATGCCATGACTATACTTATAGAAAAACAATTTACGCCCGAACTAGCAACTTGCCACTTGATTGCAGGAGTTCGACGTCCTGACTATAGAGGACGAGGGCGTATACGCTGTAGTCTGCGTTGGTTCCCGCTGAAAGCTTGTACTTGAATGTCAACTTGGTCGTGCCGTCTTTCAGATCTGGCTTCTGGTGGCGGAGGTCGAAATATAATACGGGAAAGATGGTCCCGAAATTTGTTCGCGTCAGTAGCGTTCCACCAGCGTAATTGTTTATGTCGTAACTGTACTTCAGGACGTCGCGGAACACTCTCGACATATCGGTTGATGGGGTGTACTCATATTCGGGGTACTGATTTCCATTTCCAACCTCGAGATGACAACTAGAGAGGGTCTTGGCATCCGCCACGGAAAATGTGTTGTACAAGAAGGGGTTAGCTGTTTGACTGTCCTGAGTGGCATCGTTAGCAATCCATACGAACACATGCCGGGGGCGACTAATGCCAGACGTGATCTTGAACGCTCCAGTTTGTTGACGAGAGGAGTTTGAGCGCTCAATCATTTCCCGGAGGTAGGACCACTTATGCGGTTTCAGAAACTGACTCGTGTAAATGCTGGTGCCAGCCGCGTTGAAGACTAGTCGTGGAACCCACAGCTGGAACTTCGTGACGACTACGCGACAGTTGTCCGCAGCCTTCCATATCAAGTTGGCATCGCTCTCAAGCACCACACCGAGCTCCATCTTCATGTTGGGGAGCAGCTGATCCTCGAGCGCGTCAAAGAAGGCATATCGGTTGAGTGGGATTTCAGTGCTCACCGTGGATGACGCGCCCAACACCCCCTTCCGCATGGCAAACCCTTTATTATAGTTAGCTTCCGCCCCTCGTTCTTCGGCGTGGCGACTGGTATCCAAGTAAAAGAATGCGTTTGTGCCAGTGGTCTCTACGTACGACCGACTATACTCGAGAAGGTTCTTCACGTTCACGGCGTGGTTGGCCGATTGACAGTCGTACAGCTGCATTCCGTTTCCTTTAACGGATAACTCGTTGACAAAACTGTGTGAGCCGTTCACTATACCGTTGTGGTCGTTGACGGCTATATCGCCACCATCAGCCAGCTTCACCACTTTAAAATCGATTGCGAAGCGGGCATTGTACCAATCGAAAGGGCTTACCTCTCCGCTATTATCGGCAACGAACCGATAGCCCTCCTTTTTCTGATGCGCGTTGTTAGCGACAACTGAAACGAGTGGGGTTTCCAAATCGAAGACCACATCCTCATATCGCTCAACGTACTTCGGATTTCTATATGATTCCATGCTTACGCTATCGCTATATATACATACAAACTAAAAGACTCTCCAACCCTCCAGCAAGCGGTTGATCCGATCCGCCGTAGTCAACTGTGACGCCGCGGGGCGCTGGGGGCCTCGTAGAAGCTCAACAATCTTAGCTCCGCCATCGGGTGTCTGTGAAGGCGCTTGGGTCACGGGTGCTTGGGTCACGGACTTGACTGCGGATTTGACTGCGGACTTGGCTGCTTTACCCAAAGCGCGCCGACCACAACTTTTCAGCGAATCAAACAGACCTTCACCGTGGACATGCCTGTAGATAACCTTTCCCGCTCCAGGGTCGTAGCGCCTCTTGTATTCGTTATAGTAAGGCATCTCTATATTAATGATAGGCAACTAGTTCCTGTAAAAACTAGTTTTGGTCTGCGTCGGCGGGGAAGATAAACAATGGTATGTAATCAACTAAAGTCGATTGAGGTATGCTAACCGCCGTGGAAAGCGAGTAGCAGCTGACGTTTCGAGCGCTAGCCCTTCGTCAGAGCTCTGACGAAGGGCTAGCGCTCGAAACGTCAGCTGCTACTCGCTTTCCACGGCGGTTAACATACCTCAATCGACTTTAGTTGATTACATACCAATCTCTATATTAAGGCTGGGATAATTTTTCGCTTCGTAAGTTTAGCGTCATATGCCAGTCAATATCGTTGAGGTCTACGGGTCTATTGAGGGCGTCGGTTACGAAAAAGCTCATGTGACTGATGCTATTCGACGTCAGGGGTGTAAAGAGTGCCCGCTTAGGCTCGACCGAGAATGGGTAAGAGCGCTGAAGATTGTCCGTTGGGATGACGGCGATCGTATTGCCGGACACACCGCTCACCAGAGAATCTGAAATGGCAGTGGTTCTTATGTGGAGAGAATCGATTGAGTTGGTGATGTTGGGTAGTTTCGTTCCGTACTCGGTTTTGGTTATGACCTTTGGCTCGAATCCTCGGAGTTCGCAGAATTTCGTTCCTCGGAGATCTATTTGATAACTACCAACGAGCTCGATCACCACTTTGTAACTCGTTAGGACAAAGATAATGGAAATGCTCTTCGAATCGTGGTTATTGCGCTTCATAGTCTGATGCAGGTAGTCGTTCAAGTCGTCGTACGAATACATACCGTTCGGAAAATTCACCTTCGTCCAGTTATTGCCGCCGTCGGGGCTGTATTTGACACTGTTGTTTTGATACGCAGGAGTGATGTTATGCCAGGAGTATGTCATAGAAAGTTTATCGAGCGCTAACGAGTGCCTCATGTTGGGTGGAAGTTGCAGGGTAGGAGTGTACTTAATCGTAAAGCTATTAGGACGAGAGACCCCGACTTTCACCCGAGCAACAGATGAGATGTAGAGTGCTCGATCCATAATGCCTATATTCTAGGTCGCATAATCGCGCAAGAGGGCTATGAGTTGGTCGTTGGTAACCACCTCGAGGTCGCGCAGCTTGTGTGCTATGTCAGAAACCTCTTGCTTCACTTGCCAACTCGTATTTCCACCCTTTATAGAACCTCCGAGGATCTCCAACCGATCAAGCAGGTCGCCCGGACCGGTATAGTATATAGCTCCGCCTCGCTTGCGTCGTCCGCCTTGACCTTGCTGTAGTTGTATGGTTGCTCGACCAGCAAATATAGTTTCCGCCCTCTTCACAAACTTTTTATTAAGTGCGATTTTTTTTTCAATTTCCGCTCTTTGCGGCGTCCCGACCTTTGTCTTGCCCTTCTTTCCACCGAGTTTTTTATTCAGGTTTGCTGCGGCATTTCCAGCTTCCTTCTCAGTACCTAGTTGAAAGGCTTCCTTCGGTGTTGGTAGCCCTAACTCGGTTAGCGTCTGCAGCTCTTCGGAGGTGAAGCCGTGGTTGGGATCCACGACAAGTCCTACAGGGGCGGGTGCCGCAGGGGCAGGCAAGGCTTGTTGTCCTGGAGGCGCGGGAAGTGCCGGCACGACCGGTGGGGGCGCAGCGGCTTCGACCTCTTCCCGTAGCTCTTCAAGTTCCTCGATGATGGGCTCAAAGGCTTTCTTCTGTTTTTCATAAGTATCTTGCCTGGCGTGTTCCTCCTTCTTTAAGGTGCTATGAACAAGATTGACCATCCGTCCCGCCACTATCTGAGGAAGAGCATGTAGCTGAAAAGCTTCGAGGTCAAATCTATAACTTAGTTGGAATAAAAATCAACTTAGTTGGAATAAATATATAGCTATGGAGATTCCGAACTACGATGGTGGGAAGGACGCAATCACGAAGTTTAAGCAGCTCTACCCTTTCATGCCTAGCGAGCCTTTCCGAATGCTTATCGCTGCCCCCTCTGGGGGTGGGAAGACAAACTTGCTTATTCACATGCTCCGCGCCTCGCTTTTGTACTACGATAAGATATATCTTTATGCCCGCAATCTCGACCAAGAGAAGTATCGCGACCTTTATACCCTTTTCAGTGAGTTAAGCGAGGAGGTTGGGTATCCCATTCTGGAGGGTAGCAGCGACATCGACGATATCGTACCTCTACAGACCCTCGATCAAGAATCCCAGAAGGTTGTTATCTTTGACGACTTCATCACGGAAAAGAACCAGAAGCCCATTGTGGAATACTTCACGGGTGGTCGCCATAAGAACTGTAGCCCGATATACTTATCGCAGACCTTCTTCGCCACCCCAAAGACGATTCGGTTAAATTGTTCCCATTACTATATAGCAGACTTCCCAACCAAACGTGAGAAGAACTGTATTGGAAGCGAGCTTGGAGTGACACCTGAACAATACGAGAAAGCGACCTGCCAACCCTTCTCCTTCCTTTGCGTTGATAAGCCTAAGAAACGAGTGACGCGGAACTTTCATGGGCCTCTTTAACACTGGGTATCAACCATCTGCAGGCCCACCGAGGCAAGTGGAAATTAGCGACACCTCCGACGCCTTCGGGTTTCTGCGGGAGAGATCTTTGTGGCGTGGAACGTCTGGGGCTCTGAGGCTGATCAACGGACCCTTCGCAGGCCACCGCACCCAACATTCTACGCCGTCGTTCGGATTCCTCCTAACACCCAAGAAACGCTGGTTCTCCGCCTGCCTGTTAGTGACGATATCAATCAGGGCCTGCAAGCAGGTCGGACGTACACCTTAAGAATAGAAGTCTTCGCATCTCCCGGAGTCCTTCTGACCTTAGCTGCCCCTCTAGTGCAGGGTAACAGCCACAAACAGGGCGACATCGATGGAAAAGGGAATCAGCAGTACTTAGAGTCTACCATAGAGACGGGTAGTGAGCCAGGCGAACAGTCGTATGTCTTATCCCACAATTCCCCCACTCTCCAGAAAGTACAGATATATGCATTCGGTACTTTTGTTGAAACATATTATATATCGCTATGGAATCTAAGCTTTACCCCGCACTCTCCGCTAATGATGAGGGGCAAGCGTTTCGCCTCCAAAAAATCTGTGACGTGCAGACCTCCCTTGAGAACGCTATAAAGGATTCCGCGGGTATTCGTAAGAAATACTCACGCGCCTGTGCTCTTGTTCGCGGGCTCGCTGTGGTCACTGGGAGTCTGAGTGTTGTGCTCGGCGTTTCCGGTCTAGCCACCAGCCTTTCCAGTCTCGGGATCCTGGTTGGAGTTCCTTTAGGGGGTGGTGGTGGCCTCTTTGGGCTCATATCGGTCTCTTCAACTGCTGCTTCCAAACGACTCGCTCAGAAATTGATCAAGCACGAGCAGACACTGGCTTGTGGTAAGGCTACATTAAACACGGTGCGTGGTTTGGTCTCTAAGGCCCTCCAGGACAATAAGATTGATGATAAAGAGTTCACACTCATCCTCTCAGAGTACGAGAAATACGAGGCGATGAGGCAGGAGATTCGTCAAAAAACTTGGGACATGAAAAACACCCCAGCCGACTTGGTAGCCCGCATTCACGAGGAAGAAAAGGAAAAACTTCAAAACAAACTCATTTAATCATCGAGCGGGGAAGGGGTCGGTTTTGTTTACATTATGAAACCTATTAACAGTCTTTAGGGGCATCCTGCTCTATCCAATATAGAATGCGGTGCCAGATCCTATCGTACTTCTTTTGTGTCTTAACGCCGAGTTTTATTCCACCACATAGGGCCGCCCGCTCATGATCTCCGCGGAGCTCAAACATTTTTCTGAATATGAATGAAAGCTTTGGGAGCCGGCGTTCATCACAAGATAAAGTAAAGGCGCGTACGACCTGGCTAAATAGGTTAAGAATCGACTCCCGCTCGAGTTGGTCAATCCATCCGAATCGGCTATAACTCAAGAATTTTGTGGGGTGGCTCCTATCCTCATAACGATGGTGTGTGGGAGGTGGCTCGTCTATCGTGTCCGGATCTGACTCGTTTAGCGACTTAGGAAGATCGCCCGCAGTCGGCCCATTGGCAATCCTGTAGATGTCATCTAATAATGTTTGATCCATACCGTCAGAGCTTTCGTATATACTCATACTAACACTCCTCTAATAGGATATTTTGTGGGGTTATTAATATAAGATGGGCATTTTCAATGATTTGGATGATAAAGAACAAGATCTGAGAGACGGGTTTAAAGGTGCTAGAGGCGACCCAGGGCTCCAAGGTCCAAAAGGAGATAGGCGTCCAAGGGGTAAAAGGAGACAAAGGCGACACAGGTCTGAAAGGAGATGCTGGTATTCAAGGGGTAAAAGGAGACAAAGGCGATACAGGTCCAAAAGGAGATGCTGGTATCCAAGGGGTAAAAGGAGATAAAGGTGACACAGGTCTCCACGGCCCAAAAGGAGATAGAGGCGTCCACGGGTCTGGCGTTATGCATAGTAATCTAACCTTCAATTGTGGTAAATTCCTTATGGAGTCTAGTAATTGGGCGTCATCAAGCAGTGTAACCACATTCGTAATTGTTAAGGATGCGTACTATGCAGTGGGTATGGTTTCTTCGGAGCATCGAGGTTTTAAAATCGTTGAAACATTCCCAGTCCAAACGGTAGAAAAGTTAACCATGACTCTACCAATCAACGACGACCCAAACCTCGGATTAAAAAGTAATCGCGCATACACAATTAGGCTCGAAATTTATGCGAATCTTGGAATCCTAACACTAGGCTCTTTAGCAATTGAGCAAAACTTAGGGTTCGTATCAAACACAGAAAAAAATGGAAGAATAGGAGGATCCTCATATACGGCTTTTAAAGAGCTTAGCATAACCACGAGTACCCATACAGGTAAACTATCCTTCACAGTCACACACGATCAATCGTCTAATCAAATAATGACTATATACGTTGCCATTATTGTTGGAGCACTAAATGTAAACACTTTCGTGAATCCTGCTGTCTTCGATGATAATGAGTACATTATTGAACAAAGAGTGCGCGAATTAGTTCCTATTAAGACAGTCACTTATATAGCAAAGGAAATTTCAAACGTATGGCACCACGCAGACATGGAGTGGGGAGACCTACCACACTTCTTCATCATAATATATCCCCAGAGCGTAACAAATTTGATTCGGTTGTCGTGTACGATTTACCTTGGATGTGACACAGGAGGAGCTAATGTATGGTTTCGCTGGGTCGTAACTACGGGTCAAGGATTAATATCTTTCATCAGTGTGAATTCGTTACCAAATAGTAGCATTCAAACCCGTAACAGAGCTAGCTTCGGCACACAATTAGCAATCAATCCAGAAACCCTTGCCTGTGTGTCCCATAGGGGATTCCATGTTCCACTCAATAAGACCTTACACACATATAAATTACAGATAAAAGTGAAAGACTCAGGAACTGTCACACTCAATAAGATATTCAATAATCAAAATGCTCCGTGGAATGGTTACGTTACCTCGAGCATGATCGTGGAGGAAGTCTCTGGGCTAACAAAGAGTCATGACAGTATTGGGGTCATAAGATATTCATCAGAATAGAATCGCCTGGCAACCTCTCTAGGAACGAAAAAAAAAGAAGAAGGAAGGAAAAGGGAGAGGTTCTGGTTCTTAAATGGGTACATATTGGCGGACGTCGTTTTAGTAGTGGGTGCATCATTCGCATGAGTTGTTTTCTTTTTTGTTCTTCTTCTTATGTTCTTAAATGGGTATGTATCATACGTGGTGGGCTGCCAATTCTTCGTAGACATCTAGTAGAGCATGAACAACGTCTTCACCCTCTATGGTGGACTGAAGGTGCTTTACGAGCCACTTAACTACATCGAGATGGTCATTCGTAGAGGCATCTTCTAGAGCAAAGTAAACGTCGTTGTCCTCTATGGTGGTGAGCTGGGGGTTATTAACGAGCCACTTAACGACATCGAGATGGCCATTCGCACTGGCATAGCATATCGCATTGCATGGTGCGTAGCTTATCTCGCGGTATAGTGTAAAGTTTTCATAGTCCTTTGCGGAAATACTGAAAATCCTAGCCAAATCGTCTTGCTCGTTATCGTTGTGAGTAGACTTAAGACCAAAAGTGAGAACTCGTTTACGGAACTCTTGGTCTACGTTTTTGTAGCGTGCTAGGGATGCTGCATCGTTTAGACGTTTTGAAGTCAAAGCAATGCTTGCAAATGATGTAGGGCCTGCATACTCTACGATCTTAGTCAAGGTTTCTATGGGGAGGTATAATATGTTAGCCATAGTTTTTTGATATAGTAACTATGATACCTTCCTCTAATAGGGTATCAAAATATGGTAAGTGCACTATAGTAGTATATAAAGTGGGCATTGTGGTCTACAAAGTCCAAACAAATGCGTTGAGGGTGAGGGGACAGAAAAATTGAGGTGCGATTGAAATCGTTGATGCTGCGCCAGTCCCCTCAGTCAGTCGTCGTGTGATATATACCTTATGATAGGTCTATGGGTTGTTAGAAACCTCTAGTAGTATCGCCGGTAGGTAAAATGATACCACCTTGTATTTCAGTCTATCGACAAACGTTCGATGGCCCCGACCACGAGGGAGGAGGTCATCGAATGTTTACCGACAGAAAAAACAAGGTGGTATAATTTTACTACCGACTATACTACTTAAAAAGATAAACCAATAATGGTGATGTTTAGGTAAATAGATACCAACCTACTCCTGCTGCTGCTATTGTTAATATAGCTAAATTAGTTTCATGAGATGATGATGTAATTTGTTTAATAGATGTATCTACTGCTGGTTTAACAGCCGTACTTACTACTAGTTGATGTGGCAGTTTAACTTTACCTATAATATGTTTTATTCCTACAGGCTTTGCTTTTTCATTTAGTGAATCGTTAGCTCAAAATGTCATATCACTTGTAGCTTTCAGTAACTTATTATTATATCCTATTACACTCTGTGTATTTATAATGAGATTAGATGGCATTAACCAAATTCCTGGAGCAATGGCTAAATCAAGTCTTAATTTCGCCTCTTGAACAGCTAGTTGATATCGTTGTATGCTCTTTGCTATATCGCCCTCAATTACGGAGCTTTCAAAAGGTGTCAGCATTTCCTGCTGTGTCTCGACTGCATTTCCACCAGTTCCAATGATACTTGATCGAGTATTCACTTGAGCACCTAATACGCAGTAAACAAAAGCCTTAGCTGATCTATTTAATCTACCCATACCAGCTTTTGTCAATCCACTATCTTTACTCGGAACGAACCAAGAATATTGCTTTCCCCCATGATCATCATTACGGATAAATGAAATAAGATTTCCTTGATCAACCTTACCACCCTCATCTGAGAATAATTCTCCATCTGGACTGGGATACATGTTAGCATCTATATCATATCCACGAATTACGTGAACGTTTTCATAACCATCACCCGGATAATAAAGGAATATATCGCCAATACCATGATTGCGTCCTCCTTTCCACCTGAAATCGGGATTGGTAGGAAGACTAAATTCATTACATAACCGTTGGAAGGCGACCTTACTATACCGATTATTTGTTTGATTAAAAGTATGATCATCTGGTAATGGGTTCCCAACTCATACAAGATTCTTCGTATGGTAAAGTAAATGTGAAACTTAATAAATCCTTGAACCACTGGTGGATAGTGTTCTTGTAGACTTATTCCACAACCAGAAGTAGAACACCACACAGCAAAGTTTAATTGTTGCGGCCAATATCCATAGTCAGGTTTGCTCAACCAACGTCTTGACTGTTTAGCAGATTTGAAAGTCACTGTACAATCTTTGAAGATGTTTCGAAACTTTATGATGAAGTATGTTGTTGGAGAAACGTATATTTCTTTCAACGATGGACCGATGTCTAATGACGTTTGTGTAAATAGAATTCCAGGAATTGAATACTTGTGTGTAGTAGGTAGTAAAGAAATTGGAAAATTTAACATATGACCTACGGCACGTTTCATAGCCTGCTTATCAGCATTTGTGATAGAATTAGGGTCGTCAATGTACTTTTTATCACCCCACACAGCATGATCCATATCAGGTCCTTTGAAAAATACGTTATAATAAATGATACCATCTTCTTCGGTGGCTTCCTTATAGAACTTACTTAGATCGGCATTAGGATAATGTCGTTTGAAACTAGCCCATGATGAGGTCAGTTTTTGTGAATGCATTCTTTCAGACTTTGTTGGCGTGTGATCCTTCTTTATTATTGTGTGGCCGTAATCCTCCGTTTTCGATGAATACCGATTGAAGAATACTTTATTTGTTCCTCTACGCATCTTATGATTTATGGTATGAGGTAATTTTTTATATCATTTAGCACTTTTCGTTATTATATCTAAGTTTATAAATAAAGCCTCCATAAGGTGTTCTATCATAAGAATAGGTTATTTCTCGACTTATGTTAGTTGTTTTAATAGCTCCTGCTTTACTTCCTCCCGTATCTTCTGTGTGTCGGTTCTTTTTCTTAACTCCTCTTTTTGTACTTTCAGAGTGTCGGTTCTTTTTTTTAATTCCTCTTTTCGCATATTTTGTCGGATCTCACTTTTCAAGTCTTCATACTTATTAAATTTGACCATTATCAATTCGAATTCTTTATCGTCGATCTTGTTATCGTTTAATGCTTTCGATACTAGGTCACGTATTGTGTTTAGTTTTGCTTTACCTAACATTACGGTTTTTTCATGTTTAGACACCTTCTTAGCTTTAGTTAGCCGTTGCAGAAGAAGCTGAAAATAAACCACATAAGCCGCCAACTACTCCTACTGTGAGTCCAATGATGGTGCCAAACCCTGACAAAGAAGTTGCTACTGCAGAACTGGTTAAGATAACTGAAAGTATACCAGCACCTACAGAAAGATTGTGAAATATTCCGCGTATTCTAACATATTTTTTCCGCACCTTTTCATAATGTTTAATTTCGGCTCCTAATTCAGACAAAACCGTATTAGCTTTATGGAGTCTAAAGTTTTCTCCAGTTTTCATGTCTTGCAGTGGTATATCCGGATAAATCGAATCATAGTCAACCATATGGTTAATAGTAATATTTTTTTATTTAAATAACTTCTAACACGATCCGCATTGGATATATTCCAGAATTTATCATATTATGATTACTATCTGTTACCCATAAACGAATGCTATTAATATAATTGACTCCTATGATATTAATATAATTATTAGGAGTATGGGATACCTTTTCTCCTTTTTTATTTAATTCTATAGATGTTAATATTTGTGAATATCTAGTTTCTTTTATAACTTGTGTTGGATCGATGGGATCGCAATGAATGCGAATAACACTAGTGCTCTCATTAATCCGAATCTCATTTCTAGACCTCATTTTTAAACTACTATTAATAGTAAGTAATTTAGCTAAGTCCTCATTTAGTACGACATCAACTGTAGGAATAAGATAGGCGTTACTGTTTGAAATTTCTATACTGATTGGCTTATCGTATTTATCCATTTTACTTATTATGGTTTTAATACTTCCTAAGGTATGATCTCCATTAGGAGTACGATATAGTTCTTTACCATACATATCAAAAATTATACCATCACTCATAAGATTATCGATCTTTATAATCTGAATAATAGATTGCTCCTTTTTTATTGACTTCTTCTATGATATCATTAAAACTTTCAAAGGTATGATCTCCTCTTGGAATACGATATAGTGTGATACCATGCATATCATGGATTGTACCATCACTTATAAGATTAGTAGTCTCCACAAACTGAATAGGGTATGTGCTTTTTGTTTTTAAATTCCTACCAACGTTAAGTAATTTGGCTAAGCTCTCATTTAACGTAATTGGTTGATTAGTAACGAGAAGGAGTTCACCCCCAATGCGTTTTATGTTAAGAATTCCTCTATAATTAATATCTGATCTAAATTTTGATAGGATATCTTCGAAACTTTCTAAGGTATAATATCCTTTAGGAATACGATATAGTTCAATACCTTGCATATCTAAAATTATACCATCGCTATTAAGTTTAAATAACTGAATAATATTTCTACTATGTGCTCTTAAATCCCTATTAACGTGGAGTAGTCTAGCTAGGCTATCGTTTAGTAGAACTTCTTGATTAGTAATAAGATAGACATTACCTCCTTCCACTGATAAATAAATTGCTCCTCTTTTATTAGCTTCTTCTAGGATATCATTAAAACTTTCTACGCTATAATTTCCCTTAGGAAAATGATATAGTTCTTTACCACTAATATCAGAAGCTTTACCATCAACCATAAGATTAGTGATCTTCATAATCTGAATCTCATTTCGAGACCTATTCATTAAAACCTTATTAATAGTAAGTAATTTAGCTAAGCTCTCACTTATGAAAACATCTTTATTAGGAATGAGATAGGTTCTACCTTCTAAATGTTCTATAGAGAATATTTTTTCGCCAATTGAAACAGATTGCTTTATAATGTTTTTAAGACTTTCTATGTTATATTCTCCTTTAGGAAAACGATATAGTTCACTACCACTAATATTAGAAATTATACCATCATTAATAAGATTATATGAATGATCATAAAAATTACAACTAATCATTGAAATGTGTTTTCTTATTTTGATGGGATTCTTCAAGTATATGTTCTCATCACATTTTGTTTTTTCGATGTATAGTACTACCATTATACATATATAATCTATCTTTTCTTTTTATATCTTTCTAAATAACTTCTAGCACTATCCGCATTGGATATGTTCCAGAATTTATCATATTATGATTACTATCTGTTACCCATAAACGAATGCTATTAATATGATCAACCTCTCTAATACTAATATTAGGTGAATTATTGGGGGTATAGGATACCTTTTCTCCTTTTTTATTTAGTTCTAATGATGTTAAGATTTGTGAATATTCAGTTTCTTTAATAACTTGTGTTGGATCAATGAGATCACAATGAATATATATAACATAAAGGCTCTTCATAATCTGAATCTCATTTCGAGACCCTATTTTTAAACTCCTATTAATAGTAAGTAATGTAGCTACTCTCTCATTTAGTATGACACCAACTGTAGGAATAAGATAGGCTTTACCTTTCGAAATTTCTATACTGATTGGCTTATCACCAATGGAAATAGCTTTACTTACAGCAATTTTAAAACTTTCTATAGTATAATCTCCTTGGGGAAGGCGAAGTCTTACATTGCCATGTGCATCAGAAACTGTACCTTCGCTCATAAGAGCATATAAATGATTATTAAAATTACAGCTAATCAGTGAAATATGCTTTCCAACTTTGACTGGATACTTCAAGTATATGTTCTCATCACATTTCGTTTTTTCGATGTATAGTACTACCATTATACATATATAATCTATCTTTTCTTTTTATATCTTTCTACAAAATAAACGACGACAGCTACTATAAGAAGCCACGCGTTTTTAGCTAGGAAGCTAATGACTTCCCCAGCTGTTCTGAAAATAAAGGATGCAATCGCTCCAATCATTCCTGGCAATATTTCACCTAATTTCTTTCCAATAGTTTTCAAACCATTTCCAACACCTTTTGCAACACTAGATAATCCATTTTTTAGACTGCTAACAATTACTCCAATAACAACCCCAACAGCTGTTAGAACGGAAACAATAGTAAAGCCATATTTTTTGAATATAGCTTTTATACGATCCTTTAGATAGTGTATATGTCGTAATGGCGGTTGGTCGTGTTTGACTGAGCTCCGCTATATTCGGCGCCAAACTGCCTTTATGGCTACATTGAAGGAGATTCAGGATCTCCTAAAGAAGGAAATGTTACCGATAAATGATAAATTAGGGAAGCTAGCAAAGAATTTTCAGGAATTGAAGGACACAGTTCGGTTTATGTCGGATAAATACGACGAATTGCTAACGCAAATTCAATTAACGAACCAGAAACTACTAAGTCAAAGTCTGGCCGTTAACTCCTTAAAAGAAAAGCTTGAGAACGTACAGAAGTCCGCCTCAGATGCCAAACTACAAACTGATGAGCTGGCTCAGTATTTAAGGAGAGACTGCCTTGAGATATCAGGCATTGAAATAACCGACGACTGCTCCTCTGGCGAAATCGTCCAGTCAGTCGGTCAAGCCATTGGTGTTCCAATCGCCGAAACAGATATTTCGACGAGTCATCCTATCCCCTCGTATAATTCAGAAGCTCCGCCAAAGCTGATTGTCAAATTCGTGCGAAGAGATGTACGCAACAGGTTTTATGCTAACCGAAAGCGACTGGCTAACAAAAAAGCAAAGGATCTTCCGAACCTGGGCCTTGAGTCATCTGCCAACGTATATATATCAGAATCCCTTACTCCGTCAAGGAAAAAACTCTTTGGTGGCGTGAATAAGATAAAGAAGCAATGGAAATGGAAATTCATTTGGACTTACAATGGACGGATCTTCTTGAAGGAGGCAGAGAACACGCAAACATTCTCTTTCGACACCGAGGAAGACCTCCGCGACTTTGAAAGTAAGAACCGCCGCCATTAGACAAGCAGATAAGCTTATTACCTTTATGTATACCACATTATTAATATATTACTGAAAAACTATGAGCAGAATAAGGTTAGTAACTTTAAAGCTACATGCATCGAATTATCTTCAATCCAATGATCGCTAGCAGTAGCTATACCATGCTTGTTGAACTACCATTCCATGATCTTGACGATAAAGAGTTCCTAAACATAACTGGCGCGTGGGTTTACTCCTCCCCGACCTCTATATTTGACTCGAAAGACCTTTTCCAAGATATCATTGAATGCCCAGATAAACAAGCTGAAGAATTCGAGAATTACATAGAATCAAAATATTATTCTATTAAACAAACTGGATCTTTATTTTATAAGGCAACTCGACAAAATGGATTCTCAATTTTGCATTGCAATATGCGCAGTTTATCTAAAAACCTCTCAATGTTAGAAGATATCCTTCTCACATCGAAGGAATCACCAGATATTATTGCTATCTCAGAAACTAAACTGAAAGAGACAAACAGCCAAAACATTAGCATACCAGGATATTCGTTTTTGCATACAAACTCTAAAACATTGGCTGGAGGTGTTGGCCTTTATCTTACGAAAGAATTGGAATTTGTGAGAAGGCATGACCTTGAACTAACTGCGGAAGGTGTAGAATCCTGTTGGATTGAGATCATACGAAAAAGACAAAAGAATATTATAATTGGCTGCATTTACCGACACCCACATAATGACCGCAAACATTTTCTCGAAATCTTAAAAGTTAAGCTTGAGTACTTAAACAGTAAAGGACAAGAAATTTTCTTGCTCGGAGACATAAACATAAACTTCCTAAAATACAACGTTGATAACCAAACATCTGATTTCCTTGACATGATTCTAGATTTAGGTTTCCTGCCAATTATTACAAAGGCGACACGAATCACTGATCATACCTCGACTTTAATAGATCATATTTACACCAACATTCCACAAAAAGTATTAAAAGCAGGTATTTGTTTAGCTAATATCTCTGACCACCTTCCCATATTCTGCACGGTCGCGAATAAGCTACCCGTGACAGACGATTTACGATATTTTAGAGATTTTTCGAATTTTAACGATGACTTATTTTTGAATGACGTAGCGGACACGGATTTCCAAAGTCTTGTAAGTGACGATAATGTTAATAACAGCATGAATAGAATCGTTGAAGCGCTTCAAACAATAACTGATAGGCACGCTCCGATACGTAAAGTATCTAATAAAAAGAAAAAACAATTTAAAAAACCATGGATATCTCATGCTTTACTGGTCTCGATAAGGAGAAGACAAAAACTTTTTAAAACCCACTTTTAAGTAATGATCCAACGAAAGTAAAGATGTATAAAGCATATAACAACAAATTAAACAAAGTTAAAGAAGCCGCAAAAACTAACTATTTTCGCGCTCAATTTAATTTAAATAAAGAAAACTTAAAAACAACGTGGAAGTTGATTGGAATGATAACAAATCGGAAAAATGTTAACTCGCAAACAACGATAAAGAAGCTTCTCTATAAAAATAAATGTTATACTGATAAGGCTAGCATTACTCATCAATTAAACACACATTATATTAATGTTGGCAACGATCTAGCTAGTAAGCTTCCACCAAATGATGATAATCCAACAAAATACATTAATAGATCCTTCCAGAATAGTTTTGTATTTCGTGGCATTTATGCACATGAAGTCTACGATGCAATTATGGGACTTAAACTAAATAAGTCATCAATTGGTATCCCCCCATCATGCATTAAACTTGCCCGTGAACATATATATGAAGCACTAACAATAATTTTCAATCAATCCCTTCTTCAAGGAATTGTACCGGATATCCTCAAAATTTCTAAGGTAACGCCTGTCGATAAAGGAGGGGAAATTACTAATCCAGCCAATTTTCGTCCTATTTCGACTTTATCAGCCTTTACTCTAATGTTTGAAAAACTAATATACAAGCAACTTATTAATTACATTGAAAAACAAGAAATTCTCTTTGAATTCCAATTTGGATTTCGCAAAGGCCGCTCGACATCCCAGGCTATAACAGAAATTGCAGATAACCTAAGAAAAGCGATTGATAATAACTTGTATACTTGTGGAGTGTTCTTAGATTTTTCGAAAGCATTCGACACTGTTAACCATGGAATACTACTAAATAAACTAGAATCCTATGGCATTAGAGGCCTACCCTTAAAATGGTTCACAAGTTATTTAACGAACAGGCAGCAGTATGTGTCTCTAGGAAATGTCGACTCCCCCAAACAAACAATGATCTGTGGCATCCCTCAAGGTAGCTCTCTAGGACCACTTTTATTTTTAATTTACATCAACGATATACCGAATTGTTCTGATGCCCTAACATTCAAAATATTTGCGGACGATACAAATGTATTTGCATCGGCTAAAGACTTAAAAAGCCTAGAAAATTTAATGAACTCTGAATTAAAAAAGGTCAAAGAATGGTGTGACATAAATAAGTTATCTATTAATCTATCGAAAACTAATTTTATGATCATAAAGTCAGCTAAGAAAAGGGACATGAATATTGATATCAAAATATTGAGCTCTGATGGATCGTGCCACTCCTTGAAAAGAAAAGACCACATAAAATATCTAGGTGTCATGATTGACGATACAATGTGTTGGAAATACCATATATCATATGTATCTTCGCGTATTTCACAAAACACAAGTATTATATCCAAGCTGAGGCACTATTTATCATTGACACAACTAAAGCAAATTTATTACAATCTTATTTATCCATACATCTCATATGCGATATTAGCTTGGGGCAGCGCTTATAAAACCAATTTACAAAAAGTACAAACAAAGCAAAACCATGTCGCAAGATTAATATTTTTTGCCACATTGTATGGTAGAAATACTGAAAGTGCTCTCCCACTGCTAAATATCTTAGATATACTTACAGTTCACAATGTTTACCATCTCCACGCATTAAAATTTGTTCACCTCTGGCACAAAGGTCAATTACCTAACTTGTTCGATAAATTCAGAAATTCACTTTTTGAGTTTTCTTGCACAACAAAAACGGGTATCAGTTTTAATCCCGACTATACTACTAGGGGTACTAAGGGTCATCCAAATTGTCACTAGACATTCTTACACATAAAAATCCAAAAGTGTGAACCTATTAGAGATATGATTACATATAGTTATATCGCCCCGCAACATCCTTACACCTAAAAATCCAAACTCGAGTAACTGTTAGAGCTATCCTAACATATAGTTATACCGAAGAGAAAATGGCGAGTTCAAAGCTTTTCAACGTAGTCGATGTGGTCGAAGCATTCGAAAAAGCCAAAGAAGATGGGCAATCCCATGGATCCGTCATATCGTTCGACTGGACTCATCCTAGAAACGGACCGAACGGATGCAAGTACGTTTCCGTATTCTTCGACATTGGCAATGGACCTCATCCGGCGGTCTTTCGGTTCGAAGGGGAAAAGCACGTGGGACGGATAGCACCACACAACGAAGAAGACGCAGGCAAAAAACGTGATCGACATCCTTGCCTACAATTTCAGAAGTGGAACGACTTTGTACGTACTGAGGCCGATGGAATCACGATTAAGAAAAATGACAATGGAGAATTGGACCTTCCTTCCGACGACAAGCTAAGTCCTACTTTCAAACTAGTCGAACACCTAGATTGGGCTTTCGATTGCGAAGTAAGTAAACTTATCGAAGACAAAAGGATCTGCATGCGCAATCCACGTAAACGCAGTCCACCTGGAAAGGACGACACCATTATCGTCCCCAACACCAAGGTGGTTCCGATGATCCAAAGGTTTATTTCCACGAACTCCACTACCAATGCTGGATGTCGATTGGCTAATCCCATCGCAAGAATGCGCATGAAATGTGACTACAAGACTGGAACACCTAACGGTCAATTCTTTGACAAAAGTAAGTCGTACTCCGATGGGGACAACACTAAGTACGAACCTCTCGTAGATGAGAACTCTAGCGGTCTTAACATCGACAACATAAGCAAACTCATCCTACCAGGTTCTATTCACGATGGTATTTGCAACGCCTCAAGTATTTGCTCAAGTAGTATGGGACTTTCATACCCACTAGATATTGAGATCGACATAGTACAACAACCATCAAAGAAGAATAGATACGATCAACAAGACGTTTATGCCGCCAATACTAAGCATAGTGCCAGTGTGGACGCAGCCGCAGAAGATGAGTGAACGTAGGTAATGAAAAAAAAAAAAAAGAATGAAGAAAGTCGTTGCGTGCCCCTCTAAATTTTTTTTTTCTTTTTTTCGTATCCAAGTTGTCACTAGACACCTAAGAATCCAAACTTGATAACCTATTAGAGATATGATTACTATACTGCATATCGATCCCTTCCCCTATGGATAATATATCGTGCCTCCCTCTAGAAATCTTGACTAAGATCGTAGAGCATGCAGGTCCTACGTCATTCGCAAGCATCGCAAGGACATCGAAACGCCTAAACAGTGTCGCATCTCTCGCGCGCTACAAAGACGTAGACCAAGAGTTCCGTAGACAAGTACTATGTTTTGGTTTAGGTTCTACCCATAATGATGCCGATAGAGACAAATTGGCTAGGACTTTCGGCATTTCCGCAAGCCACATCGACGATAGCCTTCCTCTCATCTACGCCAGCGATCATGGCAACCTTAATATTGTTAAGTGGCTCGTCAAGCACTTACGTTTCAATAAAATGGATAGATACACCAATCATACTCTATGCGCTGCCTTAAGGTATGGTCACTTTGACATTGCTAAGTGGCTCATTAAGCACTTCCAGTTCACCAAAGAGGGCTATGCCGTCATGTTTGCTATGATAGAGGCCAGCGCGTATGGGCATCTTAATATCATCAAGTGGCTCATTCAACGTTTTCAGCTAACCATAGAGTGTGAATACATTCATCGTGCTCTACTATGCGCCTGTAGCAATGATCAGTTTAATACCGCTAAATGGCTCATTAAGTGGCTCATTAAGAACTCCCATCTCACCATAGAGGAAGAAAATGCCCTACTAGATTACTATGTGAATGCTTATAATGCCATATAGGAATCCGATTGAATCCAACTGCACCTAAGAATCCAAAACTTGAGTATCTGTTAAAGGAATGATTATTATACTGTATATCACCACCAAATGGTATTAGTATATATTCTTTATTCCACAATACTAGCTTACGTTGTCATCTTAGTACGCATTAACACCATACAGATCGAACATGTCGAAGAAGAACTCAAACGTAGACGCCACAATGACTGAGACGACTTGCGATTGGTTGATGCGAGGAAAGGATACAAAATGCCCGAAGAAGATTTCAAAGGCATCAAAGTACTGTGCCCAGCACAACTTCCAGATCTCAAAAGGCTGTGCCCCATTCATACCATGCTCGAAGTGCGGTAAAGGATGTCGTACTAGTTACGGGCTTTGCTCAAGATGCGACCGTCTCATTATCAAGAAGAAGTGTCCCGGTGTCTATATAAAACGCGCTAAGAAGTCCAGCAAGACGCTAGAGGATCCAAGAAAGGAGGAACTTGCAGAGCCAAACGTGGTGGAACCGGAGGAGCCTGCTGAGGTAGCATTGCCCGCGGAACCAAGAGTGCTGGAACCAGAGGAAGGTCTCGGAGAGTCTCTCAACCATGCGCTCAACGAGGTGTTGGCTGCCTTGAGGAGCGAGAAGGACGATTAGGAATAGCCACGAAAAAAAAAAAAAAAAAAAAAAAGAATGAAGAAAGTCGTTGCGTGACCCTCTTCATTCTTTTTTTTCTTTTTTTTTTCTATTGAACGTATAACATCTATAGTTGTATCATGGACGAGCTAATCAGATTGTTTGGTCCTGGAATTCGTAGAAGCCTGAATATCAAACCACAAGTGGAACATATTAACACCAGTGAAACATGTTCTGATTGTCTCTGCCCCTTGGAAATACAAGGAACGGAATTCGTGTGTCCCACATGTGGTCTTGTTTCCGAGGTCGAACCATGTGAAGAAACGAAGATCGATGTTGCTACTACTCGACTGCGTATAGTAGGTCCGGACGGATTTCAGTATCAAAGTGATCTAGACCGCGCAAAACCAAAGCAAAGCGATAACACGGAACTGCAACGACGAACGCTCCTACAAGAACTACGAGCATACAACACTATTTACAAACAAAGTTATGACCTATCGTTCCCTATGAACACGTTAGGAATCGTAGCCGACGCATTTATCCAAGTAATGAAAGTTTGTCTCAAGCGTAGCGATGCTAAGAAAAATATTTTAGCTGCTCTACTCTACCATGCATGCATACAATGTGGGTTCGTCCGATCTAGAGGTGAGGTTGCTCGCTTCATGCAACTAAACGACAGAAGCATCTGTAGCGGAGAGGTCTTTATACGTTCTCTGTATAACGACGATAAGATTGATGTAGACTTGGATGTCGAACACATAGTTCCTCACATTGCAACGACTTTCCTTAAACTCGATCCTCAAGGAGTACCTATAGACGTTCAACAAATAGTCCACGAGGTTGTTACTACAGCGATAGAAAACAATGTAGGTCCCAAATCAATACTTAAGACGAAAGTTGTTGGAGCAAGTTATGAGGTGCTACGTCGTTTAGGATCGTCTATGTCTCTTAACGATGTCGTTAAACGATGTGACATATTTGGAAATGCGGTCAAGCGTTTTGTCAAGGAGTTGCTTTCTTACCATTCCTACTTTGAACCAATCTATACTAGACATGGGCTAACTAGCAGTAGGACTTGGCAAAGTGAAAGTGAGAGCCATGTTCGTTCCTTTCATAGGAAACGTCGATTCTTACCCCACTAAGCTGCCAAGTTTTTCTCGCATTTCCTTTTGCACTTCTTGCTTGAGTTCGGCTCGAACCCGATCCGGACTTTTTTCACCTATGGAAGTCTCTCGACGAATTTCAGACCTCATGATCTCATACTTATTTGCTTCGTTCAGGATGAGACTGTATTCGGAGTCGGATATGTTTTCATCGCGTAAGGCCTTCGATACTAGATCGCGAATCGTATTGATTTTCGCCTTTGCCAACATAGTTGTCCTTTCATGCTTAGAAACCTTCATTCCTAACTTCTTAGCTCCAAGGGTTGTAGATGCTGAAATTAATCCACATAGCCCACCAATAACTCCAAGTGGTAGACCAATCACTATTCCAACCCCAGTCAACGCTGCGCCCAATCCAGATCCAGATAAGATCACAGATAGACCTCCAGTTACCACTGCGATGCCATGAACTAGTCCTTGAGAACGTGCATATTTCTTGCGCACACCTTCGTAGTGCCTTTCTTGAACTTCTATGTCCGAAAGCGTGTCTCGGATCGTTTGCAGTCTAAAGTTCTTTCCAGTGTCATTAGCAATCGGTGGATAGATACTTGGTGCTGAGGGAAACGGTTGAATCGAATCGCCTTCCATTGTACGTTATACATATAACTTACTCAAGCTTCAACACGTATCGTATCGGTCGACCATGAAAGTCTACCAGATTGCCTTTCTCATCGCGAACAGTCAGTCGAAGGCTGCCCCGCATTGTCCCAAGAGCTCGAGTGGTTGTTGGGAGTAGTGAGGCGTACGTTGATTTTGCGAATCTTTCGCCTCGGATCTCTATCGTAGCTAGGACTTGTGATCGCTTTCCATCGAGAATTGAAAAGCTGGAATCCACCACATCACAGTGGATATATATCGTTTGGATATCATTTAACGCCAGGTCGTATCTTCCCACCCTTAGCGTTACGTTTCCATCCTCCTCTTCATTTCCTTTGATGCTAAGTAGTTTGCAGAGATTCTTACTGAACGTGATTGGTTTCATCACACTTAGGACCCAAACCCTCATAGGTAGATTTTTCACGAGTTTCACGATGCCAGCCTCGATTGCGGGCTTTAAGTATGGTTGAATGCTTTCCATATCATGGTGCCCTACAGCGATGGTGTGTGGGAACCCTACGCCTCCGGTATCCCACTCGAACGTAGCCTGCGTTTCTAGGTTCAACCAACTGTTCTCGAAAGTGACCTCAACTAGCGAAGCGTTATTGATAAGAATTAGATCGTCGAAGTAGACCGTATGGTCGGATGATGTGGTGGTGACATTAAGGATCGCCATTACGTATTAAAGGTATAACTATATGTATGTATAGCTTCAACATGACAGACGCATGGCGGCAGTTCAAGTACCTATTTCCAAAGGCTGTAACCGGATGGTTCGAATCTACTTTCGATAATGTTAATTTCATCGATCGGGGAATGTCTCATCGCGTGTTCACGGAGGAAGGTCCTCCTACTAAGACGGGAGGTGGTAAATTGATGGGGTGGCTTGGTCGCACTGGTAAGGCTCTCGATATAGCACTTGGTGGTAAGTCAGTTTACGAGAGCGTACTATTCGCACGGGAACATGAAGGTCTTTCCAAACGCGATTGGATAGAAGAAAACGATAAGGTCGCAACCTTGAATGCAGATCTGTTAGCGAAGTTCAAGAAACGATACCCACATGCAGATCTTCACAAGTTCTATGCCTCTACGGAAGTGAATGGTCCAGGCAAATATTCGACGAGTATTTGGTTTCGAGATGGAGATTCTAGCTATGTCGTTTACGGCGATGATGTCTCAAAGTTATCTGCAGTCACTCAAAGACACATCGATGACGCATTGCAGGGAATGGTTGATGGTTTCCCATCTACGTTGACACTAGATAAGAGTGCGAAATATCCTATTCGAGCAGTTCCTTTTACCGAACAGGCACAAGATATAGATCTCACCAAGTTATGGATATACGTCACGCCTACGAAGAAGTTCGAAGCAGGCGTTCCAAATATATTCAAGGAGATCGTTGTAAAGCATACGACAGCAAAGGAGTCTCGTAGATGGTTATCAGGTCCGGATTTCAAATACTGGCCTCAACAACTTAATTTTGCAACGTGGTGTGCAACTTCTGGATGCGGAGTGTCGTTGTTTGACCCCACTTTCAAAACATATCCACCAGTTGTCCAAGGGTTCCTACGATTCCACGTATATTTCACGATACGAAGAATTCTACATGAACTTGGTGGTGCTCATGGACTTCCTTTACCTGGTGACCCTGCTTTCAAGCAACTCAACAACCTCTACAACAAAGCAGCCCTGGAGAAATTATGCATCGAGTTTGAGTTATCTCGAACACCAGACTTCCGATGCAAGTTAGGTCGGAATAATGGATTAGGAGATGTATTCATGTTATATCCTGGACCAACTGGCTACGTAAACGGATATGTAACTGCCCATGGCCGAAGTTACAACAAAGTAACCACATGGCCCGAGGACTCTACTTTGTTTAAAGATGAAGGAGGTAAGGAGGACAAGGGAACTCTGATAGCTTTCATTAGGAACGATGAACACGAAGGGAAACAATACAATTGGTTTACACCACCAATCGGAAAGGGTTTGACAGATGCTGGATTGGGTAGGTTGAATAGATCTGTCGAGGCTTTTGGACATTGCATACTTGGCGCTCAAGCCGACTTGAACGAATCCATCGTAGATAGCCATAACGTCAAAGAAAAGTTTAAGAGCTTAGTCGAAGACGCTATTCTCGAAAACGATTTAGTGGTGAGCTACAAAAACTATCTTACTGCTATAACGGCAACACATAAGAGGCTCGATCTAGCAATAGCTATAGGTGTGCGATTATTGCCAAGCGATCTAGAGTACTATCTTGGTGAGAAAGATGGTTATAGGAATCCAATCCCGAAAGCCACGAAATATATGTCGCTAGGTGTTAACGACATCAATGTAGAAGTCAAAGGACGCCCACCTCCTCCTATGGAAGGACCACCAGATAAGAAATTAATACCACCTCTCAAGACGCACGAGAGACGAGTTCCTGTACCAAAGGCTGTCCCACAACATGAGATTAATCTCGCGGTGACATCCATTGCCGCAGCTGGAATTGCATGGACGTTGTTTCGTTAACGTCGTTTGTATTGCTCTATCGTGATCACCACTATTGCTACGATGAATAACCAAACGTTCTCTGCTAGTACTCCCAGAGCTTTACCAGCCATAGTAAATATGAAACTCGCAATCGATCCAATCATTCCAGGTAGGATCTGTCCAAGTCTCTTTCCCATTTCTTTTAGCAACCCCCCAGTCGTTTTCAATCCCTTCCCTACTGCATCTGCTGCTTTATCGATACCAGCCTTTACTGGTTTCGGTACGGATCTCGATAACAGGGAAACTATTGTACTAACGATAGCGCCAATAGAAGTTACCACTGCAAGAACAGTCATTCCATGCTTTCTGAAAATGTATTTGATCCTTTCACGTAGCGACGTACGTTCTAGTATGGCTTCTTCTTGACGTTCGAGTAATTCTATTTCGTTATGGATGCGTACTTTCTCTTCCTTAGCTGCTTCCTTCTGGTTCTCAGTTGACGTTGAGCTTAGAAGTATGCTATCTTCTACTTTGAGATGTTCGGCGGCCTTTTTTTGACCTTGGAGGACTTGTTCTGCTCTTTCTGCATTCGTAGGACCTAGGGCAAATTTGAGATCTTTACCCATACTTTGATATCTTTCACCCTTCACTGTGGTCAAAGGTATGGGCTTCTCTTTACTTCCAAGTACGTGAAGATAGATCGTACCCAGTTCCTTATTGGCATCCCATATTCCAGTTATCTCAAGGACTCCTCCACGAATCCCTACATCCGCATAGTGTTTCCATACAGTATAGAATAGCATTCGTTTCATTTCATCCGATGTGCCTGTTTTGAAGACTACGCGGCGATCGCTAAATTTCGGATGTTTGATTCTATCCTCATCCATCAATTGCTCTCTAGAAAGGTTCGAGACTTCCAGCTCAGTGAGTTCGTCGATGTAATCATCGTCTACGGTAAACGAGGTTTCCCGATTCTTTGGTCGAGCGCCTTCCTTGGAGAAGTCGCGTCTAGTTTTCAGGTTGAATGATTCACTCGGATCCACATTCGTAGAGTCTGGAAACGCCAATTTCCGTGCTTCTTCATTGACAGTATCATCGTCATCTTTTCCTCTTTCAGCTTCGTCAGTTCTTTCATCATACCTCCCATCAGAGTCCATGTTAGACATAACTATATATATAGTTATATTCAACATGATCTCATCAAAGTTGGATCCCACACAAGCACGAAGAGAGCCTCATGCACTCAAGGCTCCACGAGACTTGTATAGGAAAACTTTCACTCGATCATCTGCCAATCCAGGTGAGACTCTATACGTAGAAGTCCCAAAGCTAGAAGAAGGCGTAGTACTAGTACCTGGTAGCTTAGCGCTATTGGGCGACATCGTACTATCTGGTGGACATGTGAATAACAGAGTCGTTTCGAACGTTGGACGCTGCTTGGTCATGCGTAGAATCTGTAGGATGGGAGCTGAAACAGTAGAAGACCTTGTCAGGCCAGACCTCCTACAAACGTACTCTGATGTATACCTATCTACGCAGGAGAGAGAGTCTAGAGTACAACAAGGCATTCAATCAGAGAACGTAAACAAGCTACGATCGAAAGCTGGTGACGCAAGTACTTCGTCTGCTGCAGACAACGCGCTCCTAGCTGCATGTGGTTCCAAGTATAGGATTCCATTAGATGTTGACATTCTGACACAACATGGAGTTCTATATCCATATGCCTTAGAAAGTACCATTACATTCGAGTTGACTCTAGCGCCTGCCAACGAGGTCGTAATTGGATCGGATACGACGAAGATAGGTACGTACCAACTTACCAACATCCAACTAGAATACGAAGCAATCAGGGACGGAACGCTGGCTAGTAGTGCACTTCACAAGTACGAAATAGGTGCTGCACTCCTATACAACTACGCTGTTCACTTCAAGACAGTAGATATCGCTAAAACATCCGATACTTTGATATCTCAAAACGTTAATGTTCCACGACGATCCTTTGCTGGACTACTTCTACTATTCATAGATCCACCTACCATTGGCACGCGAGATAGTGAAGCATTCTCGAATCCAGATATTTCGAAGGTAGAAGTAGATGTCAACGGGATTCCCAACAGACTCTTTCCAAGCGGCATGCTTCCCCTAGATTTCTGGGAGGCTGCAAGAGGCTGGTTTGGTACACCCAATACTTCCATGACTCCAAAGAAGTTCTTTGAAAATAGATTCGCTATCCTAATCGATTGTCGCACAGCAAAAGATTCCACCGTTCATGGTGATGGCTTGGCACAAACCGGCAGTGGAAAGGACATCGACATTCGCATACATAGAACTGCAAAGGGAAGTGGAAATGTGAAAATGCACATCTATGTCCTTGCGGATGCACAGGTCACGATATTGAACAGATCTCTGCAGAGTATATTATACTGATGGATTCTCTCGTAGAGCACGTGCCGTTCAACGCACTCATAGTCGGTCCAACGAATTGTGGGAAGACTGCGTTTCTCATAGAACAACTTCGTGGATCATTTCGTGGTAAGTTCGATTACATAGTACTGATTTGTCCTACGTATGCCCACAACAAAACTTATCGTGGATTTGCAAATCGAGATCCTCATTTCTTCGTCATGTCACCACCGCAGGATGCCATCGATGCTACTTTGAGTATTTGCGCAACATTTTGGTCAGGTACCAATACTCTATTGATTCTCGATGATTGCGCCGCATCGAAGGACGTCAAGAAACGAACTGACAAGCTAGTGGACTTAGCCTTTTCTGCACGACATATAGGGCTTTCCGTTTGGGTGCTGTCCCAACAACTAACGAGCATATGTAAACCCTTCCGTGAGAACGTAGCTATCGCAGTAGCATTCCATACAGCATCGGCCGTAGATGGCAAAAGGATATTTGAGGATTATGGAGGCTCGCAAGAATGCAAAGAGTTACGAACGATACTTGGATCTCATAAGTTCGCTCGCATGTGCTTCTGTCTCCGCCATCCTTTCGAGGTAGTGTTAGAGCTCCCAGCACCTACAACATATTATCATGGATAAAGAAATACTCGAGATATTCGGTGAGGGCCCACCACCACCACCAAAAATAAAGAATGCGCATTCCTCTGTAACGGAAGATCGGGAAGCTCTCTCGATTCTAGCCGTAACTGGTACGACGAAGGAATACCTAGGGAAGAATCTCTCTCTAGGGGACATTTCTAAACTGTCAGACAAAGACGTAGAACGCTTACATACTAGATACCAGTCCGTCTTAGCAAAACAAATAACAGGGTGTTTAGTAAATAGAGCACTCAGCCTAGTAGTTCGCGTAATTGCATACGTGCTACCTATAGATTCTCACCAAGAACTATTGAAGGATCTACAAGAAGACCAATTAATCCGAAATGAGATATCTGCCATGGCTGGGTCGTTGTCTTACAGAGCAGGCCTACTCGTAGCGACAACTAGCGCTATGTGTCACATCCTTGCACACTATACGCCAGGGAAAGAGGAGGATGACAAAGTCGACGAATATGAAGTGGATACCCCAGAAAGAACCGTAGTACTTGAGGCATATTCATCATTAAAGAATCTTTAGTGTCACACACCTGTTGAACCTCCACATATACCTACTATATCGAAGCAAGATGGAAGGACAGACGGATCAGATAACTGCGAGTCCACCGACGACTGTACCAACTAAGAAAGGAAAAGATCCAAAGCGCGTTGCAGCAGGAAAATTAGCTTGGGAGAAGGTCATTGCCCGTGCAAAAGAAGCTCAAAAGATGGAGATAGAACGTGAAAACGAACCGTCCAAAGAAACTGACGTAGAGAAAGGTCGGTTCGAAAACCTGACTATCCTTGCAGTCGTCGGTACTGGCGCTACATTGTTTGGCACGTACTTTGCGTACAAGAAGTATGTAGATGGCAACACGCGAGCTGCCGCCGTTAGCAGGACACAACCTGTAGCTCCGGCAAAGCCAACGGCACTAGACATGGAGTAACTCTTAGAGACTAGAGACCATACTTATATATGTCGAGATGGATAAGGAATTGATGAAGACGGCAACCGATGCATCTATAATTGTTGGACTCGCTTCTGGTATTGGGTGGATCATAAAAAAGACTACCAAGGAATCTATGCTTAGCGATCCTTCTTCTTCCCTAGTGAATTACGCAAAGTGGACTGCCGTGATACTTGGTAGCTTATACGCAAAGCAATATCTTGAGAAAGAAAAGATCATACCATAATGGCAGCAGCAATTGGAATGGCCATTTTCGGTGCTATTTTGAATGCGACGGCATTTACTGGTGGTGGCATACTAGCTAGAATGATTGGAAAGGGTGATGTAGATACGGAACGAGAGAGACACGATAGGGCCGTCGAAAAACTAGAACGCGAAATGAAAGCGTATAGAATCGAACGTCAAAGACGATACGACTATGCACAAAAGCAGGAAGATCTTGAACGCAACGCACGCAACGATCAAAGAGATACCAACGAATCCTTAGTGCGATCCGATAAGTTACGTAAGGCGCTTAAACGGCTCAAAGAGCTGAAAGAACCCCGCTTATCTGACTACTACCGACCCTCAAACGATCAGAAGACTAGTGAGTTGCTCTACGTCGGTGGTGGAATGCTAGGCGCTGGATACGCTATTAGTAAATGGCTATAGAAACGTACTAGCTACTACTAAGCTACTACTAAGTTACTACTAGCTACTACTAAGTTACTACTAAGCTACTACTAAGTTACTACTAGCTACTACTAAGTTACTACTAAGCTACTACTAAGTTACTACTAAGCTACTACTAAGTTACTACTAAGCTACTACTAGGTTACTACTAAGCTACTACTAAGTTACTACTAAGCTACTACTAGGTTACTACTAGGTTACTACTAAAAAAAAAAAAAAAAAAAGAAAGGAATGAGGCCTGGTTCTTATTCTTTTTTTTTTTTTTTTTTTTCCATCTGTTGAAGGTTAGAATGTATAGATGCATGATGGATTCTAAACTTGCGAATATCTTCTATGGTCCTATGGGCTATTGGAAAGGTCACTCTGCAATCGGTAAGCTATCGGTAGCAGCGAAAGCATCAGAAGACGTAGCTAGGAGTTGGTTGGAAAAGCAATCTATATGGCAAGTATATCTACCACCACCAAAACACATTCCACGACCACATTGGACTGTATCGAAACCAAATGAAGTCCACCAAGCTGATTTGATATTTCTACCACACGATCGACCTGGGCGTGGACGGAAGCTATACAAGTACGCATTGGTAGTAATCGACGTAGCTTCTCGATACAAAGAAGCCGAACCTTTAGCATCCAAAGATAGTGGTGAAGTTGCTGCGGCATTCGAACGAATCTACAAACGTAGTCTACTCGAATGGCCAAAGACGTTGCAAGTAGATCCTGGTAGAGAATTCATGGGACGTATGTCTGAAACTCTAGAACTACATGGTACGAAAGTTCAACGAGGTGAGGCTGGTAATCATAGAGCGCAAGGCTTCGTCGAACGAGCAAATAGAACTCTAGCCGAGAGATTGTTTGGGTATCAGTATGCACAAGAGATGGTACTTACTTCGGAAGGATCAGATGAGCGTAGTAGAGAATGGGTAGTTCGTTTACCAATGGTTATCAAAGCCATGAACAGTGAGGTGACTCGACTTACAGGAAAGGAGCCTTCGAATTCCGTAGTGACGCAACAAGTAGATCTGAAGACTCCTACGTATTCGCGCACCGTTGGATTGAGAGAAGAGCGCCTACCATTCGACGTTCTAGTTCGATATCTCTATGCACCAGGAGAATTGGAAGGGGGTGAAAAACGTAGAGCTACTGATCCTGTATGGAGTTTGCAGATATACACCATTTCGCGAAGTGTAGTATCTTCGGGACAGCCTGTGCTGTACTACCTTGCGAAGCGAGAAGGAGAGAAGGACGCACCCAAACGTGGATTCGTTCGTGAAGAGCTACAAGTCGTTCCTAGGGATACGGAACTACCACCAAAAGGAATTCTGTTTGTACCCAGACGCTAGACAGCGTACTCTATTGGCTCGGTGTGGATTCCATCGGGAAGAACGCGTCTTTTGTCGTAGTAAGCCGATAGCCCAAGCTTCCGTTGTTCGTAGGTTGCTATACCTTCTGGCAATAGGCGGAAGCCTCGGTTATTCGCTATGTCGATACTACCCTGGAGTGCTGCTTCGAATCGATCCCACGAAATGTCGTTGTGCCGCCTAGACATACCTTTGACGGAATACTTCTTGCTGCCACCCGTATCGACGTAGTAGGCTTTCGAGCATAGGGCAATGGCGCGTTGTCCTTCGAATTCGAGTTTGAAGAGTCCTGGGGTACGACTGCTCCACTTGTCCCAAGCTAGCCATTCCTTCCTTTCGGCTTCGAAATCCTCACGTAGCTCGAGTCTTACAACCTCATCGAGGCTATTTCCCGAGATGGCAATGTACGCACTGTCCGTGTCCATCTGTATATATTCGAAATCCTTGCGATCGATGTACTTGTCGAGGAAGTCGTAGTAGAACTCAAGCATACGCAGCTTTGCGAGCTGGTACACAGCGATACCTACTTGGAAAGGGCGTTTGATTCGGATCTGGTCCTTCCTACTCTCGAGATCGTATGCCTCGCCAATCTCTTCCAGGTCTTCGAACCAAACACTTCGCAATGCTTTGTCCACAATCTTCTCGTCTTTTGTATAGGTGACATTCGTTTGGCGTCCCAAGTCTTCGAGCAACTTTCCATAGGCGCTGTTTCCTAGTAGCTTGAACACATCTGCCAGCAAAGCCTCACCTTTGTCTACGTCTCCCATGCGTCGCGCCTCAGTGACTTGGTCCACGAACCATCCGAAGATTTCTTGGGCTTCGTAGTCTATCGTGCGGTAGACAGCAGTGATCACTGCGCCATGGTCTAGATACCAAAGTAGAAGAGGAGCATAGAGTAGCAACATCTTTCCAGAGAGACTCCCAACTAGCTTCGTTTCCTCACTGCGCTTTCTACCAGTCTTCTCAAGGTAGGCCAACATTTGTGGAGGAATTGCTTCCTTGGGGATTTTCTTGTTGTAGAAGAAGGGGGGCATCTCCTCAAATTTATTCCACAATTTCTTTGGTATCTCGATGTCTACTTCTGCATATCCAAACCACCCACCGTTTTGTAGACATTCGACAAATCCTTCGGCTTCTAGATCTGGATCATCATAGTGAACGAGCTCTTCTTTTCCACAAGGCATTTCGAGTTCCATGGTAGAAAGATATAGGGCGTTGGCATCGTATCCAAGAACCTTGCGACAGGTCTTAGTTCCTCCCTGATGACTACGAATCTTAGTCACTCCTGCTTCGTGGCGTCTGGTGAACACTATGCTTGGACCTCCCACGACAGCGCCTTTCAGCATGTGGTAGGCTTCCTTACTTGGAGCATACATCTCAGCTCCCCTTACTACACTACCTCGAAGCAGGAACTGTAGCGAGACTCCTGGGATGGACACTGCGTCTTTCAGCATGTCTACTCCCTTCTCATGATAGAAATCTCGCATCTTTTCGAGTGCCTCTAGGAATGGGACTACGTCTAGGTCGTTGTAGTATCGTAGCCAGTCTGCAAAGGTCTCCATTCCCTTGTCGAGAAAGGTGCGCTTGCAGTCTTCGAACTCTGACCTAGATAGTAGGTGTTCTCTTTTTAGCTTTGATCCCCACTCTTGATAAGCTGGTAATCCAACGTGATCCAACTTGTCGGGAGAGTCGAACCACTCATATGGGAAGAAACTCTTTTGCGATTCACATCCATAGGCAGTGATCCAACGTTCGTAGGAAGTACCTGGTCCAAGGTAGTTCATCACATCGAGGAAACGGAAATCGGGAGTCAAGAGAAACATAGTGGTGTTGGCTTTCTTTGCCACCCGGACCTTTGAACAGGTGTCGGCAATGGTTCCTACGAAGTGCTCCCTGATCAGGTTGAGATCGTACCTGCCAGAGTTGAATCCCAATACTGGAACTTGGCTGATCCATTCGTCGATTCTCATCCGTTGTGCCTTCGATAGGGTGTCAAAGGAGAATTCAGGTGTCTTGGGGCAGAACCGTTCCGCAATGACTTCTCGGATTGCTTTCGCTCTTCGTTGGAGTTCTTCGACAAAGGCGGCTACAAGTTCTTTTGGTTCGCGTCGACAGATGTGGGTTGGCGTTCGATCGTACGTGTCGGCAATTGATACTGATATTGGGACATGGACGTTTTCGATGGTCAATCGGTCCGTTGGTTGTCTTCCTTCCGTTGTATCGAGATCGTAAACTATGGCATGTGGATAGGCGGTTTGCGTTGGAGTTGGAATCGGCTTGTTTTTCTTCTTTGTAGAGCAACCCCAAGCCTCCACTACTACATAACCTGCCTCACGTAGACTCTCCGTTCTTTCGCAGGTCTTGAGATAGAGCCTCCTTTCCCTAGGGAAGCATTTCGGGCAGCCATGGAAATAGCATCCATGAAATTGGAAGATGGTTTTCGAAAGAGGTTCGTAGCCGTCGACCGGCGCTCCTTCGATCCAATGCTCTCCACCATGCCCACAAGCTGCATGATGAATGTGTTGCCCAATCCTTTCGGTTTCGCGTTCCAACCAGCATAGAGCGACTTTGCTGGCTGTGCTCTCTGGCCAGAAGGCTTTTTCGTATGCCGACTGGGGTACTGTGATTACTTTTCCAGGGCAAACAATCTTCGTTTCGCCACGCCTACAACGATCTGCATGGCGTTGAAGGTGGCAAGCCTGTGTGAACCGTTGCTTACAGTCATTACATACGTAGATGTGCCCTAGCTTTTTGACGTCCTTGATATAGAAGGCATGTCCTTCGTATATCCCAATCGTCATCGTATGCTTGTAGTGAGCTGCATGTCGCATCAGATGCCAAGCGCCATCCTCCGTGGGTTCATACACCCGAATACCGATTCCAAAGTGTAACTCGACTTCCTCCAGCTGGTCTAAGGAAGTTCTGGGAACGTCTTGCGTGGGCGCTGTCAGGCGATAGAAGTCCTGGGCAAGTTTTCGAGCCGAGGTGTTGCACTTGTCTGCACGGGCTCCTTTGCATACGGCAAGGCAACGCCAAAGACATAGGTTGTCGCCATATCGATCAAGGGCAAACATTCCTTTTTTCTGGCGAAGCCATTGGGGCAGTGGGCCTGTTCCCAACAGAAGCTGACGATCGATCACGACTTTGACATCCACGTAGATCCAACGCACAAAGGCCCATTGGGTATTTGGTCGATTAATGTTGTCGGGATTCAAACGAGCTGTCTCCTTGCTATTGATCCACTCTTCTGCATCTCCTAGGATGTTCACCCATGGAGAGCCTGGGACAGTCTTGGAGAATAGCATCACACGCCCGTCGTTGACATTGCGAATGCGATAGGTGTAGCTGTAGCGCAGGTAGAAACTGGTGGTTACCTTTGCAACTAACTTTGCCATGATCCTAGGGGTCAAATCTCCTGCCACACCTTGGAAGAAGCGCCATCGAATAGTACGGCGGCCTATCTCCACTCCCTCGAGCATTCCATCTCTCTCATCGAGAATAGCACCTGCCTCTCGAGCTAGACTCCGTGGAAGTGGCTCACTACGTGGTCTCGCCATTCTCTCTTCGGTATAAATATACGTTAGGATAGCTCTAACAGTTACTCAAATTTGGATTTTTAGGTCTAAGGATGTTGCGGGACTCGAGTTTGGATTTTTAGGTGTAAGGATGTTGCGGGGCGATATAACTATATGTAATCATATCTCTAATAGGGTTATCAAGTTTGGATTTTATGTGCAAGAATGTCTAGTGACAATTTGGATGACCCTTAGTACCCCTAGTAGTATAGTCGGGATTAAAACTGATACCCGTTTTTGTTGTGCAAGAAAACTCAAAAAGTGAATTTCTGAATTCACTTTTTGAGTTTTCTTGTGCAAGAAAAACGGGTATCATTTTAATCCCGACTATACTACTTCCACAGTTATAATACGAGATATGCAGCCAAACAAAATTTATACAAATCAGGCGTGAGAACAAACATAGGAAAACAAATGATTTCATTCATGGCAATTGACCTTTGGCGAAATCTCCCAGACCACCTCAAAAATTTAAATGTATTTTCTTTCTCAAAACGCATAAAACAGTATTTATTGTCAGACCAATACTCAAAATAACTATCTATAATTCCTCAAATTATTATTTATATTTTTGTAATTAATATTCAAATTCTTAGAGTTTTCCCAGTAATCTAAACTAGTTTCTAAATTTCCTTCCCGATTTCGTTTCTCCTATTATAATTGCTAATTAACAAGGCTGGAGGCTAACTCGAGAACTTCACAGTTTATTTAGCCTCCAGGCTCAAATATTATTTAATCTGTATTGCCCATCACATTGTATATATATATTAGTTATTTTCTTTTTTATATTGTATACATGTCATTGTAAGAGCAATAAAGTTTGATTGATTGATACGCTCTTCTATTACTTCATTCACATGTTCCAACTGTTTGATCTCTTCTTCTTTTTCGTTAATCTGTTCTCGAAGTGATCCCTCTAACCTTTCTCTAACATCTACGCTTCCGACTTGAGAAATGTTGTCTATATCTTGTTCTAATTGTCTAACTTTTTGTTTGGTTTTTAATATTTTTTCATTTTTTCATTTAATTCTCCACCTGTGGTAAATAAGGGATAATATTTACCACCTATATACTCTAGTAGATCTTACCACGACTCTATCGTATTCATCGATTTTAGCAAGAAATTTAGTTTTACCTGGATTAATGCTAGGATACTTATCTTTAATCCTTTCCCAAGCAAGACTAATTTTATCTTCCTTACTTATTAATTGCGTTTTTTCAGTACCATCCCAAAACGATGTTTCTTCAGTTAAGCGATGTCTAGTATGAGGTTTATTGTGGGTTGATGTCATATGAGACATTTCGTAAGCATCATAATCATCGTCATCATCGTTATGATCAATATCATGATCAAAAGGATTTACAGTATCAGTATCAGGATCGATATCCATCTTATATAAGATAATATAAGATATCTTTTATATAAATTTAGTAGCTATATATGTTATGGCCATGATACCACCTCCTACATACATCATTTCATATTGTTTTTGATTATTACTTGGTTTATAATAATCAGATAATTGCGGCTCATCTGGATGCGTTTTTGAATATAATCTAAAAGCGTTATCGACCTCTTTGTCATTATCATCTGCATGAATTTTGTTTTGATATTTTTCTGATAACCAATCTTGATATTCTTGTCTTCTTTTCTGCCATTCACCCATATCGTGTTGATATTTTTCTAAAGCTTTGTCGTGTCTGATTCGTTCTTCATCTGAATTGTTACCTGATAGATATTTTGCAAGATAGGATCCTCCTACAAATGTCGTTGCATTCAAAATAGCTCCACCAATCATTATAGCTATAGTTGCCATTAATATTATGTAATACATCCAACAGTTTAAAGTGTTTTTGGAATTATTTTTTTATCTTCAAGATAGTCTTTCAAATATATGCTTCCAGCTAATACAAAGACCCATTTACCATAGTTTGTGATACTTGATGAGGGATCATTGAGGAATGGTTCCTTCATAATCTTCTCACTAACATAACCAACACCAGCTGAAAGCCCAACCAGAATTGATGCATCTGTAACTGTTTTAACCAGCTTGTTTTCTGCCATAATATTATATATCTTATCATAACTTTAAATAAATAGTTATTCCATACCTATTTTTATAGGAATATTGATTTTTGCAGGGGATTCATTTATGATTTCACTTTCTTCTATATTATGTTCTTTTTTATTATTATATCTAAAATACAAGTCCGTAACAGTTAGACCTATACCAATTATTGTTAATACTGTTGTAAATGATAACTCAGGTATGTATGACTTAGGATCTGATTCTTGTTCGACTTCCGTATTTTGTTTAACATCGAGAGCTTTCTTTGCTTTCTTATGGTATTCTGCTAACCGTTTTCCTGCTTCAACCTTCTTAGGGTCTTTCTGTTTAGGAGCTGGTTTATTGCTTTCTGGTTCCTTAGTAATTATATCATCTGGTTCCTTAGTAATTATATCATCTGGTTCCTTAGTAATTATATTATCTGACATATTATAATTAGTATTTCAATGTTTAAACCAAATTTGTTGGAAGTGCTCAAGAGATGCTCAACAGTTTATAGAGTCTGCTCAAGAGGTGCTCAACAGATGCTCAAGAGGTGCTCAACAGTTTATAGAGTCTGCTCAAGAGAATCATCAACAAGTCGTTGAATATCTTCTTTAGTATGAGTCTCAGAAGGAATCTTAACGTGTTTTGCTATTTGAAGTAAACCACTTGCTAGAGCCACCATTCGACCTCCTTTTAGAACTATATATCCAGCAGCATTTGATAGTTCTTGTTTCACTAATTCATTTGTCTGTAGGTCTTTGCAAAGTTCTTCTTTATCATCTATAGGAATAATATAAGAAACTAGTTCTACAGTAGTTTGTATGGCTGTATCTACTAAACCATTAGTAACCTTATTACCCATAATAATCTGATATCGATTATAATATTTTTCAACGTCCTTTGGTGGCAATTTCTTAACATCACCTAAACTCATGTTTACACCAGTGCACCCATTAATAGTTCCCAATACTGCTAGAATTGATAATGATTCTCTTTTATCTTCGATATCTATTTTATCGTAATTCTGGGAAACTTTTTTGGACTTTACTTTAATAGGCTTATCTTCCACAATTATTTTAGGATCTGTTATTTGATCATCATTTAGATACTCTTCAACAGTAGACATCTATTATTATAATTATCAACTATTATTTATATCATTTTGTGAAAATACTTTTTATGATATTTTAGAGTTTCCTTAGAATGAAATCTGCCCCTACAAAACATACATTTTAATCTAACATCTTTCAAATAATCATTTAACTCTATTATTATTAGATCATAATCATTTGATACTAAACACTTGAATCCATTCTCTTTGTACTGCTCTAATACATTCTTCTGTGCATTAGACAAGACACCATTACATTTAGGGGTCTTGAATTCTATACAGAAACCATTATAATTTTTATGACAATTATTTATAATAATATATGGCTGCCCCTTCATATATCCATTTCTATAAGAATAAATTCGTTTAATCGAAGTATCTTGCAATTCACCTAATCCAGCTGTCATTATGGTATTAGGGTGGAAGCGTCTAATATATTTAACAACTCTCGTATGCAGATCGTATTCATCTTCTATCTTAAACGTTAACGTATTAGGATTGTCAAACGTTCTAAAATATCCATACTTTCTGATAGATGGTAGCACTTCAGAAAATACCCAGTCTTGAAACACTTTAGCTGAATCTAACTTAGAACCAAAAATAAGGGAGTGTAAGCCCGGTTCTTTTATAAACATCGTATGTGGTTGCACATTTTCAAGGGGGTAACGAATCGTTACCCCCCTTAGTTTATATTCATTTACTAAGGGTAACGAAACGTTACCCTTGAGTTTTCTATATTCTATTTTATATTTTTCATCTACATGGTCTATTATTGCTTTCTTAGTGTTTTCGTAACCTAATGCTAATGCAATATCTTTCCCTTTGAAATATATGTTCTGTTTACTATCTATGTATGCATTAATAGACAGACTAAGATTAGCGTTTTTGAATTTCAACATCTTATGTTATAATCATATACTATTATTTAAATCATTTGAACGCGGTATCTCAAGATAACACTGAAATGGTATCGTAAACAAAAACATATCCTAGAATATTTTTCAGATTTTAGTAACTTTATGAATTTCTTACGATCTTCGCTATCGATATCTCCTCCACACTCTTCAACTAGAGTTTTTGCTGATGTTTGACATGAACTATGGAATGCAATTACACAAGCTACGTTTTCACGAAACGGTTTAGCAATTGAGGTTAATTGTTGAGTTAATACCCAAACTGATATTCCTTCATGTCTACCTGAAAATCCTTGATTAATAAACTTATTAGAACGCTGTTTTAGATCTTTACTAAAAGTACAATCATCTAATATAATTAATGTAATAGTACCTGTAAACAATTGTTGACAACACGATAACAAATCATTTATCTCATCTACATTACTTGCATCAGGTGATAGAACAATAAATCTGGGATCATTTTTTGCAAACCCACGATACGTTTTATTATTCACATATGTTGGACATAATAATATTATATATTCAAATATGTGACGAAAGGGCCCTCTAAGCATATCTATCAAGTATTTAGTTTTTCCACATTCTGTTGGTCCTGTAATAATACAGTGAAAAGGTGTGTTATCATTCAATTTTTCCATATATTTATGTTAATACTCAAGCTCTTAATACATTATTGATTGGAGGTTAGAATTCATAAGACTTAACAAAGCATCAGCTACGACAAACATGTAACAGGTAACAGCAGTTCCAGCTTTTCTCTTAATCTCTAGTCTTACACCATCTCGTGTATTATTCAACGTTAATCCTCCCCCATGAATATCGTTATCTGCAAAAGTCCTCAAGTCAATCCACATTGCAAACTTATCACCAGCATAAAAGTCCTTTTGTTTAACGCCTTCTACTCCTGTGAAACGTTTCCTTATGGATTCCCATAAATCAGATGGTAACATACATGTACCTTTAGAGTATAGGCGGTTTGGCATTCCATCAATATCGATAGTTACAGATGTGATCTTTGGGTTGGCAAACTTTTCAGAATCCCGTGCACCTCCGACATAGGTTTCCGTAAACAAACACAATACCCCCGTCATAGACCTCCGTGGTAAATTAATATGTTCATTAATAACGGTATCAGCTGTCTTGATGTTGAATGTCTTATAGAGAATTACGTTTTCATAGAAGAAGCCTTTACCTACTTGGTATGTTGATGCTTCTTCACGTGCTAGGTATTCACTTGAAATACATGAATACTCCATTTCTATATTGTTGAGTTTATAGTTAGGAGCTATTGTGGTATCTGCATAGACTAACACATCCGAGACTGGGGCTAGTGTAATCTCAACGATTAGTGGGTGGGGTAATGCTTTTGGATAAAATACTCCATGATTGTTCAAAATGGAATGGTTAAGTGGGATTTTATACTTAGTTCCATGTATTGCTGCTAGAGCGATGTCTTTAGCATCATCAGTGGGCTTATCACCAGCACCTGCTCGCATCTTTCTCATATCTTCAGATGATATACCCTGCTTTAATCGATTTTCACGCTCTTCTGTTGATAAATATAAATCGTGATAGGTTTGGAAAAGATCATAACGTTGAGTATCCTGAAGAGTTTCTCCACCGAATATAACCTTTTGTCTAAATACTAGATTCCTACCTATGTTATTCACAAGTACCTTGTTTGCATGCCCTGTAGTGGTTATATCGAATAGTAGAGCTATACTACCAGGGATAATGACCACATTCTCAGATAATTGTGGAATATTAACATACAAAGTTTCACCAGGGCTTGCAGAAGATGGGTTCGTGTAGTTATTCGATTTAGAATATTTTCTGCCTTTAATCCAAATGGCTGTTTATAGAGTTTAGAGATATACGATATTTCACGTAGTATCATTTCTACAAATCAACCTGTGTTATACTATTTAATAGCAGGCCCAAAACGAGGTTTCGTAAGAGAAGAATTACAAACTGTACCATATGATACTAAATTACCACCCGATAGCATTTTAAAATAAATATATGAAAGACACTTAAACAAATATATGAAAGACACTTAAAGTGCCTATAACCCCAAAAAAATTACGCTTTCAGATCAAACTTAGAAGTATTCTATGCAACTTCCCGAAAAAAATTATGGTTTTAAAGCATTTCTCTTTTTTTTACGGCTTTTCAAAGTTGAGAGCCGTGAACTTTTACCGTCATCTTAGCGACTTGGTGGGGTCTGGGACTAGGTACGTCATAGTAGGGAGCCATGTCACGTGACAAAGGCTTCTCTCATATACTTTTGCCTTTTTTTGGTTCGTTCTTTCTTATTTGCGTCGCAAGTTCTGTAATTTTCTGCTGTACTTTTTGACAAAATGTCTTCGTAAGGCTCCGAATCTGAAGACAATTGTTCATCGGACAATTCCAAGCTAAATTTTATGAACTATGAGCTTGAAGCAGAAGATTCTGCCGGCGAGGAGAGACCGGATGATCCACTCGCCGATGAAGAAAACTATCGCCAGGAAAGAAGAAAGGCAGAGGACAGACGAAGAGACCTCCAGAATCGGTTGGAAGGCCTCGAACCAAGGGAAAGCTGGTGAGTTAAACTGTCCAAAATGAAAATAAGTTATCATAGCCCTTCATGGGCTTCCCATTGCCGTGGACGTGGTCTCCCAAAAAAACATTGCAGGATGCTTCTGAGTTCTGTTCAACACATTTAAAGTTACGCTTTGATTCACACCAAACAAAATAATCCAGTGATCCTTGCAATCGCAACAATCATATAAGGAATCGCTATAAATGAAGATACGATTAACAGTTTCCTAATATCGCAATTCCTCTTATATTTACCCTTTTCGGAATTTACCTGTTTGATAATATTTTACAGTTCGTGGAAATTCAGTGTGCACCACTTTTGCCCCTCTCAATTGAGAAACATGCACCAACTATATGTTTTAGTTGGAAACATCCCACAATGGCACATCCTAGATCCACCCCTGCATACTAATATGTAAGGAAATATTTATACCAGGAATTAATAATGCTCAATAATGAACCAAGGTATGAATTGAAATCAATGAACACAGTTCCGTGTTTAGTCCAACCAGGAAAGTGGAAGGTTCATCAGAGTATTTTGAAATTTTGATCTATCGTGCATATTAATTAAAAATAATTGTAATACAGTTGAACCTCTTGTAAGCAACCACACCAGTCAGAACTGGAATCAGGAGCAGTTGCTCGCTTACGAGAGCTTTCATACACCACACCCATGGGGATACATATATACAGTGTGACTGATATCACAGTATACAGTACTGTACTACTCTACTCTACTGTAATAACAGCATGAATGTCAGATGTAATAAGACTATTGTTGCAAAATACTAGTGCATATTTATATTTTAATAATGTACGTATTTATATATTGCTCTGACGAAGGGCTAACGCTCGAAACGTCAGCTGCTACTCGCTTTCCATGGCGGTTAGCATACCTCAATCGACTTTAGTTGATTACATACCATATTTATATTTAGTTGACTCGTTGCAATCAGACTCATTGCACAGTCTGGGATCATGTCTCTGGAGTGGTCACTTACAAGAGGTTAAAAACAAAGAAAAAATCCAAATACGGTGGCGGTCACTTACGAGTGGCTGGTTACTACAGAGCACAAGAGTGGTCTCTGAGGGGAGCTGGTCACCTACAAGGGCAGTTTCACAAAGGGCTTCAACTGTATCAAACAAGTAATTGGTGCTAACATATAAACTTCTTTATTTACAGATTTCTATGAGTTGTCTCATACAGAGAGTACATCCAGTTAGTCTACGCTTTACTTGGCAACAATAGAATTCCTCTACCAGCATGTGAATATGACACAATCAGGACAAAATTCAATGCTGGGAAAGAAACCTTCACTGGATTTGAAGAAGATGAAAGTACTTCATAACTTATATAAAGGAGAACAACAATGAACAGTCAAACTTTCAGTGCCATTGGCCACTTTTGATATAGGCTTCACTGGTCACATACAAATGATTCAATACAAGGCTCTGGGGAATAATGTGCAGTGATTAATGAAATAACAATAATGAATTTAATTATGCCCACAACCTTTGTGTGAGAGAAGTGAAGCATATATCGAATGTACTGTATACAGGCAAATTTTATGTTCCAGGGTACGACAAATAAAAATAAGCAGTGTGCTTGCTGGGTTTAGTAGCCTAAAGCTCTAGGGAGCTGGTCCGAATTGGGAAGCTTAATTGCAAAGTAAATTACCAGAGTCGTACATCGCACCCTGTGATCCTTTATATAATTTTACACAAATTTTGAAAATAGGATTATTTATTAAAATTTAAATGTTTGAGTAGTAAATTGGAAAACAGTAAAATCTGACTGACCACTTTTACAAGATGGACATGTTTTCAATGCTCTGGCCTAACCTTAAAGGGACTGTCATGTGTCATGGTGAGAGACCATTACTTTAGATGTTCGGGCCAGACACTCATTATCAGAGAATCAGCCATAGATCGCTTTTCTTCAAATTGGCTAATTTTCCCAATATAATAAGAATGGTGGCTTTCATCTATTTGTTTTGATGTGACATCATAATGAAATAGGGCAATCGATTTCACTGAGCTGGTCACAAGAGTGATTATTAGTCTATGAAAGTTGACAGTATAATATTGCTACCTAGATTGTCCATTGGTAAAATATCAAATCACTGAGATAGCTGGTAGACATTTCTGGTTCACTCTGTACTAAGGGTACGAGGGTTGTTCTTTGGACAATCGACAACACTTTTATGCCCTTTCATAGGTGTCTTGCACACTGAGCAATGGGGTTTTGCCTTGCTTTTTGTGGGCCTTACAGCAGGTGGAACTGGAACTTCTGGCCTTACAGCAAGTGGAACTGGAACTTCTGGCACTAAAGTACAAAAACAACAATTATTATTAAGTTATGTGTATAATATATTGGTTTTTGGTAAATAAAGCACTGGTTTCGTTTCAAATGCAAACTTACAGTGTATTATACGTTTCCAGCTGGTATTTTAATATTTAGTTTAGTCTCAAAAGACTATTGTTTAAAACAAGCAGTATACATATGACATGGCAAATAGTTTGATAGGTGTACATGCACTGCTTGAGCAAGAGCTAGGTGTTATTGGAGGACAAACACCGCAGGTGTGATCAGCACAGACTATTTTGTTTGAATATTTTCAGAATTTGAATAGTTTCTTTTGTGGAAAAATATTTTATACAAAACAATTTGAATTGCCTAGAGCTGTAGGGGGAACATCTACAACTCTTCTGGGTTGCTTCTGCCCTTGGCTGCTCGTTAAGCATGGTGTCCATAGGTGCAGGTATCAACTGAATAAAGTTGATAATATTTGTGCATAAACAAACTACATACTAAAATACATTTAAAAAACTGAAGGTCTGATTTATAAAATGTCACGGTCATTTCCTTATACTAGTTACACTCGTGGTGAAATAAATGTTCAGTACGTGGAACCCGGTTATAATGAAGTTTTCTTCCTTTCCCTCAGCACTTCTTTATACATGCAGGTTCCACTGTATTGCTAGCCTCCTAGATCTGTAGCAGCCGTTGTGTAGCGCTTTCGTTTCACGGGAATGGAGTGAAACGAAAGCGCTACACAAAGGCCACTGTATAATTTGCCAAACTAAATACAAAAGCACTTACCAAAATCGGAGAATGGCTTATCGGTTTCGATGGCATGGACTGATGGAATAGGAACAATTCCATATTCATCCGACTTCAGTCATCGCGTAGAGTCAGGGACTAAAGAAAATCGTATAAAGTCTTCCGGCTTGGAGTGAACCGAACAAACACTGGAATTCTTCGTCGGACTTCGCTCGCTTTGTTCGCACGAACCTCAACTACTGGCGTCTTCTCTTCTTTGCTTCTGGCCGATCATCGCTTAAAAACGGGACCTTGTGTTAGAGCTATCCTTTTTTGAGTCTGGCTCATTCCTACAGCCCCCAAATACACATCTGTTTGGCATTTCAAATCGAATTATTCGCTCGGTTCGCTCTGTTTTTACTGTCTTTGTTGTTGGTTGTTCGCTTTCTCTCACTACTATGACCGTTGCTTTCCGGTTTCGTTCCCAGGCTACTTTCAGACTCCAGCTGACGGCCATTTGGGACAGGGTGCCCAAATCGGGTTGTTTTACAATGTTTGACCCCAGAAATAAGGTCGAACTCTTACTTTTTTCCTTTTTTTCTCTTCGAATTATTGATAAGAAGGATGTAAAGAATTTATTAAAAATACTTCAAATTTGGGGTTATAGGCACTTTAAACAAATACTAAGCATATATAGTATAGATGAGTGAAAATAAATATAATAGACTTCGAGATCTAGAATCTAGACAAGAAGAGAATATAAGTGAATTATCAAAAACGTTTATGTTAAGGTCTCAATACTTACTACAAGTAAATCGCGGATCAAAAGACGATAGCTTTAGAGAGTCTGTGTTGAAGGTTAGAAATGATCTTAAATCAATTACAGAGGAGCTTAATCAGATGGAGATAGAAATAAAGTCAACCAGATCAACGTTGCGAAAGCATTTGGAAGATGGTAAATTCGTTGCACCAATAAGAGCAGATAAACAGTTGCCATCAATGGAAGAAATTAAGTCGATAGTAGACAAGAATACAAAATTGAGGGCACGTGAATTAGCAACTAATAAGCGTGTCAAGTCGATAATCGAGGATCGCAAGTGGACCAAACAAATTAGAAAAAAATAAAATATTATGAATCAAGAAATACCAGAAATCGAGATACCGGTTTTGAATCCAATAGGCAATAAACCAAAATCGGCAGGTAAGCTATCTAAGAACGTCGTCGATTCGATAAATAAGAGAATAAATAAACTTGCTGATTGGATTACACCACATGTTCCAGAGGCTATTAAGAAAATAACAAATAAACGCGTTGAAAAATTTAAGGCGGAAATAAATAAAATGCATATCGATAAGTTACAACCCAAACAGCACAAGACTGCAATAAAGGGATTTTTGAAGACATTCAGAATAGAAGGTGATAAGATTGGTTATAAGACTTTTATCGAAAATATCAAACAAAGAGTTGATAATTTAATAAATCAACAAAATAAACCAATTAAAACGAAATTCATATTTACATGTGAGTTTATAAAAGAAGATCTGAATACAGGATTATCTATTACTAATATGGGGCACTTCCATTCCAAAATAGAGATAATTATGGAAGAAAAAAACATATCTGAAACGTTTGATAATATGGTGGGGGACATACTCGAAAAAGTTGACACATTTCAAAATAATGGTTCTGGGTGGAAGTTCAATAAAGTATTATATTTCGATATACATATCGATAAGCATGAGCCCATTAAAGCAAGTTCATACAGACCCCTTCCCAGGGAATTAGCTGCTAAGAAAGCGATCATAAATATAAAAAATAACGATAATGAATGTTTCAAATGGTGTGTGACAGAGGTCATATATCCTAAGAAGACAAACAGGGATCGTATCACCAAAGAAATGAGGGGTAGATCAGAAAAGTTCGATTGGAGTGGTATCGAATTTCCAGTTTCACTAAGACAAATCGATCGTTTTGAAAAGAACAACATACAATATTCAATCAATGTTTATGGATATGAAAAAGTGGAAGTATATCCTCTAAGAATTAGTAAATGCGATAGAGAACGAACTATCGACTTATTAATGACATCAAATGATGAAACAAACCATTATTGTTGTATTGAGAATTTGAGTAGGCTGTTATCAGCACAGGTTAATAAGCATGGTCATGAAAGACATTTTTGTAATAGATGTTTGAATTCATTCAAATCGGAAGAATCGCTAAACAAGCATATAGAATACTGTGCAGATCATGATGCTGTTAAAATAGAGCTACCAAAAAAAGGTACTATGTTATCATTCAAGAACTATAATAGATCTATGAGAGTTCCATTTGTAATCTATGCTGATTTTCAATGTTTTACAGAGAGCATATCAACTTGTAGCCCTAACGATAGTGAGAGCTATACAAAACAATATCAAAAGCATAAGCCATCAGGATTCTGCTACTTGATTAAATGTTTTGATGACAACATATTAAAACCAAAACTAGTTACATACACAGCTAAGTCATATGATGATGATGTTTCACAGACATTCGTAAGTTACCTTGAGAATTCTATCAAAGAAATCTATAACAAATTCAAATTCTCTAAGAAGGTGCGTATGACAAAAGAAGATAAGATCGCTTATGACAAATCTACTAGTTGTCATATTGGTGGTAAAGAGTTGGTAGATGATAAGGTATTAGACCACTGCCATATAACAGGTAAGTACAGAGGTGCTGCACACAGTGATTGTAATATCAATTACAAAATTCCAAAGTTCTATCCTGTTATATTCCATAACCTATCTGGATACGATGCACATCTTTTTATTAAGAACCTAGGTGTTACAGAAGGCGATATAGATTGTATACCAAACACTGATGAGAAATATATTTCATTCACAAAGAAGATAGTTGTAGACAGCTTTATGAAGGATGGTAAAAATAAAAATATTACACGAGATATTAGATTCATTGACAGCTTCAGATTCATGCAAATGAGTCTGGCAAATCTCGTAAGTAATCTCGATAAGCCTAGTTGTAATAATATGAAAAGGTTCTACAAAGGAAAACAGCTCGATCTCTTACTAAGGAAAGGAGTATATCCTTATGACTACATAGATAGTATTGAGAAGTTAGCCGACACAAGTCTTCCTCCAATCGAAGCCTTCTACTCAAAGCTAAATGACACGATGATCTCAGAGGAGGATCATCAACATGCAAAGAATGTTTGGAAAACTTTTAATATGAAATCTATGAAAGATTATCATGATGTATATCTCAAATCTGATGTTATCTTATTAGCAGATGTGTTTGAGAATTTTAGAGACGTATGTTTGAAGAACTAGATCCAGCATGGTACTACACATCACCAGGAGTGTCCTGGGATGCCTGTTTGAAAACGACTAAGATCGAATTACAACTACTACATGACATCGATATGGTAAATATGGTTGAGAAGGGTATTAGAGGTGGCATATCTATGATCTCAACACACTATGGTGAAGCAAATAATAAGTACATGGAGAATTATGATTCATCGAAGTCGTCAAAGTATATTCGATACCTAGATGCCAATAATTTATATGGATGGGCAATGAGTAGAAAACTACCAACGCACAATTTCAAATGGATGAATAATGCTGAGTTGAAGAAATGGCAGAAGTATCCTTCTATCTTAGAAGTGGATCTAGAGTATCCAATAGAACTTCATGATCTTCATAACGATTATCATCTAGCTCCTGAGAGACTTACAGTAAATGAGGTAGAGAAATTGATTCCAAATCTGGGCAACAAATCTAAGTACATCATCCACCACCAAACACTAAAACTATACGAGAGCCTAGGGTTGAAAATTATTAAGATCCATAGAGGTATAACATTTAGTGAGAGTGCTTGGATGGAGCCATACATAAACTTGAATACAGAGCTACGATGGGCTGCTAAGAACGAATTCGAAAAAGACTTCTTCAAACTAATGAATAACTCGACCTTTGGTAATACTATGGAAAACATCCGCCATAGGGTAGATATCCAGCTAGTTACATCTGAGAAGAAAGCAAAGAAGTTAATAGCTAAACCAAACTATAAACATAGAACTATATTCTCAGAGAATTTAGCAGCTATACATATGAAGAGAACGAAGATAGTATTTGATAAGCCAACCTATTTAGGTATGTCAATCTTAGACCTTAGTAAAACATTAATGTATGACTTCCATTATAGCTACATCAAACCTAAGTATAATGAGAAAGCAAGTACTGTGCATGTGTCTGATTTAATATCGTGGCTGCCGTCCGAACATGCCCAGACTCGTTATACTACCACAGGGATCCCAAATTGTGAAAATGGAACCTATGATCCCCCAGAAAGTAAAAACTATAACCCATTCCAGTCTACACCAAATACAGGTGCCCCGTTATCATTGAATCCGTTCCTCGCTGAAAATAAAGATAATGTCCCTGTAGTTCTTGCGGCCCGTGATCCTGTGCCCTTGACATCAACTCGGAAATTTTCTGAAGAACAGGAAAACCTCCCGCCTGCGTTTGGCGCGTCCGTTCCCTGTCTACTTGGACCCAGTATCCCGATGGCAAAGATATGCCTCTGATCTCTTTTCCTGAGTTTTCCGAAGTAAAGGTCAACACTTCGCCTTAGCTTCGCGCGTGCGGTCCCAAGTCAACTCTTACCCAGTCCCTCCCGGACAGTAAAACATTCGCGTATGAAACAATATTGCCCCGGCGCGTTCCGGTTACAAGGGAAAGTAACAATTACGTACCTATTATGTCTACCCCTCACGACGCGGTCGAACCCAATTTAGGCAATTCTGCGCACGGAACGTTTGCTCGTCCTGACGACGACTCCGGTAAGCTAAATCCCAGAGCTTCTGAATGGCTTCCCCGCGCGCAGTTAGGCCCTACTGCGAGTAACCAGTTGACCTCGCCCCATCCTACAGGGTACGGTGCGGATAACGCGAACTATCTAGCGGACATATTGATGAAGCAGCAACAACTTTTAATGGCCATGACGCTCCCGCAACCGGAAATCCGGGTTTGAAAATATCATCGAAATAAATAAAGACAAACAGTCCCAGCGCGAAATTATATTATTTAGTTCAATACACTGACGGCGACGTCAAAACGCTCATGCAAAGCTGCTTGTCAGTGAACCCGGGAGAAGGTTATGAAACAGCACGCGCTCTTCTGAAGAAGCAATACGGCCAGAATTATAAGGTCGCAGTGGCCTACGTCGATCGTATTATTGAAACGCCGCCTATAAAGGGCGAAGATCCGGAAGCGCTTAGAGATACTCGGTGTTGTTAACGAGTTGCAAGAACGCTCTACGAGAAATAGGATATCTAAACAAAATCGAGAACCCTGACGTGATGTGCAAAATCATCGAGAAACTACCATTCGGCCTTCGGCAGAGATGGCGTGACAAAGCCGACGAAATAACAGAAGTGCGCGGTAGAGAGGTTAGCATAACGGATGTGACCGAGTTTGTAGAAGCGAAAGCGAGAGCCGCGAACCACCCGATCTTCGGAAGAGTTAGCGACGGTAAAACGAACGGCACCGCCCCGACGAGACGTCAACCCACCTAATCGTAGAGGTGCTGCATTCGTCGCGAACGTACGAGAATATGACAATAGTCAACAGCAACCACAGTCTAGGGTTGAAGTAAGCAAGTACCCAAGTGCCGTTTCTGCGATGATAAGCATTGGTTGTCCCGCTGTGAGTCGTTTAAAGCGAAGAGAGTTGAAGAGAGAATCAAGTTTACGCGTGGTAAGGGACTGTGTGATAACTGCCTCATGCCTGGGCACATAGCGTCGTCATGTCCGAAGGACAGCTTTTGCAAGATAGAGAACTGTCGTATCAAGCGCAAACATTCCACTTTTCTCCACCAGAGTAGCGACCTCCCTGGTCGCTCCGAGACGAAGAATAGTCCGACGCGGACTACACCTAGTATCGAAGAGAAGGAAAATCAAGGTCAGAATGGCTTTGTCAACGTTGAAGGACTGTGTAGTTCGATTGGGGCCGGAGTATCTTCTACAGGTCTTGCGGTCGTTCCGGTCAGGGTGAAAGCAAAAGGGAGTGACAAAGTTATCGAGTCGTACGCGTTTCTCGATTCGGGATCGAATACGACATTTTGCGCGGAAGGGCTCATTTCACGACTTGAAGCGAGAGGAGAGAGAACTACTCTGACATTAACTACGATGAATAGCGAGAACGTTAAGAACCAGTGTACTGTGGTCAGCTTAGAGGTGTGCGACTTGCAAGGGAACAACATTATACAGCTACCGAACGTCTTCTCGAGGCCAACACTCCCTGTTAGTTTTGACGACATTCCGCGACAAAGTGATGTGGAGAGATGGAAGCATCTAGATGGGATCAAGTTACCAGATGTTGATGCTAATATCGAGTTGCTGATAGGAATGGACGTGCCTAAAGCTCACGAGCCGAAGGAGGTGAGAGAAAGCCGAGATGGAGGACCGTTTGCCGTGAGAACAGTGCTGGGATGGACTATTAGTGGTCCACTAGGGAGAGTAAACAAAGTTCCCCGTACTGTAAATCGTATTGAGTCAAACGTAGATCTAAGTGCACAGTTTGAAAGGTTCTGCGCTATGGAATTTAACGACACGCAGTTCATCGAAGAGAAGGCGATGTCTTTGGAAGACAAGAGAGCGCTAACTATAATGGAACAATCAGTCAAGCTGGTCGACGGACACTACCAAATTGCGCTCCCGTGGAGGGTGTACCCCCCGCCTCTTCGAAATAATAAGATACAGGCTGAGCATCGGTTGTCGCTGTTGAAGAAGAAATTGTTAAAGGATTCCGATCTGCACCAGAAGTATTGCGCGTTCATGAAGGGCCTCCATGAAAAGGGATACGCCCGCAAGGTTCCGAACGACCGTGTCTCAGACACCGGCGTCCCATGCTGGTTCCTGCCTCATCACCCCGTCATCAACCCTAATAAACCAGGCAAAGTCCGGGTCGTCTTTGATTGCGCCGCGAAGCTCCAAGGAACATCCTTAAATGAGCAACTTATGCAAGGCCCAGACCTGACGAATTCGCTGGTCGGAGTATTAACCAGATTTCGACAAGAACAGACGGCGTTGATGGCGGACATTGAGTCAATATTTTACCAAGTCCGTGTTCCTGTTGAGGATTCCAACTACCTCCGTTATTTGTGGTGGCCCGACGGTGATCTTGATAATCCGACAGAGGAGTGTCAAATGTGCGTGCATCTATTTGGTGGGTCCTCATCTCCCAGTTGTTCAAGTTTTGGACTTCGTCAGACAGCTGTAGATAACGAAGAACAATTCTCCAAAGAGACGGTACAAACGGTAAGAAGTAATTTCTATGTCGACGACTGCTTGAAGTCTGTGAAGAACGACGATGAAGCCTTTCAGCTCGTCGATCAGTTGCGCCAGATGCTTAGTAAAGCAGGGTTCCGCCTCACTAAATGGATTTCGAATTCTCGTGAGGTAATTCAGTCCATTCCATTGTCTGAGAGAGCAGGATCTGTCAAGGAACTTGATCTCGATCATTTACCGATTGAGCGCGCTCTCGGTATCCAGTGGGACGTTAATCTTGACGTCTTTGGCTTCAAGATAGAAATTAAGGACCGACCCGCGACAAGGCGAGGACTATTATCTGTGGTCAGTTTGATTTATGACCCTCTGGGGTTCGTCTCTCCCGTCATTCTACCGGCGAGGATTATACTTCAAGACCTCTGTAGAAAGGGGCTAGATTGGGATGACCCGATCCCTCCGGATGATCTCGAGCGCTGGCAAACATGGTTGATGGAGTTACCCAAGCTACGCGAGTTCACAGTCGATCGTTGTTTAAAACCCACAGGTTTTGACGATGTAGTAACGAGCCAACTAAACAACTTCTCGGACGTCCCTGCAAGGGTACGACGCTGTGTCTTATCTTAAAGTGGTTAACGGCAACGGAGACGTCCATTGTTCGTTTCTGATAGGGAAGTCCAGACAAGCACCTCAGAAAGCAGTTTCCATTCCCCGGCTTGAATTATCAGCGGCAGTTCTCGCCACCAGATTGAGTCGTATGATGCAGCAAGAGCTGGACGTGAAGATTGACGAGGTATTCTACTGGACAGACAGTACGTGTGTGCTCAAGTATATCGCCAATCAGGAGAACAGATTCCACACGTTCGTCGCGACCAGAATCGCCAAAATTCACGAAGGGTCTCAACTGAGTCAATGGAGGTACGTAAATACCAGCTCCAATCCGGCCGACGACGCATCGAGAGGAATGTCTGCTCAAGAGCTGATCGACAACGAGCGATGGGTAAGAGGTCCTGATTTTCTATTGAAGGGAGAAGACCAGTGGCCTAACCAACCCGAAGATCTCGGAAAGGTGCCCTCGGAGGAAGATCCGGAAGTCAAAAGGGAAGCGAAGTCTTTCGCGGCCGCAAGCAACGTGGTCAGCTTGATTGATCGGATGATTCAGCATTTCTCCTCTTGGTATCGACTGAAGAAATTCATCGCGTGGGTTCTGCGATATCGTTGAAAGCTTCTTAGTGTTAGTCAACGACGTAAGCGAGGCGTGCTAGTGAAGTTCACAGCAGAAGAGGTCACGCCGATATAGGTAGAAGAAATGGAGACAGCGGAGAAGGAGCTACTGAAGTACGTCCAACGTCAGAGTTATAGTTTAGCCCGATATATCGACTTAATCCAATCCAGGTAGATGGTCTGTTACGTGTCGGAGGACGCCTAAAATCTGCTCCTATTCAAGAAGAGGCCAGACATCCTATCGTACTCCCGAGAAGGCACCACATCGTGGATCTATTAGTGAGAGATTACCACCAGATATCAGGACACTCAGGACGAGAACACGTTCTCTCATTACTCAGAGAACGATCCTGGATCATCAAGGCGCGGATAGCTGTGCGAAATGTCTTAAGCCGTTGTGTCAGCTGTAGGAAAAGGCAAGCTCCAGTCGGTAAGCAGAAGATGGCTGACCTGCCAGAAGACAGAGTGACTCCAGGAAAACCACCCTTCTCGTTGGTGGGAGTTGATTGTTTCGGTCCGTTTCTTGTCCGAAGAGGGAGGAGCGATGTAAAGCGCTACGGCGTGTTGTTCACATGCATGACTACAAGAGCGATACACATAGAGGTGGCTGCTAGTTTGGATACTGATTCCTTTAGTAACTCAATGATACGCTTCATGGCAAGGAGAGGACCCCCCCTGAGGTGATTCGATCCGATAACGGGACCAACTTCGTTGGAGGCGACAAAGAGCTTCGCCAAGCTATCGAGGCATGGAACGAGGAGCAGATTCACGAGCACCTTCTACAGCGGAGCATCAAATGGGTCTTTAATCCGCCATCAGCCTCTCATCACGGTGGCGTTTGGGAGCGCTGTACGTGTATCCGTACCGTTCGTAAAGTTCTTGGCGCGGTGCTGAAGGAGCAAAGGCTCGATGAAGGTCTCACGACTTTAATGTGTGAAGTAGAATCGATGGTTAACAGCAGACCGATCACGAAATCGTCAGATGACCCTACAGATTGTGAAGCATTAACGCCTAACCATCTGCTCCTGTTACGGACAGGGCATAGTCTCCCGCCCGGTCTCTTCCGTAAAGAAGATACGCATGTGCGTAAACGATGGCGCCAAGTACAGTACTTGGCGGATATCTTCTGGCGGAGATGGATGAAAGAGTATCTGCCCCAGCTTCAGGAACGTCAGAAGTGGGTGAATCCTTCCAGGTGCTTTGAGGTTAACGATATTGTCCTTGTCGTAGATGACAGAGTCCCAAGGTCGGCGTGGCCCCTAGGTCGTGTTCTAGAGGTACACAGGAATCGTCGCGATGAGCTTGTCAGAAGCGTGAAGGTGCAGACGCAGTCATCGGTATTCGTGCGCCCGATCAGCAAAATCGTGTTGTTGGAAGGTGCTTGCGCACAGTGAACATTCAAGTTAGAACTGTAAACGATCTTAGTATAGAACTGTAACTCGTTCATTTACTGTTTTTTGATGTCACTCCCTTTGAATCTTTAGTAAGTTGTAAAGACATTGCCTGGCTGGTCTTTAGGGGCCGGTATGTAAGATTCAATAGTTGCTATTTACTTCCGGTTCCGGAGTTTTGACATTTGATTGACATTTGCCTAGAGACCATGTGCTCAGCTTTTAGTTTTAGTTCAGTCCTTCTAGAATCCACGTCGAGTAGCTATACAATCGTAAGTACGGACTGTTTGAGTTGTATTAGCTTTCCTTCGGTTGGTATTTACTATGTAATTCTTTGTTTTAGTCGAACCACACGTCTACCAACATGTTTATCGACTCAAGAGAAGTGGAGTCCACAGAATAAAGATATTTGTCTACCGATCCAAATTCGTGTGCGTTCAGATTTGGCTGTCTGAAATCTTCATAATAATGTTTAGAAATAGTGTCCAAATACCTAAAATATATTTTGGTTTGTGTTTCCCAAGCATCAAGATGTTGAACGGGAGACGTTTTTCCTTACAGACCTACCAACCAATTCAGGCAGCAAGTTTGATATTGGCTTTGAACGTTTTTGTTTATCATTACATGCTTTGTATGGAAACTCTGTAAACAAATAATGTCTGCCGAGAAGCACTGCTGTATTGAGGATATCCTAAAAACTGTTAAAGGAAAAAACATCAATATTAAATTGAGAGGACCTTTGAAATCGAGGAAAAGTTCAAGTAATAACACTGTTTTTAATATCCATCCAATGATTTTGACGATTTGGGTCAGAATTGGAAGTTGATCATAACTGGTCGATTATAAAATTGTGTTTTGGATTCTTTATCCGCCATTTCACATTATCTATACTTCTAAATCTCAATTGTACGTCCGCGTATATGTACTTGTGCCACTGATCTGATTGGTCTAGTAAGGCCTAGTATATACGTCGCTTTATCGTCGAATTTAATTCAGACGAATTCAATTCAAGCAATTAAATTCGACGGTACGGCGACGTATAATCGATTGAAGTCGTCGGTTTCAACAAATTGATTTTTTACAACTTTTTAATAAAATATAATAAAATAAATAAGCCTTTGTAACAAGAGCTCTGATTGATTGAAACCGTTTTCTAAAACTCTACGGAAACAGCTAGAAAATCACCACGATGTTTTCGTCTATTCGTACGCCGTGTCTGCGTTTATTTTATAAAGGAAATAGAAAACATGGAAACCCTCGGGAAAGTTTGGGAGAACTTAAAATAGCCGTGCAAACACTCGCCCTTCGGTAGTTGTGTTCTGACACGTGCTGAGCAAATACTAGCGACTGTAAATCAACATTTTTGGAAAGTTAATAGATTAGTGTAGGATCAAATCCCGAAAGGATATTAAACTTGGGATTTATAGACTTTTGTATGGGCCTCGTTTTGATGTTTTTCAGATTTTAAACGTCTATAACTATGTAGACATTTATCATTTCATTGTTCACCTTCTACAGTTTACTTACATAAAGGTTCTCTTTTAGAGGAAAGAGTTAGGCAAATTAGGTGTGCGCATGACTGCAAAATGACAAAGTCTATAAATCCCAGCCTCAATATTTTTTCCGAATTTCATCTATTAAAATTTATCAAATATGTTCATTTATAGGTGCTCTTTGAGATGACAGTGGTTATTTTCTTCATAGATCCCAGTTTGCTGAACTCTCAAATTAGCAAGTGCGAATTAAAATAAGGTGTATCGCCATTACTCGTGTTTCTATAACTCCATAGAAACACGCAAAATCTTCATTTCTTAAGTGACATAGCTTTAGAATTTACCTATTTATTTTAATTAAATACAAAGGTTGGTAAAGTTCTGTCATTTCGAAGCAATTCATCTTCTTTCGTAAATAAGGGCTTCTGCGTATAAAATGTCTTTTTCAAATGTTCACTAATGTCAAACTATCAGGATGACAAGGAACAAGTCGTTTCGTTTATGAAAGACACTGATTCAACATTACTAACCTTTGTTGTCAAGCGTATCAGCCAACTTGAACATTATCGTCAACGTATCAGGATGATCAGGCCCCAGTTGTGATTCACGTTTCTTTAGTGCTTTTCTAAAAAGAGTTTCGGCTTCAGCATATTCCCCTTTATTTTTAAGCGTATTATCCAAATTGTTCATTGTCGTCAACGTATCAGGATGATCAGGGCCCAGTTGTGATTCACGTTCCTTTAGTACTTTTCTAAAAAGAGTTTCGGCTTCGGCATATTCCCCTTTGTTGTCTAGCGTATAACCCAAATTGTACATTGTCGTCAACGTATCAGGATGATCAGGGCCCAGTTGTGATTCACGTTCCTTTAGTGCTTTTCTATAAAGAGTTTCGGCTTCAGCATATTCCCCTTTGTTGTCAAGCGTATAAGCCAAATTGTCCATTGTCGTCAACGTATCAGGATGATCAGGGCCCAGTTGTGATTCACGTTTCTTTAGTGCTTTTCTGAAAAGAGTTTCGGCTTCGGCACACTCTCCTTTGTTGTAAAGCGTACTAGCCAAGTTGTTCATTGTCGCCAACGTATCAGGATGATCACTGCCCAGTTGTGATTCACGTTCCTTTAGTGCTTTTCTATAAAGAGTTTCGGCTTCAGCATATTCCCCTTTGTTGCCAAGCGTATAAGCCAAATTGTACATTGTCGTCAACGTATCAGGATGATTAGGGCCCAGTTGTGATTCACGTTCCTTTAGTACTTTTCTATAAAGAGTTTCGGCTTCAGCACACTCTCCTTTGTTGTAAAGCGTACTAGCCAAGTTGTACATTGTCGTCAACGTATCAGGATGATCAGGGCCCAGTTGTGATTCACGTTCCTTTAGTACTTTTCTATAAAGAGTTTCGGCTTCAGCATATTCCCCTTTGTTGTTAAGCGTATAAGTCAAATTGTCCATTGTCGTCAACGTATCACGATGACCAGGGCCCAGTTGTGATTCACGTGTCTTTAGCGCTTTTCTATAAAGAGTTTCGGCTTCAGCATATTCCCCTTTGTTGTAAAGCGTATAAGCCAAATTGTCCATTGTCGTCAACGTATCACGATGATCAGGGCCCAGTTGTGATTCACGTTTCTTTAGTACTTTTCTATAAAGAGTTTCGCCTTCAGCATAATCCCCTTTATTTTTAAGCGTATTAGCCAAATTGTTCATTGTCGTCAACGTATCAGGATGATCAGGGCCCAGTTGTGATTCACGTTCCTTTAGTACTTTTCTAAAAAGAGTTTCGGCTTCGGCACACTCTCCTTTGTTGTTAAGCGTACTAGCCAAATTGTTCATTGTCGTCAACGTATCAGGATGATCAGGGTCCAGTTGTGATTCACGTTCCTTTAGTACTTTTCTAAAAAGAGTTTCGGCTTCAGCATATTCCCCTTTGTTGTCAAGCGTATAAGCCAAATTGTACATTGTCGTCAACGTATCAGGATGATCAGGGCCCAGTTGTGATTCACGTTCCTTTAGTGCTTTTCTATTAAGAGTTTCGGCTTCAGCATATTCCCCTTTGTTGTCAAGCGTATAAGCCAAATTGTCCATTGTCGTCAACGTATCAGGATGAGCAGGGCCCAGTTGTGATTCACGTTTCTTTAGTGCTTTTCTATAAAGAGTTTCGGCTTCAGCATATTCCCCTTTATTTTTAAGTGTATTAGCCAAATTGTTCATTGTCGTCAACGTATCAGGATGATTAGGGCCCAGTTGTGATTCACGTTCCTTTAGAACTTTTCTAAAAAGAGTTTCGGCTTCAGCACACTCTCCTTTGTTGTTAAGCGTACTAGCCAAATTGTTCATTGTCGACAACGTATCAGGATGATCAGGGCCCAGTTGTGATTCACGTTCCTTTAGTACTTTTCTAAAAAGAGTTTCGGCTTCAGCATATTCCCCTTTGTTGTCAAGCGTATAAGCCAAATTGTACATTGTCGTCAACGTATCAGGATGATCAGGGCCCAGTTGTGATTCACGTTCCTTTAGTGCTTTTCTATAAAGAGTTTCGGCTTCAGCATATTCCCCTTTGTTGTCAAGCGTATAAGCCAAATTGTCCATTGTCGTCAACGTATCAGAATGAGCAGGGCCCAGTTGTGATTCACGTTTCTTTAGTGCTTTTCTGAAAAGAGTTTCGGCTTCGGCACACTCTCCTTTGTTGTAAAGCGTACTAGCCAAGTTGTTCATTGTCGCCAACGTATCAGGATGATCAGGGCCCAGTTGTGATTCACGTTCCTTTAGTGCTTTTCTATAAAGAGTTTCGGCTTCAGCATATTCCCCTTTGTTGTCAAGCGTATAAGCCAAATTGTACATTGTCGTCAACGTATCAGGATGATCAGGGCCCAGTTGTGATTCACGTTTCTTTAGTGCTTTTCTATAAAGAGTTTCGGCTTCGGCACACTCTCCTTTGTTGTAAAGCGTATTAGCCAAGTTGTTCATTGTCGCCAACGTATCAGGATGATCAGGGCCCAGTTGTGATTCACGTTCCTTTAGTGCTTTTCTATAAAGAGTTTCGGCTTCAGCATATTCCCCTTTGTTGTCAAGCGTATAAGCCAAATTGTACATTGTCGTCAACGTATCAGGATGATCAGGGCCCAGTTGTGATTCACGTTCCTTTAGTACTTTTCTATAAAGAGTTTCGGCTTCAGCATATTCCCCTTTGTTGTTAAGCGTATAAGCCAAATTGTCCATTGTCGTCAACGTATCACGATGATCAGGGCCCAGTTGTGATTCACGTGTCTTTAGCGCTTTTCTATAAAGAGTTTCGGCTTCAGCATATTCCCCTTTCTTGTTAAGCGTATAAGCCAAATTGTCCATTGTCGTCAACGTATCACGATGATCAGGGCCCAGTTGTGATTCACGTGTCTTTAGCGCTTTTCTATAAAGAGTTTCGGCTTCAGCATATTCCCCTTTGTTGTAAAGCGTATAAGCCAAATTGTCCATTGTCGTCAACGTATCACGATCATCAGGGCCCAGTTGTGATTCACGTTTCTTTTGTGCTTTTCTATAAAGAGTTTCGGCTTCAGCATATTCCCCTTTATTTTTAAGCGTATTAGCCAAATTGTTCATTGTCGTCAACGTATCAGGATGATCAGGGCCCAGTTGTGATTCACGTTCCTTTAGTACTTTTCTAAAAAGAGTTTCGGCTTCGGCACACTCTCCTTCGTTGTCAAGTGTATAAGCCAAATTGTACATTGTCGTCAACGTATCAGGATGATCAGGGCCCAGTTGTGATTCACGTTCCTTTAGTGCTTTTCTAAAAAGAGTTTCGGCTTCAGCATATTCCCCTTTGTTGTCAAGCGTATAAGCCAAATTGTCCATTGTCGTCAACGTATCAGGATGATCAGGGCCCAGTTGTGATTCACGTTTCTTTAGTGCTTTTCTGAAAAGAGTTTCGGCTTCACAACACTCTCCTTTGTCGTAAAGCGTACTAGCCAAGTTGTTCATTGTCGCCAACGTATCAGGATGATCAGGGCCCAGTTGTGATTCACGTGTCTTTAGCGCTTTTCTATAAAGAGTTTCGGCTTCAGCATATTCCCCTTTCTTGTTAAGCGTATAAGCCAAATTGTCCATTGTCGTCAACGTATCACGATGATCAGGGCCCAGTTGTGATTCACGTTCCTTTAGTGCTTTTCTATAAAGAGTTTCGGCGTCAGCATATTCCCCTTTATTGTCAAGCGTATAAGCCAAATTGTACATTGTCGTCAACGTATCAGGATGATGAGGGCCCAGTTGTGATTCACGTTCCTTTAGTACTTTTCTATAAAGAGTTTCGGCTTCAGCATATTCCCCTTTGTTGTCAAGCGTATAAGCCAAATTGTACATTGTCGTCAACGTATCGTGATGATCAGGGCCCAGTTGTGATTCACGTCCCTTTAGTACTTTGTTATACAGAGTTTCGGCTTCAGCATATTCCCCTTTATTTTTAAGCGTATTAGCCAAATTGTTCATTGTCGTCAACGTATCAGGATGATCAGGGCCCAGTTGTGATTCACGTGTCTTTAGCGTTTTTCTATAAAGAGTTTCGGCTTCAGCATATTCCCTTTTGTTGCAAAGCGTACCAGCCAAGCTGTTCATTATCGACGAAGTATCAGGACGACCAGGGCCCAGTCGTCCTGTATGCTGTCTTGGTACTGTTCTATGTAAAGGATCGACTTTATCATATTCCTTTAAGAAAAAATAAAGTATTCATTGAAACCTCCTTTTATTTTACAACATAAGGGGCCGTGTAACCAAATATCTCAGTGAGAATAATTAAATATAAATGGCCATTAGATATCACTACCGATATCAGAATAAGCACAAGCAAGATACTTAGACGCAGTAATGCACTGATCATTAAAGGCGCTCGTTACTCATGCTGCCTGTGGCGAGCGCCACTTTTAAATTCGGCTCTGTGGGACATTGCATAACAGACCATTACCTTGCAATCAACGTGGGAGTGAGTGTCTATCGAGGCTACTGCGCAATGGCGCCAGACTTCGGTACTATATTTAGCTTTTAACTTCGCGACCGATTCATTTAGGATGAGATTTGTTTTTCACCAAAAATAAATGAATCTTTTCAAATATCTTTCTGAAGAGTAAAACGCGTTGAATAATGACGACGAACGAGTGGACATGCCTCCCGGTTAGCTCAGTGATCAAGCTCCAGTCTGTTGAGCGGGAGGTCGCAGGTTCAAACCCCGGCTGGACCAACACTCGGGGTCTTAAAATAACTGAGTAGACGGTGCTGCCTTAAGTGAAACAATCTCGTTCTCGAACTGCAAATGGTTAGACCTTCACGTTTTCTCGAATAAAGACGTAAAATCGTAGGTCCCATGCTGGCCTCAAGTTTATCAGTCTCACCAGACTGTCACGCGAGTTACCGACGTTAAATAAACTTGATTTACCTTTACCTTTAGTGGATTAGATTTCGTTAATGTGAGGTAGTAATATGTAAGCTGCTCACTTCAACTTTATGTTTCAGTAATTTTACTGAAAAATATTCGGCTTATTCCCACTTTCAACGCGGACGACTCACGGAGAAGGTTGATGGTAAAAGAATTGTCGTATTTACGCCTTATTCTAGTGACTTTGAAACGGTTCCACGAGTCGACAAGAACAGACTTTCTTCAGCGAGTTGAACTGGGTTATTTCGATGGTTGCAAAGAACTTTGAGAACAAAGCCGATAAACCGAAGACATGAAAGAAGTGAAAATTGTATTCGATAAAATTGCATTAAATTTGGTTTATTTCAGCAGCATTTTCTAGCTTGTCAGTGTGTTGTGCATTGAATTTACGAATTCGCAGACTGGCCGAGAGCAGGGTCGAACTCTCACTCGCATGGTCCTTCCACAATTAGAAGGGAAACAAATGTATCTACTTCGCTTCATAGATAACACCACTTCCAAAGGAAATCATATAGTTGAGCCCTCAGAAATCTTAGTTAACGTTGCGTTACGATCCTAAAAACGGCCGCTGAGAGGATAGCGCCTCTTTTCGCTCTCCGGATGTGTTCTCGGGCTACTCAGTAAAATTTAAGACCCTAAGGCTAAATTATTATCCGATGTCAATTCAAACGGATCATCAAGATAGGACGCTGATATTATAGTTTATCAGAGTTGTAGCTGGAAAAAGTAATCGAATCTTCATAAATGCTTGAAGAACGGAATTAAAATGAAGGAAGGGAATGTCCAGTTCTAAAAGTACGAGCAAAGGTATTTTTTGACGAGTAACTTTTATTAGTTGAGTCAAAAGCTGTCAGAGATAGTAGTAAAGCTATGACATTAACGTTTTTGTCTCGCTAGCTCGTACTTAATTCACGCATTTTCTCTGGATCGGAAGCCTTTCTTTTATTTTTAGTGATCAAGCACTTGCATTTCTTCGGCGAAACTCTTCCGAAAAAAGATAGAAGTTTCCACTGACCATAATTTTTTCAGGAAGAGTTGTAAATTTTACATTTGCGATCGAAACTTTTTTCCAACAAAAGAATAAGCCACAAATAAGCCTAGATTTGCCATAAGTCGACCACAAATTTGTTTTCATTTCATTTATTCTGTTTTACCACTCGAAGGTGGACAGAGAACCTCAACAGGCTTAAGGTGGCTCGCCTGGATTTTCCAGGGACGCACCTGATACCCACTTTGAACGGCTGATGCTCGGTCGGGCTAGCCACTTCACCCATTTACTAAAAATAAAATAAACTTTCCAAAAATGTATGTTTGTTTGACATCAGTGTTACCATAGCAACACAGCGTTGACGTCATGTATTTTACATATCATAAATTTCTCGAAATCTAGACCTAAACTTTTAAAACGACTTAGTGTCCCTTGTAGTCTAAATGTAGGCCTTCAAGACTGCAAAGTTTAAAAAAATTGTATCAGAGCGTTTTCGAACAAAACTGGGTTGACAATTATCATAGTCACGCTGCCAGTTGTAACGCTGTTATAATATAACTTATAATATTTATTTACAACACGTTTTATAATGTCACTAATATAAAATCTCGTCTTTAATTAATATTTAGAAAATGTGGCCTAGACGTCACGGGCACTTTTTCCCGATCTGGTTACTAAAAACACACTTATTCAACATTATAACAACAACAACAACAAGTTTATTTCGTACTTAGGTTACATATTTACAGAGGAGAGATCAACTATTATAGAATGATAGAAAGTAACAAAGTTAAGTACAGGTCATCTGAAAATAACCATACGGCTAATCTAAGTCAGATGACACTATTTGCAGACTGATAATTTAAATATATTAATAAGGTCAGTTACAGCATGGACGGAAAGAAGAAATAAAATAGTAAAATATGACAGTAAAGTAATATAATAACATACTTAAACATTGAAACTAAACCTAACAAAACAGTGCTGCAGATTATATACAAAATGAATAGAAAATACATGTTGAATAAATAGAAAGGAGGACAGATGGTATTCAGGTAATTTTATTATCGGAATCTATGATATCATTTTGAAGCTTCCTTTTAAAGCCAGATTTATTGAGGTGTTTTGTGAGCTCGTCAATGCTATTCCATACTTTATGACCAATATATCTTATGTTAAATTTGCCATAGTTTGTTCTGATTGTTGGAAGTCCAAAAGATGATTTGGAAGCAAGTCTTGTATGATGTGAATGTATACTAGAAACAGGAGTGAAGAAGCTATCGAATAAGGAGGGCAACCTATTTGAGATGAATTGGTGCATAAATAAAGCATTGTGGAGGATTATAATATCACAGAATTTGAGAATTCTAAGTTTAAAAAATAAAGGACTGGTATGAGCATCAAATTTAGAAAAAGTAATTATGCAAATAGCTTTCTTCTGTAAGACAACCAGTGGATTGATATTAGTTGGATATGTATTACCCCATATTAATAAACCATATGTCGAAAGGGTAAATCAAAGAATAGTACAGTTGAGTTAAGATGTGTATATTAGTAAAATGTCTTAATTTTGATAGAATACCAATGCCTCTAGCAATTGTTTTCGAATTATGAGATATGTGGTATTTCCAATTAAGATGTCTATCTAATAGAATTCCTAAGTATCGAATGAAATGCTCTTGTTTAATGAAACTAGAGTTTATGCATACTGAAATAGAATAGGACATTCGCTTTTGTGGAGGAGGAAAAATTATATAGTTAGTTTTATCAATGTTTAGAGAAAGTTTATTAGCATTCAACCAGTTACTCACGTTTTTTAATTGTTCATTTAGAATGCATTCAAGAGTTTGAGGATTCTTATGTGCCAGAAATATATTTGAGTCATCAGCAAAGAGATGAAAATCCAGAGTATTAGATGAATTTCCAAAATCATGGATATACAACAGGAAAAGTATAGGGCCTAACACCGATCGTTGTGGAACACCACAGAAAATATTGTGCAGCTCTGAAGTGGCATTGCCAATTGTAACAAATTGTTTTCTGTTATCAAGATATGAGTGGAACCATTCCTTTGCAACACCACGTATTCCATAATGATCTAATTTTCTTAGTAAGATTTGGTGATTAACAGTGTCAAAAGCTTTAGATAGATCAAGAAAAATGGCACAAGAGTATTGGCCAGCTTCGATAGCTTGTTGTATCTTATCAGTAATTAATAAGACTGCTTGGGTAGTTGAATAATTGGAACGAAAGCCAAATTGATAATCATACAAAATATGGTTCTTTTCAAGGTAGTTAATCAATCTCTTATACATGAGTTTCTCTAAAATCCTATTAAATATTGAAAGAAGTGATATTGGTCGATAATTGGATACAGCTGTATACGAACCCTTCTTGTGGACTGGAATTACTCTGGCGATTTTAAATTGTTCAGGAACAATGAAAGGTTAAAGATATTCCAGTGGTATTTTAACAATTTCAACAATTTAATTGGAATGCTGGATGGTCCAGTAGATTTGCCATTATTTAGTTTAGAAATTTCATCCTCTATCTCGTCTGTTGTTGTAGGAAAAAGAAACAAACTGTTTGCTTGAGAATTAGATAAGTACCATGTATGAAAGGATTTCTCAACATCGGGAATAGAGTTTGCTAGATTACTACCAATATTAGCAAAAAAAGTATTAAAATTATTAGCAATGGCTTTGGGATCCAATACGGTTTTATTATCATAGATTAGTTTAGTTGGAAAATTCATGCAAGGTGGTTTTAGTGTTATTATTTGCTTAATGCCTTTCCAAATTTCCTTTGTGTTTTGTTTGTTAGTAGAAAAATAGTCATTATAATACTTTTTCTTACTAATGCTTATTAAATGATTTAATTTATTTCTATATACCTTAAATTTGGAGTAATAATAGGGGTTATGGGTTTTATGGAATGTCTTAAATAATCTGTTTTTAATATTAATAGACACTCTTATTGCTGGAGTGATCCAGGAGGCAATATTTCATCCCAATTAAGAGTTTTGACTTCATCAATAAATTCAATTTCACTAAACTTAGAATAGTCTCTCCTAAATATCTTATGTTTTCTTGGAAGGTTTGATAGTTTATTAATAATTAGAAAGTTTGGGAGGTGATCTGAGATATCATGGAGAATATTACCAGTCACTGTACAAAATTCAATGGAGTTAAAGAAAATATTATCAATTAGAGTTTGTGAATGATCAGTAATCCTAGTGGGTTGAAGTATGTGTGGTTGAAAAAAGTAGGAACTTAAAGTGTTAAGAAATTCATCAGTACTAGGATGAGATTCAAAATTCAAAAGATCTATATTAAAATCACCCATTATAATACAAAACTTATTTTCTTTAGCAATAGTATCAATTGTTGAAAACAGAGAGTTTTTGAAATTCTCAAGATTACTGTTAGGATGTCTATAAATAACTGAGCAAACAATGTTACGACTGAGATTACTTTCTATCTCGATCCACAATGACTCATGTTCCTCTGTAGAAGAAGTAAGATCCTGTCTAATCTGATATTGAATATCATCACGAATGAAAAAACCAACACCACCAGAATTATACATAGTAGGTTGGGAAACAAACTTATAATTTGGTATATCAGTATTAATTAATTGATCATGTCCAGTTTTAATTTTAGTTTCAGAGAGACCAATAATATTGAAAGAGTGATGCAGTTCATTTAGCATTTCTATTAATTTGTCGTAATTAGCTGCCAGGCTCCTAATGTTACAATGTAGAGTCGAAAATGAATCATTTGTGCGTGAGTTTAAAATCACTTCACTGCTATAAAAGTCATGAGGAGAGTAATACTTAGAATTTACTTGGGATGGAATATGTGACTCGGCATCATAATCAGAAAGATTTGGAACATTTTGGAGATCTGATACAGTATCAAGGCGAGTTAACGATGACAATCTGTAATTTAGGATTTTTTTTTAACACAAGCAAGAAGTATTACTATTAAATGACAAGTCAACTAGTTCAGAGTTATTGATTGAATTAAATGGGAATGTATTTCCTCTGCAATCAGTGTAAAGCCATAGATCATTTGTGGCTGTAAAATAATTATAAAGTTTTACATTTAAGGAAGTACATTTAAGGTGGAACCAGTGAGTGCATAGGTCACATGAAATAGCTCTACAATTGTCCCTTACAACCTTGTTACAGTGTGGACAGTTCACCATCGGTAAATTAACATGTACTTAACTTGATGTAAGACTTTAGTCATGCTCCCTCAGGTTGTCCAGATCTTCATGACAAGAAATGTAGATTGCAGGAGAATCAGGATCCTTCCTAAGGAAAATGCGACCACTTGTGGTCCAGATGAACTTAAAGTTGTGTACACGTTTAAACGCCAGGCAGTACTTGAATAGCTGGAATACAAGGAGTACTTGAATAGCTCCTTGTTATGCACCTATCAATGTCAACCCCCAGGGGGGGGGGGGAAGGCCGGGCAGATGTGGGGCATTTGACCGTTCTTGGTATCCCCACCCTGGGGAATTTGAACAGGAGCCTGGACCCCAGGGTGGGGACATTTGACTTTTGAAAGAGAGGGAATGGTAGTAAATATCGGTGCCTCATGTTTGTCGGCGATTTTGGATTCGTCTAAAAGGTAGGTTTACCGTCCAGTTCACATTAAAAATATAAATTAATTTAATACTTCAACGCTTCATTCCTATTTACTATAGATCATTCCAAATACTTCTTGAATTTGTGTAAATCAATTTCATACAAGGGTAGGGATTTGATCCGTTTTGACTCAGAATTTAGTCCCCAGGATGGGGATATTGACCAAAAAAAATCCCAAAAAGTCAAATGCCCCACATCTGCCCGGCCTTCCCCCCTGGGGGTTGACATTGATAGGTGCATTACTACTTGTCAAACTTTCTGAAATAAAGATCTTGTTATTGGAGTCACCACCAACACCCAAATCATCAGTAGTTTTGCCACGTAGTTTCTTTCTGAAATTGTAAAATGAGTCCCGAACTGCTCTTCGCACAAACTTCACGATGATAGGATCAGACTGCGACTCTCTTCGTTGGCTAGGTCGGCCATCTTGAACTCGCGAACTATACGATTGTTTTGGGAGGCGGTGGCTAACAGATATGCCATGGGCTTCAAGCCTTAAGTCCATAAGTTCTCCCACCTTCTTTACAACCAAATTTGTATCATTATAGTTAGCCGTATTGGGGATTCCTTTAATCTCTAAGCAATCTCTACGAGAATACTGTTCCATAGGGTTTAATGATCCCTTCAGAAAATGCAGGTCGTTTCTTAGCTGGAATGTTTCAGTCTTCAGGAGCTTGTAGTCTTTGGTCAGGATAGATTTCTCATCTTCTAGGCGTTTAATTCTTGTAGCTAACTCATCATTATTCTTTATGATCTCATCGTATTTCGTACTGAGAAAATCGATGGACTTCTGAACTCCTTTGACCACTGTGTTGAGCTCGGTGATCTGCGCTCTAACAGGAGCTAGTTTCTTGTCGAAAGTGGACTCCAAAATCTCTTTAGTTAGGACAGCAGCAGACATTATAACGTACACAGTAGAATACAAAAACAAATAACTAAAAAAGGGAAGCATACGAAGTAGTTTAAGTCATCCAATGGCCATTTTCCGAGCAAGAAAGAAATACACGTCTATAATAATAATAATAATAATGGCCACATTTATATAGCGCCATATCAACCACAGTTTCATGGCGCTTTACATATGACTGACATATCCCGTCAGTGAATTATTTCGGACTGCTTCACGGCGCTAATAGCTGCCACGCAGTTTACAATGTTGAGTGTGGTTAGTGCAATGGCCAGGCTGTTGTACCGGGTGACAATCCCCTGCTCTTTTTCGAGTAGTACAACAGGTTCTTTCACGTCCTCTTCAAATACTGATTAGAAGTAGAAGGAGACAAGGCCAACGGCTTATAAACGTCCCTGCCCAAGGACGCGGCCGGACGTCTATCTTGGAACCAAACGCATGCGCAATGCCAAGCTTCGTGGTTTAACTAATTTGCATGTCATTGTACTAAGAACAGAATTTGCACGAGCGTTCCGGCAGTAGCGAAGCGTAGCAAGCGTAGAATCTAGACAAAAGAGAAATTTCGGAAAGACACGAGCTTTCAACGAAATGATACAGCAATGAAGCTTGCGTGGATGAATGTAAAAGTTTCCTATGTTTTTGTTTTTATTTCGCGCCCTTAAAATATTCAATGCTCTTGAAATTGACAGGGCCAGGATAGTACATGTTGAATTCCAGGTGAAAAGATTTAAACACAATTTTATCGACTAGTTTTCGATTTACAGCTTCCTTAGCAAATACGTTACTATTTTGAGCAAAATGAGCATATTTATGACATTACTTATGATTCCATAAACCGAAATCGAATAAAGCAAATGGAATGAAATTTTCATGGCAAGTATAGTCCTATGCCACAGGTATCAAATACGCTAAAAACATCGCTTGAATCGGTCCGGAAACCGCAGTTCTCGACGACTAAACAGGAAGTAAGACGAATTGTTTATTTTTCAAACGATAATATTCAACCCGGCCAATTCGTTTCGAAAACGCTCTCATACAATTTTTTTAAACTTTGCAGTATTGAAGGGACACTAGGTCGTTTTAAATGTTTAGGTCTAGATTTCGAGAAAATTGATAGGTAAAATCAGGAGCCCATTACCAGGAGCGTCCATCTTCCCCATTGGGTCTGTTTCAAGCACAGGAGTAGATGTGGCTATATTTAGAATTGTATTTTGCGCGAAATAAACAAAGGCCATGTTGTCTTAGCCAATCAGATAGCTAACGTCACTTCTCATTATTATTCATTATCATTCTTCTCACTTGCAACGCAGGAATTCGAATTGGCCACTTTGGAAAAGAGTAGGGGGCGAGGGTGGTCTCGCAAAGGCGCTTGGGATCGTTACAGGGGACACGTATCGTACAGAATACAAACAAACACTGCGAATATCGCAATTAACTCATCGAATACAAGCAGAGAAAGTGAAATAAGCTTGAAAGAAGACACTGTACCAGAAGTAAAGCTCAAACAGATGTGTCCAGGAAAGGGTTCATAAAAGCCAACTTATTAAAGCAGAGCAAAGAAGTGAAAACTACCGTGGAACGTTATCAGAAGTAAAGCGAACTAGTTGTGTGGCCGATTGCTACGATCCGAATACATTATGCTTCAGCCGATTCGTACGTTTCCCACCATCATAGATTTGTCACTTTAAAGTATTAAATACTTTGTAACTTTACCTATACAGGTCTCGTTCTGTTCATGGGATTGTAGGCCGTGAATTATAACTACTGACAAGAGAAATAGCCGCGAGTCTGACTCGACAAGAAAATGTGTCTTACACCTCGGACGAGAAGCGGAGTTAAATTGATTAAAAATAAATATCGTCTAGGAATTCTTGCCTTAACGGAGCCACATGATTAAGCAATAACAGAGATATATCCAGTTGATATATCCAGTTATTATCTCCAATAAGTCACCGATGTTACGTTGGGAAACAGGTTGAACCACTTGAGTCCGCGAGGGTGACTTGTATTTGTAGCGATTGACTACATACCAACTCCTCCCGGCTCTTCACCCTACAATCCCAAGAACAGAACAGGTCCTGTTTAAAGTTACAAAGTACAACTTTAAAATCATAAATCCATGATGGGAAACGTAGGAATCGGCTAAAGCAAAACGTGTTCGGATCGTAGCATTCGGCCACACAACTTCGCTTTACTGCTGCTAACTCCCGTTCCACGGTAGTTTTCACTTATTTGCTCTGCTCTAATAAGTTGGCTTTTATGAACACTTTCCTGGACACTTCTGTTGAGCTTTACTTCTGGTACAGTCTTCTTTCAAGCTTATTTCACTTTCTCTGCTTCTATTGGATGAGTTAATTGCGATATTCGCAGTGTTTGTTTGTATTCTGTACGATGCGTGTCCCCTGTAACGATCCCAAGCGCCTTTGCGAGACCACCCTCGCCCCAATCCCCTACTCTTTTCCAAAGTGGCGAATTGCTGGTTTTCACTCAATCCCCAGAGATTCAAATGACAAAGGGCATGGCGGCCATGTTGGTGCCCCAACAAAATAAGCTAACGAGGAATCTATTGTTTAAGGGCACCAACATGGCGGCTATGACGTCAAATGAAAGCCAGCAATTCTAAATATAGCCACATCTACTCCTGTGCTGGGGGCCCAGCCCATGACATAGGAACGCTCCTGGTAATGGGCTCCTGGTAAAATACATGACGTCAACGCTGTGTTGCTATGGTAACACCGATGTCAAACAAACTTACATTTTTGGAAAGTTTATTCTATTGCTAGTAAATGGGTGAAGTAGCTATTCCGACCGAGCTCTGACAGTAGAGTATCAGCCGTTCAAAATGGGTATGGTGCGTCCAAGGAAAATCCAGGCGAGCCACCTTAAAGCCCTTCTATGGAGGTCTCCGAGGACGTACGATTTATCGTCTTTATCCGAGAAGACGCGAAGGTCTAACCATTTGCAGTTCGATCACAAAGGCAGCACCTTCTACTCAGTTATTTTAAGACCCTGAGTGTTGGTCCGGCCTGGGTTTGAACCCGCGACCTCCCGCTCAACAGACCGGCGCTTAACAACTGAGCTAAACGGGAGCTAACAGGCGAGCGAAGAGTTTTTTATCCTGGCGAGCGACCAGCGCCAATCCAAATCGAAACAAGCGGGCGGAGGACTTTGAGAAAATCTACATTCGACCGAAAGTTTACCCTTGAAGAACATATTCTGCACTCATATTTTAATAGTCTTCAACTTATAGCCTGCAAAAGTGAAAATAATAATAATCAATGCTTAGGCTGCAAATGAAAGATTTTACTTTATATTCTGGTTATGATTTGGTTTTAATTTATAGCGGAAATGATATCTTTTTTTAGAATTTTTCTTTTGGTGATGAGGGGTTTAAATACCATTCTTCAGTACTTCGCAACATGGCCCACACCGCGAGCGCTCAGAGCTAAGCCCTGTCTACAACTGTAGTCCAAACGGATTTCTGTTTTATAATCTTGTGGCCGAATTAACATTTGAATAGGTTCAGTCAACGCTGAACTTTTTTCCAGTCCTCCTACAAATGGTAATAAATTACCAAAGGTCGAACGTGTTATTACTCGGGCTGCCTGTGGCAGCACCGAGTCTTAAAATGCAAGCCGTTATTATTATTATTTTTGTTTCGTGCAACAAAATTTCACACCAATCAGATTGCACTGTGCCGGTCAAGCAGCAATCGCCAGGTTAATTTATTTACATAATTTAATACAGTAAATCAAGATGGTGGAGGACCCGCGAGGAACTTTCTCTCTAATTTGGAGTCCCATCTCTCAAACGTAAGCAGTTCAATGTTTTATTTTATTTCACTCGTGCGAAAGCCTTTCAACAGGCTCAGGATATTTCAACTGGCGCTATTGTCGGAGCCGAACTGAGGACCGCGTTTTTTACCCAGATGGCCAGTGATTTTATATACGACACGTACGACGACCTGAAGCCAGTGAAGGGGCCAGGTTCTTCGAAGAAATAGATATTGGAATCTATAAGTCATCGGCTCGCTGTGCTGCATTTAAAACATCCGAGGAGAACATCTTATTTTGGGTGAAGAGACTTCAAGACCAATATGAGTCTCTTTAAAACTGTCAGAGATTTAAATTTACCGTAAGTTGGATCCACCACTTAAATGAGGCACAGTCAGAGAGTATTGAGATCAAGTTATTTCGTTCCAGCGAGGATATTGACCTAGCGGAAACTGTACAAGCTGTCGAAGGGTTTTACTTATAACCATCCACGTCTACTTAACACAGGAATAGTTATGTGCCAAGGCATGGGCAAATATTGAGTTTCCCAGATTACAGATTAAAATAGAGAACTTAATGAATGAAGAAACAGAGGTCACGCGCAACACTTTATGTTATACTAAGAAAACAAAACAAGTTACAGAGCCTGTAGTTTTGATCAACATATCCTTGAAACTCCAAAAGCAACACGTACACATACACATGAGTCAAATATTCAAACCGGAAGAGACGGAATTCTTTAGATTCTTCACGAGTAGCCGGTTGTTAGCCCGCAATAAGAACTCTCTCGCTGATTTAATGACCTTGATTTGTAACATGGAGGCCTAACTGATATGCGTAATGAATTATTACTCTCGTCACATCAAAACACGAATCAAGAAACGAAACTCAGTCATTTGGAAGACAAATTAGTGCAGCAAGATAATATATACAAGACCGCAATCAAGATGCTGTCATCACGTATTATTGACCTAGAAGTTGAAAATGGCGAGTTGAAAGCGGATATAATAAAGCTGAGATCCGACTTTCAAACTTTAAAAAAAAAAAAAAAAAAACTAAAAAGAAGACAATGAAAGACCTAGGTCTCCAGTGTTCCGAGACTATCCAACCTACTGAAGCTTTAGCAACGAATCAGTTTGTTCAAGAGCCATCTTTCTTACATGACAACCCGATCCCTATTCATCAGAATACATTTTCTGTGCTAAATGACGAGAGTTTACAATTACCTGACCGACAACCCACTAACTAAAGAAAGGGACCATGAAGTACGGTAGTACGGTTAATTCTCGGGTTCAAAACAATGAATATATGCCTGCTCAAATGCAGTGTGTTAAACGAATAAGTAGTGTTTAAATTAAAAGGTCAACATACGAGAAAAACAAAAATATTAAATTACATATACTAGGGGAGCAGAGAATGAAAGTCACCGCGCTACCGGCCACTCCTAAAGACTGCTAAATTCAGCTAATAATTCTTCCCTTTGGTTATTACTAAGAGAATTTCAAATGAAAGTGTATTTCATCTTCAATCTCATGTGGCCCGAGTGAAAGCCCAGATGGGCTCTTGTTATCTTTAAAACTTAAGGCTTTTGTTCTATATGCGGAAGATAGTAGCCAACTTTGAAGAAGCTTGAAGACGCTTGAAGACATGCTTATTGTTATTGTGCTTTTAAAGTGCCACCACGACAAAAAATTACCATTTCGATTTGCCACTTTTTCAGTATCAATAGGTCAATCAGTGTTAGAAATATCCGAAATAGTAAACAATATTACCAAATGTACAAGTTCGTTTAGATTCAATATTCGGAGTTCAAACAATAAGACTTCCTGTCGTCGTATCGAAAAACGATTTGAACTGGTAATAATATATCAACTCTACTTTATGAATATGCAAAATATTGATATGTCAAATTTGATCGTAGTGGCACTTTAAGGCTGAAAGTGGAAGATTTAAAATATGCAACTTTGAAAAAGTTGAGATTTGCGTTGAGGTTGGAAGAGTAATCTTTAAAACTTTGAACAAACTGCTTTCGGTTCTTATGTACTACCACATGGCCGATTAGCTCAGGTGGTAGACCGCCGGTCATGAATGCGGGAGGTCGTGGGTTCGATCCCGGCTACTTAATATTTTATGGACAGAAAACAACGCTGATTCATTGCTTATGTTTTCAAACTCAACTTAAGTGAGCGTTATGTACCAAGAACGGTAGGCCCGTGGGAAATATCGATTAATGCCAACGATCGAGGCACATAACAAACTTAATTCGCATTTGAGAAGATTTCTTTTTCCTCCGGCAGAACAATGTTTTTAAAACATAGGCAACTCGTGGTAGGTCAGTGACCTATTTTAGCATATACTAAAAATCACATGACCGATTTACGTCATCGTTACGTCATCGCCACTAAGTGATTTGTGGGGACCCAATACCTTTTGTTTTCCTTTGTTAATCTTCCTCATCAGTATGAATAACAAGCACTATGAATAATAAGTACTATTTTGAAAGCCCTAACGAATAATAATTTGCCTTTTGCAAGATATCGTCACACGGAACATCAGTTCAAACTTGAAAAATATAAAAGTACTCTAAAAATGCAAAAAATATAAATAACAAAAATACCTTTAAAATATATCTAAAAACTATAATTTATATTAAAATAAAGTGATAATTAAACTACTGAAACTATAGGAAAAGTACGCATGACGAATCCAAAGATATCGCAAATAATAGTTAGAAGTTAAATTTGTGCTAAGTTCTACCTTAGCTAAAGTGCATTTAAATTCGTTGACATTTGAAACTTCTCGTACCTTCGAGGTAATTTGTTCCATAGCCTGCTAGATATATAGGTAAAAAATATATGCATCCATTCTCAACTAAAATTCGGTTGAGCTAATTTGGTACCAGTTCCTCTAGTATTATAGCGTGTATTTCCTAATTTATAAAAGTCCCCAATATATTGTGGCCCATGTTCGTTGAGACATTTGTAGAAAGGAACTACGGATTGATAGCACCTTCGGTGACTTAAAGTTGACGTGTTCGTAAGCTTTAGTATATTTTCATAGAATAAAGATTTAGCATATCCTAGTAGCGTCCTTAAAATATAATAGTTAGCATCATCTAGACGTTTGGATTGAACCTTTCCTATACCAATAAGTATCGGACTAGCTGCAATATTCAAAATGAGGAACAATATATGTCTTGTACAACTGTATCATAGTGTCTGTGGGTATAAAACGACGGATTCTTCTAAGCGCAGTAATTAAGCCTTCTTTCGCGTAATTAAGCCTTCCTAAGCTGATCTGTGATGTGGTCTTTGAATGTAAGCATTCGATCCAGAGTAACACCTAGTATCTTTAAATAACTGTTGAGCTCTATGTGACAACCATTCAATTCGATATCGTATTCGTGTTTACAGGATCCAATGGCAATCGCATGTGTCTTGCTATCATTGATGGAAAGATAGTTTTGTTCAGTCAAACCATGTGGAGCCGGTGTAACTGTAGATATTTGTTGATCACAAACTGGAGAACGGTAGAGGATGCATCCGATGCGTATCCAGTCGTATCATCGGCATAGAATCTCAGTTAGACGTTAAGTACAAAGTAGTTGAGATCATTTATATAAATGTTGAATAATAAGGGACCTAGAAGAGATTTGTGGTACTCCTGTTCTCACCGAGCTCCAGTCGGAGCACACCCCTTGTATTTTCACTCGCTGTCGGCGGTCTTTTAGGTAGGCAGACATCAAGGCTATCGCTGAGTTTGACAGCCCATACGCCTCCAGTTAATTAACAGCAGGTGAAATGCCTTACTAAGATCTACTGCAACGGCGGCAACGGCCTCTCTTTGGTCCAGGCTAGCGCGCCAGTCTTCCGTCATTTTGAGTAAAGCCGTGCAGCACGAATGTTTTTTAAGATATCCAGACAGATTGAGGGACAAATGTGGATAAAATACCTCATATAACTGATCGTACATTACTTTTTCATAGACCTTGGATAACGCTGTGAGGATCGACACTGGTCTATAGTTACTTTTGATCGTGTCGTCTGCTTTCTTGAATGAACACTAGTGTAAGGTTGCTACACTTCCATTCTGATGGCCAAGTTTATTCCGCTATAAGCTTGGCGACTTCATCTGCTATAACTGGTGCATACAGTCTCAGAAGTCGCGGTGATATATTGTCAACTCCAACGGCTTTCCTGGGATTTAGATGATCGAGAATATTTTGAATGTAGTTGCTGCTTATAGGTGATAATGAGAATTCGTGTAATACTTTTCTCTCTGTTATAAGTTTCACGCTTGGATGTTCACCAAATTCCTCTATCCCATACCTGTCTCCTATGCTACCAGCCATCTCCGAGAAATACGTATTGAAAATCCCGGCTATGGAACTGGGATCTGTTATCACTCGCTCGTTCTCAACAAGAATAATGTTGTCCTGTTTTGTTGTTCGGTTGTTCGGTAAAAGCGGCTTCATCTTTCTTCAAAATTCACCGTGATGTTTGGCCCGCGTTATAGAAGCGTCATAACAAAATCAATATGATTCCTTTGCATTTCAACGCAGTGACTTTGTTGCGCTGTGATTTGTAAGCCTCCCAGGTATAAGCCGAAGGATCCTTCTTGTAAAGCTTGTACAGCCTGTTACGGAGTGATAGTTGGCGCTGTATGTGTGGAGTTGATCACCGCGAATCTGTTTTTTCTTAACCGGTGCGTGAAGGTCTTAGCGTGCCATCAGTTACAAACCTCTCTTGATGGCTTGCTAAAATAACATTGATTAGTGTTTTTGTCTTTTCTGTAACACGCGTTGGTTCCGAAATCTTGTTTTCTAAACAGAATCTCTGACAATAATACAACAACAACGACATTTATTTCACTCACTACAATTACAAATACAAGATAATAGATAATTATATAGATGAGTAGGAAGTACAGAAAAAAACCTGTATAGTTATCTTGCCGGGACCACCACTTTGAAGGCTGGAAGATGAAACGTTAGAATATATTTAAAGTATAAATAATAAAAAGTAGTTAAAGACAGAATACTTAATATTACAATTATTATTAATGACAATGTTTATATAGGCAATAATATCAAACTAGCAAGGATTTGATGGTTGAAATGACTATGGAGTCTAATATGAATATTTTATAAGGAATCGAGTTCAGTATTTAACAATATGACTTAATTACAGTATGGTAATTGACTGAAAGAGTAATAATAATTTAGTTGTGACAATTTAATTGTGACAATAGGTGTTAAAAGCTAATAATAATTTACTTATGTATTCTAGGAAGTTTCAAACAACAAGGCTGACTTTCTTTTTTTTGGTCGATTTAATATCTTGGGGTATCTTTTCCCATTCTTTAATAACATTGTAGGTAATGAATCGTTTTTATGCTCTGTTCTAGTAGATGTAATAAAGAAAGTTTTTGTTTTTGTGTCATAATTATGTATGTTGGTTAATGGTATAAACAAAGCAGGAAAAATGTTAGTGTTTTCATTAATGACGTCATTCATAAAGAGACTAGTGTGAAGCTTATGGATGTCCCCCAATAATTTGAGAATATTCAATTTATTAAAGTCCTTCAACGAGTACGAACCTAGACGAACCTGATGAGAGAATCACACTGTCAACACTCCCCATTTTGTTTTCTTCGTGTAACTCAGTTCCATGGATGGGTTACCTGTGGCACTCTAAAGCGAGGCCAATCGATATCGTTAGAAGGCAGCTTTGTCGTAATGTTGGAGAAAATTATAAAATAGCAAACGTTTTCTACATATGTCTTCGTGCACCTGACAGAGGTAGTTGGGTTTCACAAAAGACCGCCTTGGAATTCCTCGTGCTGTAGCTATTTCTTTTAGTTATTTCTTAATTTTTGCGCCGATTTTTTTTTTCGGATAGCGTGTACAGGGGAATAGACCCTTTCAGCTTGCTTGTTTGTTGCCCATTTCAGACCGCGTGACTTTTCCCTTGAGTACGCATTAAATGCGTTTTTGTTTCAGTTCTGTATCCCATGAGGAAATATACAGGGTTCGATTCCCGGAAGCGGCGCCATATGCGGGCATATGTGAGTTGAGTTTGTTGGTATCTCGCCCTTGCTCTGAGGGTTTTTCTCCGGGTCCTCCGGTTTTCCTCCCTCCACAAAAACCAAATTTCATCTATGGATTAGCCGGGTCCTGGCTTTGATCAGCCCCTATGGTTGTTTCAGGGCCCGTTATAGAAATTCAGAGTTTGCGGTTCAGATTCGGACATTTTTAAAGGGGTGCAAACATGGCGCGAAATACAGTGTTTGTATGTGAATCCGGTGCCAAATCGACATGTGAATCCGGTGAAAAATCGAATTTCTGAAATATTCGCTGTCTGGTAAAAGATTATTTTAAAACTTATCAAAATTTGATGGATGTAGCTGCGCTGGAAAGCGTGCAATCGTGTTTTCAGTTTACCATACATTTGTCTGTAACAACGAGTCTAACTCCGCGGAAAATTCATAGAGAAATGTATGGAAAACACGCTATCCGAAAAAAACCGGCGAAAAAAAAAAGAAAGAACTATTATGAAAAGAAATGTCTACAACAGGAAGCATTCCCAGGCGGTCTTTGGTGATCGCTGACCTAAACCGGAGGCCACAGGGAACCGAACTAGGTATGTCAGGTGCACGATGACGTATGTAGAAAACGTTTGCTGTTTTATCATTTTCTCCAACATTTCGGCAAAGTTGCCTTCTAACGATATCTCGGTTGACAGTTCCGCGTCATGCGCCGTGATCAGCCTCGCTTTCGAGTGCCACAGGTAACCCATCCATGGACCTTAGTTACATGACAAAACAAAATGGCGAATGTTGACAGTGTGATTCTCTCGTCAGGTTCGTCTAGGTTTCGTACTCGTTGAAGGACTTATGTTCTGTAAGTATTAATCTTTAACTTATATTTACTATTCGCACTATTCCGGTTTTCCAGAAACCTGAGGAGATGTATGCGAATCCCATTGTTCATGGAGAATACATGGATTTTGCTAAAACAGGTATAGCAAGTTAGATTATTCTGGACAGTTTTGACATTCTTATTGCACATTTTACATTTCTTCTTTTTTTAAGAGGGCATCCATGTGAAAACCATGCACCCTGAAAAAATGAGTCTACATGGTACATCTCAGATTTTGTTCATATTTTGCACATATGTTACTATTGGCCTGGCATTAGACTTGGTAGAATATTTTGGAAAAATTCCAAAAACTGTAAGAGATATGGGGGTTAGTACGAACTGCCTCGGTTTGAGGGGTATTTCCACTATGTATTTTTAGTCATGTTTACAGAATATTTTTGAACAAACCATATAAGCTATATACACAAAACGTTTCTACAGCATAAACACGACCAATTACAATTTAATTATGATATAAGTGGCAACAAATATTCAGTATTCAAGGAGTAAGGCTTTCATGTACAAGTGACTTCCGAAATTATTTTTCAAAAAGTCAAATTTTAGGGTAAAATGACATTCGAATACTATCGATGCGGCGAAATTGTAGAAGATGAGAGAGTTATTATTTTGTAGATCAGTCATTTGGAAATACAACTGGGGACTAAAAAGTTTGTAAAGTTTATTCAGCTTAGGAGCAGTGAGGCCAAAGTAACATACTCCCAACGCCCGGGTCCAACGTAAGTAAACAATCAACGCCAGATGCAAGCTGTATCGTGTGCAGAATAACGGGACAAATAACGGTCAGGAATGAGAAACATAGCCCTAAAATAACTGGGTGATAAATTTATTTGTCACTTATGCCTATGGTTTTGCAATAAACAACAACTAATTAACAATCAACTTCAAAATAAGAGAAATTAGTAATACGAAGGATAAATCAGCAATAAATGCTGATTCTAGCCTTATTTGTGCTCTCCTCCACAGCTCTGTCATGGTCTCGAAGCCACAACTTACGATAATTATCTTCCTGTCGATTTTACACCGAAAGAACATTTACCCATTATAGTTTATACAGATGGCTTTGTAGCATCCGCCATTTTATTTAGGACTAGAACCCAGTCTGCTGTTGTGGACCACAGGTAGCCCGAACACAGATGTGTACATTCCATCTGGAATATTGGAAGAAAAAACTCTCTACCGTTGAATCAGCCTTTCCTTTCTTGTCTATTTATCTTTATATATTGCTGATCAGATCCCTACACGCTAGGAGATCCGGTGTTTTATCATTTCGTCTGTGGTGCGCAACATATATACCAGAGTGGGTAATTTATATTGAAATATTTATGAATCTCATGAAACAGAACTGAAAATAATCATAATGCACTACTTAATACATCTACATAATTTTTTTTCAAGCTGATTATAGGTTAAAATTACCCATGATGCACCTGATATATGTAACTGTTATGGGGTCAAATGTTTGCATACATTCATACACAAGGTCACAACAATGAATTATAAATGATTTCTAACATCCCGTGCATATATCCTGTATATTCACACGACCCACATACGGCCATCCCAATAAAATGTTCCGTTTCCAATCGCCAGACCGACCCAATTTTTTTGGGAAAAGTTAACAAAAATACAAAGCTTGACATTGACCCAATTTTTGGGAAAAGTTTAAAAAAAAAATTGAAGAACATACTTTCAACTACACCTCTTTCCTAACTCTCTACGTATTTGCATTTTATTGGGATGGCCTAATCAGCTGTGTCGGTGCCGAACTGGAGCGCAGTGCCATCCTGGAAAGCGAAGTTCAGAAATGTCTGACGTATGTTGCTATTGCTACAAACTATCTTAGAAAAGGGTTCAGAAAACATATGGGTGAACGATGAAACATATTGTGTGGATCGTGACAGACTTTATCCAGACCTCAATTACGCTGGATTTACATATACATGTATGTGCGGGGCGCTTGTTCAGACACACGGTAAGCCACGCAGTTTACAAGCATGAGTAGTTATGTTAGTTATCTTCCCATTAATGCGGCTGACCAACAAGCACTGAGGGTGGGTACTGCCAGATATTTGTTTAACGTCCAAAGTGGTTCCTTAGCGTCCTGTGATACACAGCTGCTGATGAATACGAGCGTCGTGAGATGCAATCTCGTTCCCAGAGCCCGCGATCTTTTGACCAGCGCTAAGATACTGGCCAAAAGATCGCGGGTTATGAGAACGAGATTGCGTGAGACGGGACCGCCATTTTACGTGATCATCCGATCGAGGTACGAGGAATCGAAAAGGCGTAGGCGCGAACACTGCGCTTCTCTGTTTCTCTTAATGTTGCCTGGGTGGCTAATTGAACGAGCAGGAAGCATACAAATGTTTTGCTGCACGGGTGGATATACGAGGAAACGTTGTTGCAGAAAAAAAACTAACGAATGCGCACTGTGTCAAATTGTCTTGCCGGTGGGTGTTGCTAAGAAACACATATACTGTGTGTCACTGGAGCCTAGTAAACATTGTTTTTCTCCATAGCCAACGTGAAAACATTGTTGCGGAAGCAAATTTTGCCTCATCGAAACAAAAAATATCTTTGAAATGCTTCTGAAAAATGTTTGCCTTCCTGGAAGATTGATTTTTTTTGCGCAAATTATCCCGCGGACTTTGACTCATTTTTACAGACAAATGTATGGAAAACTAAATCCACGATTGCATGCTTCCCAGCACAGCTACATCCCTCAAATTTCGATCAATTAATCTTTTACCTGGTATCTTAAGTTTGTATCTGAAGAATATTTCAGAAATTCGATTTTACGGATTTTATTTGTCATCGGATTCCCATACAAACACTGTATTTCGCGCCATGTTTACACCCCTTTCAAAATGTCGGAATTATAATAAACCGCGAACTGGTCTATTACCTTAAAACTGTAAAGAAATACGTTATTCTTTGTGTACGAGGTTTGTAGTTTCTCAGCTGTAGGATGACCGGTGTCCGCGGGGAACAGGATATCAGGACACGTGACTTGTCCCTTCGTGTGTACCGACCTTTACGTCTGCGAGCGGGCGAGGCAGGCGGCGTGATTTTTTTTTCACTTGTGTGGGTTGTTCTTTTATCTTTTGTTTTCCATATTGATTTTCTTTGTTTTTTTATGCAACGAGCTCCGCTATAAAGAGATACGAGGACGACAGTAACAAATCGCATACAAGTGTATCACAGGCAGCTTTTAGCAGAGAGTGAGCCATTGTGCACTAGTCTAAATGGGGGGGGGGGGGGGGGTTTACTTTGACTAGTGCATTACCACCCCGCCCTAAAATCAAAAATGAATAAAATACCCTGTCTAGACAGTACAGTACAGGTGAAAATATTTATAGATTTTATGATAATGTTACTTCACACGCGCCATCAACAACATCCGCGCCAAGTGCCAAGGCATTTCATACAATTCTTAGTAAGGGGGTCGGGACATGCCTTCAACGGTAATATAGTTGTTTTTCCCTGGTAACGCCGAGAAGATATGCCACATTCCCTCGTTGAATATACACAAAATGAGCACTTGATCAAGTCCAAATCCATCTCGTGGATAGGGCGGGAATTACACGTGCAGACGTTACACGCAGTTCCTGTCACGCAATTCTTGAGATATCATTATATCACTGAAGGGATTTCATATATTTCGGTGATACCACATTTGATTTCTTGGATTATACACACATTTTGGTATTTCAACGGAACGAACAGAATATTATGCACAAGATTGAAACAAATTGAGTCCGTAACAAGGTAGTAACGACATCAGAATGGCTTCCCGTTGCTGAATCTAAACGGTTCTAACTTGGCCAACTATTCGATGAGCATATAATAAAGGGCTTCCGAGAAAACGAAACCATTAGGTTTTTTTTTATTATGAAAAGAAAACATCGTTTCTTTACAGAATAAAAACTAAAAACTTGAATAGAGAATCGGCTGAAGAACCTAAATACGACTGTACGTGCATTTGAACTTGTCACTCATTCACCCCACTACAGAGGCTCGCAAAATTCAGAGTGACTCGCCGGATTAGAAGCTGTATTTAAAGCGTAGCGTAGTTTGAAATCCTCTATATATCATATTCAAAGAAAATTCATTGTCTTTGATCCAATCAAACAATTTTAAACAAAGATACTGCCATAAACTATGAGTACCTATTTTTCAGCTTTGACTCCGTCAAACTCGACAATAATTCAGTCACTTTAGACATCTGCATATCGGGTGATGGACTTGGTCACCCTTCAAAACTAAAATAATATTGAAAATGAATGTGCATTCGAATTCTTAAAGAAATTATTGTCAGAAAATATGTGAAGTTCACCGTATTTTCGATTTGAATCGGAAAAAAATCGCCGTGTCACCATATCGTCGTTTGTTTAATAACTGAACATTGCGGATTTTGAGAGTGCGTACTCTCTAACCCAGCATTAACTTTACAGAGATTTTTTTACCAGATGCAAAGATCTATTGTAAGTCAATCTAGAAATATTTCTAAATTCAAAGAAAAGAAGGCCGCAACTCTGCAAACGGCCATTGCCAGACAGCATTTATCGGGTTTTAAAAAGACCTATTAAAGTAGCGTTAAATAAAAATTCGACAGAAGCGACAAAATATAAATAAAATTAGTTGATTTTGGTTTTAATATGCTGACGGGACTTAGTACTAAAGCAGGTAAAACATATTATCTTTTTACTTAAAATCATTTGCGATTGCGACATGTTACAACATAAGGTATATTTTGCTCTGATTTTGAGCATTTCAGGGGGTCAAACAGTTTGATTGTCATATCTCAAACTATATATGAGGCCTTTTACATTTCAGCCAAACTATTTCACATGGGACATTAGCTAGTTAAGATATAAATGTGTGCCAAGTTTAAAGGGAATCGGAGAGGTGCACTGTAGACTCGTCTGCATGGTTTTCACATGGATCCTCTCTTAATGACAATATTGTCATGATGCTTAACTCTTTGTCGTCCAATCGTGTGTGAGCTCAATTGGTGAAATCCTGAGTGCTAACTCAACCCTCCCCCCTCAGTTCACGTTTGGCTAGCCCGGGGTAGTTAAATACTGCTGACTTTTTAAGCCGACGGCTCAAACTTTCCCCACAATGCCATTCGGGAGAATTCTATGTACTCGTCGACGGTAGGTATTGCAACTTCTGTAGGATTTCCAATGAAATGTGCTCTAATTTTGGAGAAAAATGCCACTGTCAGAGAGTTTGAGGACATCATAAAGTCTGAGGACGGCTGAAAAGTACTTGGTTTGCTTCTAGTAGGCTTTGTGAGGGGATTTCACAGGGTTTTCCTTTTGTGTTGGTGCTTTCATTCTTCAATGAAATCCTTGAAATCCTGCAGTTGGCAGTCTTTTACCCCTGCTCAACCTATTAGGATGTGTTTTTGTCACTTTAAAGCAACGGGTTAATTAATTGAGTCCAAATCACCGCTCTATGTTGTAGGGGTAAAAGTCTTATAAAAAAAACACTACAGGAGTCCCAGAGGGGGGACCCCTTGTGGAATTTTTGAATTTCTAACGAGACCTGAAACAACCATGGGGGCTGTCCGGCTAATCCATTACCCAGCATGCAATTGGATGTGGGTACAGGAGAACTGCAGTGACAAGAATAGCGCGGTTCACAGTCGCTTGGTGTGTTTTGTGCCCACAAAAAACCTGGTGTTTGGAAAGACTAAAGAGGGTACTGTAATGACTGAGTGCTAATTTTGTATTTGCTAATGATTTCAAGTGCGAATGGTGTTTTGAGCGGATTTTTAGCTCCTTAAAATTCGTGAAAATCGAAGAAACAAAACGGTCGTCAAAACAAATGGCTCCGAATCTTCGCTCCGTTGCTGGCTTGGCAGTATAAACCACTGAGACAGACCACAACCAAGATCCGGCGGGTGTCGAATCTGATTGGTTGATCCTGTCTCGTGTTGGGAATCGAACAATGGGCTCCTGTGTAATCTGATTGGTTACTGGCGCCAAACAGCGACAAAAAAAATATAAATAATAATAAACACTTGCGATTTCTGACTCGTGCCTCGGCCGAAGGCCTGGCCCGAGTAATGATTTAAGTTGTGAATTAGATGTGCGAGAAAAGGGAAGAATTGATCTAATACATTTACTACAAAACCAAGGCTCAATTCAATGTGTGTGTGGAAAATAATTTCAGTTCAGTCAGAATGATTTTAATGCATTTTGCATGTAGCCAGGTATTGCATATATCACAATAAATAGTTTTGGTAATCAAATACCCGGCTATTGCAAATATGGCTGACTACTATTTCGTATGCTTTTTCATAGTTTTAATATATTACATATAGTTTTGGTGGATTTGGAGTTTCGATCATTCCTTCGAACTGGTCCTGTGTTGTAGAGCTGCTTGAATTTAAAGTCAAAGTTAATGGTTAATAGTCCATGCACATGTTGACGAGCCATTTGGTCTTATTCAGCTGGTAGTTCTGCTTCGCTTCTAATCTTGATAACAGGGGATGAGTCAGTTTTGCGAAGCATGATATTGCCATTCCTGGTCCATAGGAATCGGTAATCAGTCAAGTTTTTATTCGGTAACCGGCCTTCATCGTTATTATTGTACATATCTATGTTAAAATCACCCAACAGGAGTAACTCTTTTCTTGTCCTATACATAGTCTCGGTGGCACTCGATAGCGCTGTAATAAAGTCGGTTTCTTTGCACTTTCCCGGTGACCTATAGCATGCACACACAAGGAACCGACTGCAGTTGAAATCTTTCACACCCAGACAAATCGTCTCAATATTCTTAGGCTGTAGTTTACACCTCCTATACACAGACAATTCCACACTTACGTATGCAAGCAGACCTCCAGCACCCTTCTTACGGTCTCTTCGAATTACGCGAAAGCCAGGATGGGTCAGCAAAGCTGCCGAAACTGTGTTGTCAATCTTGGTTTCAGCGATAAACAATATATGAAACATCTTTCTGTTCAGCATCTCTATTACTTCGTCGATCTTGTCATAGTTAATAGAGTGGAATGGTTAGGAAACCCGGAAAACTTCAAAAGGACTAACAAAGGCGCTGCGATTTAGGTTGGAAGGGGTAAGACAAAAGATTGTGCACGATCATAGTTCATTAGCGTTCCCTGAACGACTGAACTCACACGTTTCTATTGGCTGATTGATTAACATGTTGGAATTTCTATTGTGTTTTGTGCACGGTAGTGGTTGAAAAAAGCTAACAAAGACCTATAAAAAGAAGGTCCACGCCGGGCACAAAAGATCGTAAAAAGGCCGAGGTTGAGTGCACACAAAAAAATAAAATTAACACCATTTCTTTACGACTACTCTAAATTTGGAGAAATTTTGGCAGATTGGTAACAACGTGAAACTTCATTTTTTTGGACAATTGTTTATGTATTCTGCCGTTGTTGTGACGTCATAAGAGATGTCTACTTTTTTGGTGAAATATAACCTTTAAAACACGTTGCAAACAGATTATGTGATCAAAATGGCTTCATGAAATATATTCATTTAGCAAAAATTTGAAGTCTCTACGATAAATATATCCAGAGTTATGGATGATTCACTATTTCTATGACGTCATTATCAGTGACGTCAGGCTTCAAGCATAAATCAGACTGCCTACTATAAAAATAGCACTAAAGGAAATACTATGACTTCTGAGTGATAGACAAAGGTGTTCCGTCGATAAAATTCAAAAAAATCTGAACTGGCTATTTTCTGAGGACATCCAAATATATTAATGACGTCATAATGACGTATACCAAAAATAAGGCTTCAATTCTAAGCTGTTATACTCAAAAAATCAAAATTCTAAAAAGAACACGTTGTTATCAATAAAGAGTTTTATTATTGTGCAAAATATGATGTACCAATATTTCGAACTCTAAAAGTTAAAACAAGCGATATTTTCATAAATGGTTTTATGTTATTTATTTCCCGCCAATTTTTGGCGGGAAAATTGTAAAATTTAAAATTTAATAACTTTTGTTTACCTCTACCAATCGAGAACGGGTTTTCGATTCCTTCATTCTCATGAACAAGAGATTTTAAAAATATATAATAAAACGTTTTTAGAGGTAATAACAATTTATAGGAAACCTATTAGAAATGGACAAATGACGTCGTTGTGACGTCATAATGATGGCTACATTAGCTTAACTTATCAGATTATGTTTTGTTGGCACTCATTTATACACCTACCAAAATTCATTTATCTACGCCGAACACTTTTTAAAATATAGAAACCCCGGCCTTTTTACGTTCATTTGTGCCCGGCGTGGTCCCTGAGTTTCCTAACCATTCCACTCTATTAACTATGATCTTGTTCACAATACTGTTTATATTCAAGTAAGCTATTTTGAGATTGAATTTGTAGTAGCTAATTATGTGAGATTCAAACCACTCAAGTGAGTCGGCTTCGTAGTCATAAGCGCAGAATTATGATAGGCCAAGCAACATAATTCAACTCTCAAGGTAAACTTAAACAGGAAACCTCTCACGGCCGAGGTTTTGGTTCAAGAAATTAAAGGCTTCCCCTAGAAAACAGCCGCGGAGAAAAACTACTTATTCCTGTAACACACGTTTACAATTTAGTCTGCTGGATGATTGTCTCAAATGTATGATTATATTTGTATCATATTATAAGTTGTATCCTGTCCATCCTGTGATTGAGCTATCACTATATTTCTCTACTGTTCTTTCTACCCTGCGGCTCTTTAAAAGGTCAACTTCTTTAATTTACATACGAGAAAAACAAAAATATTAAATTACATATATAAGGCCATATAAAAAAAATACTTGTTTAGCGTCCACCCATTTCAATTTTTCTATGTGAAGTTTATTTTGTCTTGACTAGACTTTATTCACTCACCTCGTGTTCATGACTTCGTGTTGTAGAAACAAAATGGCGTCGATGTTAAAATATTTAATGCGCCGGCGCATATTTTAAGTAGTACATGTAGGGGTCTGGGTACAAGAATTGGTGTTCGCGGGCGCATTTACACTTTCTAAAGTTTTTTAGGATTTTTTTTTTTATTGAGGTCGGGGACATTTCTCAGGTCGGGCGGGGACGCTAAACAAGTATTTTTTTAAATATAATAGGGCCTAGGGAGCAGAGAATGAAAGTCACCGCGCTACCGGCTACTCCTAAAGACTGCTAAATTCATCTAATAATTATTCCCTTTGGTTATTACTAAGAGGATTTCAAATGAAAGTGTATTTCATCTTCAATCGCATTGGGAACACACCATAAGAAATCTGAAGAAGGGTAGTCCAAAATAAAAAATAGAAATCCTGGAACGCAAAATATAAAAGAAAAAACCTGCCTTGCACAAACAAGGGGCCAAAAAAATGACTGCATTGATGTATATAGCGATACTTACTGTTTGTAAACACTGACGTCATTTACATATTTGTGTATATAATGTAGTTGGCAAAAAAACGTGTGTTTGTATCTCTTGTGTGGCACCTAGCGATTTGGGCTTCACGAAATACAATGCTTCCATATCCTAATTAGGGCTTGCTTGCATTTTGGAAAAACAAGAAAGTAATTTGACGATGAATAAGCACGGACCTGTGATATTTTATAAGCAATTGCCTGGGTTCACGCTTCGTTTCTGCCAACCACAGAACACAACAAATGTGGCGTGACTGGCCTGTGTGACGTCACAGTAAGTATCGCTATTTATTATATGGCAGCTCCGTGAGCGGGCAAGATGACTCTGAATGCTGCAATCTGATTGGTTGCTCAGCGGACAAGATTTTTTCATCTTGCGCGTTCAGGATTTTCCAAATTCGCTCACAATTCTTCGTAAACAAATAGCGACAGAACCCATACATTTTGAAAGAAACTAAACAATTTGTGACATGAAGGCAAATGCTATGAAGGCAAATACTAATTTAATAATCTTTCTGCTTTTTCGTTTACAGCTAAAATTAAACTTTTTAGAGGGATTGAATGCAGTTTTTTTCTGGCTCTCGCAAGTTCGATGAAAACAACTGCAGCAAAAACGACTGAATTGAATGAAGATAAAAAACTATAGCGAAGCTGAAATGGCCGTGACTTCAAAAACACAAAGAAAAGTTCGGCTACCTCAAAACGCTACTACAATCGTGCTACAAAGAAATACAATTATTACGGAAACGAGTAAGCTTAGCTGTTAGCACACAGTTTCATCAAAGAAAACAGGTTCTATATTGTATGAGCTAAGAAATTCAGCATTCACATTTGGTAATTGGCTTACAAATTAAGAGTATTTATTAATTAATACTTACAAGTTTGTTTGTATTCTTCTACAGCTCTATTTGTCAAGTTTTGCAGTGTCTTTATCTGAGTTATCGCCACTCGAGTGATTTCAACGCCGGATCTTCCACATTTTTGTCTCTAGATCATAGTAATGCATTCGGCCTTCCTGATGAAGTTGTCATTTGAAACTGAGTACATCTGATGTAAAGTACATGTCAGTTTTCATCCATAAAAACGCATTTTTTTAGGTTGGAAAACAAACTGTTTTGAACGCCACAAGGTTGAACTTCAAGTGAAAGTCGTTGAGTCTAATTTTAGATTGATTTCTATTCGCTCTTCAGTTTACCACGTAATGGGTTCCTGGCGCGTGTGTCAAAGTGTGATTTTATTCATTTTTGCCATATAATAAAAACCTTATTGATTGAACTTGTTCGGTCAAGATGGGGGAATATTGGTCTCGTTCATTTTTTGCGTTGTTATGGACCTCGACTTCGTCTCGGTCCATAACACGCACAAAATGAACTTGGCCAATATCCCCCCCCCCCCATCTTGACCTCACGCTTGGTCAATAACCTCTATTTATTACATGGCAGCTCCGTGAGCGGGCAAGATGACTCTGAATGCTGCAATCTGATTGGTTGCTCAGCGGGCAATATTTTTCCATCTTGCCCGCTCAGGATTTTACAAAACCGCTCACAATTCTTCGTAAACAAATAGCGATAGAACCCATACATTTTGAAAGAAACTAAACAATTTGTGACATGAAGGCAAATACTAATTTAAAAATCGTTCTGCCTTTTCGTTTACAGCTAAAATTCACCTTTTTAGAGGGATTAATGCAGTTTTTTCTGGCTCTTGCAAGTTCGATGAAAACAACTGCAGCAAAAGCAACTGAATTGAACGAAGCTGGACTTACGGAGATAAAAAACTATAGCGAAGCTGAAATGGCCGTGACTTCAAAAACACAAAGAAAAGTTCGGCTACCTCACAACGCTACTACAATCGTGGTACAAAGAAATAAAATTATTACGGAAACGAGTAAGCTTAGCACACAGTTTCATCAAAGAAAGCAGGTTTTATATTGTATGACCTAAGAAATTCAGCATTTACATTTGGTAAATGGCTTACAAATTAAGAGTATTTACTAGATTAATACTTACAAGTTTGTTGTATTCTTCTACGGCTCTATTTGTCAAGTTTTGCAGTGTGCTTATCTGAGTTATCGCCACTCGAGTGATTTCAAATTCAACGCCGGTTTTCAACTTTCAAATCTTCCACAAATATGCACATTTTTGTTTCTAGTTAATGCATTCGGCCTTCCTGATGAAGTTGTCATTGAAACTCAGTACATCTGAAGTAAAGTACAGGTCAGTTTTCATCCATAAAAACGCATTTGTTTACGTCGGAAAACAAACTGTTTTGAACGCCACAAGGTTGAACTTCAAGTGAAAAGTCGTCGAGACTCAGTCTAATTTTAGATTGATTTCTATTCGCTCTTCAGTTTACCACGCAATGGGTTCCTGGCGCGTGTGTCAAAGTGTGATTTTATTCATTTGTGCCATATAATAAAAACCTTATTGACCAAGCTTGTTCGGTCGACTCCGTCTCGGTCCATAAAAACGCAAAAAATGAACTCGACCAATATCCCCCCATCTTGACCTCACGCTTGGTCAATAACCTCTACATAGTGGCCCGAGTGAAAGCCCAGATGGGCTCTTGTTACTCGGGCTGCCTGTGGCAGCGCCGAGTATTAAAATGCAAGTCGTTATTATTATTATTATTATTTTAATTTCATGTCGGACGGGTTCTGCGCATGCGTTAAAGGTCAAATTCACACCAATCAGATTGCACTGTGCTGGTCACGCAACAATCGCCAGGTTAATGTATTTACAGAATTTAATACAGTAAATCAAAATGGTCGACCCGCGAGGGCGAAAGCCTTCCAACAGGCTCAGGATATTTCAACTGGCGCTCTTGTTGACCATAAAAATACATGAACAACCAGGAGCCGTAATACATTCGATCAGCGCTGTTTGGACAGATCCAATGTACATTTAGAAACGTAAGCGAAATACAATATCCAAACACGTTTGGATATCAACGGGTATCGAATTATCATCAAAGGTTAGATCTCGTCAGGCGCGCTCAGATAAGAAAGTTCAAAGCTCTCAGACTAGGCGAGACAAGGATATATCACTTTCAATGAGTCATTGTCAGAAATCTATTCCATCGTGGGCGGTCTTGTACAGCTAAGGCATGTATTACGACAGAATAACCAGAGTCTTTCTACTGGATTGAGAGCTCGAGACATTATACATGTCGGCTAATATGGGGAAAACTGAAACAAAAAATGAACTTTGACGGCAGAAACCCTCAATTGAGCCAAGCGGAATATTTACATGATCCGCTAAGATTTTTACAAATCTTAGTTAAGCAGATGTTTTCAGTGTATGCCAACTGAAATGCGGCAACTACACGAACAAGAAGCATGAACTGCCAGCAAAGAGAGAGGAAAAAGTATTTGAAATGCACAGCGCTAGCTGAAATAGGGCATATATATAATATCTGAGACGCTAAATTACGTTACTGTGAAGAGGATCAAAATTCAAGTTTTGTAGCTTCAGACTGTCTTCTGCCGTGACTCGTGAGAGAAATTGGAAAAGATCTAGCTGTTTCATTCAGACACTGGCAAATTTATTGAAAGCTACGGGCTTACTTTATGAGATTATTATTCATTGTGGAATGAAAGGAAACAGGTTAGCTGAAAGTTAAGTTCGAGGTAGGCTTCGACTTTCATTCCGATTCAGTGCATATGTGCACGAAGGTGGGTGCTGTCAACAACACTACCAAAAGATCCAAAACGAAAGTTCAGTTACGTAAGTACTGTAAGTAAACTCTTTTTGATTTGAATAAATTTCCTCTCAGTTTGTCTGTTAATGTACTTTTTCTTCTAATTATCGCTATATTTAACATCTGTGATTTAGAGTATGCGTACCTCAGAATAAATTATTTGAAAGGTCAACTGAATTCTTGTGTCGATAAGCGCAAATGTTTTTTGTGAAACAGTCTGTGTATATGAGAAGCGGCTTAATAGAAGAGCTTTCTCATTTATAGGAATTACAATTTTTTTTCTTGCTATGAAATTTATGTTTCATTTCACATTTATTCATACAGTTTTAGCCGGACATTTCCCCGAGTTTTTGATCTATTTTCAATCAAATTCAAAGTCTGAATATATCATTGTATTGCATTTATACACTTGAATTGCCAGTATTCTGTTGTTCGAATCCTGCGTTATCATAGTCATGCCATAAAAGCGATTAATAGACCAGTCTGTTTTTTTGACGTTCTCACTGGCGAATTAAAGCACGACTTGATACTAAGAGGATTTCAAATGAAAGTGCATTTCATCTTCAATCTCATGCGGCCCGAGTGAAAGCCCAGATGGGCTCTTGTTTAGCGTATAAATTAAAACAATTCATGACTTCTTCTTATGAGTCTAAGTTAAGGGGCCGACCATTTGACTTTTGAGGGGGGGGGGGGGGGGGGGGGGGGTGGGTGTTTTTGAAAAAAAATAACCTGCAAGCCAACGGTGGCGAAAAAAAATATCCTGCAAGCGGAAAAGCTTTGTTCTGGCTCCGCTTTTTTCGCAAAAAAAAATTCGTGCAACAACACTGCTAAAGAAAAAAAAAACGAGCACAGACAAGAACACCCACCCCCCCCTCAAAAGTCAAATGGTCGGCCCCTAAGTAACATCTAATCTGCGACTGGAAACAGTTTGGAGTGATTATGTTAAGATTTCGACATGGCGAATATTTGAATTTCTTACGCTGGTTGGAGTGAATTTTTACAAGGCGTTACTGTTCAGCAGGAACAACCAAGCAGAGGAAAACTGGGATTAGCTTGAATATATATTCTTTAACTGAATTCTTACCACCGGATTCAAATATGAAATTAAATTTCCAGCATTTTGATGTATACAACGTAGAGGTTTCTCGAGTTTAGAGTATGGCAAATCGCTTCTAAAGGCTGCTTCCCATATGATCGCTGACGATCGCTGGATCGTCAAAATATCGCTCACGATCGCTGCCGATCGCTACCATTTGTTCACATATAATCGCTGGAAAGTTTACGCGCCAGTGCGTGTGAGTTGGATGGACTGTCAAGTTCCCGATTTCCCAGATTTGAACCTGACGCTCTGTGCTCAATGTGCATAGCAAGCCAGTCTAGATTCATAAACTCGACTCGACTGGGAACAGAATCTCTTCCTGAACCCAACGGAATGTTCTTTCTCCGTTTGAGGTATCTTCCATACGCAGTCCTGATATTTTTACTCGGGCTGCCTGTGGCAGCACCGAGTCTAAATCTCCAGGCCGTTATTACTCGGGCTGCCTGGGGCGGCACATCTTCTGCGGATGCTATCAGCTTGTTTGAGGTACGTTTCGTAGGTTTTATGTCACATTTCATCACATTTCATTTTACTATCGGTCATAATACATACCAGCGCAAACACCGTGATCGGTAGGCCAACACTAAAATAGTTTTGACCGCGTTTTTTGCTGGTTTACCGATCTCGTACGATCTCTCTGTGTACCGCGTTATACAGGTATACTGAATAGCTGATTTATAGCGAAATATAGCGATTTACTAGTAAATATATATACTGTGGTTGAGCAGTTATAGGTTACTATCCTCTATCGAAGTCTGAAGATATCTGAACTCCTGAACTGTGAGGGCAACACTGTCGCTCGCTGGGTGTTGATATAAATGCAAATTTCGCAGTAAATGCTATCTATAGACCAAACATAAGTTTAGCAATAAGCATGAGGTGTAAAAAACTTAAATGACATTTTTTTTATTATATTACTGACCGAAACGTTAGCAGTTAATTAAATGCTAATCTTACCTCTGCATATATGCGAGCTCAAACTTTAGCAGTTAATTAATGCTAAACTTACGCTCTGTATATATGGAGAGTCTCGCTTTAACAGTTAATTAAATGCTAAACTTACGCTCTGTATATATGCGAGCTCAAACTTTAGCAGTTAATTAAATGCTAAACTTACGCTCTGTATATATGGACAGTCACACTTTAGCAGTTAATTAAATGCTAAACTTACGCTCCGTATATATGGAGAGTCACACTTTAGCAGTTAATTAAATGCTAAACTTATGCTCCGTATATATGGAGAGTCACACTTTAGCAGTTAATTAAATGCTAAACTTACGCTCCGTATATATGGACAGTCACACTTTAGCAGTTAATTAAATGCTAAACTTACGCTCTGTATATATGGAGAGTCACACTTTAGCAGTTAATTAAATGCTAACCTTACGCTCCGTATATATGGAGAGTCACACTTTAGCAGTTAATTAAATGCTAAACTTACGCTCTGTATATATCTCCATATATTAGCCTGTTCTGAGTGAGCGGACAACATTTACAGCAGTTATATTAGTTCCTATATTTTGTAGCAGGGGCGTAGCCGCCTTTAAACCATTAAGCCCGGGCTTAACAGGAATTTTGGTGATTTTAGTTTTTGCTGTAGCAGTGATTTTCTTCTGTTTTGTATAACTTTTATTAGAAACTCAACTCTAACCCTTGAGTGAGCATGGCGAATATGTTATCTACTGCACTATTCAACCGCTCACTAAAACTATTTTGATTTTGAAAAATATAATCATGACTTTTAAAACAAATAGTTCATATTTTGTCCATTTGTAATGTTTGAAAACGCTGGGAAATAGCGTTTCACAGTCTTGTAAATTTCAAAAAGTTCCTGAGCTCGTGCCATCAGCGCTCGTTTGTCTTGTACCCCCGGGGCATAAGGTTACTGGATACCTTCAAAACGAAAAAGATGGGATTTTTTTTTTTTCGTACAGAAATGTAGTTTTAGTAGCAGTGTTTGATATACTAAAAACTCCGTTCGAAAAAAAATTATATTGACGGAGAAATACCAAAAGGAAGTTTTTAACCGGAAGTAAAAGGTTGTGTTTGATTGACAGCAGATCAATTAACACATGACAAGTGCTCACTCGCCCGTATCGAAAGTGTGGGGAAAGCTAGCGCGTAAATTCATTTCATATACCAATGTTTACGTGTATTGAGAAAGGTTTTTCCACACACGATTCCGTAATTCCATCGATTGTTAGCTTTATGTCTTCCAAAATGCAAGCAGAATGTCCTTAGCTTGAAAACAAAGAAAAATTAAAAGCAAAACAAGGCCAAACAACGCATACGACTTCGAGCCAAATAGAAGTCCTCGCAAACCCGACAAGAGTGCCGAGTGATCCACATCTGAACATAAAGAAGAATTGATAGGAGCCAGCCAAGAGAATATTTGTTTCCAAGAAAGCTTAGATGGAAACGTAAAGTCTGACGGTTCACCTTTTTGTCAAGCCGGCTATATACGGCGCGTACCTTTGATCGGAAAACAACATTGGTGGGAGTCTCTTCCTTGTGGAAGAGGTACAATATTCATCTCAGCAAATATATATATTTCTTTAATTCCTAGATTACAATATCCTCTGGAACCCACATATTAAAACAAGAGACTACAAAAAGACTATGGCTTGTAATTATATTTACATATTGAAACTCTACCTTCAGTTTTTCCCGCGGAATTTTGGGAGACTCCAGGAGGTTGTTTCTGATTGGAGAATGGGTGTCGAGTCCGGAAGCCGCTCTAAGTAGGTGTGAATCAGTTGCTGAACTTCTAATGCCGATTTCTCGGCTACAATTTTTCAACGTTTCTGCAGTCTTCAAGTGAATTGAGCGTAAGTTTAGCATTTAATTAACTGCTAAAGTGTGACTTTCCATACATACAGAGCGTAAGTTTAGCATTTAATTAACTGCTAAAGTGTGAGCTCGCATATATACAGAGCGTAAGTTTAGCATTTAATTAACTGCGAAAGTTTGAGCTCGCATATATACAGAGCGTAAGTTTAGCATTTAATTAACTGCGAAAGTGTGACTGTCCATACATGTATATACAGAGCGTAAGTTTAGCATTTAATTAACTGCTAAAGATTGAGTCTGTATAATATACGAACTCGGTTTAGTGCGAAATTTATATTTTATCTATAGAGTAACGAAACTGCGAATTTAGCAAATGTCAAATGACCGGATGGGCTCTTGTTTAGAGAGAAAAAGCTGGATAATTCATCTCTTATTAGACAGTTTACTGTGTAGTATGGCTGATCTTTATCGGGCTCGTAAAAATACTACACTAAACTGTTTAATAATATATAGTAATAAACCGTATAAGTTCTACTATATTGCAATTTTTAACAAAAGCAACTTGGGCACGGTCCCGCGTCGGTCAAAATCTATATCTTAAAAGCTCGCTAAAGATGTTTACTACTTATAGGTCGCCAAGAGTCTGACAAAAATAGTATTCATCATTTCCCCCTAGCAGTTCACTTATGCAAACAGCAACGAACAGGAGCTCAAGTCCCAACGAAAATAACTGCACACGATTGATTGAAACTGAAAACAGCTCTCGCTATTTAAAAGACAGCAAGTCTCGACCTCGATACTCATCCTCTTACCTCAGAGGTTTCCAACGAACGTTCTTCGTTTTCAATAAGATCCAAGCCCTCCACCGTCACTTCTGTTAGAGAAAATAAAGAGTTTTCCAGAGATATTCAGGTTTTAAAAATATGCAAATGAGTTCATTACCTTGACACAGCCTGGAGACAAATCGCAAAATGAAGAATATCTCTGCAAATAGTGCGTAAAAACTGAATTGAAACATCCTACACTTATGATACTAAGGAAAGTACACATCACTGTGGAAATCATGACGTTGCCATAGAATACACTTGTTCCCAGGTTCCTTTCACCTTAAAGCTAAAATTACATTTTTTTTTCTGTTATAAAAAAATATTTCATTAAACCACTGGCATTCAATGACTACATTGTTCCAAATCTCCTGATGCGCCCAAATTGTGTTTAACAAGGGAGAAATAGAGAATTATACTTCCTCACATAAACAGCCTGGAGCAAAGCTAGTTTCCATGGTAACGTCATAATTAGCACAGTATAAATGTACAGTTTCCTTAGTATCATATGTGCAAAGTTTTAATTGTTTTACCTACTATCTGCAGAATACTCTTCATTTTGTGATTTCTTTCTAGGCTATGTCAAGGTAATGACGTCATAGGTAAGCTCATTTGCATATTTAAAAACCTGAATCTCTCTGGAACGTGATGAAATGGGAAATGCCACCGTTCCTCATTTTGAAAGGATGTTCAAATGAGATCAACTAAATTTTGGATTCATAGGCACTTTTTAAAAACTTTATCAAAATTTATAATCATTGTATCTGAATATAGTTCCGTCAACTCAGATCTCTGAAAACCTTTGATTTCTTACATTCTGCTTCAATAATAATCCAATACTTGTTAGATGGGTCAGGTTAAATGAGAAATACTTATTTTGAGAAGAATATCAATGTTGTAGGTCAAATTGACCCTTCAGGTCAAATTGACCCCAAGGCAATTTAAACTAGGTCAAATTGACCCTGAGTCAATTCAACCTTGGTCAAATTGATTTAATCTAGGTCAATTTCATTCAATCTGGTGTTTGTGTTTGAGGTAAAATTATGTTTTCTTCAGGTAATTTTTCAAGATTCTAAAAAGGGAACTTACATAATTGAACATTCATTGATGTTACGGTTTTTAGATGTAAGGGTTTGGATCAGTTCACAAGGAACATTTAAGAAGTATTATATTTCTGTGTTGTTTTTAGATTCATAGTAGCCCTAAATAATCCTACATTAGTGAGCACCTGTTTGAGTGCTCTCCTGCTGAATATATAAATATTTTATTAGCTGGAGTAATTTTATCTGTTATCCAAATTATTTCATGGTACATACAAAATCATGTACAAGGAACGTTGACACTTTAATGAGTCTCACGAGGGAATTATGTTAGAGGTAGCTCAGTTATATGAATTCAGTTGATTTCAGTAAAATCTCGATGACTAATAGAATCCCATAGCACGACTCAAACTCGCGCGCTGATTGCCTAACGAAGCGTTTAATATTTTTCAACGGTTTGAAAAGCTGTATTCAACGATGTACAGGAAGCCCACGCGTAAATATTTTGTTTATTTTTATTATCGCGAACAGAGACGAATCATGTTAAAATTACAAACCAGGATATTCACAAAGTTAACAGTAGTCAAAGAACGTGAAAATTATATATTTTATTCCGTTTTTTTTTCATACGACAAAAACAACTGCAGCAAAAATGTGTGATTTTGAACGGAAAAGCTGGGGCTTCGTGGATTTGCTGATTTAATTCATGTAATATTCACACAGAGAAGCTGAATGACTGAAAACAGTAAAAGCAGGAGGAAAAGCACGGCTACTGAACGGTACTAAAATCGTGGTACAAGGAAATTTTTTGAAACGAGTGCCGCGGGACTGAACACAGGTAACAATATTCAACAGTTTAAAAACAGGCTTATTTATTGTGATACAGAAATTGAGCATTAACATTTTGTAATTTGCTTAAAAACTAAGGAACACTTTAATACTTTCAAGTCTGTGCGTATATATATACTTGTGCAGCAGCTCTTCGGTTTGTCAGGTTTTAGATTTTCACTTATCAACAACTGGTTTCAACAGGCCGCCGGTTTTCTAAATCTTTCACAACCATTCACAATTTTGTTTCCAGTTAATGCACTTTCGCTTTCTTGGTAAAGATTAGATCGAAATTAAGTGTACCTAAATAAAATACAGGTGTTTTCATGCATAAAAATGCAGTTTTGATGTCGGAAAACCAATATTTGTGAGCAACGAATGCACTTTTAGTTGAACCTAGCTCGTGTGAGTTTCAGTCTAACTTTAGCTTGATTCCTATTCGCTCGTTAGTTTACCGCGGAATGGGTTCCTGGTGCGTGGCGGGAATTTCAGCAACTTTCAAACTGACTATGTTCTTTATTTATTTTCGTAAATCACTAAATGCTATGGGATTCAAAGAAAATTCATTGTCCGACTCAGGAATTCCATGTTAAATTTCACTTGAAAAACCGATATCGCACTCATCGCTTCGCGATTCGATCGTACGATATCGGTTTTTCGCGTGAAATTTAACGTGCAGGAATTCCCTCGTCAGGCAATGAATTTACCTATAGTAATATGATATAAATTGCAATTGAGGCATCTGATTCACCTATTAGCAGGTTTGGCTTTGACATCTGAACTGTATTTAACACCTACTTTCCCACTTTCACTGATTTTAAATTTCCCCAAAGTCACTTACCTACGGAACAAGTCTCTCCCTTCTTTGCTTCGCTTTTTCCTCCGTCACGTGTGTCATCCTTTTGGAGGAAAAATGAATCTTCTATAACTAATCTCGTATGAGATGCTCTTTCACAATAAGGAGCCTCGGTTCCTCTCTCTCCTAAGGCCAGCTTTTTCACTTCACTGTCACTTGTGACATCTTCCTTAAACCCATTTCCTCTTGACGATGATTTGTCTGAGAGAAGATCAGCGAAGTAGGGCTTATCTTGTTGAGCATCCGAAAATCCGCTCCAGGTTTGTACAGCGTCTTTTTCAATCAAAAGTACAAGAACAAAAAAAAAATGATTATAACTGCAATCCATTACTTGAAGCGTCCATAAAATAATCTAATAACCTGGAACTGTTTTTGTACAAGCATTGTTTTAGACCCCGCTAAACGTTTAATATTGAGCGCCTCTAATTCTAAAAGCTATTTCTAGCGACAAACACCTTCACAAAGTATAGCGGAATAATTGTCAACTCGTGTTTTTAAATGACGAAATTTCTAAGGATAGAACTGTAACACAAACCCTGTGTTCTCTACTTAACAGTCGTTGGGCTCAGGGGATGGTTGCATCCTCCTGTAGCAATAATTTATTCCCAATTAAACCGTTTTTACTCATAGCATTCCAGTAGTAGTGCTAGTGTAGTAGTAGCAGCAGCAGCAGCACACTGGTGGGGGGTAGTGGCACACTAGTGGGGGGTATAGTGGCACACTGGTGAGGGGTAGTGGCAGACTGGTGGGGGGTAGTGGCACACTGGTGGGGGGTAGTGGCACACTGGTGGGGGATAGTGGCACACTGGTGGGGGGTAGTGGCACACTGGTGGGGGGGGGGGGTAGTGGCACACTGGTGATAATGATAGTAGTACTGCCTCGTACCCAGGCGCTTTTGGTGGAAAGGAGAAAGATGGGGTGGGGGGGGGGGGGGGGGGGGGGGGCGCAAGGGAGCATGGGAAGGGCGGATAATGATTCAACATGGCGGACTGTAATTTATGCAAAATTTTACAAAATGAAGTAAACCGTGGTTTTGTTATTAAAAGCGAAAGATTAGTTTATTAGGCAGTCCTTTTCAACCAGCTTCCATGGATGCCCTTGTAATTCCTTGTCGAGAATGGGGATTTTTACCGGTACCATAGTCTTGTTATATCGCTCGTGTTGCTAGAAATGCTGTCATATTTGATATTATCAAACTCATTAATAATTCATGAAGCAAAAACAAAAGAAATGAATGATTAATGATGTTTATAAATGTGATATAGATACGGTTCATTTACATAATCGTGAACTTCGATTTTCTCCTCCAAAATAAGTCGTATCGCCAAAGTAACTGAATAACACGACTCTCTACACCAAGAATTCAATGGATCTTGCTCTTCTAGACCTATCAAAGGCGTTTGACAGTTTAAACCATGCAACTCTACTGCGCAAGCTCAAGGGAGTTGGAGTATCCTCTACCGGACACTCGACTGGTTTAACAGCTACCTAACTGGAAGGAGCGAAGCAGATAGAATTGGAACCAGCGTATCGAGTCCATTACCCCTATTGCATGGAGTCCCTCAAGTGCGATACTTTCTCCATCGATATTCACGGTTTATATAACCGACCTGCATTTGGTCACTCATCACTGATCACTAGAATCGTATGTAGATGACTCCAAACTGTTCATATCACTTCCAAGAAGCGATATGAAAGAAAGCATCAAGGCACTTGAAGAAGATTATAACAGCAACAACAGCTCCATCTTGGCTGGAAATAATTTTAAGAGGTAGCTGAATTATCTAGCTCATTAATGCAAGTGATTCGACTTTTTGATGCATGCCGGATAGTCAATGAACCTTTGCATTGCAGGAATCAGGAATTATATCACGTTCGCTATAGAAGTGTTACTCGAATTTTTTTGAGACTTTATATATTGTGAATGCACAAGCATTCGATCAATCAATTTTCTTGAGACTTTAATGCACAAGCATTCAATCAAGGCGGTATTGGTCGATATTGTGTTTTTCAACTGAATTCTCAGACGGAAATTAAATTCTAACTTCAGCATATTGATGCTTTTAATGGATTATCTACATTGCAATATTCGGCAGTATATATATAGGTTACGTGTACCGAGGTAATTCATTGTAATGCTAGTGCAACTGGCTACGGTGCCGCTCATTTAGTTTCAGAATGAATAGTTGATAGGATTTGAAAAGATGTCAAGTAGAGAAAAGCTTAGATACGTCAAAGAGTTTTTGGCATTTTTTTTTATAGCTATTCACGGAGAACAAGAATGTTAAAATATTTTCAGCTAACAAGAATGCTAGCTGTGCGTGTTCGAGAGTTACAGGTGATTGTTCGTTTTTGAATTTTGCTTGCAGTACAATGTCTGCACATATGTTCATCGTATCTTAATTGTCTGGAAGTTGAATCCTGTTTATTGAGAGAGTTTCTCGCAATGGGTCATTCTAAATTGACAGAATGGCAGACCACATCGGTTTCGTCAATTATAAGGAAGTTACCAAGATGATATATCTCGTATAGAAACTGATCAATATACCAAAGCGTTTACACATTTCAATACTTTTAACAGTTAATTACATTGCAAGAGCGCGTTTTTCACTAGTCTGCAGGTGCCAGTGTCAAATCCGCGCCATTTCTTTGTATAGATCTCGTTGTACTGTCGTTGCACACCTCGGCGACAGTACACTAACACACTCCATACAGTTGTATTGTTGTTGATGCGGTAAAGAGTTATGAATTGAAGCTTTCCGACGGAACGGAATCTCCAGCATACTGGTCAATAAGGTCGGAATCGTGTGCATTTCCTGGCGTCATTCAGGAGGGCAGAGTAGTTGTCATGTAGATTACGGTAGTCATCCTTATCACTTTGAAGACCAGATTTTAGCATTTTTCTTTAGAGCTTTCTGCGCTTGCCATAAGTTTCTTAACTCTTTGACGACGGACCGTATTTGAGCTCAATTGGTGAAATCCTGAGTGCTAACTAAACCCTCCTCCCTCAGTTCCAGTTTGGCTAGCCCGGGGTAATTAAATACTGCTGGTTTGTTAAGCCAAGGACTCAAACGTTCCCCACAATGCCATTCGGGAGAATTCTACGTACTCGTCGATGGTAGGTATTGCAACTTCTGTAGGGTTTCCAATGAAATCTGCTCTAATTTTGGAGAAAAATGCCACTGTCAGAGCTTGAGGACATCATTAAGTCTGATGACGGCTGAAAAGTACTTGGTTTGCTTTTAGTAGGCCTTGTGAGGGGATTTCACAGGATTTTTCCGTTGTGTTTGTGCTTTCATACACAGGAAAAAATTCTTCAATGAAATCCTTGAAATCCTGCAGTTGGCAGTCTTTTACCCATGTAAAGTGTTTTTGTCACTTTAAAGCAACGCCGGGCTTGAGTCCAAATCACAGCTCTTGGTTGTAGGGGTAAAAGACTTATAAAAATAACCCTACAGGAGTCCCAGAGGGGAGACCCCCTTGTGAATTTGTGTCCATTACCCAGCATGCAATTGGAGATGGATGCAGGAAAACGTGGTGGAGAGAAATGCAGCGTCAAGAATAGCGTGGTTCGCAGTCGCTTGATGTGTTTTGTGCAAACAAACCTGGTGGTTGGAAAGATGAAAGAAGGTACTGTAACGCCTGAGTGCTGATTTTGTGTTTGCTTTTGATTTCAAGTACGAATGGGAAGGATTTTTTTAGCCGATTTTCAGCTCCTCAAAATTCGTAAAATCGAAGAAACGAAAAACGATCGCCAAAACAAATGAGCTTTTCTCCAAAGTGGAAGAGCCAAGCGATCCCTGTTATAGCTCTAACTTTGAAGTCATTCATCCCTTCAAATCATATCGCAACATCGTCTTTCCAGCATGTCTAGATGTGATGCAATAATTTTTCCAGTTATCGGTCACATAGGACCGATATTTGCAGGCTCCGTCGCCAAAGGGTTAAAGTGCCTATCACCCTTTTGCAATTTTGATAGCCAATGAATCTCCGAAACGTTTTGAGTACTTCTGTGAAGAAATGTTTGGTTTAAAGTGAATACTCTATGTTCTACGCTTGTTTGAAATCGTGTAAATGTGACCTTTCCTGACCCATGACCGCGTAAGTAAAAGCCTGGGTCGAAACCTGGGTAGACGTCATCTCATTAATGCATTATTCTCCATGGCGCCTTTTTATCACAACAACATCGATGCATAGAAAATATACACAATTTTTGAGTTGTTAGTAAAGAAAATAGTCATTTTAGTCAACACGTTGAGTATTTCTTCACATGATTGCAAAGCCGAATTAATTATATGACGTCAAGATGACGTCTACCCAGGTTTCGACCCAGGCTTTTACTTACGCGGTCATGGGTCAGGAAAGGTCACATTTACACGATTTCAAACAAGTGTAGAACATAAAGTATTCACTTTGAACCAAAACTTTCTTCACAAACGTACTCAAAACGTTTCGGAGGTTCATAAGCTATCAAAATTGCAAAAGGGTGATAGGCACTTTAAGGTTATCATTGAACCAAGGTACCCTAGGCCTTATGACCATGACCTTCGTCTTCAGAGGGGCGTGTTTATCAAAAAAGGCAGATAAGGTGTCATATCACTTCGCTAGCTCGTCGACGCTAGACCAGGTTGCACTGCAAAACTCAGATGACGAAATGTCAGCTTTAAAAGTGTCCAAGTCAATCTGTTTAAGCTTCACTCACAGATAGATTAGGGCGAGGAATATCCAACTTACACTCAACAAATGAGTGGTCAGACAGGACGAGAGTAGTTTGCGGAGAAGTAACCCTGATGTCATTAATCGATCTAGTGATCACGAGATCGAGGATGTGACCCAAGTAACCCTGATGTAATTAATCGATCTAGTGATCACGAGATCGAGGGTATGACCCAAGTAACCCTGATGTAATTAATCGATCTAGTGATCACGAGATCGAGGGTATGACCCAAGTAACCCTGATGTAATTAATCGATCTAGTGATCACGAGATCGAGGGTGTGACCCAAGTAACCCTGATGTAATTAATCGATCTAGTGATCACGACATTAAGGGTGTGACCCAAGTAACCCTGATGTCATTAATCGATCTAGTGATCACAAGATCGAGGGTGTGACCAAGTAACCCTGATGTCATTAATCGATCTAGTGATCACGAGATCGAGGGTGTGACCCAATGAATGAGTTGGTATGTCTCCTAAATATCTGCAAACCTTTTTGCATCATTATCTGTTGGACAGTCAAGGTGGAAGTTAAAATCACCCCTGATGAGTAACATTTTAGGGGACATCACAATGTTCTCCAGGTAGATGGAAAATTCGTTGAAGACTGACACACCTGAGATGGAATAGGATGACCTTCTGAATAGGGTGGTCGATATACTGCTTCAACTTTGATGACCCGTTTGTGCACGCAAACATTCCACTCAGAGAATTCAAACGATCGATTCTCTTTTCCGTCAGTCATTTTCACATTCAGCGAGTCCCTAAACATTATGCCAGTTCCATCGTCGTTCCTGTCAGACTATCTGGGAGAGCTCTTCAAAACATAGCCTTCCGGAGATAAACCAGCAACACTAACAGAATCATGGTCCTTAAGCCAGGTCTCAGTTATAACACAGATATCGATGCCCACGACGACGACACGAACCACAATATCCGTCACTTTTTTCTTCACAGAACGAGTATTGACGCAGCCAAACTGAAGACATTTTCTCACGGAGGGTGGATCCAGCGGAAAGTATCGAGAAATGGGCTGTCGCTGTACATCAGTAGGATCCCGTACAATGGTAGAATCGAGCGAGTGGACGATGGATGTGTCCCGTGAGTGATCCTGAGGGATATCCCGTTGCTGTACATCAGCAGAGTCCCATACGATGGTAGAGTCGAGCGAGTGGACGATGGATATGTCCCACGAGTGGACCCGTGGGATGTCTCGTAGCAGTAGCAGTAATAGCAGTAGCAGTAATAGCAGTGGCAGTAGTAGTTGTAGTTGTAGCAGTTGTAGTAGTGGCAGTAGTAGTTGTAGTAGTTGTAGTAGTTGTAGTAGTTGTAGTAGTTGTAGTAGTTGTAGTAGTTGTAGTAGTTGTAGTAGTTGTAGTAGTTGTAGTAGTTGTAGTAGTTGTAGTAGTTGTAGTAGTTGTAGTAGTTGTAGTAGTTGTAGTAGTTGTAGTAGTTGTAGTAGTTGTAGTAGTTGTAGTAGTTGTAGTAGTTGTAGTAGTTGTAGTAGTTGTAGTAGTTGTAGTAGTTGTAGTAGTTGTAGTAGTTGTAGTAGTTGTAGTAGTTGTAGTAGTTGTAGTAGTAGTAGTAGTAGTAGTAGTGCAGTAGTAGTAGTATAGTAGTAGTAGCAGCATTAGCAGCAGCAGCAGCAGCAGTACTAGTAGTTGTAGTTATGTAGTAGCAACAGCAGTAATAGTAGTAGTGCAGTAGTAGTGCAGTAGTAGTAGTAATAGTAGCAATAGTAGTAGCAGCAGCAAAAGCAGCAACAGTGCGTACTAGTAGTAGTAGAAGAAGCAGCAGTAGCAGTGGTAGCACATGCTCAATTTGTATTCTTTATCTGTCACGCGTGATTTGTAAAGGGTCACCGCTGATTCTTATGATCAAATGTTCATTACATCATATTATATGTCCCACCATCATTAAATTCCACATTTTAATCGTCGTCGGATTTAATCATTTGGATCGACTCTAATATCTATTAGATTCGGCAAATGAGGAGTTCGACGTATGAACCGGGCCTTAAGGGTTTTCAATTATATTAGTCAAGTAACCGGGACTTTGCGAAATGAAATCTTAAAAGTAATATGATGCTCACCTCTTTCCTCCAGTATTTTTCGGCACTCGTAATACTTGTTCTCTGGGATGTTAGTTTCTAGTTTGATGTCTTTCAGTTGGAACTTCCTTACTACTTCTTCTGTCAGTAAACACGACATTAGTTTTTCATTTAGAAGACCACTTCTGTAGTTCGTCCACAAATCTTCAAGGCTTTGTAGAGTTGGACAGCTAACACTGATACAAATACCTCTTTGTGCTTTTCTGGAGTCGCATGATGGTGCAGATGAATAGTCTTCTATGGACCACGAAAGAAACCCGCACAAATTAGGTTATCATTTTCTTTACTCTATTTAGGTCTTTTTTCTTTGGCGGTATAGCTAGCGCAGTATTGCTTCTTTTATCATGATTTGTTTTATTTTTGTTTTGCCTTTTATTTTCATTTTTCCATTTACTCTGTCGGAATTAATTAACTGAGTATTCATATAACCAATAATGTTATTCAGGAAATGCGTAATTCTCTAGCTATTTGGATATCCTGCACTCCACTACACTTATTAATTGCCGGTTATTAATGCATTGAAGTATCGTTGGTTAATAATCACGTATCCTTCCTTGACTATACTCTATTTAAAGACCCTGTGTCCGAGCCCATGGTGCTTTGCGCCAATGTTATGATTAGTTTGTTTATCAACGGCCGCATAAATTAAAGGCCAGCTTTTAGGCGAACTAAAATGCTTTCGATTGTTTATAAGTTTCAAAAAAGAAGTACCCATATACTTTGGATAACGAATTTCATAATTTGTACCGGACCGGATTAGAAACCCAATCGAGCCCACGAATTTTCTCCGGATGCTTCGAATATGATTTTAACAGTACTCGACAGGAAGCCAGTTGTTCTGTCTTTAGATTCTAATTAGGTTTACGAGTGCGACGTTTCACAACTCTACAAGCAAACCCATACTCTTGCTACCTTATTTTCATGTTTCCAGTATTGCTTAGCTGTATTTGAAGATCTCTACTTTCCTTGCGAATGATATATTTTGAGTGTAAAATGAATTGTCGACTCATACTCGAGTCAAACTCACAGCGAAGTAACAGCTGAACTCGGCAGATTGGACTTTGACCCGCGATCGTAGTTTTGGTAGCAAGACTTTCTGGACCTACTGGAGGATGAATAAAAAGGTTAAGGACATTGCTTTCTCTGCTAATAAAAATGCAAAACATATACAGATACGTCGTAACACCTCAGTGGAGCTTAGCCGTGCGAAATTATAATTACGAATGACATTGATGCCAGAAGTGGTTGCATGCTTTGTGCTTTGTATTTCCAACGAAGCCCGCCGGCCCATTAGTGCAGCAAATCGCCGGGAAACTCACGTAGTAGTCCTTTTGAACCACAAGTGTTCTCTTGTAGATCTATAGAAAGTAAAATGTGGACTGCTGAATGATTATTCGTCGAGTCGCTTTGCTTCGCTGTCTCGGTCCTTTCTCCGGAATTCCTCTACTCACCACTCTAGTCCGGGATTCGAAGAAATATTCGAACTAAAGTTTCATTTAAAAAAGAATATATTCAAAAGGTAAGATAAAAGAAAGTCAGTTAAGCATATATACCTATGAATAATTACACGATGGCCCAAACTAGGGATGGATTTCGAAAGATTCGAGAGTCACATAACAACAACAACGATCTTTCTGCGGAAATGATTTGCGCGCGCAAAGCACCATGGGCTCGGACACAGGGTCTTTAAGATGAATCTAAATCAGTAACACTTCAAAAATCAACACTTTGTCTAAATACCTGGTTCATTTGGAGATGCAGTTACATGATCCAACGTTTCCTCTGGAAATGGGCTTTTGCATGTTTGAACTGGCGAAGTACCAGGATAATAAGTTTTATCTTGCAACTCTATCACATCAATACCTTTTAGTACCAAGGTATAAGAATCTGATGAAATGGCCTCTTGTTCTTTGTTAATAAAGTTCGAGTCCATTGGCACAATATCATCTTGTGTGGTTGTTGCAATCGACTCGGCTCTTGATCCACTTGTATGCTGAAATTGACCAGTTTGTATGAAGGAAGAATAACTAGGCTGGGGGAGTTCTCGTGCATCTTCTGCACCACCAAGGATACCCTCCCGCCATCTCTTGTCGGATAAACTTGGCTCTTTTTTACTTCCACCAGTTTGTGCTGATCCAGAACAATGGGGAACACCGATTTCACTGCTTGAATCTAGAAGAAAATGAAAAAGAGCAACTTTATTTCATTGAGATTTAGTATTTTTGGTAATGAATACTTATAGCTTTTTGAGGAAAAAGGAGAAACTTCAGTCTCGGATTTACACAAACGTACCCGAGTGTTTGCATCAGGCTACGTAAACACGGTAAACGTTTTCAATTTTTTTATAAAATACACGTAAGATCGAATGCAAAGAGTGGATTTATGTTTACGTTATTTTCGTGTATACATAGCCTCATACAAACACAGATATTAATAGCGAATCAGAGCGCGCTTACTATCCAATCTATTTTTATATAAAGAGAGCGGTATTTCATGTTTTTGCTATGAAATACAGAGCGGTATTTCATGCCTAGAGCAGGCCAATCGAAATGCAGGAAATTTCGCGCCATTTCTTTATCAGCCAACAAGAATTCAAGAATGTCGAATATATAATTAGTCTGCAGACACGTCCGCCACTCGAAACTTTTGTTTTCCGAGAAATCATCTAGTAAGTTACTTTGTTATCAAAATAACCAAGTTTGAAAAAAATAAGCTAGGTTGAAAAAATAAACTAGTTTGGTCAAATTTAACCTGAAGTGTTTTTTTACCTGCAACATATACGTACATATATTAAGAATAATATCACTAATACAAATATAAACAATGAACACTCTAATGAAACTTTACAAGGCGCTTGGTAGAACAACATATATATATATATATAAATTTACTGAGAGTATGAATTTTACGCGCTTCCTTGGTTGAAACTATGGATCCGCCACTGGAGATATCGTGAAGGACGCATTCAAACAGTCTACTTTGTTGTGAACAGAAAATATATGAAGCGCTTAGGGACATCAACATTACTCATGTTTATAATAGCTTTGCAGACCTATTTTTTTTTTTTTTGCAATCTTAGACACAGCTAGGTATTCCACACTTCGCTGCAGTGATCAAAATGTGGCTGGACTATAGAGCATTAAAGACGGAGATGAGCTAGGGTATCTCTATCAACGATGTTTTTAGCCGCGACGGATAGCTCCAACTTTCTTTGCGATATGATGAATATGTTCAGTCCTAAGATAAATATTGAACAATTTTGACCCAAGAACCTTACTTTTGAAAACGTGCTTTATTGGTTTGCTTTTGATACTTAAGCTAGTGTTCCTCGATGTTCTTTAGGTTACATGTATATCTCGAACCGATCAAAAGAAATTCGGTTTTTGCTACATCTAGGCTTAACTTCTTTGCTTGAAACCACTCCTTGACGCATTCTAGGTCCATGACTATCTCTAGTTGCGGTTAAGTTTGTGTCGTCAGCAAACAAGCGTGGAATTGTTTCATTCAAACATTCTGATAGGTTATTTAATTAAGAGTAAAGTCTCTAGTAGAGACTCTAGAATGGAATTATGAGGATTCCGCATATAATTTGACTTTCAGAGGAGCCTACTCCATTTAGTGAACTCTTTTTCTAACGATCCCTACTATCGTACGATCCGTAGGCGGGAAAGAAGCATGTGTTTAAATCAAGAAATTTCTTCATTATGGAGACTCTGCTGTAACGAACCGTTTCTCAATATTCACAAACGATTGAATGGACCAAATATGATAACTGAAAATTTAATGGTATATTTATTCGGTCTGCTTATATATACACCGTTTTAATAGACCTGTCTGACTGTAAATATAATCAATGCCGTCATCCACGTACTTCTCGTGTATCAGGACTTGAATGCCTGTTTGAAAATGTTGTTACCAGCGCCTCTGCTGCATCTTGCAAAGTCTGAATTTTACTTCCATCTTTTATACAAGAAATCATGAGTTAACCCTTTCATCCCAAGTGGTTTTAACTGATTTTTGGCTCTTTATTGACTACAGGGAACCCTCCCCCCTAAGAAAACTGTAGTCACTGTTACCATGGAATTTTCAACGGACCTATAATACTGGGGGCTCAAAGTTTTTAGTCGACCATTTTGGATGCGTTGTCGTCATTGGATTTCCACGGAGCTGGCGGGAAGTTTATTTTTGGGGAATACAGAATTTAAGGCTTTTTAGAGCCTTTTTCACCATTTATAGAGTGCTGGAGGACATCATTAAGTCTGATGAGAGCTTCAATCAGCACTTTCTCGAAGAACTGAGTCTGTGCCTGGTGTTTTGACTGAGAAAGAGCCTCGTGTCTTGCTCGTAGGGATGGGCCACGAGTTCTTCAGTCATCTTGCCGTGGGCTTGCTTTATAAATGGATGTCTGGGGCCACATATCGTATTTTTTTTGGGAATATTGGACAACATTTACTTGCCATTGATTCCAATATGATGCTATTATAATTAGGTCGAAATGGCTTTGGACTTATATATTTTGAAGAGTGAAAATGAGGGGAGGGCTATGCCGCTGTTTGGTTGGATTTCCCGGCATGCTTTGCGGTGATCGTGGTTGAATTTAGCTTGCGGTGAAGTGCTTACGGAATAGATGGCTTGGTGCTGGGCAAATTTAAGTGTTCAGGGACAGAAAGTGAGATTAATGGAAACTTGAAAGCCTATATATTTGATGTGAAACATGCATTTTTGTTAGAAAATGTAGAATCTCAGGAGAAATATATTTTTCTGTAAGTGTCATTTTAGTCCCTTTTTCTGAAATGAAATAATGTTAACTATAGTTAACTTATGCAACGAAAGGAGGATTTAGATGATATTTTTTCATTTTTAATATGTCTAATGCAGTTCAATAGGATCATTTGTCTATACATTATGGTGTGTGGGAATCTCAGGGCCTTGCTCTTTGAACTTAGTCAGACTTAAACCCTCAAAGCAAGTAACCAGTAGAGGCACTCTTGGGAGTGTGGATGTGTTTGCTTTTGCACGATTGACGTCACTATAATTGAATTCCAACCACTTATTAAAAGGGTGTATATAACAAATCACTTGCCACTTAATTAATCACTCTACTTCGTCTCAAGAAACATCGATATTCTTGAGAAAACAAAACTAATGTAATCAGGGAGGGAGGATCTCACTTACTTCTTTTTGCGAGTATTCTTAGGCACTCGAGGTACTTCTCTTCAGGGATGGTAGTGTCCAACTTTATTTCTTTGAGATGAAACTTTTCCAGTACTTCATCTGTTGCCAAGCATTTCTCCAGGGCTTCATTCAATTCACCACTCTGATATTCCCTCCAAAGGCTCTGTAAACTTTCAATGGTTGGGCAGCTAACAGTTATGTAAATACATTTTGACTCGATATTTACAACTTGCCCTCCATGTTTTTCTACTACAAGCCTCGCGCGCTCTTTAAAACCTTGCTCATCATACACATAGATAACCTTGAGGATACCGTTTTCAGTTATTTTCTTTCTTGTTCCAGGCCGTGTATTTTCCGAGGGAGGTTCTTCGTTACATTGTACATCGCATTCTGAATGATAGTATTCATTATGCAAGGGGACAGAAGGTTCTGCGGACCTTTCCTCGTCATCTTTCGGTGTTGTTTCTTTTAGATTCGAAGAAATAACAATCAAAGTTTCTGTTGTGGGAAGCAAAATAAAGACACTTGATTAATCGAAATATTATTTACTGTAAAAGCACGAATGATTTGATTGTGGTTTAGATTTTCCATTCCCGGCAAGAGAAGTGCCGTCTAGTAAAAACTGTAATGATTAACGAAAAGACAAACATTTACCAATCCTATAGTGTAGCAGGTTCAGTTAAAGTGCCTATAACCCTTCTTGCAATTTTTATAGCTATGAACCTCCGAAAAGTTCTGAGTAATTCTATGAAGAACGTTTTGGTTTACAGTGTATACTCTATGTTCTACGCTTGTTTTAATTCGTGTAAATGTGACCTTTCCTATACCATGACCGCGTAAGTAAAAGCCTGGGTCGATTCCTGGTAGACGTCATCTTGACGTCATATAATTAATTCGACTTTGTAATCATTTGAAGAAATACTTTAAATGTTGACTAAAATGACTTTTTTTCTTTACTAACAACACACAAACTGTATATTTTCTATACATCGATGTTGTTGTGATAGAAAGGCGCCATGGAGAATAATGAATTAATGAGATGACGTCTACCCAGGGATTCACCCAGGCTTTTACTTACGCAGTCATGGATCAGGAAAGGTCAAATTTACACGATTTCAAACAACCGTAGAACATTGAGTATTCACTGTAAGCCAAAACTTTCTTCACAGAAGTTCTCAAAACTTTTCGAAGGTTCATAGGTATAAAACTTGCAAGAAAGGTTATAGGCACGTGCACTTTAAGTTCCGAGTTCTAGCTAAATGCATTAGTCGAATGCATTGAACAACACCTAACGTATTTTATTTCTAGCCTGTGTACAGCCGATGTTCACCCTCAAAAATCGGGAGAGCGTCTGTGTTACGTTTGTTAATCGCGTTCCGAGTAATTATTCACATACATTACCATGTTAAATTACCCATATCGCATTACTGTGTTCATTCAGAAATATCGATAAAATCAACAGCATACCGCCCACTTCCTACAAACCATATTCAATTTACCCAACCCTTTACTCCCAATAGCATCCTGGCAACTCTAGATGTTTCCTCCCTCTATACAAACATCCTACACGATGCAGGTATACAATCAGCCTTAACTGCACTCTCCACCACCCCTACATACAATGAACCCCCTCTCTGTTATCAAAAAACTCATGCAGTTCACTTCACAAAACAATTTATTTTCATTCAACAAACGATACTATCTTCAAACCCAGGGCACAGCCATGGGCACTCGAATGGCACCCTGGTATGCCAATTTATTCAGGTAGGACCTTGAGAAACAAATGCTTCAAAATACCCCCAACAATCTGACCCCCCTCATTTGGAAAATATTCATCGATGACAATTTCCTTATATGGACCTATGACGAAGACTCCCTCCTCTCCTTCTTCCACCATTTAAACTCCTATCACACCACAATCAAGTTCACATACTCCAACTCCAAGCACAGTGTTAACTTTCTTGACACTGTCATTTACAAAACACCAGAACATAAACTCCAATCTACACTCTACCTCAAGCCTCAAGCCCACTGATAGCACTCTACTACTTCACTATGCCTCCCACCACCCCAAGCAATGCAAAGCAGGAATATTACAGCCAGGCCCTACGCTACAGAAGAATGATCACTGATGACCAATTACTCACACTCCTAGTGCTTTGATCACAAATCAAGTTCAAGTTTATTTTATTCACTCTTATTTCTATTTTATAAAAGTAAATATCACTAGCAGATAATATGTAATAGAAAATATGGAGTTATAGGTATAAGTACATTTTTATTTGAAGAGCGTGTAGTGGCCAAAGGAGCAAAAGCTTTCGAATTGGCCACTACCATTATGGAGTTAATGAGGGAGGAAGATAAGTAATAATTTAGAGTTTTATAGTGCGAGTGTGGGTACAGAAATTATGAAAGTGGAGAGAGAGAAATAGAGGAAGTGTTGGATAATATTTACATTGCATAATGTTGATATATTTTACATGTTTATGTAATACTGGTATTACGCAATTACATATTATAAGCTTAATTAAATTTACATAATACTGTGTTGTTTATTATAATGTTCCGTAACAGAGATATAACAATAAAAGCAGAAGCATTACATTAGTCGTTGTGCTATCATAACTGATTGTCAAGAAGAAATAACTTATGCTGTCAGTTTAAAGCTATTGTGAGGTAAGGATTTAATCATTGTTGGTACTACTTCCCATATCTTTGATGCAATTACTTTGAATCTAGTTAAGCCATAATTTGTTCTGGAAGCTGGTCTGTATAGGTTTCGTTTAGAAGCATATCTAGTGTTATGATAATGAACTTCAGATGCAGAAAGGATTAGATCAGAGAGGGCGTCAGGAATTTCTATTTTCACATATATTATTTTGTGAACAAGGGATGATATTTTGAGGTCAAAAATATTCTCAAGTTTTAAGGTTTCTAGAAGTCGAAAATAAGGGGTGGCATTTTCTGTTCTATTAGCAAAAAAAATTGAGCGAAGGCACTTATTTTGCTTCACTGTAATTTTTTTCAGTCTAGACTGACAGGTAGTACCACAACTCATTACACCATAATTTAAGTAAAGGTATATTAGTGTGTAATAAAGCTGTTTCAACATATGTATAGATACAAAATGTTTTAGTTTAGATAGAATTCCTATATTTTTGGTCATTTTATTGCCAATATGCTTCAGCTGAGCACCTCATTTTAGATGCTCATCAATAAAAACACCTAGATACTTTATTTGTGTTTTCCTCTCTATAGTACATAGGGGCGTAGTCACTAGCATATAGTTAGTCTTTTTGAAATTAATAGACAACTTATACACGACTTTCGTAATGGCCGCCTCCTAATTTGCATAATTTGGAAGATAAATATGTAGGGGAAAACCAATGCTACTACATGAAAGATCACATTAAAACTAGTAATTGTTTTGAGTTTTAGAGGAATATGGAAAATTGCTGTTGAGCTATGAGCATTTGTAATGCAGAAAAATATGAAAGCGAGGCTATAAAGGCCTCCGTCGTTTTTCTCATACAAATCTCTCTAATTTCAACTGGCTGTAACTTCATTGCTTTATAAGCTACAGCACTCAACTTTCATAAGTTCACTAATGTCGACATGCTCTTTCACATGGCAATGTTCATATTTTCTATACATGTGGATAAACTACCGAAACGGGAAATCACATATGCAAATTAGGAGGCGGCCATTATTAAAGTCGTGTATTAGCTGTACAGTATTTTAGTACATTCTCAAGTTCATCATTAACAACTTTTTCTAGCTAGTCAAGGTTATTTGAGGAATAAAAAATATTGGTGTCATCTGCAAAAATTCTAAACAAAAGCTTCTTTGAAGAGTTTGGCAAATCATTAATATATAGTAGGAAAAGTGAAGGTCCTAGGTAGATCCTTGTGGTATACCACGTCATGGTTCTCAAGCTGGATTTTGTATCACCAATTTTAATAATAATAATAATAATAATGAATTTCTATAGCGCCACTTCTACTAAGAATCCAGTGGCGCTTTACAATAATAAGAATTTAAAACATTGATATTAACCAATTGCATGCTAATTTACAATATAAATAGTAAATTAAAACTCTATTTTTACAATATTTAAGATAAATATTATATTAATACTAATAGTCCTAGTTATAAAGCTAAGTAACGGTTTTCTAATTAAGATTATAAGCAATCTCAAAAAGATACGTCTTAACCATAGATTTAAAGGTGCTAAGACAGCTTCAGTGTCTAACATTAGTAGGAAGAGAATTCCAGAGTTGTGGTGCTATATACGAAAAAGCCTTATATCCATACGATTTAAGGTTACATCGAGGCTGTACTAGTAGTCCCTTATTTGCTGAGCGCAAAGTCCTTCTAGGGATATATGGTACTAACAACTCCTTTAAGTATGATGGCGCTAAGTCATTAAGTGACTTAAAAGTTAATAATAAAATTTTAAAACTAATTCTAGCAGATATGGGTAGCCAATGTAGCTCCCTTAATATAGGTGTTATGTGATCCGTTCTTTGTGTACCAGTAAGTAGGCGTGCCGCTGAGTTTTGAACATATTGAAGTTTACGAATCTGTTCTTGTTTAAGTCCTGAAAGAAGTACATTACAGTAATCTAGTCTCGTTGTTAATGTTGACATACTGTTTGCGACCGCTTATATAGTTTGAGAACCACGCATGGGGTACTCCACGAATTCCATAACGATTCATGTTTGCCAGAAGAATATCATAATTAATCGTATCAAAAGCCTTTGAAAATTCTAAAAAAATTGCACATGTTATTTTGTTTTCATCTATAGCTGTTTTTAGATTTTCAAGAGTCTCAAGAATTGCATGTTCTGTTGAGTATCCTTTTCTAAAGCCAAATTTATAATCAATTAAAAACAAGTTGGTCATAAACCAGTCTTTCCCGTGAGTACTTTACTAAAAGGAGAGATTATTGCTATGGGCCTATAGTTTCCCAACTCAGTAATGTTGCATTACCACTCTTATAAACTGGGGTAACTCTTGATATTTTAAAGATTTCGGGAACTATCCCAGTTGAGATTGATTCATTATATATTTTTGTAAAGGGTATAGATAATGGCCCACTTGCAATTTTAATCAGTTTATTTGGTATCTTTATGCATGCTTTATTTTCATTTAGACTAGCAAATAAGGTTGCAACTTGTGTTTCAGATACTGGATTTAGATAAAAGCTATTAGAAGGTGAGGAGTTTATATATTGTGTAGGGTTGGTATTATCGTTTGTAATTTTCTTAGCTAGATTTGGGCCTACATTTACAAAGTAATTATTAAACAACTCTGCAATATCACCCTGATTTGTGTATATCTTATCACCTAGCTTGCACAATTCTCGTAGGGGACGACTGACCCTTGGTTTTGCGTTTGATAAGAGTACCAATAAGTTTCCAGGTATGTTTAAGGTTGTCCTTATATTTTGAGAATTGTGTACAATAGTAGTCTTTTCTGCTTTTCTGCTTTTCTGCTTTAGGAGTGTCAACATATTTGCATATTGTTTGTATTCATTAATATTTTGAGGGATTTTGCTAAGGAAATGTGTGTGATACATTTTTTTGTTTCCTCTTAATCGATTTTATAATTCCAGCTGTAAGCCAGGGTTTGTTTATTTGTTTGTGTTTAGCTTGGGAAGCCTTTTTCATTGGAGCATGCTTATCCACAACTTTATTTAATGTACTAATAGTATCTTGTGCTTTTTCATTCAAATTTTTATTTGGCGCTAGAATTTCTTCCCAATTTATTAAGTTAACATCATTCAAGAAAAGTTGGCTGTCAAATTTTGAATAGTCTCTGCAATATTTTATCTTCTCAGTTCTATCTACCTGAATTTTCATAATACAGAAAATTATAAAATAACCCTAAGAAAACGCGCGCTCTGATTGGTTGAAAGCCGTGTTTGCATGAGGCTATGTAAACATGGAAATGACGTCACATATTGTAATTTTTGCTTTTTTCTGCAAAGAATGGCGAAAATTACAGAAAATTACAGAGAAAAAGAGCTAAACTGGACAGAATGTTAAAAAGATTGGGCCAGTCGGAGCTCAAGCAAACTCGATGAAATACGCAACAACATACACAATTTCAGTTAACGTTTAAGTTTAAATATTTAGTTCAGATTCTTTAGAATAACAATTGTAATAAACTACGTGTACTAGAACCATTCAGAAAATGTACAAAGTGCTAATAATCAAGAACACAAAGTCAGAGCAGGAAGGTCAAGTGTTGTTTATATTCAAATTTTTCAAATGCCGGTGACAAAAACTACACTACAGAAACTGGAAGTTTATAAAGCGATCATGTGTCACATTGAATCAGTGGAAATAAAAATAATAGCCGTTTCGGTTCGATTCAGTCTATGAAATCTTCATTCAGAGTGGGATGCTGGCAAGAAAATGTGACTGAAAAGAAATACACAAGCGAGAAGCTACAGAACTCAGAAACTCTAATCTCGCACGGCTGCTAGCAGGCTGCGCGTAGACATCGAAAGTACCCTTTTCGGATTCAAAAATTGCATTGAAAGATACCCATACAGCCATCTCCACATCAAAGTAATCTAGATAAGCTCTAATCCGACATTATGTGGCTTTCAAATAGTCAAGTATGAAAAGTACACATCATTGTGAAAATTATGGTGTTGCCATGGAAACTCTCATGTCCCCACGCAACTTTCACCTTGAACATAAAATTCCAATTTCTTTCCTTGTTACAAAAAATAAGTTGCTTAAACTACTCACATACAATGCCTACATTGTTTCAAATCTTATTTTGGACCCACACCAAAAAAAACTGTGTTTGTCAAAGGAGAAATTAGAGAAGTTTGTGTTATTTGTAGTGGAAGCCTGGGGCCAGAGTGTTTCCATGGCAACATCATAATTTGCACAATGATGTGTATTTTCCATAGTACCACATATATGCAAAGTTTCAATAGTTTGCATCCAATATTTGTAGAGATATTCTTCATTTGTGATTTGTCTCCAAGGCTGTGCAAACAATATTACGTCATAGGTCATCTCATTTGCATATTACAAAAACCTCAATATCTCTGAAACGAGATGAGATATTGACAAACGGAAAATGTCATTATTCCTCATTTCGGAAGCATTCTAAAATTAGCTCAACTTAATTTTCGCTTCATATGCACTTTAAGTGTTTTGATAATATCATTTAATTGGGCATTAAATGAATTAAGATCACAAGTGGGGTGTCTATAAATGCAGCCAATGATTATTCTTTTTTTATTTTAACCTGCATCAATCTGAGCCCAGCAAGATTCAATTCGTTCAATTTTAAATTTAATATCTGGTCTAGGTATAAATTACAGGTTATTGGCAATATATATAGAGAGCTGCCGAACCTGAGTTAGTTTGGGAGTCAGTGTGCATTGGAGGAAATTATAATTTCGGATGTCAACATTTGTAACTGATTGATCATTCAATTTTGTTTCAGTTATTCCCAATATATCAGGTCTACAATCTAAAGAGGACAGCATTTCTTCTACAATATTTTTTTTTTGGTAGAATTCTAATATTACAATGGAGAATAGAGAGATATTTTGGAGCAGAGTTAGTAAATAGTTTATTGAGGTGATGTATTGAATAATAGTCGGAACAGGGATTACAAAGCATCAAGTCAGGGTCGGATTCATCAGATTTATCTGGGTTTAGAAAGAGATCGTATAGGTCAAAATCAATATTTCGCCTTCCAGACCAGCTACCACACACTGCATTAAATTCTCTGTCAGATAAGTGATGAAAAGGAAAATTACTTACTGTTTCTGTTTCTTGACAGTCGGCCATAACGTGAATTATTAATCAATTGTAGTTGCTATTTAGTAATGCTGCGAGGCTTTATCGAGAAATTATTCGAACTTATCATGGCTCAAAAAGCATAAAGGAGGCGAGGTATCAGTTTCTCGGAGTATTATTTTGCCATTAATCGTCCATATATACTTGAAGTTGTATGTTCGTTTAAACTCGAGGATGCGGCCGAAGAGGCGCTTCCTGTAAGGTGTGAGGGACTCATTAATGTGTATCGTGGCCTTATGACTAATCGTCTGGGATTCCGGTTGTTGGGCGACCGAGGGTAGATCTTTCGTTTTCTTCCGACTTTAGATTTCTTCGCTTGTTGTAGATTTCATCTCTCTTTTGTCTATAGGTAAACTTCACGATCAGGCGATTTCTCACTTTCTTCCTCAGCGGCAAGCGATGGGCAATCGATATGTCTCTTTCATTGAGTTCTACACCGATCAGATCCGATAGTTCTTGGTCTAGCTAATTTCGATATGCTCCACATTATGGGATAATTATGCATACTTCCTAATTAACTTACTGGTCAGTGTCACGTGTTTAAAGCTTTCAAATGCAAATGATACCATATAAAACCCAAGGCGCAATGAATAATAATCAGTTCTTCCTTTCGTGCTTACAATAAGGTCAGTATGTCTCTTATATCATTATTCTTGTTCATTTATGTTTCAAGTTTCAATCGAAACGCTTGTTGCTGTTTCTCTAAACTATTCCTTCTGTTCTGTTTTCGTTGAGCAAATTTAGAACTTCAAACGCAAGGACAGAAGAGGACATAAGCGTCAGCTCGAGCGATCCGTTTGGTCGAACAAGTAGCCGGCCGTATATCATGGCAATTTCGCCAATGAAATCGCTAAATTCTTCTCCACAGACGAACCGACTCGGTTCTTCGGAGAATGGATGTATTTCGCAGACTTCGCTAACGGTTGTATCAACCGTCGAAGCTTAATACGTGAGAATTGATTGCCAAAACTCCTGAATACGTCCCGCTGGTTCGTCCCGCTATCAACTTAGAATGGACCACATGCACATTCCGCTACAGTCGCTGATTTCACGAGTTTCATGAAGTTCATGAATTTCTGCAGCTCTACTTCAGGGTCTGCACGCGAGTCGGGTCAACCTGCAGATTTCGTCAGACTCCAGTGCAGAGGAATCATAAACTAGACGGCCTTCCATACCCGACAGACGTACTGTTAGGTCGACGAAAGGGATTTGTTCCAAGCTCAATATCTCAGAACATAATGACGGGAAACTTTAGGAAACTTTATAACCGAATCAAGTTCAAGTTTTAGTTTCATTTTCCTCATACAGACACAACCGCACCACACACTTATCTACCAGCTCCACACCTAGTCCTTTAGAGTTATAACCATCACAGATACACTTATTTGGATGCATGTACCTTGTCTTTATTGATTCCCTCTTCAACGCATAGTTTATTATTCGCTAGCTAGCACTTGTCTCATCCAGTCTGTCTCACCGCACACCATCTATTCCCCAAACCTAGAACTCCCCATAGTTTAGTTCCATCCACTTAGTATTATTTTTACCAAAATTTCCGGGTATTACTTCATTTATCGCACACATACTCCCAATATACCTACTCTTTACAGTCGTACCCAGTCTCACACACAATCCACAGGAAGCCCACTCCCACTTACCTCCACCTCCGATCTATCTCAGCACTCCTCCTATTTCACAGCCTCCATGTACACTTAGAGTTTAGTTCCATTCCAAAATTATTACTTCTACCTATATTTAAAAGATACTTTATTTCGGTGCACACTCACATAATGACTACTTATGCAGTACTCAATCCCACACGCCCCTCCTCCACAGGTATGCCACTTCCCTACACTGTATTCCTCAGATTTCTACAGCCTCCAGGTTCATTTTTTAACTTTACTCAACCAACACTATTCTTACCGAGTCCTACGGGACATTATTTTTGTACGCATTCACCGAGCGATCCTCTCTTCACATGCAGGGATCCCACACCCACATATAACCTCAACCCCCTGCCTTCCACTTCTCAGATTTCCTTAGCCTATATATTTACTCCCAGTTTGGTCCTGTTCTTACAGTATTATTTTTACCATGTTTCACGTGCAATCACTCACAAAATGGCAACTTCCTACAGTGTTGCCCTATCTCACACACCCCTCCTCCACAGGAACCCCACTCCTCCACACTATACCGAACCTCCTGTTTGGCACCCTTCCCAGATCTCCACAGCAACTCGGGTTCAAGTTCACTTGCAGCTCAGTCCCATTCATACAGCATTATTTCTACCAAGGTTTACGGATATTATATACTTTTATATCCTTCAACACTCACAAAACGACAACTTTTTACAGTTGTTGCCACAGGGATCCCTCTTCCAAATTCAACCTCCCGTTTATTATCTCAATTCCTCCCTAGTTTATCTATTCTACTCACAATATCCGGTTAATTTTCAACCATCAAATCACATAGTTTCCTCATGAGATACTTTAAGCAAACACAACACACGCCTTCCCTCTTTCCGCACTATGCACTCCAAGAAGGTTCTGAAATTACGCAAGAACAGGGTAACTCACCAACTACTCTCATGCAACTCCTATTCCAGACGACAAAGGTAGATTCACAAACCTATTTTCTTTTAGAGTACTGCCTATTACCATTATATATTACTCCCCCCCCTCCCCCACCCCCCCCCCCCCCCTCACCCAATTCCTCTCCCGATGTTCGTCCCGCTTCTCATTGAGCGCTCAGTTGCTCATTCTATACCCCTAGATTTCCAATAATATCATTTACACACACTTCGTGTTAACTCTATTTTCCTCTGCCTCTACCAACAGTACACCAATTTCACACACCAATATCCCACCTACCCAAGAGCAGTATCTAGGCCCACATGTATCTACCCTACACATTTTTGAAACGCACTCAACCTCGTGTTGGCATGCCAATAATCCGTACCCCTGAAGAGAATTATCGGTATTTGTGCTCTTTGGGAACTCTACTCGGGTTTGCTTTCCCATGAACTCATCTTTTCGGTATATTTCCTTCCCTCCTTTACTATCCCATCCGTACCACAGCTTTTCTAGCCATTTACCATGGCTAGCAGTTCACAAAATTCCCACATTTTCAATACTCCCAAAAACCCAATTTTCTCCGCAGCGCGTTTCACATATTTTTCAAAACATTTCCCACAGCCCCATCGGTCACACATTTTCCTTTATTCTCGGCTTCTTAGTTCACACCAATTGCTGGAACTAAGCTTATCCTTCCCTCCTTTACTATCCCAGCTGCACCACATCTTTTCTAGCTATTTACCTTAGCTAGCAGCTCACTTTTCCCCTCATTTTACCCCTAAAACCTTCTTTTCTCCGCCAAGCGTTTCAAATATTTTTCATAATTTTCCCACAGCCCCATCACTCACACATTTTCCTTTTTTCTTGGCTTCTTATTCTACACCAATTGCTGGCCCCAAGCTTTAACTTCTTATTGTAATACAATGTAATATATTCAGTACCGTTATACCTTAGTTTGGTTTTAGATCTTGGTGCAAATTGCTTTCGGAAAACATGTTGTTCGGCCCGCGCCACGACTACCGATTTTTAACACATCCTTTTCACGCACTTATCTTTCCTTACCTGTCGCCACAAAGGAAACTACACCTTTCTATTTAGCTTAATTAGCTTGTTATTATCCGATCCTATCAATCACTGCCTGACACTTACCAGTCTTCCCCAGTTCCCCCTATTCTCCTACCACAGGTTACCCACCCATTTCCCTCCCCCCCTCCCCACTTCACTTCCTCTTTTTCTATAATAATATATTTTGTTATCCTATTTGTATGCATATATCTTTATGGGGTTGTATTGTTTCTCCACTGGGTTTTCCCTTACTCCTATGCAGTTCTATTTTTGCTTGTTCATTATTTTTCATGTTTATTTTTGCCATTACCATTGTATCAATCGTATTGAAAACTATAAAGGCGAGACAAAATAAATTGAATCACCGAGCAAGTTCGGAATTTCAACTCAAAATCATATCAAAATAATCCCTTGCTGGAGAAGAACCTCTCGATCAGTACTTTAGCAAAGTGCTTGTGAAATAGGCCTTTTGCAACAGACGGTCACGTGACTTGTGGCCCATAGCAACGCCATACTGGGTTGCAAGCTAACCAGTTCTCCCTTGACAACCAACAGAGCTTGACTGACCCGTGGTATCATAGCTGGACTTCGAAGCGTTTTTCCGTCTTACTTACTAAATTCATCTCGAAATAAGTCTTATACAGAACAAAAGTAAAGGTTGTTCTTTACTTTTGATCCGGTATTTTGTCAAATATGCTGCGCAAAATAGAGTTTGGATGCTCAAACGAACTCACCTCGAATCCCAGGCATGGCAAACATGGCGACCGCTAAACACAATTTAGTGAACTCTTTCGATTGCTTGTTTTAATGCTAGTGAATAATCGGTCAAACACAATAAGCTTTTGCTCAGGACTCAAAAGAATATTGGGATGAATACTGTTTACTCTATAGGCGCTCGTACATGTATTTAAAAAAATCCTGTGTTTAACTTTAATTATAAGCTACGAAAATATTCATAAATTAAATGTTGTATTATTAAATGTTCGTTTCCTTTGCCTTAGAAAAGGACAGGTAAGGACTAGCTACATGTACTTGAGGAGATGCAGAAATTATCTTAGAATATTATTTTAGTTTGATACTGAATCTGTGGGTGTTACATGTCCAGAAAATATCAGGACTGATAAGTTTTATATACCCCTACTTAGTCATTGGAGAGAATTTTATATATTTTGTTTCTTATTTTGCTATTATAGCAAGTAATGCGGGTATCAGCGGCCATCCCGAGGGGGCGGGCCCCGGGCAACCCACGGGCAACACAGGGGCTTAGCAGGGGATTTGTAGCAAAAACATGCCCCACACATGGGGCATTAGAGCGCTTTTGCGTTTTCGTCAAAATACCCCGGAGACATACCCACGGGGTTTGCACGTAATCTGCTGTCTCAATGTTCAGCGGTTTTCGCCACAGGACTCGCTCGATCGATCGACGTTCTTCAATTTCTTTATATCCTTGAGTAAGTCATATCATTATCATTCAAATTAAGAGATTAAATTAAGCCATCCACTGTCGGAAGACAGAACAAAGAAATAAAGGATAATATTTGTATAAAACTATTAAGATTTTTGACACTTCTAAAACGTTTAACTTCCAATACTTATAATACGTTGCCCAGGTTGTCCCAGGGGTGGGTTTTTTTGTCACAATTTTCTGCCCCACCCGAGGGGTTTTAGCATGTATTTGTCATGGATGCTGTGACAAATGCCCCTGGGTGCCCGGGGGCCGCCCCCTCGGGATGGCCGCTGATACCCGCATAACAGGCATACATTATTAACCACTCGCTATAAAAAAAAATTTTTTTATAGTCATTCTCATGACTATAAAGACAAAAATAATACCCTACATTAATAGCAGCAGGCAGAGAGATGCGAAACCTCTGCTTGCAGGGTACAAAAATATCTACTCAGATTACCAGAGTATGCAGTGTACTAGCCGAGAAAATTTGAGACAATTTTGATAAAGGATGGCAAAGATTTGAGTGGATGAAAAATACTGCTTTTAAGAGAAATTTAGAGCAACTTGAAATATGTTCACTGTAACCGAAATCAAGTTTATAGAGGCCCGGTTATTAGGGGGAGGGGGGTGCTGTTATTCCTTATCCCTATATTTTTCAGGATAGTTAATCACTTATCCCTGAGATGCAGATGGCTGTATATCCCTTATCCCAATGGACTTTGGTTATCCCTTATCCCTACTGTTTTCTGGTTTGTTATCCCTTATCCCAGTCATTATTTTGCTAGTTATCCCTTATCCCCAATACCCCTAACCAGGCCTCTTTATAGAATTAGCTTTTGTAATCCACTTTGTCATCCTTTATTGAAAAATTTTGAAAACCATATCAGGGCATTCACATAGTATTACTCTTCGAATTCAAGGTGTTATTTTTGTAGTTTTGTTTTAAAGAAACTTGAAGATTCAATTCCAATGACAGTGCCCCTTTGACATCCACTAGACCATGTAAAAATATATACTAGATTAATAAACACTATCATACCCTAATTCCTTAATGTTTTGGTTTTATATGCCTTGCTTCTTCCTGGGGGTACTCCCATATATGTACTATACAGGGATGATCCACTGGACAGGGTATGGTTTTTAGAGTTTCTGGTCTTAGAAGGGGTATCCATTTTCACATTGACAGATCTTGAACAGGGTATGGTATTTATCACTTTTGACATGACATTTATCTGATGTAAACATCATACTCATTACCAGATATCGATTTGTAATCAGTTTATCACTGACCTCTAAATAAAACAGTTGACTTTATAGAAAAAATATAAGCAAATACCGTGAACAAACATCCTGTAAAAATACGTTGGATCCGAAGTGAGGACCTATGCAGCCAAAAATATGAATAGACACTTCTTGTGGATTCTTGTTGTATTTTCGTCTTATAGGAGGATATAAAATTTTAACACTTTGTCTTGAACAAGGTATGGAAATTTGAGGTTTTTTGTCTTAAACAGGGTAAGGGTTTCAGAGCCCCAGCGGCACACCATTACCCAAATTTGGGTAGAGTACCCCCCCCCCCCCCCTCCGGGCCCTGACTGTATGAAGTATAATGATTGATATCCAGATTAACGATGCCTAATTTGCACTTAAAGAAAAACAACAAGTCTAAGTATTCCAGCCAGTTAAGATTAGATTAAATAAAATAAATTAAATTCTTAAGTAATCTTTATCATTTTCTACCATGTCACTTTTTGAAACATTAGAGTTGATGTGTTTGCTGAAGAAAGCTTACAAGGTGTTTAATAAGTTCTCAATATTTCATGTCACCACACCAAACATAGGAAAATTATAGTTAAGAAAAACAGACTCCCTCGTTAATATTAAAGAAAAAGAGCTAGCCAGAAAACATACCGATTAACGATTTTAAGACTATATCGCAACTCCGCCGTCGAAGTGCACTCTGGGATGCGCAGCATATTTGACAAAATACCGGATCAAAAGTAAAGAACAACCTTTACTTTTGTTCTGTATAAGACTTATTTCGAGATGAATTTAGTAAGTAAGACGGAAAAACGCTTCGAAGTCCAGCTATGATACCACGGGTCAGTCAAGCTCTGTTGGTTGTCAAGGGAGAACTGGTTAGCTTGCAACCCAGTATGGCGTTGCTATGGGCCAACAAGTCACGTGACCGTCTGTTGCAAAAGGCCTATTGTTCCGGAAATTGAAGCCGAACACCTCGTCTAAAGTGGATTTCAAGAACGTGAAGAACATGGACTGTTAGGCGCTGAGAGTTTGTGTCTGTTGTGTCTTAAATTGCCACTACGACGAAAATTTACCATTTCGATTTCCCACGTTTTCAGTGTCAATAGGTCAAACAGCGTTAGAAACATCCGAAATAGTAAAAAATATTCCAAAATGGGCAAGTTAAACCACAACATTCTAGGAGAGTTTACCGGTAAAATCCTGTCCGCATCGGTACTGGAAGCCGTTCTATTTATTCAGCGGAAGTGATGTCATACACTTAACACGACAACCACGTCGCGCGAAATAGTGTGCATAAAAAAGTTTTTGAGTGTGAGCAGTGGATGTACACAGGCTATTTATTTCGAGCCAAATGGGGAAGGGTTTTACTATGAATCACCATTGGAAATGTTAGCTTTTTGCTCTCATGTGTGAAGCAACTGGCAGAAAAAAACAAATCCTTTTTGTGAAAATAACAAGTGTAATATTATTGAGAAATTAGTTCTGCTGTGTATGCATTCTTACCTTTAATTCCTTTCATTTCGTTCATTACTTCGTTGTGGTGGTCATTTGACGTCTTTTCTGAGAAACAACATTAACAACAACAACGCTTCAATTTTTATAATATACATCACAGAAACATAATAATAATAATAATAATCTTTTACTCCGATCAAGGATGATTTTCAGGAGGGTCTTCTAATAATTAGATAATAAAAAAAGGAATACATGTACAATAATAAAAATAATATATAAATACAAAAATGTAAAAGACATAAAAATACGTGTAAATTAAGCCTAGTTCAATTAATAATCAGTCATGACAACATTAAAATTCAATAAGTTATATATCAAAAACGAGAGAGAGTTGTTGATCATGGGATCCAAATACCGAGAAGCAATGAAAGCAGGACTAATCCGTTTCGGTCGAGTGCTTTTCTTGTTTCAAGGTGTTTGAAATCCCTGATCAACAACGAAGCACGAGTTTCTGATAGATTCAGTGATCGATCAAAGATATGACTTCCCACACGAATACAGTACCTGCATGCATTCATAAACCATTAGAAAGTATTATTTCCCTTGTATTTTAATGCTTCAATTTTAGACTACAAGGGTTGTGATTGTTATTTTGTGACGGTATAGTTTCAACAATTTCTTTTTTAAACAAGAACTGGTGAGCAGTACATGTACGAGAACTCGGCTCAACTGCCAACTGGCCACGATGGACAAAGGTAAACAAATGTGGCCGCAGAAAGGTCGTTCACTCGTCCAAAACGAGTAAGAATCGAGCAAAACGAGTACATTTTTCCTCCATTCCCGAAGGGGGGGGGGGATTACATGGAAAATGGGTATGTAAGTGAGGCCAAGAGGCCCAAACCCTGACCCTGTTTGACCAAAACTCCGAGGTCCAAAACCCTGATTGCCCCCTTTTTTTGGGGAAAAAACCCTGATGCCTAAAAAATACTGAACCCCGACCCTGACTGCACCCACAACTCAAATCCTGACCCTGATCTGCCCAAATCAGGTCAACACCCTGACCCTACCTGCCCAAACTGAGCTCAAAACCCTGACCCACCCCCGCGGCACATACATAATACGTCACAAACAGGAGTACACCCCCTCCCCCCCCCGGGCCTCCATGCTTGACTTTATAGCTGTTTATAGTTTAAAAAAAACAGCCCAGCAGCGACGGAGTATAAAATGCCTTCGAGCTTCAACAGCGGCTCACTGCCAACTGGCCACGATGGACAAAGGAAACAAATGTGGCCGCAGAAAGGTTTTACAGAGACCGAAAGCAGAGCGGAGGCCCACAAGAGTATGTTGTTGGTATCTATCCAATGTTAGTGAACGCGCGCCATATCTGCGAGTTGAGTTTGTTGGTATCTCGTCCTTGCTCCGAGGGTTTTCCTCCGGGTCCTCTGGTTTTCCTATCTCCACAAAAACCAACACGCTAAATTCCAATTCGATCTGTAGATTAGCTGGGTTCCGGCTTTGATCAGCCCCATATTTTTGTTTCAGGTCCCGTTAGAAATTCAGAGTTCAAATTCAGAGTCGTACGGGCTGTCGTAAAAACAAAGAACCCCAAAACGAAGACCGAAGACCCCTAAAACGCAGACCCCTAAAACGAAGACCACTGAAAACGAAGACCACTGAAAACGAAGACCCACAAACTATGTAATGCAATTCAATTCTACAATATATGTAGTCAATAAATAATGCATGTGACTGTGTCTACGGAAGCTTTCCTCAATAAGTTTATATATCGTTGCTTGTTTTCGCGTAACAGATGCCACCGAGTTCGTGCAGTTCTGGCTCTGCATTGGAGCTTACACTCAACCTAGGTAATCCATCATCTGTTACATGTACCTGCCTAATTTCCCACAATTTATCATTCTCTGAAGAGACAGATCAGTGTAAACGTACCACAATTACTCGAGGCTCCATCACGACAAATGTGGCTGCCATTTTGGAAACGTGTCATTACCATCATATGGGGTCTTCGTTTTTCCGACAGCGGGGGGCTGGCGGAAACACGAAGACCCCCATAAAACGAAGATCCGCATAAAATATACAGATATAGATATATTCTCACAGATTTATATCATTCTGAGATACATGTACGATTTGTAAACACCGCCACAGGCAGCCCAAACGTCAGAACAGTCAGCGGTTATCCCATGTGTGTGTCACGGCGTTTTCACAAGTTGGGCTAGTTTTAGTTTTTCCCCGCCAATGTCGGGTTGCACTAGTGGTGGAACAAAAGATACACCATTATGTAGGTCTGTTATACCCAACCAACATAGCCGCTAAGGTTTTGTGATTTTCTTCTATTAGGAATGATTGCAACCAAGAATAGTGGAAAAGGGTTCTAAAAATAACCTAACCTGTGACATATTCCGGATCCTGTTCAAGTCTACTTTGTAATCAACCAAGACCTCACACGAGTCAACATATATCAACATAATTTGTTTACCATCTCCCCTTTACGTGAAGTCGTTATAATTTTTTATATATATTATGATTTTGGTTTGAATTTTTTAAATATTTTTTTATTATTTTTTATTAGTATTATTAATTTTTATTAACTTTATTTTTTAATGACTGAATGTATTAATTTAATTTATTTATTTGTGATATATTAAAATGACTAAAAGCATGAGAATCAAAAGTATCAAATGTGTATTTCTGAATAACAAGTCCCTTTATCAAGGGTTAGTAAGCTTGTTAGGACCTAGAACACAGTGGTGTTCTGTGTTAGTGTGCTTGTGCAAGCAAGCACCACCAATTCACACTTACATTTTGTATTTTTGTATTTTTGTGGTTATGGTTATTTTTTACATTTTGTGATTTTTTGGCATTAATATGGCATTAATATATGTGTTAACCCTTTCAGGCCCGAGTTTTTGGAACCAATTTTTAGCTATTTCTAGACCGAATAGAACCCTCTCCCCCCTAAGTAAACTACAGTCATTGTTACCAAGGAATTTTCAATTGACCTATAATACTGGGGGCTCAAGGTTTTTAGACGGCCATTTTGAAAGCAGTTGTGGAGCTGGCGGTTGTTTGGAGGAATACAGAGAATTTCAGTTTAAAAAAAAAGTGCTGGAGGACATCATTAAGTCTGATGAGAGCTTCAATAAGCACTTTCTCAAAGAACTGAGTCTGCCAGTTTACTGTGACGGAGAAAGAGCCTCATTTCCCACTCGTGAATGGGCCAGGACGTCTTCTGTCACTTTAGCGTGGGCTTTATAAATGGGGGTCTGCAGCCACCTATCATAGCTTTTTTGAAATATTGGATAAGATTTACTTGCCATTGATTCCAATATGAAGGTATTAGGTCGAAATATTTTGAAGAATGAAGATGGGAGAAGTGCCATGTCGCTGTTTGGTAGGATTTTCCGGCATGCTTTGCGGTCATTATGGATGAATTAGTGCTTGTGGACAGAATGGCTTGGTTCTGGGCAAGTTAAGGTGTTGGGAGACAGAAAGTGAGGTTAGTGCAAACATGAAACTCTAAATGTGATGTGAAATATGCATTTTTGAGAGAAAATGTAGAATCTGAGGAGAAATAATGTAACCTGTAGTTAACTTATGCAAAGAAAGGAGGATTTAGATGAAATTATTTTTTGTTAACATGCCCAATACAGTTCACTAGGATCACTTGTCTATACATTATGGTTTGTGGGAATCTCAGGGCCTAGCTCTTTAAACCTTGTCAGACTGAAACTTCCAAATCAAGTAACCAGTAATATACGGGAAATTCCGTATGTGGGCATGAAATGGTTTATTTGTGGTGATATTTGTGGTGATATGCGATGATTATGATAGCGATAATGTTGAGGTACGAGGTTAATATTATTATAGTGTTATACTATGTTATACTGTTATATTATGTTATATGGGAAAAGGGATAGTGATATTTAATGATGACATTGAGATAATTATTAGTGAAATAATTAAGGATGATAGTGAGGGATATTGATAAGTATAAATGAATTAATGTATTGATGTATGTTGGAATTAAAGTTATGAGGGAGTAGCTGGTGGAATTTTGAATTAATTTATGGATGCATGTTGGGATTAAGGTTATGGAGGAGTGACTGGTAAAATTTTGTAATTGTGGTAGGGGTTACAATAAGCTGATATGGCACACGGTAGTAAAAGTAGGATTAAATTAAATTTGAATGAAATTAATTATGAATGAGATTAATATTACAATGAGATAAAATAAATTAATTATTAATAAGAAAAATAATTATTAATAAGAAAATTATTTTATTAGATTAATAAGATTAAATAAAATAAATAAATAGTAAGAAAGATTAGATGTTATCATAGTAATTTATATACTATGAGGATGTATGACATATATACCTTTGATTCCATTTGATTATAGGATCTATAGATATCAGTGATGTTCATGCAATAAAGGATGGCTGTGTTGGTGTGCAATAGAGGATGACCATGTCTATATAACATTGGAGGATTGTATTCTCAAGATGTTAAAACATTTATAACTGTCATCGTTTGGATACTTTCAATATACTGGAGGATTGCACTCAACCTACGACCCACCAGTGACATTCACATAATATCGGATGTATCAGTGACACCCATATACATAGCTGATATGATATATGAGTACTATGCTCATGAGATTTCAGCACATAACCGACATCATCTGAATTTAGCTTTAGGAGGATTGCACCCTCAGGATGTTAAAAACATAATTGCTATAATCTGAATTTAGAATATCTGACATACGTATAATTGCTGACGATGTTTGTGTCCGACTTAGAACAGACTTAGAATCGAGGGATGACTTAACATGTAATACGTCAAAAAGTTTGTTTATTATTATCATAAGTTATATTGATATTAGTCTGGCAGCATATGTAATGAAAAAAAGTCCCGTGGGATTTTAATGAAGAAAGCAAGCCACTAGTCTAGTTGCATACAGGGGACCCTAAGGAACAAGAGAAATGTTGTCGGCAATTTTCTTAACTGTTAGAAGGGTCTAAACAGAGGGTTTAAAAAGTGATGTGTATAACTCAGCATGGAAACGAGGCTAGAATTTGAAATTGCCTATAACGTTTCTAAAAACCAACAAATCATCACAAAACTTGTCAGATATGCGTAGAAGAGTGTCTTTAATACTATGAAAAGCTTTAATACATTTAGCAAAGGTCACGTGACTTATAACATGAAAGCGAGGCTGGAATATGAAATTGCCTATAACTGTTATGTTAACCAACAAATCATCACAAAACTTGTCAGATATGTATAGAAAAGTGTTTTAAATGCAACGAAAAGGATTAATTCAGTTAACAAGGGTCACGTGATTTATAGCATGAAAGCGAGGCTGTATCCATATACGCATCTTTCCAAACATCGCTATTATTGTGCTCGCCGCTAGAGTAACCAGATTCTGAGGCCTATGATCTAAAGTGAGGCTGACGGTCTTGGGGGCTATGCCATGCTGATGAGTCCTAACAAGGACGAAACAGCTGTACATGGTTGCCACTCTACCGGTAATAAGATGTGAGCATGCGTATTAGACGCTAGCTACGTTATAGCGTGTGTTGTGTAGTGCCATGCAACGAGTTTGGTACTATATTTTTAAACTACTTTAAGCAGGACGTTTGAGACATGTGGGTAAGATATGCGACACTACATTTACCATAAACATAAAAATATGAGGGCATATAAATGATACATCCCCTATCTGAACTGAAAATTGCCTTACTTTATAAACCAAACACGTTGCATGGCACTACCCAACTTGCGCATATGAAACATTTCATTCTACTTCATTTTACTGTAATTATACATAACATAACAGTCCAGTGTATCGCGCGTTTGGGCTATTTTCAGAAAACGAGTTACCCATTACAGTGAGATTACAAGATTATGCATGATTCCTAGCACGCAGTTTCACGAGATCTCCCGTCGGCCGTTGCCAGGATACAGTGGAGCTCGCAGAAGAAGCAGAAGAAGAGCCTGTCAGACCTGCGCATGTGCCTGTATGGTCAGGATACAACTCACTCATTAAGTAAGTTGAGTACTATTTATCTTATTTTATGTTTGGCCCAGGTTGTTGATGTAAAAGTAATTTACAGGACACTACTGTAAATGACCATTGGATGAGAAGTGTCTCCTGATACTAAAATATGTTTCGTTTATTATTATCAGTGATACGATGCATGTTACACGGGTCGCAGCACCGCCTTTGATAGCCGTACCAGCACATGAGTGGCAGAGGTTGCTGACCATCCTTATGCAGGCGCAAGGAATCAAGACAAAGGTAGTAGGACCGGACAGGAAGACAATCATTTCCCTTGACATGGGGCTTTATTAGCCAGCCAAGAAGCTCCAGATGGCTCGACGTGATCTAGACCACCTGATTCTCCGTCCGGGTGAACTCCACATAGTTATGGCTCAATTGCGCACCATCGGAGCATTCGTCGAGAGCAGCGGGCTTGACATGTGCTGGACCGAATCCGATCTCTATGGTCCAGTCACAGTCAAGCAGATTCTAGATGGGAACCACATCAAGAGGGGAGAGACAGCACATGTAATAACATTGCAAGCGCTATTTATGCTATACCAAGACGCCTTCTTCGGAAGTTCTCAGGAAGACACTAAGACTATTGAAGATTTGTCGAAGCAGGTTGCAGAGGCGTGCACCAAGGGAACACAGGAAGAAGTGAATGAAGCGAATGCTGAATTGAACAGAGTGATCGAGTCACAGCGTATCATAGATAAGCTGACCGAATTTGATGCTGTTAACGAGAAACACCCGATGTTCAAGGTGACGAAGCAGTATAATAATGCGCATCGTTATGGAGATGTTGGAGTTTATACGAGCAGTGAGAACCGGAGACTGGGAGCTGCACCTTAAGGCACTAGATATGTTTACTAAATATTTCTTCGCCCACGATCGTTTGAACTATGCTCGGATGATCCCACTCTATCTCGCATAGATGCAGTCACTTGCGACATCTGACCCTGAGATCTATGCTGAAGTTGTGCAGGGGAACTGGGTGGTAAATAAGAACGCTAATGTTCCGTTTTGCGCAGTAGGTGCAGATAATGGCCTTGAGAATATCAACCGCTCGATGAAAGGCTCTGGAGGATTAGTAGGGATCACTCTCAATCCAAATGCTCGAACCAAGTTCTTCCTAATCGCCCCAGAACTCTCCAAACTTGCTGAACAAGCCAAGGATATGGCTGGTGTCTCCTCAAAGGCTCAGATACGGCATCACAATCTGGTAACAGCAGTTCTCACTCGCGAAGAAAGGAGTGTAGAGTCGCTACTGGCGACAATCCAACGCTTTACCAATCCATTCTTGGAGGAATTGGAGAGCTATTCAACCTTGTCACGAAAGTCGTCATTCCCGAAAAGGTAAAAGAGGACCTGTGTAATCAGAAAACCATCGGACAGACACTATATACAACGTTTGTCAAATAGCGCACCCAGTCAGGAAAGACAAATCTCTGGTCACCGATGAAGAAAAGGAAGCTTTTGACATGGAAGAGCAATGCAAAAGTAGTGAAAGTGATGACGAAGGACAAGAAAGTTGAACTCAGAGAGGACAGGTCGCTGTTTGCGCGAATGATGATGGTGTATAAAAGCCGTCCAGAGATTAACATCAAGGAGACGGTTGGACAGTACGAGTTCTCCTTAGTCCCGCGATCGCTTTTTGTCGCAGACGGATCGATGCTTCACTGTTCTTGCAAAAGTGCACTACTAGCTATTCTTGAGAAGGTCCAAGGCGGAATACCTCGTCAAAATGTAAACGAAGAGAATAGCCCTCGAATGGGCAACGCACAGATGACAGTAGACATCGTAGACGGCATGGCTGAGCTACAGTCCCTGGATAAGCCTGACTGGATCAAGAACTGCTGCCAACTGGCTGAGCACTTCAACAACCGAATTGACGAGAAGTACAGACAAAGTAGCGACCTGCAGTTGATTTTCGACCGATATGACGTGCCGATGTCTTTGAAATCAGCGACTAGGGTAAAATGGCAAGGTGGTCATGATCCTGTGTCCGGCCATATCACTGACTCTACACACATCGCCAAAGTGCCAATGAAGAGGCTGTTATCAGACACTAGAACCAAGATGGATCTGATGGTGTATCTAGCAGAGAAGGCCATCAATGCAATGAGACAACAGGGCAGGAGATTAGTGGTAGCATGCGGAAGTGAATGTAAGCAACCCACAAAGATATGACAGATCTTCAGAGCAGCCAGGAAGAGGCAGACACCAAGATCTTGCTCCACGCCCTTGATGCTACAGCAGCTGGCACAACGGAAATACGCATTCATTCTCCTGACACAGATGTCTTCATTCTAGCATTGAAACAGTTTGCGACAGTTTCATTCGTCACAGGGACGGGCCAACATCACTGAGTAATCAAGTTGGGGCCGATTGTCCAAGCCCTCGGTGAAGCTAAAACAGCCGCACTTCCTGCATTCCATGTCATCTGTGGATCTGATAACACCGGGAGCTTCTCGAGCTTCTCGGAGACCATTGATGCGATCGAGAGGTTCGTGTGTCAGCTTTACCTACCAAAGACAACCTTCACAAAGGTGAAAGATCTTCAATGGTGGCTATTTCGCAAGAAACAAGCCCAGTCTGAAAGACTTCCTCCAACACTCGCCGCACTGCATGAGGGGATTCTGCATGCTCACTACCAAGTTATGGTCTGGAACAACGACCGAGTACCGAATCCTGACCTGCCGTCGCCAGATACCTACGGATGGGAACGTAAAGAAGATGAATGGCAACCTGTCATGACACAGTTATCGCCAGCACCCGAGGCCATCATCCAACTCGTGACATGCAACTGTGTTAAGGAACGTTGTTCCAACAACCGATGTCAGTGTCGCAAAGCAGGGCTCAACTGCACAGACCTTTGTACTTGTTCTGAAGAAGAACTCTGCGACAATGTTGATGATGATCGTGTGGAGCAATTTGACGACAGTAGCGATGAAGATGATGAGTAAGAGTGAAGATATTCAGCGATGGACAGCTCAGTTGCATCGTGTACACAACTGATATCTTTACATAGATTATCCACCTGAATTTGTATTGCTGTATCAACGAAGCGATAGCCTCGTTTCCATGTCAGGTTGACACCTGATCTCTAGTATCTAAAACAAGCGTTTTACAATAACAGAAATTACGGAGATTGTCTGTGTATTTTGGTCACAATAATAGCAATGTTTCATGCTTGGAAATATACGTGTATATGGGTACAGCCTCGCTTTCGTGCTATAAGTCATGTGACCTTTGCTAAATGTATTAAAGCTTTTCGTAGTATTAGACACTCTTATATACCTGGCAACGGCCGACGGGAGATCTCGTGAAACTGCGTGCTAGGAATCATGCATAATCTTGTAATCTAACTGTAATGGGTAACTCGTCTTCTGAAAATAGCCCAAACGCGCGATACACTGGACTGTTATGTTATGTAAAATTACAGTAAAATGAAGTAGAATGAAATGTTTCATAGCATGTTTATAATTTAAAGTAACACAATTTTCAGTTCAGATAGGGGATGTATCATTTACTATATGCCCTCATATGTTTATGTTTATGGTAAATGATAGTGTCACATATTTTACCCACGTATCAAACGTCCTGCTTAAAGTAGTTTAAAAATATAGTACGCACAGTAATAGCGATGTTTGATGTTTGGAAAGATGCGTATATGGATACAGCCTCGCTTTCATGCTATAAATCACGTGACCCTTGTTAACTGAATTAACCCTTTTCGTTGCATTTAAAACACTTTTCTATGCATATCTGACAAGTTTTGTGATGATTTGTTGGTTAACATAACAGTTATAGGCAATTTCATATTCCAGCCTCGCTTTCATGTTATAAGTCACGTGACCTTTGCTAAATGTATTAAAGACACTCTTCTACGCATATCTGACAAGTTTTGTGATGATTTGTTGGTTTTTAGAAAAGTTATAGGCAATTTCATATTCTAGCCTCGTTTCCATGCTGAGTTATACACATCACTTTTTAAACTCTCTGTATAGACCCTTCTAACAGTTAAGAAAATTGCCGACAACATTTTTCTTGTTCCTTAGGGTCCCCTGTATGCAACTAGACTAGTGACTTGCTTTCTTCATTAAAATCCCACGGGATTACACTTGCTGCCAGACTATATGTCTTAACATAGAATTTTATGTATCCATAATAAAAACTAGTATTAGGATGAAATTATCATGGTATAATTGGCCCATTAAAAGAAAGATATTTTATAATATGATAACAATAAATTACTATTTTGTGTTGTTCACAGTGGGCATATCTGGCTATGCTTCTTAATTTTAATCTCTTCTTTTTGTTTTTCTATTGTAATGAGTCTTTTTATGATAATTTCTTTCTGCTTATTAAGCTCTTCCACCTCCCTTTCCAGGTTATTATTCAAAGTGCACAGTGCACCCATCTTTTTAACCCATGGTCGCTTGGGGGTTGGCTTTTCTGTCGCACATATCTGTTGAGTTTCGTTGTCATCGCTTTCATCGAAGTTTCGTATTTGGTTGTTGTTGTCATCCGATACATTCATGTTGATTTCTAGTTAGGAAGAAGGTTAAACGTTTGCTAGTTAGGAAGAAGATCAAAAGTTCAATGTGTTATATATATTATGATTTTGGTTTGAATTTTTTATTTTTTATTAGTATTATTAATTTTTATTAACTTTAATTTGTATTAATTTAATTTATTTATTTATTTGTGATTTATTTAAATGACTAAAAGCATGAGAATCAAAAGTATCAAATGTGTATATCTGAATAACAAGCCCCTTTATCAAGGGTTAGGAAACTTGTTAGGACCTAGAACACAGTGGTGTTCTGAGACGGTCACGTGTTTCTGCCTTGGGCCCAGGCCTAACCCGGCACGTAAATACACATGGTTGATTCTATGCGCCATTTTGTTTTTGTTAAGCCTAAAGGATTTAGAAGTTTAGAGTTGAAACATTGATCGTTTAAACCGTTTGAGACAGATGGAGATTTCATGGAGACTATTTAGAGGTTAGTAGAATTTAATTATAATTTAATTTTAAATGTTTATTATGTGTATAACTAATAAATGTGTATACAACTATATTTAGTATTTACCTACCTACGAATGTACAGTAACAGATTATTAATTGCTGTGCTTGTTCTTGCTTTATCTAAAATTGTTTATAACGATGTTAACGTTAGTCTCTGATCGTAGAGTGAATATAAGCCGTCAAAGTTAACATGCTTACCGTGATTACTTGTGAAGGTTTTACGAACAGCTTGCTAATTATTATCACGTCGGATTTGAAGAGGATTTTTTACAGTCATTTGATTGCATTTTTTAGAATATACGTTATTTTAAAAGAGAGTGCGAGCAAGTTAAATATCGTTATTTAAAAAACATTTTTAATGAGGATTATCCCTATTCAAAACGAGTGTTGTGTCCGTTGAGTGCGTTCATTTTGAGTGAGCAGGACTGAGCAAGGTTTTGATTTTGAATGAGCAGGATTAAGCAATGTGATTTATTTAGAAACAGTGAGGAGTTTACAGTTTGGATTTAATGTATGATTGAACGATCTAACATGATACTTCAGTTCACTTTTATCTTTCCATGATAACCTTTTCAAAACCATTGATAAAATACATGAAGAAGCTAAATATTGTACATGTGTTCTCATGGGTGATTTTAACATAAATTTACTTAACTGTGACTCTCATATTCTGACTGATGACTTTATTAACACTTTGTCCTCTTATTCTTTCCAACCTCATATATTACAGCCAACTCGAATAACCAATCACTCTGCTACTCTCATTGACAATATCTTTTTCAATTCTTTAGATCACTTAACTATTAGTGGAAATATTCTATGTGATTTATCTGACCATTTACCTAATTTTCTTATTATTAATTCAATTCATTCTCTTCCAAAAAAACAAGTATTCAAGAGAGACTATTCTAGCTTAGACGAAGAAGCCTTGCTGAATGAATTTCAGCAAATTGATTGGTTAGATTTATTTTATGGCAAAGGTGATGTTAATGACATTTTTAACATCTTTCTTTCTAAATTAAATGAAATAATTAACTCTCATATACCCTTAAAAAAGCTCTCTAGAAATCAAATTAAATTTATTTCAAAACCTTGGATTACTTTGGCTCTTAGAATATCAATTAAAATTTAAAATAAGCTATTTAGAAAGTATTTAGTGACTAAAAGTGAATATATTCATCTAAAGTACAAATGCTATAGAAATAAATTAAATCATCTAATCAATATATCTAAGAGAAGGTTCTATACTGAATATTTTACTGTTAATAAAGCCAATATAAAAGAAACCTGGAAAGGTATTAAACAATTAATTATGCTCAAATCCAAAGCTTATATGACCCCCAATAAGATTTTAAAATCCAATGAAGTCATTACTGACATAAAGAAAATAGCAAATGAATTCAATACATATTTTGCGAATATTGGTAAAAATCTTAGTCATTCGATTCCAAGAGTAAACATGAACTTTTCAAATTACCTCTCCTCATCTCACATTTCTAGCTTTCTTTTAACTCCTACCTCATCTCAGGAAATTGAAGATATAATTGCAGGGCTCAAGATTGGGAAAGCCTGTGGACCCTCTAGTATTCCTGTATCTATATTAAAATTACTTAAGTCTATTATTTCTAAACCACTTGAATTGCTCTATAACTATTCTTTTTATTCTGGTATAGTTCCTGATTCTTTTAAGATAGCTAGAGTTATTCCAGTATTTAAAGCGGGGTCCAGCATGTCTTTATCAAATTTTAGACCAATATCCCTTTTGTCTATCTTCAATCAATTATTAGAAAAATTAATGTATAATAGGTTAATGAGCTTTTTAACTAAGTTTTCTATTATTTATTCCAAACAATTTGGGTTTCGTACAAATCATTCAACAATACATGCACTGCTTCTAATTACAGATAAAATTCAAAAAGCAATTGAAGAGGGCCAATACTCCTGTGGCATTTTCCTTGACCTAAGTAAAGCATTCGATACTGTTAATCATGAGATTCTTCTTGCTAAACTGCATTACTATGGTATTCGTGGAATTGCTCATGACTGGTTTGTCTCTTATCTTTCAAATAGAAAACAATTTGTATCTATTGAAAACACAACATCTGCTTGCTCCTCAATTTCATGTGGTGTTCCACATGGGTCCGTCCTTGGCCCTCTTCTATTCCTTCTTTACATTAATGATTTTAGTAGTTGCTCCAAGGTATTCGATTTCCATCTCTTTGCTGATGATTCCAATCTATTTTTTGCAAATAAATCACTCGAATCACTAGAATGTACAATAAATGTTGAATTGAAAAGAGTTCATACTTGGCTCTGTGCAAATAAATTATCCCTAAATATCGACAAAACCAATTTTGTAATTTTTCATCCATCTCAGAAGAAAATTCCTAATTCTATCAGCCTTAAAATAGACAAGAAGGCAATTAAACAGAAAGATTGTATCAAATACCTTGGTATTATTATGGACACTAATTTAAATTGGAAGGAACATATTCGCCAAATTAGCAAAAAGATATCTAGATGTGTTGGTCTGTTATCCAAACTGCGGCACTTTGTCCGAAAAAAAACACTAATTCAGTTGTATTATTCTTTGGTTTATCCTTTTCTCACATATGGACTGATTGTATGGGGAAATACCTACCAAACATCTCTTAAACCTATCTTTTTGCTTCAGAAGAAAGCTGTAAGAATTGTAACATCTTCTAAATATGATCAACACACTTCCCCTATTTTTAAGGAATTGGAAATCTTAAAGTTTGCTGATGTTATTTATTACCAAAACTGCATTTTCCTTTTTAAGTTTCATGCTAATAGGCTCCCATCTGCTTTTAACAATTTCTTTCAAGCTATATCCTCGAAACATCACTACAATACTCGGCTAGCAGCCAAATCGTCTTACTTCATACCTTCTGCTCGCACCAATTATGGTAAATTCAACATTCGTTTTACAGGCGCAGTGATTTGGAATGATATAAATGAAAATACCAAACAGCTTAATTTTAATGCATTTAAAAGAGAGATCAAAAGTAAAGCTATCACAGCTTATTAAGAACCATAATTCTAGTCTTCTCACATTCTTAAGAACTTCATAATTCGGCTCTGTTCTTGTTGTTTTTTTGTTACTGTTAGTTACTTCCACTAACAACTGTAGTTATATTTTTCCCTCAGCTTTTTTGCTTACACTATTTATTTTTTCCTTGTCTTAGTAATTATGTGTTTCCGTCTGTTGTGACCCTATTATCCATTCACTAATTAACATTTGTAGCTACCTAGCTAGATTAGCTTTATGGTTATTCTAGGTAGCTTATACCCAACTCTTGTTTTAATTAAGTTTATTTATCATTATCTTGTAATTTGTGTGGTATTAGATAAGTGGTTGTTGTTGTTGTTGTTGTTGATACGTTTGTGGCGACAACGTTCGCACAACTGGCATAAAGGTGGAAACATTTTTAAAAACGAGTTGAGAGATTTGGATCAAAAGATGTCGGTGATGGCTGATGTCGAGGTTACTATGTATGGGTTTTATTTGAAGACAAGTGAACATTATACATATAATGCTGATGACTATATAGGATGTAGACAGGATGTAAAGAAAGAAACAGAAAGAGAGGCAGTTAATGATCAAGGAGAGGTGGTTGCTAATCATCATGTAATAGAAGGAAATGAAGAGAAATTAGATTTGGTTAAAGATCATGGACAGGAGGAAGTTACTAATATTGGGCAAAAAAAATCAAAGGGAGGCGGTTAACCATCAGGGAGAGGATGAGAATCAAGGAGAGATGGTTAATGGTCAAGTAGAAGATGAAGAAGAGAATCATAGGAAGAATGAATTGGTTAATTTAAAGTTAAGGTTGAAACTTTTAGGAGGAGATGTTAATAACATTATTCAAAACCGTAGCATTTTCTTCAAGAGATGCAAGCAAGAAATTCGGGGCGCAAGGAGGATTAAGAGAGTAAAGGGTAGACCAAGTATTGACATGTTAGAATTACACGTTACAAGGGTATACATGGATTTGATATATGAAAGGAAGAAGATGTTAAGTGAAGACTATATAAGAAGGATCGGAGATATAAGAAAACATCAATTAGAGCAAGATATAAACAATGAGAAGAAACCAAGAGGGGCAGTTTTCATAATTTTACTTATGAAAGATTTAGTGAGGAAGAAATTTATGTATTCAATCAGAATCCAGGTTATGTACCAAGGGTGGTAATTAATGACAGTAATGAGTGTTTGAAATCAATAGGTGATGATCTATTGCTTGAATATTTAAGGGTGTCTATATGATAAGAAGTGTTCCATAGGGTTAGGAGATTAGGGATTTATGCTAAGGTAAGGCGACTTAGGAAGAAAAATAAGATACATTTTCAGTGTAAATTAGTGGGAGATAATAAACGTAAAGAAGTATTACGATTGTTGAGATATCCTGGTATACCATCTGTTGATAAGGCTTTTGTATATAGAGTTTTAGAGGCTATGGATACAGGTATACCGTCAGCTGAAAGAGAGGTAGTGAGAATAAGTAAATAATTGGGAGTAATTAAGCGAGGGCTGGTTAAAAATAGTAGAGAGTTGAAGGCGATTAAGAAGTTAACTAATTTGAACGGGGTAGTGGTTAGAGAGGCTGATAAGGGTTTAGGTTGGGCTGTGAATACATTAGGGTGGTATAAACATGAGTATGAGCGGCATATAAATAGTGATTTTTATGAGTGTGTGGGTCCGAGGTACAATGTTGTTCACGAAATTATAAGTAATTATAAGTTAAGATTAACCTCTATTTTAAAGAATTATAAGGCTTCTGAAGATTTGTGTAAGGTACTATTGAATACTCCGAAAGACGGATATGTGTTACCGAGTATGAATATTATGCCAAAAGTTCATAAATTGGATGGGATGGCTGAGCTACGAACTGAAAAAGATTTAACTGGTCGGCCTATAATAACTGGTTATGGGTGGTGTACTGTGGTGTACTGTTGAGTTTTTAGTAATAAGCTGAAAGATCATATGAGAGAATTAAGTTTAGATGTAGGTGTGATAAGTAGTACTTTAGAGTTTTTACAGAGGATAGAACATTTTGAGTTACTTGACAATTTGAAGTATACATTTGTTACTTATGATTTTAAGGATTTATTCACTAGTATATTAGATGTAGATGTGAAGCGAGTATTAGAAGGTATGTGTGATTCGTCGGGTTACACGGAGGGTTATATTTCCTTTTTGTTAGATTTGTACCGTTTGTGTAATAGTAGTAATTATTTTCACGTAGGGAATTATGTTTATAGACAATGGAAGGGTGTACCCATGAGTTGCTATTACTCTAAGGAGGTATCTGATTTAGTGTTGTTATATTCAGAGTATTTATATCTTCTAAACCATAGTGTTGATAATAACATTGTATGCCTGATGAGCAGGTATGCTGATGATGGATTTTTATTATTGAGTACTAGAGATAAGGTTGAGATTAAGAGAGAATTAGATAGACTGATGTTAAGTTTGATGTTAATTATTGTAGTTGTATATTTTTGGATGTAAAATTATTTTTGGATGACATATCTATGTGTTTGAAGAAGGTGCATAGGATGACTTATTTTAAATTGCATCATAGGTTTAACTATTTAAAATTAAAATATAATCATCCTGCTAATGTTTTTAAGGGATTAGTGCGTAATGAGAGTATAAGGTTGCAATGATATCTAGTACAGAGGAAGATTATGAACATACACTGACTCGATATTCTATAAGGATGAGGAAATTAGGTTATAAGTTACAAACTATTAGAAAGTACAGTGTACCTTACAGTGTGTATAGTAATATTAATTCTGTGGGAATCGGGAATGGGGACATGGTTGCCTGTTGGGATAAGAACTATTAGATTACCTTATATTGGTATTAAGTTGTTAGATAGGAAATTAACAATGATGATAAATATGGCAGTCCGTTATCGTGGAAGTTTAAGGCGAATATTATTAGTAAGATATGTAATGCCTAAATTACGAGAGCGGATAAGTACTAAGGCTAATCTACATAGACGACTACATCACTGGCATGTATAGAGCTGTATAGAGGTTAAATATGTAGGTTAATATACAGAGATGTATAATATAAAGTATACATGTATATATTGGATTAATGAATTATTGTATTATTGAACTAGTGAAGACAGAAGTTATTATTTAAATAAAGTTAATTTTGGTTTTGTCTAAGATGTTGCATTTTTTGTGTGTTTATAAAGGTTAAGGGTTAATTTAAGTTGTAATTGGTTTTGCGTTTATTATGTGTTTATTATGTTTTCATTATGTTGAGTGAATTAATTAAATTAAATTAATTGGTGTGAAGAAGAGTGGAGAAGGGTGGAGTTGCTAAGAATAGAATGAACTGGTGTGAGGAAGAATGGAGAAGATTAGAGTTGCTAAGAATAGAATGAATTAGTGTGAAGAACAGTGGAATTGTTAAGAATAGAATGAACTTGTGTGAAGATGATTGGAGTTGCTAAGAATAGAGTGAACTTGTGTGAAGAAGATTGGAGTAGCTGAGAATAAAGTTATTAAGAATATAATTTTAGTGTGGTTGGTTGATTAAAATATTAATTAAAGAGTGTTTTTTATTTATATATATGGATGGATGATTATATTATAATTGTTATTAGATTAGAGAGTTAATTATAAGTATATATGTTAATTATGGTAAAATAAGTATTTGAATATGGTATGGTGGACTTAAGGGCTACCTGGTTCCTTTCTGTATGGAACAGTTGTAGGTTATGCAATGTCCTCCTCGTAGGAGGGTTAACCGAGACATCTGAACGGTCCAGGTTAGGTGGTACCGAACCCCATCATACAAGATGATGTCAACAGTGTTAGTGTGCTTGTGCAAGCAAGCACCACCAATTCACACTTATTTTTTTATGGTTATTTTATACATTTTGTGATTTTTTGGCATTAATATGGCATTAATATATGTGTTAACCCTTTCAGGCCCGACTTTTTGGAACCAATTTTTAGCCATTTCTAGACCGAAAAGAACTGCATTGATTTGAATAATAAACCTACAAGAAACCTTACATGGTGGCAGCTCAGTTTAATCTAGGAGATAATGAACGACTCGCAAGCTCAACCTGAAGCACAGCCGCAAGCGGCGACAGCTGCGGGGCCGCCAAGCGCGTGGTTAAGTCTAAACCTACAGCCGCCGAGTAATCTCGACCTGAGCGACGGCCAGCGAGCAGAGAATTGGGTGATGGGAGCACTACTCCATACTGATACAGCAGGAGAAACGATCTGAGGAATACAAGGTAGCGCTTTTTCTGTATTCCGTGGGAACTGAGGCAGTCAAGACATTCAACATGTTTGACCTTTCAGAGGAACACAAAGGCAATCTGTCTAAGACATTGGAAGCGTTCGACAACTTTGCAATCGGAGAGAAGAACGAGACGTATGAACGATATAAATTTAACAGCCGAGATCAGAGGGAATGCGAATCAATCTCCGCATATGTGAGGGAAATTCGTACGCTATAGCTCTAACTCGAGTATCAGACCTAGTTTGGAGGGGGAGGCGGAAGGGCCTCGCGCACGATGTTGGTGATCACCTTTTCACATTTTACAGTCTAACGCTAGATTTAGTGTCATAATTTCACTATGCTTTAATGTAGAAGCTTGATTTTTCACAGGAAGATGATGTAGTTCGTGTGCACCAAGAGGAGTGAAACTCGTTTTCTGAAGTTTCGAAACGATTTTTAAAATCACTTTTTTTCTATAGCATACCACTTAATTTTAGCTGTTTTTGACCTATTTTTCATGCCGATAGAAAAACTTAGAAGTCACTCACCTTCGAAACGAGCCCCAACATCCGGCAAAAGGTTATACATTTGTGATGCACATTAACTATAGTTTCATTTGCACTTCGTGTTTTTTGTGGTTTGTTGATGGTTTTACATACACAATCCATTTTATAGCGTTAGACTGCCATTTTAAATGCACAAAATTGCCAGATTCGCGTATCGTGCCCTCAGTTTCTAGAATAATCTTTTTTTTTCAACTGATCCACTTAATCTTTACAATCCTATATCAGGACATTGAAATGGTATAATAAATTATCTCTTTATTATATGGCAGCTTCGTGGGCAGGCAAGACTCCAAGGGGACTCTGAATGCTGCAATCTGAATGGTTGCTCAGCGGGCAAAAATTTTCATCTTGACCGCTCAAGATTTTCCTAATTCCTTCACAACCATTCGTAAACAAATGGCGATAAAACCCATACATTTTGAAAGAAAAAACGAAACTAAACAACTTGTCACATGAAGTAAAGTATATTTCTAATTTCCGGTTTTCGGCTAAAATTCAACTTTCCGACTCTCGCAAGTTCGATGAAAATGACTGCAGCAAAACCGAATGAATTGAACGTTAGAAGCTGGATTAGTGGATAAATAACTTTTTATATGTAGCTGTCAAATTAAATACACAAAAGCTGAAATTGCTGTACATGCAAACTTCCAAAAACACAATGAAAAGTTCAGCTACCTCAGCGCTTCTAAAATTGCAGTACCAACAAATTATTCCGGCAACACGCGTAAACTAACTTATAATTAGCACACAGTTTCATCAAAGAAATCAGATTGTTTTATTACATATGGGTTGAGAAATTCAGCATTCACATTTGGTAACTGGCATATAACACGAGAGTGTTTACTAGTTAGTACTTACAAGTTTGTTCGTATTCTTCTACAGCTCATTTTGTCAAGTTTTTCAGCTTATCGTATCGCCACTCAACTCTAGACTCTAGTGATTTCAACGTGCCTGTTTTCAACTTTCAAATCTTCCACAAATATGCACATGTTTGTCTCCAGATAATGCCATTCGGGTTCTTGGTAAAGTTGTCATTGAAACTCAGTGCATCTGAAGTGAAGTACAGGTCAGTTTTCATCCATAAAAAGTATTTTTGATGTCGAAAAAAAAAACTGTTGTGAACACCACGAGTTCAACTTCAAGTAAAACTCGTCGGGTCTCGGTCTAATTTTAGCTTAATTTCTATTCGCTGTTCAGTTTACCGCGAAGTGGGTTCCTGGTCGGCGCGTCAAAAAGTGTGTTTTTAGCACTATTTTCGCCATATAATAAAAACCTTATTAACCAAGCTTTTCCAAATTCGATAAAACCCATACATTTTGAAAGAAACTAAACAACTTGCAGCAAAAACGAATGAATTGATGCCAGGCTCGATGTAGGCACGATCCAAAGCTCGATGCAGGCACGATGCCAGGCTCGATGCCAGGCTCGATGCCAGGCTCGATGAAGGCACGCTCCAAAATCATTCAAGGCTCGATCTAGGCTCCATGAAGGCACGATAGATGCACGATGAAAGGAATGCAGGCTCGCTATTCGAGCATCGTGCATCAGCCATCGTGCATCGAGCGTTCCAGGAAGGCTCGATGCACGATGTATAACGCACGATGTACGTTGTGATGTTTTTGTTACGCGAGTGATCACTAACACCGTGCGCGAGGTCGAAGGAGAGGGAGAATGGGAAGAGGGGAAAAAGAAAGGAAGTCCTGACACAAACCTATTCAAGGACTTGTGTGAAACGTCCAGATTCTGGACGTTGCGCTGATTGGATAAAAAACAAAAGACTCACATGAAAATGGATATGAAAATGCCAGCTCCACGCGAAATCACTTTGAACGGCACACTACCGAACAACAATTTGGTATCTGTCTGATAACGAATGACATGGATTTCATAGAAGCATTGCAAGGCGCTTTACAGTTGTTACCAAAAATTAGTTTTAGCCTGCACAAGAACTTTGTCTCGAAGGTCTGCTTCTCGAAAGAAAGGACGTCCTCGGAGTGTTGCCGGCGGGAATTTTATACCAGTTGTTTCTCAAGATCTCACAGTTCTGGAAACCGAACAACAGGAGAAACAAATATCATCACCGTCATATTTGTAGTCAGTCCACTGAAGCTGATAAAAACAGCAAGTTTCTCGGCTTGTAGTGGATGGTATCAAAGCTGTGCCGCTCGAATGCTGCGAAATTTTGCACATTCCTTATAAGCCTTTGACAAAACAATTCCCACGGCAACGTAACTGAAACTCTTCGAGATAATTACAGGCTTATTATACTTGAAGGCTCAGCAGAACTCGGTGTTAGTCGTAGCACAAAACAAAGAAACAGATGTGTAGTATTTCTTGGTTTATTAACAAGTTAAATATAATTCGATTTCCTTTACAATATAACTTCACAAGTTTACTGCAACTGCATCGAGAAACTACTGCCTGTCGTCACTTACGCGTATACACACACATCATTTTCTTGCACTCGTCAACATTTGAATGTCTTGATCACTACACTGCCCCCTCCTTTTCAAATGGGGTAAAGTCTGTCCAATAAATTATAAACAGTTCAAATGAGAACAAGTCTGACTATTTTTTTAAGTCACATAATACATAAATCACCAACTTCTTTGTGTTATTGTCCCATCCATCACATGCCTGTGTTTGTCCTATCCAGGCTTTTTTAGTTTTTCTTATTTACATTTTTTAGTGTTTTTATATTTATTTGATGTCTTTATTTCTGTGCTCCACACGCAATCCTATCCTTCAGCAGGCGTGCCTCCCTTAACCATTCTGGTTTCATCCTTCTAATCCGTCTTTGACGTTGTCGCTCAGTCTTCTCCAAGTTTTGCACTCTGTCAGTCAGCGGTCCTATCAACTTCTCCAGAGTGACAGCATTAAACACCCAGTCTCCAAATCTCTATGGTGCTCTTCTCTGTCTCTGTGATATTCTGTCGACTTCTTCATAGGCCTATCCTGAAGAACATCCTTCTTCTGTACCCACATTACTCTCTTCATTGAACTCCTGAACCTCGTCTGGTGCTGCCCCTGTGTCCTCAGCTGGCTCAGCTTCTTGCTCCGCATCAATTCTGTCTGCTATATATACTCTCTATTGTGTCTCACACTCTTCGTCTTCACTACTCTGAACAACTTCCTTGTCTTTTACTTCAGTAACTACCGCAGTTGGGTCCACTGGCACTGGCACTGGCACTGTCTCTGGCTCTGTTCTACGCTTGTACAATTTAAGGTTATTAAAATGTATCGTCTTTGTCTTAGATGCAGTTATTTAACTTGATCTTGTAGTTTACTTCTGTCAATTTCTATGCTATAGTGTATGGACCCTTCCAATAGCGATGAAACTTGGCTTCTTCTCCAGGCTTGAGCTGGGGTACATACAGAAATACTTTATCTCCAGGCTTGTTATTGAGGAAGTATGCCTTGGAAATAAAGTGTTGTCACGTGTGCCACATTATAAATACTTAGGTGTTTATCTAGATCAGTCTCTTACATTTAAGGAACATACGAACAAATTACGGTGTAAGGTATTGAGTCAGTTTAAGGAGTCTTGAGTAGAATCAGAAATAATTTGACTGTTGATGCGGCAGAACGAGTCTACAAGTTATACTATTGTGACATTGTGTGGAACAATCTTTCTAGCACTAGACTCGATCAGATGGAGCGCCTGCAAGAACTATACTTAAATCAAATAATTCACATGACGAACTGATCACCCAACTTGGTTGGGAATCGTTGCGCTCACGAAGTACTATGCATCGTATTGTTTTTGTATATAAATGTATTAACGGTAACGCTTCGGAACCTTTTAAGGACTATTTTATGAAAGTTTGTCATGCGCATAACACACGAAGTAAAGGAATGGACTTAGTAACGCCCATAATTCATACCAAAGCCGCCAGAAAAAAGTATATACTATCAGGAAGCTATAGGTTTTAATAGTCTACCTTCAAGTGTGAAGTCAATTTTATCATTGTCAGTTTTTAAATCTAGGTTAGTAGATCATTTTAAAATTTTGTAAAGTTTTGTAAATTCCTGTAGTTTTTAGGTAGGTTTTATGATATTTAAATTTCTCCTTTTTTTCAATATGTTATTTCCAGGGCACCCGTTGATATCAGCTATTCGCTGAAGGGTTTACCCTGGTAAAATATTATTATTATATTATTATTATTATTTGTACAAAGTGTTTGTGACTCCTTTATCATAATACTCCTTCTGTCTCTGCTGTGCTGTTGCAAGATTTCACCGAACATGACGGTAGGCTTCAGTGAGACCTTGTTTGGAGGTTACCCGCAAACTCGCCATACGACGTGTACTCCTCTGATACCGCCTTCCCAAGCATGATATCAACTGGGAGTATCATTTCTTGACCGAACATGTGACGGAATGGTGTATAACCTGTAGATGTGTGCACTCTAATTCGATAAGCCATAAGACAAGCTCCCATAAGTTCATCCCATGTCTCTGGGTTCTCATCTATACCTTCACTTTTAGTAGGTTCTTGAGGGTCTTGTTGAAATTCTCTACTTGGCTAATGCCTGCTGGATGATAAGGGGTTGTTCTGGTCTTTATGATCTCCAGTACTTCACATATTTCCTCAAAGACCTTACATTCAAAATTGCGACCTTGGTCCGAATGAATGCTGTCCGACACTCCGTAGCGTTGAATTCATCCATTGACAATAGCTTGCGGGCATGTTTTCGTAGAGGATAAGCCTCCGCCCACTTCGTAAAGGAACACTGCACGGTAAGTATATAACAGTTCCCTTTCTTTGAACGATGTAGCGGACCAATAATGTCGATATGTATACGCTGCATAGGGTGTGAAGATGCAATTGATATCAAGGGGGCTTTTGCTTTCTTGTGCGGTGCCTTGCATTCTCCACAGGTCTGACAAGATATACAGTAGTCATGAACAGCATTTGACAACCCATGCCGCCAAAACCTTGCCTGTAATTTACAGAGTCTTGAATGCCCCCTGATGACCTCCCTCTATGCCATCGTGGACACGCTCGAGTGCGGGCTTCAACAACCTCTCTGGTAAGATAACTCTTGCTGCCCAGTTGTTTCTGTTGTCGGTTGGTAGGATCCGTAAGATGCCGTCGCCGAGTTCCAGAAGCTCAACTGCGCCCAAATGGCTTTTGTCATGCGGCTCATACTTCGTAACTCACTCTTAGATGGCTTGCTTCTCTCGTCTTGCAGGTGTTTTATGACACAGGCGATATCAGGATCCTTCAGCTGAGCCTCTGTAATCTCGCTAGCTGACCATTGGATACTGGACGAACCTAAGTCTTTCGTAGTCTCGTCGGTCTCCTCCGCCGGCTTGACAGAGACGGCTGCCGCTGACAAGGTTGCGCGTTTTCTATCGCCACAAGTCGGACAATTTCCATGATGTCTTCTAGGCCTTCTTGACATGGCGTCTGCATTCGAGTGATTCCTGCCAGGTCTGTGGGTGATATCCATGTCATACTCCTGTAACCGTTCCAGCCACCTGGCCACTTGCCCTTGGGGTTCCTTGAACGATCTCAGCCATGTTAGTGCGTGATGATCAATTCGTACTTGGAACTTTCTTCCCAGCAAGTAGTACCTGAAATAATCGACGAATTCTACTAACGCTAACATCTCTAGCCTTGTTGTGCAATAATTGCGTTCTGGTGGTGAGAGAGAGCGACTACCATAGGCGATTACGCGTTCGGTTTCATCTGACTGCACCTGCGACAAAACTGCTCCAAGACAAAGTTGCCTGCATCTGTTCCAAAACTAGGATAAGCAAGAACCGGTGGGCGAACTAAGCAGTCTTTTAGTTCCTGAAAGGATATTTCTTGCTGTTTATTCCACTGAAATTCCTGATCCTTCTTCAACAGACGGCGTAATGGTTCGGACCTGACTGCAAATTCCGGTACAAACCGTCGGTAGTAAGATGCTAAACCAAGAAAGCTCCTGACCTCTGCGACGTTCATTGGGGTCGGCCACTCCCTCACTGCTCTCGTCTTCTCAGGATCGGCGTGTATTCCTTCTGCAGATACAATGTACGACATGACCGAGGAATCGGACGCTACGCTGCAGAAAATAACACTTCTTTTTCTTCAGCTTTACCTTTGCCATGCGGAGCCGTTCGAAGATTCGACGCAGGCGGACTAGATGTTGGTGAAAGGTTTTTGACCAGATGATTATATCATCGAGGTTTATCAGACAGTCCTTCCAGGCTAAACCTTTCAGGGCTAAGTTCATTAAGCGCTGAAAAGTTGCCGGTCCATTTGTTAATCCGAATGGCATACAAGTCCACTTAAACCGTCCTTTGTGTGTTACGAAGGCCGTTTTGTCGCGATCATGTGGGGCTACTGGCACCTGCCAATAACCCGAGGGCATATCTAAGCATGAAAACCACCGAGCGCCATCTAGTGACTCGAGAATGTCATCAGTCCTAGGTAGTGGCTGCGCGTCTTTGACTGTTACTTCGTTAGTTTACGATAATCAATACACAAACGATAGCTTCCGTCTTTCTTTCTCGCTAAAACTAACGGGCTACTCCAAGGACTGCTAGACTCCTCGATTCGTCCCTGACTTAACAAGTCGGGGGAAGTATTCGGGGTGTCTGCTTAATGGGCCGAGCGTCACCTGTATATATGCTGTGCCCCATTAAATCAGTCATTCCCAAGTTCCCATTTTCTTTCGCTACTATATCACTAAATTCCTCCAGAAGAGAGGTTAACTGGCCTCTCTGCTGTTCGGAAATTTCGTGTTCAGTGTTCAAGGACTCATTGTCAATTGGACATTTTTCATTACATTCCTCCTTGATGGTCCTGTCTGATTTTGTGGGGTCCATTTCGTCAAGGCTCATTGCATTTACTGATGCATGCTTTTGATGAAGCGGAATTAACCTCCCGATTACTTTGTTCCGTCTCAAAGTAATCGTCTTCTCTGACAAATTAGCTATTCGAACCACTGTACTCCCTCCCTTCGGTATAACTAGAGCGTGTGCCATGTATAAACCACTGGTATCGAACATCGCATTCCGTTCCGGGTGTTAGTTCAGTTCTCTCCGACAGCATGATCCGACACACACTAGGCGCTGATTTCTTGTAGCTATCCCTGATTGTGAATGTACCCAGGTCATAGTAAATACTGCACCCATTCTCTTGAAAAAAAATCTGAGCCCAATATTGCGGAGTGCACTTAAAATACGAACAAAGGCACGATTTACAGAAGAGGGAGAAAAAACAGTAAATACTTTTACTCCCTCGAAAAGAAACGACCACTGACCAATCAATCAAAATACTGACTAAAGACAACCTCAACACGTTAACTGAAACATATGACATACTGGAAGAAACGCATATATTTTACAAAGAACTTTACACAGCCGACGAAATTGACAGGCACAACAGGAAATACTGAACATAGACATTCCGAAACTACCGCCATGAGACGCACGCGACTCATGCGAAGGCCTGATAACCAGTAAAGAACTACACGCCGCTATAACAAATATGGAAAATAACACATCACCATGGCCAGGCATAGACGTACTCACTGCTAACTTCTACAAACACTTCTGGGACATTCTAGGCCCACACCTCACAGCTACGGTGGCCGGTATGAACAAAACACGATAACAAAAGCCACAACACGATAACAAAAGCCACAACACAAAAACAAAAGCCACAACGCAAAAACAAAAGCCACAACGAAAAAACAAAAGCCACAACGCAAAAACAAGCCACAACGCAAAAACAAAACTTACAACGCAAAAACAAAAGTCACAACGCAAAAACAAAAGTCACAACGCAAAAACAAAACCTACAACGCAAAAACAAAACCCACAACGCAAAAACAAAACCTACAACGCAAAAACAAAAACTACAACGCAAAAACAAAACCCACAACGTAAAAACAAAACCTACAACGCAAAAACAAAACCTACAACGCAAAAAACAACTGAAATATAGCTTAGCATGAAGCAGCCATTATTAAAGTCATTATTAGTCATTATATTCTACTATTTAAGAAAGGACTGAAGAACTGGCGACCGATTTCATTACTAACCATAGACTATAAAATCCTAAACTAAAGCTTTGGCTAACCGACTACAACGTTCTTCCGCTAGTTATTAGCACTGATCAAACAGCAAGCATCCTTGGACGTACAATCAACTACAATGCTAGCGTAATCAGATATGCAACGATGGGTAACTAGTTCCTGCAAAAAACTAGTGTTGGTCTGCATCGGCGGGGAAGATAAACACTGGTATAATCAACTAAAGTCGATTGAGGTATGCTAACCGCCGTGGAAAGCGAGTAGAATCAGAGATGCAACAACATACGCCAACGAGAGTAACATTGGCATCAATTACCGTTGACCAACTTAAAGCATTCGACCGCGTATCGCACTCATTCCTCTTCAAAACACTTGAGAAATTCGGTTTCGGCCTACATTTTCTCAAGTACAGTGGATCAAGCTAATCTATAACAGTTAAAACTAACGGCTGGCTCACCGCATTCATTAACTTAGAACGTGGACTGAGACAAGGCTGCATGTGCTTTATCTGCTCCACTATACAATCATGGTTATTCACATACGTAATAACCGCAACATCCATGGCCTTCGCCCACCGAACTCACATTAGACGAGGTTAAAATCTCGCAATACACTGATGACACAACATCACGACTGACTGATGATAAATCAATTACTGAGACACTGAACACATTCAACGTCTACGAGCGAGCTTCTGGCGCCAAGATCAATACTAGTAAGTGTAAAGGTCTTTGATCCGGAGGTTTCGCACACAGCCTAATCTGCTCTCTTTGGAGACTTTATTATTGCTGTGCTATAGCCGTTCTCGTGCGTGGTCGCCCGGCTTGCCCGGTTGCGTGACGATGTGGTCCGACCACCAAGTAATTACATAGATGAAGAAGCTAATTGAGGTGTGCGATTAATCAAAAGTCTGTTGTGATTTTTTTCGCGTCGAAAATCGTATGTTTAAGCCAAAATTTCCGGCTGATTGATTAAAAATCTCATGAATTATTCATATTTTTAAAAGAATAGATACAAATATCAATTTAAATTTAAAATTACTTTTATATTTCGTTTAAAAGTTTGTAAACATTTAGTGTCTTATTGAAATATCCAATTTGTTCCAATCAGTGGAACAATAAAACACTGTTCTAAAAAGGCTCCAGTTTGTGTGAGATGGTCTTCTAAGGTCATGTGTACTTCTAGTGTTGTAATTATGAATTTCAAAATTATAATGGCATCTGAAATCGTGGTCAATTAGACCACTGATACGTTTAAAAATAAAAAGACATCGATCCATATAACGTTTATTCAGGCTAGGGGCATCCACTTTAGGTCTCCAATAGCAGCAGAAAGAGAGGAATAATAATCTCTGTCTACGAGTATCTTTGCTGCTCCGTCTGCAGTACTTGTAAAGATTCCATAAGAGAACTGTTCGTAAGTCAACATCCAGTTTACTTTGGAGTTCGAGGGGTAAGTCAGCATTGCAGTATATCACGTTGTCATCAGCATAAATGGTAATATCAGTATATTTGAAGCAATTAGGGAGGTCATTCACATAGACAATAAGCAGAATAGGACCAAGTATGGACCCTAAGGTACATTATCAATAGCTGTTACTTTAGAACGTTGATTCAAATAAGAAAAGAACCAGTCAAGGTAATACCCCTGTAACTGGAAGGGATTGCAGTTTGCGCTGTAGGATCACGTGATCGACAGTATCAAAAGCCTTTGTAAGGTCCAGGAACACTGATCCTGTAACATTGCCACACTAGCTCTAAGTTGGAAAGAACTTGGTCAGTGAATTTAGCAAGGGCAACAGTTGTTGATAGTTTAGGCCTAAACCCAACTGTTTAGAGCTTACAAGATTATTCGTGGTAAAGCTGATCATGAATGCCACCGTCCAGGATTTTACTTACTGGAGGTAAGACTAATATCGGCCGATAGTTATTCGGGTTTGTCTTGTCCCTAGATTTAAATAAAGCAACAGCCTTAGTGATCTTCCAGAGGGATGGATACTTTGCATTCTTGACAGACAGATTCAAGAGTTTTGTTACAATAGGTGAAGTGACCGCAAGTGAGTATTTCAGTAACCTAGTAAAGTAAAGTCAATTTATTTATAGTGGGTATTAAATAAAATATTTGCATGCGAATAGGATTTTTATGCTTTCTTTCTGATACTTTATTTATATGAAATGGTAATCATTATATTAGTAATGTACTGACAATTATCGTTGCATTATTAGCCACAATAGCCAGCATGTGGTAAAACGGTAGAGGTTTCAAATGGAGATCTTGGAGATGGCGTCAATGTAGAGTGTGAAGTTTGCTTGACGGATCGATCTAAGGAACATCAAAAGGAGTAGCCCAAGCTGAAGGGTGGTGTACCAATACTGGAACTCTAGTACTGGTGATGATTGTTGGCTGCACCAGTCGTCAAAGAGCAGGGCGTCATATCCGTCATCAAGGCTCTCTGTATAATTGCTATAAGCCTTCTTCAGCAAGATGTACAGGCTGCTGACTATTACCTGGTGAGCTCTTCGTGAACGTAGTTGCTTTGACGAACGATTTCGCTGTTCCGGATAAGGCAACGTTCGCATCTACTACTGCGGCAGTCCATCCGCTGTCCTCCAACCAACCACCAATGGCTTTGAAGAAAGCCATTTCTATATGAAGGCCACCAAACATGATGACGAACTTACGTCCTGTTCCTCCCAGTTCCACTGAATTCGTTTCGCTACGGCACACAATGGCTGATCCATAGCAATCACAGGAACTTGACCAGGATTAAGATGGTGAACACATGCTAGTAATCTAACACGTGGCCCTCTGTTGACTTAGTCCTACGGTTTTACATCCTTATCCGAAAATAATAGAATGTCTAACCGTTTACTATTGGATTATGTAAAGGCAGCACCTTCTAATAAGTTATTTTAAGACCCTGGGTGTTGGTCCGGCCTGGGTTTGAATCCGCGACCTCCTGCGCAACAGACCGGCGCTTAACCACTGAAGCTAACCAGGAGGCTGTGAATGAAACCGTGCAATAACCAGTTATTTGATCAGGCATCCTAAGAACACACGGTTTCATTGGCTTCATCGTGAGGAACGAATTCCCGATCATTATCAAAACATCTAGCGATTTAGGCCTATGATAGTGAACGTCAGATCATCAACAACAGCAATATATTTATTACAACAACATTATATAGATTACAGTGCCAAACGGAAATTATAATTATAATATATAAGGGTAAAGGATATTTGGGCTAATCTAGTCAAATACCACCATTAGGTGAATTGAAAAAGGGGATGGGTCTGGTAAACAAGATTTACAACTGTATCTGAGACAATTACTATAACATAGTTAAATGCAATTAAAACTAGAAAATAGACTACATTGAATTAAAAACAAAATCGTACCACATGATTCTTGCAAAGCTTGCATTTCACGCATCTGTTTGGCTTGATGTTCTTGGTTGGTGGTCTGGATAACATTTATTTCATTCCCTGAGCAAATTAAGAGCAACAATTCACATCTTAAATAAATGGTGCCATTTTAATAGCATACAATAAAAGGTATGAAACCCTGGAACCGGAATTAAACTGTAACCTACTACGAAATCCACCGAACTGTGGTCGATCACGCGAGAAAATAACGTGCCATGGCTATGCCCACAAATGCCTGCTACCCCGCCCCAAAACATAAAGGAATGTGTTAGCATTCCTCAGCATTTTGAGCAGAGAGTTTCAAGTTCTTTCCGATGGAACAGACTTTTGTAAGTCTGGGAGGGTGCATGAACGTGGAAAAGCTCCTGGAAACGACTTAAAGAGAAGTATGATCTGCACTGAGCTAAAATTGAGCGGAGCTAGAGCTACCCAGTAAACTTCAAGAGACAAGACGTCCAGGAATGCTAAGACATTCCTTTATGTTTGGGGGCGTGGTAGCTGACGTTTGTTAGCGTTATTTTCATTCGAGACCACAGTTCGATGAACGTGGATTTCGTAGTAAGAGATTCACGTCTAATGTTTCATCAATGTTTATTTATATTTACGGAAAGTTATATAATACAGCTGAATATTTTTTTATAATTTCTATAATACAGCTGAATATTTAAGTTTTATTTTTTTCGACCCTGAAAGGCGAGACAAATATATTGACGAGTATACAAATTTTAAGCCATATTACAAAACTTTCCATACCATAAATTAGGTAACTTAGGCAGTCTGAGTTCCATATATGGAAATTTAGACTTGGTAGGGAATTCTGCTATGCATTTTGTGGGTACAGACTTCATACAATTTTGTAATAAGGTTAAAATCCATGGAGTTGGTTCAGACTAGAAACTCTATTTTAAAATTTATTTATTTATTTTTAAAACAGGTTTTATTTCTACCACATATTTTTACGTTTTTTACATCATGCCACAATAAGAAGAACAGAAAAGTAATTACAATCAATGTCAGGAACAAGGTATACGTTAAGTAGAAACATAATTATATGGGTATTTTCCGGCGGGTGTAAAGTACAGGTCAGGTCACAGGTCAGGTCACTTCTTGTTTACCTGTGAACCCTAGCTCTTGGTGAGTGAGAACTCGTCGTTTACCTGTGAACTCGTCCGATGGTTAGGGTTAGGTTTGTGGTTAGGGTTAGGATTTTCTTAGAATTAACAACCTGACCTGTGACCTGTACTTTACACCCGCCGGGGTATTTTCAGTACTAAATGAATACTATGGAGAACCTAAGCTGGAAAGAGGAAATAATTTAGACCACTGGGTATAGTAAGCACTCGTATGCGAATCAACAACATTTTGGAACTTCACTTTCTTCATAAATTAAGACTGAGGTTTGTTCTGCAGAGGAACTAAGGCTATAAATATATTTTTTCGCTAAGAGGATTAAGTAATTTAAGAAAAAGTAATTTGAATTCTCAGGTTTATAACCATACAATACATCGACTTCTCTCAACATAATTAAGGAGCCACAGGCGCTACTATACCAATTCCGAAATTGTTCCCAGAATCTAAGACATGTACGGCATAACATAAATAGGTGTACGAGGTATTCTCTTTGAATGCATCTATGGCATTGGTCACTAGAACTTATTTTCATTAATTTTAACAGGCTTTTAGAAGGTAAGACATAATGAATAATTTTTAGCTGAAAAACAATAAGCTTAGTCTCAATAGTGATTCGGTATGGTAACACATAAACGTGATGCAGGAAGTCTTTATGAAAATTTTTAATAATTTCAGTTCAGCGGTAGGAGGCTTAAACTCTTTAGCAATAATCGCTTGATATATTTGTTTGCAGTTAACAAAGTTAACCTTCAACGCTTTTGAAACGGAATCACATTGACTTTTATTTATTTTTTTCCACTGTGGCGTAAAAATCTAAGAAATTACAATTTATTGAAAATTGAGCACAAAATTCATTGTAACTAAGAATAAGTCCATTCTCATCCAGAAGATCTTTAACATATGTTAACCCAACTCTATGCCATGCTTGCAAATAAATTGTATTTATATTTATTTTAATGAATATATTATTCCATAATATCTGGAGATAAACTTTGTTTTTAGACTCTATAGAAGGTTGGCAACTACCGTTAAATTCGCACCAATACTTTATAACTGACACGTAAAAGTTAGGTAGGCCAGAAAGATCGACGGAGACTCTTGTACTCTGGATTACAGCGGAATAGAAAAAGACCACCGTAGATAGTGAAGGAATTATTTTCCATTGAGCATCGCTTTCATCATCAATAAAACGATTTCCCCAGTAAATACATAATACTTTAAAGAATACCTTACAGTCTCTCATTTGAAATCCGCCATCTTTTTATTGTTCCATATAAAATCAGTGGAGATTTTATTAATTTCGTCACAAAAGCCATGTAGAGGTTCTAAGGTTAACATCCAGTAGACTAGTTTTTATATAGACCGGAGCATTTACTAAACAACTCAATTAAACTTAAAGGGGCTGTGTCACGGTAATAGACTTTACATTCGCGTTCCGGGCCGGAAACAGCTATTTCTACCGATTTTGATATGAACTAACGAACCTCTCGGGCATGTGGGATGCGTAAAATCAAAGCAAATAGGCAAAAATGACTAACAAACAGTGTATATAAACAGTCCCCAGGGAAAATACTGAAAATACTTTCAATCAAGCATTGAGGGAGGGAAGTTTAACTGTTTGTAACAATTACCAGCAAGAGACCATCACCCAAGAGAACCGATCCCCCATGGCCATACTAACCTCTCTCCTCATGATAGTCTGCGCCGATTTATTTTTAGCTTGCATAAATTAGTTGGACTGTTTTTACCACTCTATCCGATTGGTTGTGGGTGTCACGTGTCCGAATGGACCGGCGGGCGGCGAGAGCAGAAGAATGTATTCAGTGTTTTACTCAGTAACCAAAGCATTCACAATTTTCTACTTTCACGACAGTTACTCTACAGATTCATATTGATTACGGTGTTGCAAAAGCATGTCCGATTATTTACGATATTATAGGTTCTTTTTCAAGCGAATTGTAAGCGTCTGTTTACGATAATTCCAAACTCAGTCAGTCAGTGTTTCAGATTAACTGGATTTATAATTTCGCAAAATTGTGGTCAAAAGTCGATGCGTGCTTGCTTGCTATAAACTGAACTGCCAGGCGAACTCAGTTCCATCCTCACTGGTATCGCATGTTAATATGTTCCTTTATGGACCAAATATTGAAACTCAAATGCACAAGCAGGTCTCACCATAGCTCAGTTGATGCAATATAACACCTACAATCGCCGCAGGGGTGAAGATGTAAAGCGTGAGCATAGAAACAAATCTCATGAGACGCCGCTTGCCCTTTATACAGGACTAGCCATCCATGCCAAGACTCGCAGTCGTGATCTAGTGGAGATCATGCACAGTTTAGGCCTCAGTGTGTCATACGACAGAGTTCTCGCCATTTCCACTGCTTTGGGCAATGCAATTTGTCGTCAATATGAAGGAGAATGTTGTCTGTCCATCCAACCTTCGTCTAGGCGTGTTCACATCCTCCGCTGTAGAAAATATAGACCACAATCCCACTTCAACAACTGCACAAGAATCGTTCCATGGGACGGCGATATCTATGTTTCAAAACGCATTCCTGACGAGCCGGGCACCGCTCGAGCACGCGTGGCTATTGAACAAACAGCGACCACTTCAAAATCTGTGGCGGAACTACCCAAGTCGTATACTGAAGTCGTACCAGCTGTTCTACACAACAAAGTTCCCCCCGTCCCTGAAACATGTGGCCAACGTAACCTGAAATGAATGGAAGCAACATGGTTCATACCGTTGTTAGAGAAGAGGTGAGCTGGCTCAAAAACGTCGACAACAACGTCACCAATCGAGTGAGTCTGGAGGAAGGCAAACACATTTCCTGGTCAGCATATCACTCCACGACAGACCAGCAACAGCAGTCTTATTTACCCGCCATATCTGCTTTACTGCCTCTCTTCCTCGACCAAGCCAAGTCAGTAGCAATGATCCGGCACGCGATGGATGTCATCAAAGCATGTACATCTTGCTGAAGAAGGCTTATAGCAAGTATACAGAGGGCCTTGATGACGGATATGAAGCCCTGTTCTTTGACGACTGGTGCATCCAACAATCATCACCAGTACTACAGTTCCAGTATTGGTACACCACCCTTCAGCTTGGGCTACTCCTTTTGATGTTCCTTAGATCGATCCGTCAAGCAAACTTCACACTCTACATTGACGCCATCTCCAAGATGCTGCCATGTTTTTTTTGCGCTAAACCACACCAATTATACGCGTTGGCTCCCAGTGCATCTTCGTAACATGCGTTCCCTTGAGCAGACAGCTCCAGATGTCGCCTCGCAGTTCGAGAAATGCTACTTCACTGTCCATAAGTCCCCAAGATGCTTCTCTGCAATCGCAATTGACCACGCTCATGAGCAGAACAATGCAATGGTCAAAGGAGATGGCGGCGCTGTAGGTCTGACGCAGAACCCAGGTGCTCTTCGGCAATGGATGACATCAGGTCCATAGATGGCGAGGATGGTTAACGAGTTTGAAAGCTCAATGTCAACGGAAGCTGAAGATCAGTCTAGTAAATCCCACCATGAAGTGCAAAGAAGTTACCAAGTTTCATTCTTTAATGATGTAACATCGCTGGTGGAAACGACTGAAGACCAGGCAACCCTTTCATGTAGGAAAGTGGAGATCTTTTAGTACTCGACACAAAGGAAATTGCTGCAGTAGATGGCATAGAGAGGCTTCGCCAGATAGAACCTATCGGCAGGGATCAATGCAACACTTTCTTTTCTGAGCGTTTGGTAGATCGTAAGAAGTCCCTGTACGGTCCGATCAAGTAGAACAAACGAAGCCTGTTTGCTTCGCCTCCACCCAAGACGTCAAAGACAGCACAACAGTTATCATCAATGAAGAGCGACTGTTCTCTCTTTTCCAGGCTGTATATCTCCTGTCAGACGAGGGACGGTAACTTTGATGACTTCTTTAAGCACGAGAACCAAGGGTGTCTCCCATCCTTATCCAGTCTTGGAAAGCTGCGGCTTCCAAGAAAGTCCGAGTTGGCGGAATGCCTTCAATCTGGTGACACCACAGTGCAAAGTGAGATGCCTGCTTCTATATAGATGTGGTCATCATCGACGGGACTGTACATGATTAAGCCAGGAACTGAGAAAACATTCTCAGAGTATGCTTCCCAGTCCGTCATACCGTACATACAGGCACAGGCTCGTCGAGTTGATCGCCTGGATGTTGTATGGGCCGAGTACATCGAGAACAGTCTGAAAGCGACCACTAGAGGCAATCGAGGAGCTGGAGTTCGTCGGCACGTCGCAGCAAACAATCAACTTCAGCATAATTGGAAAGGATTTTTGCGAGTCGACGAGAACAAGCGCGAACGTTTTAGGTTCTTAGCAGAATGTGTTACCGCTCTCAGTGTAGACAAGCAAATCATCACCACCTATGGAGAACAAGTGATGGGCACCTTGCCACATGATACATCAAGTCTGGCGCCCTGCACTCATGAAGAGGCAGATACTAGAATGCTGCTACACGTGAAAGAGGCAATCCAACAGGGCTATGAGAAGATTATGTTACGCACCGTAGACACAGATGTACCTATCCTCGCATTGGCAGTTCTCCCACGACTTCCATACCACGCCCGACCCGAGCTGTGGGTAGCATTTGGCACCGACACTCACCTCCACTACATTGCTGCTCACGAGATTTCCACAAGTCTGGGCCCACAAGTATCGCAGGCACTCCCTGTCTTTCACGCCTTTACGGGCTGTGATACAGTCTCCTGATTTGGAGGAAAGGGGGAAGAAAACAGCTCTTCAGACCTGGAAGTCATACGCAGATGTTACAGCTGCATTTCTCTCCTTAGCTGCCAGCCCCACTGCCGTTAGCGACGTCTGCATGAAATATCTAGAGCGCTTCGTGGTGCTTCTGTATGACCGAACCAGCAGCAAGACCACTGAGGCAAGGAAGCAGGTGTTTGCGCAGAAAGTACGAGCCCTTGATGCCATCCCACCATCAAGAGCTGCTCTAGTAGAACACACCAAGCGTGCTGCTTACCAGGCCGGTCACTGCTGGGGGAAAGCTTTAACGCCATGTCCAGCGGTAAGTCCAGAAGAATGGGGATGGACGTCAAACGAGGGAAACTGGGAGCCGTTCTGGACAACACTTCCAGACGTAACGAAGTCCTGTCGTCAGCTCGTCCGATGTGGGTGCAAGAAAGGATGCATGTCGAGTGAGATGTTCGTGTGTGAAGGTCGATCTGAGTTGCACTGCCCTCTGCTCGTGTGCTGCTGAGTGTGGCAATAGATGAGTTTACCTTGTGTGTTTCATGGACACATGCCCAGCTGTCTATAGATGTCAATGAATTTGGCTTTGAAGGATGACACAATCTGTAACGGTTTCAGTTACAGTATTCAGATTAGCGCTTAGTGATCAGTGATGATTGACGTATAGGATAAGATAGCAACTGCAGGGTGTATCGATAGGTATCTGATAAATGCAGTTGAACAGATAGTATGAGATTAGCAATTTAACCTGTTGTACTGCCTTTTAATTATTTCCGGTTGAAAACTACAATTTATATTCAATATGTGTATTGCACTAGCAAGATAGTAGTGTAATTATAAACCAAGCAATACCATACTAACAGGGATTTCTTGGTGATTCACCTTTTTTACATGGTTTTAGCGATGAAGGTTAAAATAAGATTACTTTCGGTAAAGACGATATTCACTTCCGGTTTAAAATGGCAGCCATTTTGAAATTTTCTTTAATTCATGCAACTCCTTTTGCATGTTATAAAACGATCAAAAATGTAGTTTCACGGCAAAGCAAAAACTAATCGTGCCCACTTGTGTGATATCAATGTGGAAAACGCACATTTAGACTATTTCCAGTTAGGTAAAGTCCATTTCACTTCCGGTCCAATATGGCGGCTATTTTGAAAACATCCTCCTAACTCGCCTCAGCACTCAATTCGCGATGGCACCATATCAGATATTGATAAGCACATCAAAAGCTATCTCTCTGCCAAATTTCATGCTTGTAACTAAAAGTGAATAATTCTCGCACATATCCGCCCCACTATACAGTGCAGGGTAAACAATTAAAATGTGATTTAAATCAGTATATTGATCTGAATAACGAGTAGGACGTCGAACTACACGACCAGTACGGGTTACAGTTTGAGGTGCGGACACTGCGAGCGTGCTGGGTGATGGCGGGGGAATAGGTGAAGTGGATTCCCCAGTGGACAGTTCCAAAGGGGCCATGTGCGGCCCTGGAGTCGTTGACATCAGCGATCCAGGGCCATCTGATGAAGTTTCCGTTGAGTTGAACGAAACGTGGGGCGATGATGCCTGAGGCGGTAGTTCATTAGGCAATATTTTATCAGGAAGCATTGTCTTGAAGTGCGATGGATACACACTACTGCTAAGAGGAGGAGCTGCTTGAATCTGTCTGCGATTTCGTCGGATATGTCTTGCACCAGTCTAGATGGTATAAGATCAAGGACCAGCGGAGCTGATTACTTCGCCAGGATTTCAAACCTTGGCCGTGGAAGTAGGCGGCGGCTTGGCATAGACATAGGTTCCCGGTGGAAGATCTGGGAGTGGTGGTCCGGCACGTTTGTCATATGAACGTTTCTGCTGCAGCTTGCGGTGAATGTGATCCAGGTGGCTGCTGGTTGAGGAAGATCAGTACGGAGTGCACGACCAAACAAGCGTTGGGCTGGAGAGAATGTGTGTCATTAGCAGTGAGGAGGTGTGTTTGGCAGATTTGACAGCCACTTCAGCCCAACCGTTGGTTTGACACCAGTAGGGAGAGGACGTGATGTGACGAAACTTGTACTGCTTAGCGTACGTTTTGACCAAGTCAAAGACTGAATTGTGGGAAGCTGATCAATTTCGTAAAAGTCACTGTAGTGGTCCACTGTCACTAAATAGACCAGGCCGTTGAGCTCAAATAGGTCCCGAGAGACCAGCTGCCAGGGTAGGGTGGGTACTTGGTAGGGCTGAAGTGGTTCCTGATGGTGCTGATTGGCGTGCTGTGCACATGTGCCGCATGTTTGACAAATGTCCGTAATCTGGCTGGTGAGTCCAGGCCAGAACATACAATTACGAGCATGACAGAGAGTGAACACAGAGCCACGATGAGCTGCATGGAGCTTGTTCAGCATGATTTGGCAGAGAGAAAACGAGTTGATGACACGATCTTGTTTAAATAGGAGTCCAACATGTGACTTGCGTTCATGACGAATAGACCAGTATGGTCGAGGTAGATCAGGGACAGAAGATTTGTCTGCAGGCCAGCCAGATTCAACGAGTATGTGTAGCTCGATCTGTTCCGAATAAGTAAATGCTGCAGCCTTGATGTCCTGAAGAGTGGTGTCTTGAAAGCCAGAGAGGTCAGGGTTGTCAGTCTCAACCTCTACCCGGTAGACCATTTCATCATGGACGGGCTTGTGAGAAGTGGCAGGCAGAGGAGCACAAGAGAGTGTGTCAGCAATGTGAAGCGTGGACCCCTTATGATACGCTACTTTGAACGTGTAGCGCTGCATATTGAGCATCATATTTGGCAGGCGGCGCGGAGCCGAGTCCATAGGACGTTTGAAGATGACTTCAAGGAGCTTATGGTCACTGTGAACCTTCACGTCAACCTTGCCAAAGAGCAGTTGGTCAAACTTGTGGAAGGCATGGACGATGGCGAGGGTCTCTTTCTCGATCTGGGCAAACCGTTGTTCAGTTGTAGTGCGGTAACTGCAACTGTAAACCACAGCCTGCCACTGGATGTCGGCAGAGTCAGTGAGGTTGGTGTTGGCTTGAAGTAACGCAGCACCAAGGCCGTATTCCCAAGCCATCAACTTATAGTACCAAGGGAGCGCGAACGTCAAAATAGAGGAGACATGGAGCCGTGGAGCCTAGTTGTTTAGCCTGCCGGAATGCCTCAGTGTGTTGATCAGCTCAGAGCAAATCCTGCTTGATGTGAATGAGGTCCCGGAGGGGACGGACTACTTCGCTGAGGCGAGGAGAAAACTTGGACAGGTACGGATGGTGCCCAATAAGCAGCGTGTGGCTGCCTTGTCTCGAGGTTGGGGCATTTCGAGAACAGCTGTGACGATCGCCGCACTGGGTTTGAGACCCTCAGGGGTGAGCATATGACCCATAAATGGTGCTGTGTGTGACTTGAACTTGTCGGGGTTTAGTTTGAGCTTGTGCTGAGTCAGACACTTTAGTAGTTCGGTCATGATCGAGAGTAGCAGCACATTGAATTTCTCCCCGTGTCATCAGCAATGTTAATGATTCCATCCATGCCACAGATAACATCAAGGAGATGGCGTTGGAACTCTTCGGGTGCCGAACTGATATTGAATGGTGGGCGAGTCCAGCGGTAACGACCCCAGGGAGTGTGCATGGTAGTCAGCATCGAAGACTCCTCGGTTAGCTTAATCCCTTGAAACGCATCCCTGATGTCGAATGTGGAGAACACTTTGAACACTGTGAATGTTCTCTTCGAGCTTGGCGATGGAGTACACAGGCCTGATTATAGCTTTATTGACTGTTTGTGAGGGATCCAGCTGGCAAATGCATACTTTAGCAGGCTTCGTGGCCGATGCTGGACGCTTTCGTACTACCATGTTGGAGATCCAAGGTGTGGGCATATAATCACCCGAAGCAGCTGTCCAGTGTGAATGAGTTTGTCAAGTGCTTTCTTGATTATGGGAGCAGAGTAACGGTGTGAAGCAGCTTGGATGGGTTTGACCTCTGGATTAAGGGTTAGAGAGAATGGAGCACCCAGCTCGCCTAAGCCCTCAAATAAGTGTGGATTGGCATGTTTGATATGGTCAAGTGTTAACTCATCGAGGGTGAGTCGGGCGGCGGGAGTGAGAGCAGCAGCAAGTTTGTTGACTATGTCGACGTCATAATTTAGGATGCCCATGTGAGTGCTGTCAGCCAAGCCCAAGAGATGAGTGTAGTAACGCTGGGAAGTGATTACCTGGACCACTACTTCGTAATACTTTCCGCGGCAAGTACAGTGGAGAGTGGCTTAGGGTGGCCTTGGAGTAGTCCTGAAGACGTACAGTAGATGGACCAACTTGAACATTGGGCAGCTTGTTGAGGTATGTGATGTGCATGGAGTTGCAGGAACAGCATGAGTCAACTTGAGATTGTACACGATCAGTTGACGATGGCGTCAATATATATTGTACTATTGTGTTTGTATTTAATCCCTAATTTTGGTTACTTTTCATGGATCCTGTGACGTCATAACAAGAGTCAACTCCCTCCCTAGAGAAAACTACTACAATAAAATACCGTAGGTTTTCATTGTGACACCACAAGCTGAATCAATCCCGCAATTTGGGTAGCGTTTATTCTAGTTTAATTTCTGCTCCTGCCTCTCAAAGAAAACTAAGTTACACAACTGAAGTATTTCAGAAATAGAATTTGGGGCAAAAAGAGTTCATGTTGTTTTATGGCGCTACTTGAACTTTAAGGACTGACGTCAAGGTCGACAAAAATGCCTTTAGGTGCAGACTGGACCTGACACACATCATGAGTGATGATGTAGGCCACTTGCGGAATTAGGATTAGCATCAGGTTTAACATCAGATAAACTTTTACTGAAGATCCTTTGCACACTAGTTGCCAGTGGCCCGGTTTTCCGCAGCCATGACAGGTGTCATTTTTGGCGGGACAGTCACTACGACTGGAGTGAGAAGTGCGACCACACCATCGGCAGGTGGCAGAGCCAGTAGTCGGACGGTTGCCTGATTGGCGCTACTGCGTGGGTTTGGCAGCTGAGACCTTGTTTGCCGCTTCCTCCAGCTGGAGTTGGGAGATGGCAGGATCCGTTTTTAGGCTATCCTTGAAGTCTCGAGCCTTGGTTATTACTTGCACGATGGTCATTTTCGCGGGAGATAACATCACTGCGGAAACGTTTAAATGCGTCGTTGAGTTAAAACTGATGGGTTCAACCTGACCGATGAATGAGGGCCAGCAGTCCTTTAGGATGAATGGGAAGAGGGTTTTGGAGCTTCTGGTTCTGCCCAGGGATATGGTTCCAGGGTCATCAAATTTACAGGGCTTTGGTTCCTAGGTATCATTTTCAGGGTTTTGGTTACTCCCGGAACTGTTTCCCTAGGGTTTTAGTTCCTCAGGGGAAAACGTGAAAATGAACGGACAATGTTATATAGATATTTATTATATGGCAGCTCCGTGAGCGGGCAAGATGACTCTAGCTGAATGCTGCAATCTGATTGGTTGCTCAGCGGGCAAGATGTTTTCATCTTGCCCGCTCAGGATTTTCCAAATTCGCTCACAATTCTTCGTAAACAAATAGTGATAGAACCTATACATTTTGAAAGAAACTAAACAATTTGTGATATGAAGGCAAATACTAATATAAAAATCGTTCTGCCTTTTCGTTTACAGCTAAAATTCAACTTTTTAGAGGGATTAATGCAGTTTTTCTGGCTCTCGCAAAAACAACTGCAGCAAAAGCGACTGAATTGAATGAAGCTGGACTTAGGAGATAAAAAAGCGAAGCTGAAATGGCCGTGACTTCAAAAACACAAAGAAAAGTTCGGCTACCTCACAACGCTACTACAATCGTGGTACAAAGAAATAAAATTATTACGGAAACGAGTAAGCTTAGCACACAGTTTCATCAAAGAAAGCAGGTTTTATGTTGTATGAGCTAAGAAATTCAGCATTCACATTTGGTAATTGGCTTACAAATTAAGAGTATTTACTAATTAATACTTACAAGTTTGTTTGTTTTCTTCTACAGCTCTATTTGTCAAGTTTTGCAGTGTCCTTATCTGAGTTATCGCCACTCGAGTGATTTCAACGCCGGTTTTCAACTTTCAAATCTTCCACAAATATGCACATTTTTGTCCCAGTCTAAATAATGCATTCGGCCTTCCTGATGAAGTTGTCATTGAAACTCAGTACATCTGATGTAAAGTACAGGTTAGTTTTCATCCATAAAAACGCATTTTTTATGTCGGAAAACAAACTGTTTTGAACGCCACGAGGTTGAACTTCAAGTGAAAGTCGTCGACTCTCAGTCTAATTTTAGATTGATTTCTATTCGCTCTTCAGTTTACCACGCAATGGGTTCCTGGCGCGTTTGTCAAAGTGTGATTTTATTCATTTTTGCCATATAATTAAAAACTTATTGACCAAGCTTGTTCGGTCAAAATGGGGGGATATTGGCCTTGTTCATTTTTTGCGTTTTTATGGACCTCGACTTCGTCTCGGTCCATAACACGCAAAAAATGAACTTGGCCAATATAAAGAGGTTATTACACGGAAAGTTGTGTAATACGGCTGGGTATTTTTACGAGTCAGTTCTAGAATTGACGAGTAAAAATTCCCAGCCGTATTACACAACTCTTCGTGTAATAAATTGTTTATTATACGACGGCTAAAACGAACAAAAAAGGTTTGTTTTCGCTTACCTTACTGCTCTGTTTGAAGAAAATCTCGAGCGAAGAAATCTCTCGGCCTCAGTTGAAGACTTGATGTCGGGGGCGGGCGCGCAGTGAATTTTTTTTTTCGCGCGCTAAAAGCTGATTGGCCGTTACTCAAACAGCCCCATTTCGATTGGCTCGCGCGCTTAGAAACCCTTTTAAGTGTTGAATAAACCTGTGCAAACCTGTTCGCGACCCGTGTAATACGGTCTCATATTTGCACTCGTTTTAGCCTGTATTTGCACTCGAAAACGCCAAGTCGTATAATAACTCCTCATATTGACCTCACGCTTGGTCAATAACCTCTATGTAGATAACAAAGAAAAAATAAAAGACTGTCTGTAGCTAAAAAAAAATTTCAGTGCTGCAGCATCCCATCCCATCCCATCCCATCCTATTCTATTCTACTTCCATTGTAGATGAAACGAAAACTATAAATCACATTAAATTCACTTGAAATCACCCACAAAATGCAAAGCAAAACTTAGAACACAACTACATGTATATTGCAGTCAGAAGGCTTTATCTCAAAATCACGTTGAGTTCCCCACGAAGTCTAAATTTCCATATATTGAGCTGGGGCTGCATATGCTGTATTCAAGTTGTAAAGAAAATGTTAATCGCACGCGTAAGCTTAAACAATCTGTTTTCGCATGCTGAAAGCTAATTGTCTATTTAACAACCCAGTTTTTATTCGTTCGCGTGTTTACAAAACAAAAACCTTTCAAGTCGTGAATAGCGTTTTGCGAACCGTGCAATATGAAGAGAAAGATGGGTTATTCACAACTATGTATTGTCGTAGTTTGAACTTCTGCACCTTCTCGCTGGTATTTGTGAATATTTAACATCAGAATGAAACTAACGTTGAATAAATGCGTCTGTAGTCATCATATCCAGCGGAAATTCTTGAATGCGAAACGAAATTTGAGAAATTTCAAAATATCACTCGGTGCTCATACATCTCGTATAGCACGAGCAGTTCATGCGATTTTTTGTTTATATTAATTATCAGTAACCAATAGCGCAGTCTAAGTTTTCTCGATCAAGAAGTATACAGGGTTGGTTCCTAACCAGGGTTACAGATATATCAATTATTTATAGTGAAGCTCCAACTAGATAATGCTTCACTTTCAATAAGTAATGATTCCTAACTTCCAAGTACACTAGCAGTAGTAGGAGAGGCACCGAATTACCCCCGGGGGAATCTCATTAAACTGCGGGGGAATAAATTATATTTTGTTTTCATGGACGTCACATTGACGTCACAATAGGGGAATTAGTCTCAATTGTTTTCATGGACATCACATTGACGTCACAATAGGGGAATTAGTCTCAATTGTTTTCATGGACATCACATTGACGTCACAATAGGGGAATTAGTCTTTTTTTGTTTTTATGGACATCACATTGACGTCAAAATAGGGGAACTGGTCTTTTTTTGTTTTTATGGACGTCACATTGACGTTACAGCGACGTCGTTTTTTCTCTCGGTGGAATCTCATTAAATGACGTTACAGCGACGTTCTATTTTTGGCGACCTTTTGTTCTTCCTTTGTGGAGATGTTTTGTGACGTTTTGTTAATTTTTGTGGCGCTCTCATTAATTCAATGACGTCACAGTTCTATTGTCTTGGACTCATGAATAAAGTGTGGCACTCTCATGAATAAAAGGGAGGTGAATAAATCATATATTGTCTTTCTACATGAACAAAGTGCTGTGGTTTCTCGTTATCTATCGTTTCTGTGGGTGATGTCATGCTTCTATTTTTGGGATCCTATTGTTTGGAGCGATTATAAAGCCAGGACCGATCGACCCTGAATCCATTCGAAGTTGAATGGAAAAAAAAAAATCCGGTATGGTTCATTAGATCAACTCTGCTATTGTTCTTAGGGTTTAGCGATAACTGAAGAGCCTATTGTTTGGAGGAAAAAAACAATCTTATAGGCAAATTCTTCTCTGTAACGAAACTACCACAATTAACATCATCAACAAAACAAACAACTCGGAAAAATATGTTATTGATTCAAGTCATGATAAGCGATAAGATTTACAATGAGGCAGAACAAAATTAAAGTGTATTTTAGCATTTAAGGTTTGTTTACAATCAGTCCTCGTCGTCACTTGTTGGGTGATAAGTTTCTTCCTTTTTACTTGTTACGGAAACTCTACCGCCTTTAATAGCTCTCTTTATAAACCCTTTATAACATAGTCACACGGCCTTTTCCAGTTCTTGTCGCACTCTTTTAAATCAACCGTATCTTACATGACGTGTACAGTGACGCGAGACTTTCGTCATAAAACTAAATGTTCCACAGAAAAGTCTAGAATAGAAAGGAAAAGCCTAGAAAGTTCGAGAAACAGTCGAACTAGGAAACTTACAAATAAGTAACTCTTTGAACTTAAAGGAGTTCATAATGTTCATAATGTTCACATGAAATACTTCAATTAACACTCCCCCTCAACTTGACTTGCCCTTTTTAAAGGGTATGTTCAAGTTTACTCAGGGGTCAGCCTCTTCCAGTAAGCACAGCTTTGAGACTGGACGGATGTATTTTACTGATTTTATCGATACTTCAACCGATCTGACACGCCCGTCTTGACCAGGATAGGTACGTACTATGCGACCCATTGGCCACATACCTCTGGTGGTATTTGGTTTGACAAGAAGTACCAAGTCTCCTTCTTTCATGTTTCTTGCTTCATCATACCACTTGTTCCTTCTTGTGAGAGTTGGAATGTATTCTTTCAACCATCGTTTCCAAAAGTTGTCAGCGAGTACTTGTGCTTGTCTGTACTTCTTCCTTGAATTGATCTCCTGATCATGTACTACATCAAATGGAGAGTTAAGGTTGGGTCTGTGTAAGAGAATGTGGTTTGGTGTCAAAGCTTCGAGATCATGAGGATCTGTGCTTGCAGGGACAATAGGCCTTGAGTTCAAGATCCCTTCAACTTCTGCCAGTGCTGTGTTTAATGTATCGTAAACAACTCTTTGATCATGCAGGATTGCACGAAGAGCCCGTAATTGCAGGATCTAACCAGTCTTTCTACGACTCCATTCATATGAGGGGAGTTCGGTGGATTGAACTTCCAATCCGTGCCATGCCGGGATAATTCTTTCCCGATTCTGTCTTGGTGAAGTCGGCTCCACCCTTCTCTCAGTTCCCTTGCTGCACCTATGAAGTTCGTCCCTCTGTCTGACGTCATGGTTGTGGGGTATCCACGACGATTAGCAAATCGTGCAAAGCAGTTCAGAAATGCATCTGCTTCAAGTGATTCAGCAATTTCAAGATGTATGGCTCGGACATTTGCACAACAATACAGTACAATCCATTTCTTTACTTCACTCCTTTGCTGCTTGACATATATTGGACCAAATAGGTCTACGACTGTATGCGTGAAGGGAGGTAAAAATGGTGTCAAACGCCGCTCAGGTAGATTAACCATACGTGGTGGGCCTGGTTGAGCGCGCTGTTTCTTGCAGTAAAAACACTGTCTTCCATATTTCTAGACCTCTGATCTACCATTAACAAGCCAATACTTCATTCTTATGGAGCTGAAGATGTATTCTGGGGGTCCATGCGCCAACATGCGATGATACTCTGCGATCAAGAGACGTCCAATGTTGGATTTACCATCGAGAATTACGGGATGTCGTGCATCGTGTGAGATAGGAGCTTCGTGAATCCGGCCTTCAACTCTGAGCAATCCATCTTTGTCGATATAGGGAATCAGCTGCTTCAACCTTGAATTTCTTGGTAAAGGCTTTCCCGTTTTGAGTGCCTTGAATTCCTCTTGGAATGACTTGGACTGAGCTTGCTGAATAAGCAGACATTCTGCTTGATGTAACTCACTGACTGTGAGTTTCAGATTATCCGATGAAGTGACTTTTTCCACTGTGTGCGTTGAGTCTGCTGTGGCGATCCTTGCCTTGAGGGAGTTGACAAACTTCATCACGTAGGCTGCAACTCTCAATGCTTTATCAAAACTTGAATAGCGGCTGAGATCAAAGACACTGTTATCAGTTTGAATGTTGGTGGCCTTTATTTGTACCGTGGGGCGAAGCTCTTGTTCCTCTTCTGTTCTCTCCCCCTCGTTAGGCGATTTAGGCCAGCTGTCTTCTGCCTGAGAAAGGAAGTGAGGTCCTCGTTGCCAGGTACTCTGTTGCAACATCTCGGCAAGTGGGAGTCCACGCGTTCCTGCATCAGCCACATTGAGTGAGGTGGGTACATAGCGTGTGCTAATCTTGCGCTGATTGTTGGTTTTCAAAACTTCGATATCTTCCATTATGTCCACAATGCGGTGGGCCACATAATCCTTGAATCTGTTACTTGGCTGCCAAATCCAGTGCAGCACAACCATTGAATCGATCCAGAAAACGATCTTCTTGATGTCCTAGTCCAACTCATCGACGAGAGTAAGAGCAAGTTTAGTAGCCATACACGCGGCATCAAGCTCTAGGCGTGGTATAGTCATCTTCTTTAAGGGAGCAACTCGGGATTTAGAAGCTGCTAACACATTGTTAACTCTTCCATCGTCGTATTTGAATCTCAAATAAGCAACTGCGCATTTGGCTTGCTGTGAGCTATCTGAGAAGACGTGTAGCTCTACCTCGTCGTATCTATCATGACGCTGGCGGAAACATCGAGGAATGGCAACTTTCTCTATCTCCTCTGCTTCTTCCTCCCACTTCCTCCATTCTTTCAATTTGCTTTCTTCGATTTCTTCATCCCATGCAAGTTTTTCCAAGCAAATTGATTGATAGAACATTCGTCCTCTGATGGAGAATGCGCTGATCCATGTGGATCCCATACTGATGAGATTTTGCTTAGAATACCTCTGGGAGTCTTCGCACGTTCCTTTTGTTGAGGTGTAATGTGGAAGTTGTCCGTATTAGCGTCGTATGTTATGCCCAAAGCACGAGAATTTGGAAGCCCACTTTGACTGTTGAGGGTTTTCACTGTAACTCTTTCCGACTCAGGAATGTTGTTTATTACAGCTTCACTGTTACTTAACCACTTTGTTAGCTTGAATCCTCCAAGTTTCATCAGCTCCATCAAATCGTTGTACAGAGCAATAGCTTCTTCTTCGGTTTCCACTGAGTTGATAGAGTCATCAACGTAGAGATTGCGCTTAACTGCTTCTGATGCTTGAGGGTATTTGCCCTGGTGCTCCTCTGCATTGACTTTGACGATGTGTAGATGTGATCATTCAAGCTCTTTCCATTGTATTTTGCAGCAGCGTTATAGACTCTGCGAACTTTCTCCGGTTTCTTCGGGTGGCGTACAGGATGATGAGTCAGGTAGTTGACCTTCTGGCTGTTTGTAGATTCCACTTCCTCTTTAGTCAACATTCTAACATAGCCCGACTTCACATCATTTTGAATAGATGCTTGGTAAACTTCCTTTAACTGAGGATATCTCTGAAGTCTAAACTCTAGAGCTCGAAGTTGTGCCTCTGCTGCCTTTCTGTTGTTGCAAAGGACTGGATTAGCATCTTGCCACAGAACCCCAGACTCAAAGGCGCTTTCGTTTGGTATTCTCCTGGTTGTGGTCTTTAAGATTTCGTAGGCTTTCCGATGTTCTTTAGATCGAATGTCAGCTTTCTTATTAGGGACGGGAACAGTTTCCATGTCTATCCACTGTTTCAGCTGCTGACGAACATCCAGGTTATCTTCAGGATTTATTGTTTGGCTCTGCTTCCATACGACACCAACCCAGTTTTGTCCTTATGGCTATGGGTGTTCCAATGGGTCCTTCCCTCTTCTCAAGCGGGACTTGTAAATGGTAAGCATCGACACCTATGATTAACCTTATACTTGATGTGATCCTTTAGATGGTCGAAACGCCTCTTCTCGTCCGGCCAATCAATGCTGTAATCAGGATTGTTGATATTAGGCACTGTGAATACTTTGCTGATCTTGTGCTTGGTTCTTCTCCTCCCAGCACTTGAAACTTCGAGATCTTTTATGACAAACGAGTCAACCACTTCATTGACATTCGTGCCACCCAGAATTAGCTGACTAATAGGTCCCGTGAATCCCAGCTCCTCTGCCATGTCTTGTTGAAGGAGAGTGGCGTTCGATCCTCCATCCAACAGAGCCTGTGTGGAAACTTCACCGTTTGGACCATAAAGGATTACAGGAACGATCTGGTGCACGATTCGACCTGCTTTGTTTGTGATCAACTTTCCTGCAAACACTTCTGGTGATGACTGATCTGTTACAGACGCTGTGTTGGTCTTGGTATCAACTACCAGCGGGGGTGGAGCAGTTGTTGGAGTAGCCTCTTGCTTTGGCTGCCTTATTGAGCGCTTCGACACCACGCTATGAAGAAGAGGATGATGCCATTGTTTACATCCGTCAATCTTGCACGTGGTTTCTTTCTTGCAGTCCCTTTTAAAATTCTTGCCAAAACAACCGAAGCACAGCCTTCTTTCTCTGACCAGCTTTCCTTTGTCCTCTGTATTTAGGTTCTTGAACATCCTACACTCACTGACTGAGTGCTCTGAAGCCTCGTGAAAGGGACAAGCTTCCCGTTGCATTTTATTGGCAGTGGTGCCAAAAGAAGATCTCTTTGCTGGCGGCGTCTTTGACGGTAGGTGTGTCTTGCTTTGAGTCAATTCAAGAAAGGCGCGTTCCCACATGCGTGCTTGTGTTTCAATCCATTTCCTGAATGATTCAAGGTTTATTTTTTCTGGGTTCGAGTTCTCATAACGGAACCATCCGATTTTCAGCGAGGGTGGAAGCTTAGATAGTGCTTCTCTTACATAACAGCTGGATTTAAGTTCGTGTTTTAGATCCAGTGACTGAAAGGTACTTACAAGCCTTCCAACTGTGTCTGAGAGAGACCGGAGCTGGTCCACGTTTCTGTCTGCGACTTGTGGGTGTACCTTCAATGCGACATCATTAGCTTGTACTATAGCTGTTGGGTCTCCGAATCGTTCTCTCAGAATTTCCCACGCTTTAATGTAGTTTCCACTACCAGGAAGGACACCCTGTAGTGCAGACTCCGCCTTCCCTGTATTATTATTTAGCAGTATGTCTAGCAGCTCGACCTCTGTATATAAATCTGCGTTTTCTAATTTTACGAAGGCGGCTCTGAAGGCTGGGTAGGTATTTATATCTCCGCCAAAGGACTTTATATGAGGCTGTTGCGTTTTAAGTATAGCTTTTGCCAGCTGCACCACGGGATCGGCTGATTGCCGGACTTCACGTTGTGCTGACGATGAACTTGGTTCTTGGTTGTTGGCATGAACAGACTGGCGAAGAAACCGGTCGATCCTGTCATTTTGGCTCTCTACAGGAACTTGTATAGAAAGCTGTCGGTCAACCTCAAGCTCTTCATTCACACCGTCTTGCTCAGCTTCGAGTTGAGCTTGAGCTATTTGGTGTTGTGCACGTGCCTCTTGCAGATCTAGGTCCATCTGAGATTTCATCTGTAACTCTCTTCTTTTTTGGTCAAGTAGAAGCTGCTCTTTCTCAAGTTTTCTTCTCTCTTCTTCGCTCTGCAACTGGATTTCTCTCCTTTTTTCGGCTAAATCTAGATCTACTTTAGCCTTCTTTGCAGCCTTTCTTGCTTCTATTAGTCCTCTTTGTGAGGGTGATTTGCTTGCTATGGAGCATATCTGGGATTGTGAGGCGTTGTATTGAGACTGGATTTCAGAAGGCGGTTCGCCTTTGCGGTTATTCAAATGCTCTAAGGTTTTATCCATTACACTACTAACTTCTTCAGCAACTTTCTCTACCCACTTCTTCTCAATCACCGCGTCCCGTTCGTTCACAACACTAATTAATTCTTTATTTACCTCTAACAGTTTATTGGATAGTTACTTTACTTGGGAATTAATTAACTTTATTAACGTACGGCTGCCCCTACTTTGTAACAACTCCTCTAGCTGAGTTATTAGCAACCTCAACTCTTCGCAGCGTTTTCTGCGAAACCAACGAAGCTCGCGCTGCGTGGGCTGCGCTGGGATTTCTTCACTTTCTGGCACTGGATTACTTGCCGTTAGACTCATTTGTATATTCTGTTGGCTTGGGTGCTTGCACTGGTGCGGGGACCCTGGTATTTTTAATATTTCGCGGGAATATATTGTGCGCGGAGACTCGGTGCGAGTTTGATCCCAGTCTCTCTCGGACGGACCGGCAACTGGGAAAACAAGATGTCTGCCGTGACAAAACTACAACTTCGCGAGAGATCTTCTGAGCTTTAATTTCGATAGGTTTGCTCACCTCTACGAAGAAAAAAACTCCTTGTCTGGATAGGCAGTGGACTTTGACTTGTTTGGATGGTTTCCTTGTCTAAAACTCGGAAGTTTTGACTCGTCTTTCAACCAGCTTGTGGAGCAGAAACTATACCTGGGAAACTATCACAACTTGTGGATTTGTCGTCTTGCAAACTACTCCTGTACTTGCAATCCGTCTTGCAATCCGGCTCGAAGGACCAAAAGGTTTGTTACGGAAACTCTACCGCCTTTAATAGCTCTCTTTTTAAACCCTTTATAACATAGTCACACGGCCTTTTCCAGTTCTTGTCGCACTCTTTTAAATCAACCGTATCTTACATGACGTGTACAGTGACGCGAGACTTTCGTCATAAAACTAAATGTTCCACAGAAAAGTCTAGAATAGAAAGGAAAAGCCTAGAAAGTTCGAGAAACAGTCGAACTAGGAAACTTACAAATAAGTAACTCTTTGAACTTAAAGGAGTTCATAATGTTCATAATGTTCACATGAAATACTTCAATTAACATTACTTTTGGGATGAATATGCCGTACTGTTTGACAATGTTGGCATCGTACAAAAATGTTCTTAACCGACTCGGTTGTCAATAGAAACTCATTCTCACAAATGGTACATGTGGTGATGGCATTCTTAACAATCGGGTCAAGTAAAATATCATGCCATAGACATTTGTGGCAGCCAACAACACCCGTTGCGTGAATATTGGTAGATTTACAATGATCACAAGAGGCATTGATTTTATTTTCGTTGTTATCTTCACTGTCTTCTTCATCGCTACACTGTTCTTCCTCGTTTGCAATCTTGGTTTTCGGCATCATTGTTATTGTCACTCTCCTGAGACTCGTTCTCATTTTGACTCTCTTCTTGTTTACTGCTGCTAGTTTCCTCCTTTTGCTGGTAAGTTTTTTACTTTTTCGATAAGATCGCTGAAACAATTTTTGTTGTGAATTAGACGTTTGTTGATTCCTAGCTTAGCAAGACCCTCTATGAATGTATTGAGAGCGCGAGGTCTCAGCATATCCTAGTTGTAGGGAAGTAAGACATATTATACCAGGGCCGCTACATTCGTCACCGGAATTCTACGCTTGCATGCTACGAAGCAATTCTCCTCTTGGCGTCCAAAATAATATATCCTTAGAAGAGGCCAAACTGTGCAATAAATCCGAAACATCTTTATGGGGGACGGCTCTCGGAAGATCATCCAAAACATCTTTAATTCTTGGTTCCTCTTCATCCTCACTCTCATCACTCGAGGTGTCACTTTCTTCACTTTCCCAATCAATGTTTCTCTTGATGTTCACCGCAGCGTGACTTCAGTAGCAAATGATCTTGAAAGACCTAAGACTCCCCTATTTATACCATCAGAAGCCCAGTGAGAATATGGGCTAACAAATGTTCAATAAATCCACCTCCCTCTTGCACTAGTAGTTGCTTATTTTCTTTGAATGGAATCTCTGGATCCACGAGTGTATAAATAGATTCTCTGTGTGGAGTTAGTCGTCTTCGCCTGTCTTCCTCACTGATAGGTACATATCCTCTTACAACATTATGTGTCGCTTGGACGAGTGAATATACTTGTTCTGGAGATGCAGTTTCGAGAAGAAATTGACGTTGATGGTCGTCGGGGCAAGAAGCTAAGAGACATGGTTGAAACTGATCTGAGATTTTAAAAAGAGGGCAATTTAGAAGGAGGAGGAGGAGGATATAAATGAGAGTATATAGTGTTTCGGCTCATTCATCCAAAATCTTTTATAGGGTAAACATGTTTTTTAGACATTGCCCAGAGTGTGGAGAAAAATTCTCAAGGAGTGATAATCTTTAAACGACACATGGATAACAAACACAATTTATTCAGATTTTCTAAGCCCAAGTCAACTGAGCGTGATACCTCTTGTAACTCTTTTCAACTACAACATCCCTTGACATGTATGATTGCTGGTATGACAGGATGTGGTAAAACGGTCTGGGTACAGAAGTTACTCGAAGAAGCCCATCAAACAATTTCCCATCCACCCCAGAGGATTGTGTGGTGCTATTCATAGTGGCAGCCTGCGTATACAGCACTCATTGGTACGGTACCGGATATCGAATTTGTGAAAGGAATCCCACCTGATATCGAGCAAGATCACTATTTTGATGTACATGTACGAAACCTGATTGTCATTGATGACCAGATGACTGAAACGGGAAATGATAATAGAATTATCAACCTGTTTAACAAAGGATCTCATCCTTGTGTCCTCTACATTTTACAGAATCTATTTCATCAGGGTAAAGGCAATCGCAGCATTACTTGGTGCTGTTTAAGACAAACTACAAATTTTAACACTGGTCAAGCAAATGTATCCCAGGCAGACTGAGTATTTTCTCAACAAGTACGAAAAGGCTGTTAGGATATCTTATGGTTATATATTTGTTTGTCGACTTAAAACCAAATACACGGGAGGGCTGTAGGTTATATAAGGACCAATGTTTTACACGGGGAACAGCAACAACCACAAGAGATATCTAACGAGGATAGTGGTTCTAACGTACTGCGTAAGTACGTCGAGCAGCAGAGCTTTACAATATCCCCGCAAGTACAAAAAATACAAATATGAATATGGTACTAAACCGTAATGAACTCAGTGAGGCCCAAAAAGCAAGAAATTATGTCCAGCTTCAAAACAACTTTATGAGGTATAAACACCAAATGAGTCACTATCCTGTACCGCCTACAACTCTTCCACCTGCATGGTATCGCAACCCAACCCCAAGAACAAGAAATAGCCGATACACTCATCACACCGCAACAAGTATACCTAGATTCAGCTGAACCAGCTACAGTGCCGTATTCAGCAAAAGTATATCAGTCCCCAGTCACGAACATTTCTTTGTCTTCTTTGAGCTAACCAACCATACCGCCACAAGTACACCTAGATTCGTCTGAACCAGCCACATTACCCTATTCAGAGGAAACATACGAATCCCCATTACCTAATATTTCTTTGTCTTCTTTGAACTCATCAACCAAAAAGCTACTCTCCCCGCTACGAAAAAGAAAACGCCGACGTTTGGAACTCAATAATTACTTGGATGATGATGCCGAAGAAAGTGTTGGACCTGATATAAAAGCCGATCGCATCAGACGATCAATGCAAATTCGGAAGCCTTATCCCTACAAGTATTAACATTGTATTAGAGCTGGAGACAACAGTTAGCGTTGGGTCACGGAGGAGTGTATTTGGAGCTAAATTTGCATTGTAAATCTTATCATGGTTTGAATCAATAAACTATTTCCGAGTAGTTCGTTTTGTTGATTATGTTAATTGTGGTAGTTTCGTTATAGAGAAGAATTTGCCTATAAGATCGTTTTTTCTTCCAAACAATTATTCAGTTATCACTAATCCCTAAGAACAATAGCAGAGTTGATCTAATGAACCATACCGGATTTTATATACGATTATCTTATGAGTTGTTAACTGTAAAGGAAAATAATAAAGACAGTTTAGAGCCTATCACGAGTAGTTTGTTTTTCCTGTTTACGCTACAACGTGGTTAGATATTGCGAGGTATGTTTTATTCTTTTTCATTCAACTTCGAATAGATTCGGGGTCGATCGGTCCTGGCTTTATAGCCGCTCAAAACAATAGGATCCCAAAAATAGAAGCATGACATCACCCACAGAAACAATATATACTGAGAAACCACAGCACTTTGTTCATGTATAAAGACAATAGATAATTTATTCACCTCCCTTTTACCCACGAGAGCGCCACACTTTATTCATGAGAGCGCCGCACTTTGTTCATGCGGAAAGACAATATATAATTTATGCACTCCCTTTTAATTTATTCATCCGCATTTTATTCATGAGTCCAAGACAATAGAACCATGACGTCATTAAATTAATGAGAGCGCCACAAAAATTAATATAACGCCACAAAAACACGGCTAATTCCATGCGCCCTATATGATTCCTCCGCAAAGGAAGAACAAAAGGTCGCCAAAAATAGAACGTCGCTGTAATGTCATTTAATGAGATTCCTCCGAGAAAAAAAACGACGTCGCTGTAACGTCAATGTGACGTCCATAAAAACAACAGAGACTAATTCCCCTATTGTGACGTCAATGTGACGTCCATTAAAACAAAAGACTAATTCTTCTATTGTGACGTCAGTGTGACGTCCATGAAAACAAAATATAATTTATTCCCCCGCAGTTTAATGAGATTCCCCCGCAAAAAAGGGGGGTAATTCGGTGCCTCTCCTACTACTATTAGCACTTTAAATAAGTGAAAACTCCTAGTTATTTCAAATTCAGAAAGCTGTCAAAAAGCTAAGAAAATAGTTAATATACTCCTCATATTGAAATGATTGCAAAATATCTATGCTGTCGCATGATAAGGCCTCGTTCTCCAGTTGTCACTTTCTGAATTTGACTCTACTTTTTTAAGGTGAAACACCGTTTGTATTTGAAACTCTTGAAGCAAAGTCATTTCATTTGACTATTGAATCAGGCATTTATCGGATTTATTATTACTTAGGAAAAAGGTTTTTATGTACTTACATGAACAAATTTCCTTAAGTATTGGATCAGTTTCGTGTTTTAAGCTTTCCTGTAGGATGGGATAGAAATCCGTTGACGGTTTTGTGATTTCTGCGGAAAAAGAGCAATATTATATTTCTCAGTTTGCGATAATTAATACCTTAAAGAGATACCCGTCGAGTGAAAAACACATTTGGGTTCAAAAGAATCTTTAACATGTCTTTTGTTCAGAAAATGTATTAAAATTTGATAAAACGTTTTCAGCGTTGAGAACGAACACTTCATAGTTGGCCCCGCGAAGACCTGGGCGCCGCCATCTTGTTTGCATTTGCTTCCTGTGACGCTTTTTAACTGCGAGACTCCGGTGGGACGAAGTGACGTACATGTGGTAGCTTGTTTTCTTTGTAAGAGTTTCATACGCTCGGAATTAAAGTAGATTTTCATCGATATGGCAGAGACATTTTTTTACTAGAACAGAAATATGACGAAGACAAGATTGTGAGAGAAGATTTAGAAGGCTGAGAGGATGATGAAAACCATTTGGAAGGCGAAATGACCAAAGTCGGTGGACGGCATGCTCGTACGCGTAGCGTGTTGACTGAACAGCATTGTGGAGGTATCGCGTTTTTATTATATGGTAGCTCAGTGAGCGGGAAAGATTTTTTTCATCTGACCCGCTCAGAATTTTCCAAATTCGCTCCCAACTCTTATAGCGATAAAAAACATACATTTTGAAAGAAACTAAACAATTTGCCACATGATACTAACTTAAAATATATTTCTGCTCTCCGTTTTTCAAGCTAAAACTCATCTTGTTAGAGCGATTAAAGACGTTTTTCCGACTCTCATAAGTTCGAGAAATCGATAAAAACAACTGCATCAGCAAAAGCGACTGAAATGAACGAAGCTGGATTAGTGGAGAAATGGTTGGAATTATTTCCCAATAAATAACTTTATAATATCATTAATAATTTATAAGGGTGCTAACCAATCTAAACGCAGCATCCAGGTCACATGGATACCCTGTAAACCACATACAAGATTCTAGTCAGCTTATTAGTAGTATGTATCAAATCATACAGATCGAATACTAACTATAGCAGTAGCCGAAAGCGAGAGTTTGTAAATCCGATAAAGCACGGACAATTACAAGAATAGACCCTTTCACGTTTTTTTGAACTTTTGATATATACGTATAACAGAAACACCGTCGATAGTGCTGAAAAGAACATCTCGAAGTTAGTCAAAATCCCAAATTTGAGAATTATATCTTGAATAGGAACAAAGTTATAGGCCCGCAAACTCGGACCAGTTTGTGCCCCCCAGTCAAAATTTCCATACAAACGTCTGTAAACTTTTCCGAGTTTGTGGGCCTGTATCTTTGCTCCTATTCAAGATATAACTCTCAAATTTGGAATTTTGACTAACTTTGAGGTGCTCTCTGTTATACGTATATCATCAAAAAACCGTGGAAGGGTCTATTCTGTATCTGGCTTATCAAACGTCTAGGTGTATAGAGTCGCGTTTTCAGTTATTTTGGCGATATACGACCTATTTTGGCTGAGAAAATCGACGCAAAGGTTAATGTAAATCAGGACGAAATCTGTATCACATTTAAGGCTGGTTCACACGTGTAACGAAAGCGCAAGCGCAGACGCAAGCAAAAGTACGTGTGAACATTGCTAACGCAAACGCAAGCGCAAATGAAAGAAAATGGAAACCATTTCCATTCTCTTGCGATTGCATCTGCGCTTGCTTCATGCACGGATTCACCTGTGTGAACATTGGTGAAGCAAGCGCAAACGCAAGGAAATCAGCAGAGAACCAATCAAAAGGAATTTCGTCCCATGCCTACACGGCTAAACATTTATCCAAGATGGCAGCCTCCACGATAACAGATGAAAAGTTGGCTGAGGCCGTAAGAAAGTATCCCGTACTCTATAACAAAACTCTCTGTCGCCAACTGTAATTTGCGCTCCAAGTTATATGGTAATCGCCCTGAAGATGCCGCCTTTGAAAAATATCTCTCACCCAAAACACTTCTTGTCCTTCTTGTCCGTCTCTGCATTATTCTTCGACGCATACGATGACAAAGGATGAGAAGAAGCATGAATAACAACACGTCAGACTCGTCCACCATCTAGGAAAAGCACTACAAATGCGCATACGTGCATCATGCTTCTTGCTCTTGCGTTACACGTGTGAACATCGCTTGCGCTTGTGCTTGCGTCTCCGCTTGCTTTTCAGGTGTGATTTCCTTTGGTTTTGCTTCATGAATTATTAATGAGCTTGATAACAAATGATACAAGATACTAACATGCTAGCATTAGTATGAGGAGATCTCACAACCGATCACTGACTTCCCCTATCCCGGGCTGGGTAAAATGACAAGGTACATCTGCTCTCTTATTGTAAGCGGCTCGTGATATTACGAACAATTTTGAAATATCACTCGCGGTATTTATGCCAAATATTACTACACATCATGCTATTATTTGTTTATAATATGACCTAAGAAATTTACTGAAAAAGACAATCAGATGACTGTTCTCTCAACTGGTGCACCGAGTTTGTTTACTTCATTGACAGTTTGAGCTAATGTCTAATAATGACTAGTGAAAATCCTGTAAGTGGCAGATAATTTAGCTTACCAAATTGAACAGCCAAATCTCAAATAAAGGCTTAATAATCGACTGGAGCTGAGAGAGAATGGCTGTGAATTACCTGTGAAAAAAGTCAATTTATGGTACATTGACACTACTCACTAGCAAAGAGCGACGTTTGATTTCAGGAAGTTCATCGAGCACAACTGAAGTCAAACAATAAAACAGTTGTCACTTCGCTGTTTTATTCTAAAAGACAGTAACTGTTAATACGTCTCAAAATCAGAAAACTGAACGACACTATCGCTGCTGGAAATGAAATTCCAAGTTCTTTAAACTTAGTTAAAGCAAGTATTTTTCTTTAGGTATTAACTTGAACACGATAATTTGAATCAACTGTCTCACGCCAATGGGTCACGTGCGACCGAGTTTCCAAATATTTCTTGTCAATGGCTTAAAAAGAAAACAATTAAAAGAAAATTTAAAAGTCAACTTGGTATTTTGTCCTTGCATAATGTCAGCTGTTCCTGGGTAGTTGTTTAAGCGAGATGAACGTCAATTTTCGGTTCCGTTTTCATTCACTGAATCAAACTTTCCTCGTATGCCAACTGCATGGTCACTCGAAGACTTGAAAATCACTTTGAACTTTCTCAAATCACCCCAAGATTCCATTAGCACAGATGACATTGCTGTTCATTTCTATACCAAACTCTTCAATTTTAGCCATCAAAAGCCAAGCATTTGCCACCCTAAACTTCCGTAGCTTTGTAGTGTTCTGCACCCGCTTGGCGACCTGTAACTGAGCTTAAAACCGGGGGGGGCACCGCTTGCATAATAAAGTCGGGGTAGGTATGTGAGGTGTTGTATTCAGAGCCCGACCCGGTTTGTCAAAAAAAAAAAACGTATTCTTATTAACCAGAATTTCCATGAAATTTATGAAAATCAACCCGAATTGATAGATGATTTGCTCCAAAACAAGACTTGCTTTGCGAAATTGGGCTCAAACCTGGACACGGTACCGCCGCACATCTAACTTACGTCATGTACGTGAGTGGCCCCCCGGAGTTTGAAATACAACTCCTTGGAGTTTGTAATTTCACTATTACGTTGAAATACCACTCCTCTTAGCCAATCAGATTGCAGAAATTTCTTAGGTCATGTTATAATAAGTTTTATAGAGTGCATATCATAAGTACATTACAGCATTCGCGTCCGAATTGTATGGGATTTACAATGGCTCGCCGAAGCGGCACGCAATTCGGTCGCTCATATTGTACATATAGCTGTCAAATACACAGAAGCTGAAATGGCTGTGACCGGACTTCTATAAACACAAAGAAACTAAAGGGGCTGTGTCACGGTAAGACTTTACATTCGTTTTTCCAGGCTGGAAACAGCTATTTCCACCGATTTTGATATGAACTAACGAACCTCTCGGCCATGTGGGATGCTTAAAATCAAAGCAAATATGCAACAATGACTAACAAAAGTGCATATAAACAGTCTATAGGGAAAATATTGAAAATCCTTTCAATCAAGCATTGAGGGAGGGAAGTTTAACTGTTGTTTGTATCCAATTAACAGCCACTACACGAGCGATTACTCGATACATGCGCAGTACCATGACATAGCCCCTTTAAGGGCCCATTGACATATTTAAATCGGCCGTTGCTAGGGAAAGTTTGCAGTCTCGTAAAATCCGGAAAATTAAAGAGTGGGCAATGATTATTGTCAAGGTGACTACTAGGGTAAAGTCTTGTAGTCTGATGGCGTCATTAAGTGACGTCATGAGTGACATCATCAAAATCAGAAACTTTCTAAACTCTCCAAGGATTTTTAGTCTGATGGCGTCATTAAGTGACGTTGATAACGTCATCACAACGTCATCTAAACTCTCCAAGGATTTCTAATCTACTAGTAATTTATGAATATTTTCCGAACCTACGAATTAAGGCGCATAAAACCGAGCATGCGTTTGCCATTACGACAAAAAATGAAGATTTTACAACACTTTTCAGTCCAATTTTAAAGTTTTTTTGGCGAAGGAAAAGTCATAACTTTGGCATTTATTTATCCATGCTCGATTTTGTGGAGAACGTAGTCGACAACATTTTAACGGGAAAAAGTTTTATGTTCAGTGAAAGCGCGCTAAATGTTTAGGATTTTTAGAACCGGAAGTGAAGAAAGTAACGCATGCGCAAAGTGCCTGTTTTGTGGTCGTGAAATAGTCGCAGAACTGTTGTTGCAGTAAAGTCTACAATAATTTGTCGAACAGGATGTGCATTTTCTCCTATTGCCTCCGACAATGGCCAGTTTTGGGACTTGGCTGAATACTCCAGTCTGCAATGAGCCAGCTTGATTGTCTGCAATATTGAGCCGGCTTCGGACTGTATGGCCATGGAGCACATGTCAGGAACCCATTTCACGGCAAACCGAAGAGCCAATAGAAATCAAGCTAACATTAGACCGAGATTCGACAACTTTCACTTGAAGTTGAATCTCGTGGCGTTCACAACAGTTTGTTTTCTGACATCAAAAATACTTTTTTTAAGGATGAAAACTGACCTGTATTTTAATTAGTTGCACTGAGGTTCAATCACAACTTTACCAGGAACCCGAAAGCATTATCTGGAGACAAAAGTGTGCATGTTTGTGGAAGATTTGAGTTGAAAACCTGCCGGTCGAAAATCACTTGACTTCTTACAGTGTTCTTGAGTGGCCGTACTTTTCTTCGTTTTCTCGCTGGAAGCAAGACAATTTCAGCTTCTGTATCTTTGATAAATTTAGATACTATTTACTAGATATTCTTTCAATCTATCAACAGTAGAAAGAGCTCGGCTACATCGGAGAGCCTAATACAAGTTTGCTTTCCCATACATCGGCGATTTCCTGACTGACTTCACTGTGTTGGCGGCGCCATAGCTTGCCGTTACTTTTTTACTCGGTACAAATTATTAATTATTTCCCTTTCTCTAGGTTCAAGTACAGTTAGGCGCCTTTCGAGTCCTGAACGATTCCTTCAAAATTATCGGATTGAGATTCTTGTCAAGTATTATTTTCTTTCACACGATAAACCAAGCTTTTCATTTTCCCCGCTACAGCATGTTCTGACTTTTGAACACTTTACTTCATTCATTGATGAAAACCTTTCAGGTAAACCACGAATAAAACTTACAAACATGTGTAAGTATTAAAACTATCGGGTGGCTGGTGAACACGCATAAAAACAGCCGACTAATATAGCCCGAGTCGGCTGTTTTCTCAGGCTAGCCGTAAACTGGAAGTCAAAATCGCATCTGCTGCTGCGAGCATAGCAACGGTGTTGCATAGCAACGAAATATGTCAATGGGCCCTTAAAGTTCGGCTAACTTACTATGGTTACGCTACTAAAATCGTGGTACAAAGATTAGTTTCATCAAAGAAAGCAGCTTTTTATTGTATGGGCTGAGAAATTCGGCATTTACATTTAAAGGTGCCCTTGCCAGAAATCGTTTATTTGGGTGCAGTAAAGTGTTTTACATCTTGTTCGACTATTTTGGGGTGATTTAGGGTCGTGATATTGGTTTAATATGTCGAAAAATGCGTTACAAATCCTTGAAATGACGTCATTAAGTCAATTTATGCTAATGAGCTGAACATGAATTAAGTCATAACATTGGATATGTGTATTTTTTCAGTTGTTTTTCAGGCGTCAGACATTTGATCTTTGCAATATTGTTGAAATATATTTTAATAAGTGGATAAAAACGGAGCAAAATGAACTAAAATTAGCTTTTGACTTTAATGACGTCATTGAAATTTGATTCCTTAATAAACGAAAATGGCTACACGCTAAAAAAAAAATTCGATGCCGGTCATTTTGTTTTCCACTTTGACCTTTAAATCAATGGGCTCATGTGCACTTTATTGAGTACTAGTACTCAATACTTACAAATTTGTTCCGTATTCTTCTACAGCTCTTGTTGACATGTTTTCCAATGTTCTTTTTTTCGCCACTCAAGTGATTTCAACTTGTCGGTTTTCAACTTTGAAATCTTCCACAAATATGCACTTTTATGCATCCGGGTCCCTGATGTCATTGAAACTTAGTGCATCTGAAGTAAAGTTCAGGTCAGTTTTCATCCATAAAAAAAACAGTTTTGATGTCGGAAAACAAACCATTTTGAACGCCACGAGGTTCAACTAACTTCAAGTGAAAGTCGTCGAGTTTCTATTCGCTCTTCAGTTTACTGCGCAATGGGTTCCTGGCGCGTGCGTTAAAAGTAGGATTTTATTTATTTTCGCCATATAATAAAAGCCTTATTTACCAAGCTTGTTCGGTCAAGATGGGTGAATATGTTGGACTCGTTCATTATTTGCATTTTTATGGACCTCGACTTCGTATCGGTCAATAACACGCAAAAAATGAACTTGGACAATACCCCCCCCCCCCCTCTAACTTCAAAACCTACTTAATAATTCATGAGGTAATTGGCCAACCAGAGGTCTCAATTTGTACCCGACATGCACTACGTTGAAACCCGTCACTTTATGAAAGTCGATACTTTCTCAAAGTCATTAATAATTCATGATCTGATTTCTCAACCACAATCTCTAATCTGGTCAGGTGGATGAGCTTGGAAACCCAATAAAATACCAGTTGAAAATCACTAGTGTTTGAAACTGTTCTAATCTACATATTCATGAACTACTAACTACTTATATACTGATAAACTACATATTCATAAATTCAACATTCATGCATGAAATAGCAGTTGAAAACCTTTTCATAGTTCAAAGTTCTTGCCACCCCCCACCCCCCTACCCCGAAGGCATAAACAATGATGGTCCCTTATCACTGACAAAAATAATAGGAATTGACTATAGTTTTTTGCAGTAAAATTGCTTTTCAGAGTGTCAGTTGTTCTTGTATCTTTGACTATTCTCTCCCTCTGCCATTTTGCTACACTTGCCACAAGTCGACCATAATTTCTTTTCCAGCGACCGCAGCGATTTTTTTTATAGAATCGGATCAATAGCTTTTGCATCAAACGCATTTCGAATTCAACAGAAATACTAATACATCATAATTTACCTTTAGTCTTTTGTCCAAGGCTAGCAATCTCCGTAGAGTATAAACTCATACAGCGATATCTCACATCTTAGAATAATGTCATTCAGTCAACACACTAGTACTAGTCGCACAGTAAAGTCTTGTTGTCCACCAACATTTCGCCATCCAAATGGTTTTGATTGTCCTCTCAATCTTCTAAATCTTCCCTAGCAATCTCGTCTTCATCATATTTCAGTTAAAGTAAAATATGACTTTGCCATTCGATGAAATCCGAGCAGTTGAAGTCACACCAGCACTGAGAAAGTGCGCGGGACCTGTATGACGTCAATATGTAACCGGAAGTAACTGCAAACAAGATGGCGGCGCCCAGGTCTTCGCGGGGCAAACTTTGAGGTGTTCGTTCTCAACAATAAAAAAGGTTTTATCAAATCTTAATACATTTTCTGAACAAAGGACATGTTAAAGATTCTTTTGAGCCCAAATGTGTTTTTCACTCGGGTGGCCCCGAGGAAAACAGTGAGTTCTGTTTTGGCGAGATCCCGTCGACGTTCCGTCTCCGTCAACAACACAACAACAACAACAAAAACTTTATTTGTATCTTAAAATTACAATATACAATAAAAAAGGAGAAAATATGAAAATATAGATACTGGCAATCTGAAGTTAGTTCAAACTAATCGAGTCAGATTTCCACTAGACTCAAATTATATTAATGGGTCGCACCAGAGAATGGGTGCTCATCGACAATCGGGGAACTCATCGACAATCGAGGGAACAACCTTACCGATTCCCAAGCTCCTTTTACCTGAGTTTTGGTAAACAAATATTTGTTCTCCGCTTTAGCTACAATGTAGCTAGCCTGCGAAAGCAGTCACGTCTTTGTGCTAGCTCCGAAACGGATTTAGGCTCGATTACCAGCCATTATATTTGTGTGAGCCGTGTTCCTCGCCCACACCACCGGCTGAATGCCCGAATCTTGCAGGCAAGTATGTGATTGCCGGTTATAATTTATGCACAGAAGACAAAAGGATCGGTGATTGACCAATCACAATTTTTGACCGGATTCAGGTCAAAAATACGTCATCAGTACGGAATTTTTCTCCGTCGCTTGTCCCGCAGACGTTTCATTTTGGGAATACGTTCGGAGCGAGCCCAAAGACGCGGCTGCTTTCGTAGGCTCAAACAATGTAGCCAGTGGCGCGCACAAAACATTACACCATTTTCTGTCACGATGTGACCAAGTGTGGGGATAAATTTGAATTCTTAGCAGTAAATTCCAGTCTTTTTCCTAATCTTACAATTTCTCTTTCTCTCCAACGTTCCAGAAAGCAAAGCAGCATTCTACGTACGCCATTCCCGACGGATCGTATTTACAAAATGTTGTAAACATGTACTTTTTCCTAATAGCTTAAAAGTAACCAATGACAACCAAGGGATTAGTTCCTTCAAATTGATAAAACGTAAAGATGCTAACGGAAACCCTAAATCTAAAAATTACTAATAACAAACGACAAATACGATTTATAGTATAAAATATATTTAGGGAAAATAATATGGTAGGAATAAAACTGCATTTTTGTGTCCTAGTTTGCAACTGGCTTTTCAAATTGGTGTTATAAAAAAAAACGCTATCAAAAGAATTCGTTTATTCGAATAGACCCTACCCTTTTTCACAGCATCTAAGTCTTCCTGCTTGGCTCCAAAAAATTTCAAAGCACCAGATGCCTTTTCCCATACTCTTGTGTAGTTTGCATTTGAAATATATGCATCTTTCGGGTGGCCTATGAATTCGTTGCGTACGTCCTTCAAATCTTGCAATTTTTGATGCCTAATAGTCCCTCGTGGTGCAAATCCAATACATGAATACATCAGAATGTCTGTAAGAAGAGACAAATTCCATTCGTAAAGGCCCTTTGAGTTGACTATCTGTTCTTGAACATGACGTTTTAATCCACCCGCATGTACGAGTTTATTAAGGTTGGCAGCAGTGTCTTCCCAGGGTTCATCATATTCTCCAAGCCATTTGGTCTCAAACACCCGTGTGCGTAGAATTGTGTTACCGAGATTATAAAGGAGAATCAATAGACCATAGATGCTGTTCCTAAATAGGAAGAGATTGAATAAACAGGTATCAAGATGTATAACGGTTATTTTGTGTATGTAAATCGCTTGCCTTCAGCATTTCTTTCGAACTAAAATTACACATTCTTATTCCGTCTGTAGAAAGTTCTTTGCGGGCTTGCCAATGCACAAAACAAATATACAAAGATCTAAAACAACATGGCCAAATGCGAAAAGCTTTTGATGACAGGCAATCGATTAACAAACTTCTCTATTCTTGGGTTGCAATCATTCCTAAGGGAATACAATCATAAATTTAAAGCGTAACGGTCATCTTGGTTGGTAGGAACAAAAGAAGCAAATGTGGTTTCTTTTGTTCCTACCAACCAACACGGCCGCAAGTGCAACCCACCAATAGATTAATGACTTTATATAATTAAACGTTTTACATTTCGGGCTCTTGCTCTACCAAGACTCTGAAGGTGCTGAATCTTTTGCCTTATAAAAAAACATACACTTATTTGAAAAAAGTCGCCACAGAGATAGTGTATAGGACAAAGATATCGGCTACGCCAGGAGCGACTACGCCTTATGAGACATTCTAAGACCGAAATGGATTGTGGTTATAACTGTGCAACTACTGATATCATTATTCTAAGTTATTTCATACTTGACACGGTTTTCTTTGTTATTCATGAGGCTTTATTTGCCATACATACCTAATTATAAATGCAAGGATGTATGATAAAAGTTCCCGGGATGTATCCAGATACACCCCGGGAACTTTTCTCATACATCCCTTGCATTTATAATGAGCAATTCAATACAATTCAACGGTATTTTGTTGTTTCTAGCTTATTATTTTCTCCAAGGAATTCATTCACCTTGGCTTCAGCCAAACTTACTAAATATCCCTATAATGATTTAGAACCTTTTCTCCGTCTTGGTACTTGCCCAAAATCTACCTAAAAAGAGCTACATCAATGAAAATTTTGCGAAAACCTCGTCAAGTATGAAATAAGTCATTTAAATACCTCGAACCTAAGCTTTTATCCAGATACATCCCTCGGGGCCTACGGCCCCTCGGGATGTATCTGGCTAAAAGCCTCGGTTCTCGGTATTTAACTCTTCCATAAACCCTAACCATCGGAAGAGTTCACGGGTAATCGACGAGTTCTCACTCACCTCGGAGCTAGGGTTCACAGGTAAACAATTTTTTTTTTACAATTTACAATATTTAGAGAAATTTATTTTGAGCGTTCCTACTCGGGCTCGAACTCGTAACCGTTTGCGTGTAGTGCTTGGTAGTACAGACGTCGTGACCACTACGCTAAGCGCGTCTACCGCCGTTCGGAATTTGACAATTGTTTATCTTTATCCTCGACTGGTTTTAAGAATAATGATTATCATTGTTTTGAAGTGATTTGGCAATTAATGATAATCATTGTTTTAACCTCGAGGTTGTGTTGCTTGATATTACTAGAGCCATTTCGTAAACTGATAAAGGACTGGGACCGAGTATGTACATTCACTCGAATTAAAATAATTGTCGTGAACTGGGCACTAGTAAAATCTTGTAATCTTGAGAGACAAGTTGATGAGTAACGAGTGAACAAAATACTTAGCCAATCACGACAACATATCTACAGGCGTCCTTGGCCGGCCTTCGATAAAGTCAAGCAGCCAGTTCAAAAACACTAATTAGCATTTACAATTACATTCTCGATTACAGCTGATTTCTGGTGTTGAAAAATTCACCGGAGAGAACAGCAGTTTCTCCGGAATTGGTAGGCTCAAGGAATTTACCGGGAAATCGTTGAAATGTCGGGACAAAATGAAAATAAATCGGGACAACTTTTGAGAAAACACACCACAGCTCAAACAGGCTTCAATCGCACGATAGCCTCAAAACTACAAAATGTATCCATCTAACACCTTGGCATTTTTATCACCCAATGTTTTTCTTGCCAAAGAACTACTGTAGGTTTTCTTCTAATACACTTCCTTAACTGAGCGGCAGCATTCACTACCTATTAGGGGGCTATTAGGTATACTAGTAAATACAAAGTACTATGGTGTCGTTTGAAAATAATCCACAGAATATAGAACTGTAAATAGGATCTCGTCCGGATCTCGTCGAAGAGATTGAGAAGTGCTTGTACGTCGAAAATCTCATCAGTGGGGGAGACAACAAACCAAGCGCTTCTACTAAAGCAAACTGCGATAATGTACCGGCGCTAGAGGCAGAAACAACGAAGAACCGGAAGATCAAAGCTATACGAAACAGCAACTGGGAGTTAAGGCGGGAGAAACTAAGCTTCTTGGGCTATCCTTCAACAAGGGGTGGGACACCCTTCACGTTAGCTTCCCGACGGATCAAGCGGCCCGGGGTACTACGCGGGCAATCCTCGGGAAAATTGCGCGGGTGTACAACCCTCTCGGGCTGGTCTCCCCAATAACTCTAACAGGGGAGTTTCTTTATAGAGAGGCCTGTGACCTTCGGTTTTCCTGGGATACACAACTACCGGCTGAGCCGATAGACAGGCTGTTAACGTGGGAGCGTAACCTCCCTCAGCCAAGAATTATGGCCAAGCCAGAAGAACCAATTCAGTCAATAGATCTCCCTATCTTCGGAGACGCAAGCGGTAAAGGAGTTGCTGTAGCAATCTTTGCGGTCGTCCGACGACCGTCATGTACCAACAAAGGGCAGGTGACCGCTAAATCTCGCCTTCCAAAGTCCGCGCCTCGAGCTGGTGTCCGGGCACATGGCGAGGAGGCTTTGCAAGTGTTTCCTGTGGAACATGTCGTCGGTTGACTCGACAGTACAGTGGCTCTCCACTGCATAAAAGGTAACGGCGAGTACAAACAGTTCGTAGGAAACCAAGTTTGGATGATGAAGGAGAAGAACTACCATCAACTGGCGACACGTTGGCACGTAGACGCGAAGCCAGCAGACCTTGGGAGACGAGGCGGCGACGTGGATCAAGAGTCCAAACTTTGGTTCCACGGGCCAGACTGGATGGCAGAACCAGAAACATGGCCACCCATCATTGTAGCAAGCACATCAAAAGAAACACAGCCAAAGCTGTGAAGGAGATATTTGCTGTTAAGCGGTGAAAGAGGAGGGTGAACTCATGAAGAAATGAGATTACTGGAAGGCAATCAGAATCTCGGCGTGGGTCTCGCGATTCGTGCACAACACGAGGATTCATCGCAGAAACCGGATCTCAGGTCCATTGACAACAGAATAAACAGTAAACAGGTGCAATTCTGGGTGAAGAGAGTGCAAGCCAGTGCGAGGAGAAAGACAAGTTCAAGGAAGACCAACTCCAGCTGAATTTGCAAAAATATCAGGGTGTGTACCAGTGCAAAGGGAGGATCCAAGGGGATTACCCAACCTACCTACCCGACAACGAAGTCTTCACTGAAAAGCTGGTACTGCACGCCCACAAGCTCAGTCTTCATGGGGGAGTTGGATTAACCATGGCGAAGCTAAGGGAGCAGTACTAGATACCACGGCTAAAGAGCCTAGTTAAGCGGCTGATTAAAGGGGAACTGAATCCTAAAATCAACCATTTTTGAATAAAATCCTTAAGTGTAGTAAAACAATATTTCAAGGGTAGTTTTCCCATAGTGCGTAAATTTCCCGCTCAGTGACTTGTCGTATTACCGATTATAGTGTATTGAATACTATAATACTATAATTTATGCACCTACTCATCATTAGTTGATATAAACACATGAAAAAATAAAACGATTGCCACCAAGCGAATTCACTCGTGGTCTAGCGGTTAGGGTTAGGGTTCGATTCCTACCCTGAGCGCAGTGTAATGTTTTTTTCAAGTAGAGGCTCCCCAATTCTTGTAAAATATATAAGTGCTCGGGAAATATTCTAAGTCGCAAATTATTCATAATTAACAAAGGGAGTTTTATGATGCAGTCTGTGAGGCTCTTACACTGAGGTAACGTACGCCGGAGTTTGGTTCGAAATCGGCTCGGAGAACAGGAACGAATTCTTGGAAATCCTAGGATTTTCTCTCGAAATCTTCTCTAGAAATACTTCTATCTACTGTTCTCACTTGGAAGTCAATGATAAATTATATTTTTTGAGTATGCATTTCTGAGCCGCCAGTCAAGTCTGAAAATTCTTCGTTTTAAACTCATTTTTTTCCGGAAAATTTACGCACTATGGGAAAACTACACTTAAAGTGCCACTACGACGAAATTTGACCATTTCTTTTGCCACTTTTTTGTATTCCATAAGAACAAACAGTGGCAGAAATATCCAAATCAGTGAATTATTTTTGAATAGGGCCAATTAGACCACACATTTTAAAGAGAGTTTACCGTCAAAATCACGTCCGCCATTACTCGAATCCGTTCCCGTGGGCGAGGAATGCCTAGTCATTTTTTAGCGTATGTGACGTCATACACTTAACGCATCGTTCTCAAGTTGCTTCGAACCCATACATTTCTTCTTATGTTGTCGACAAACTCACACTGCGAATTTTGCTGTGGTTTAGTAAATAACGTCCTAAAATCTGCATCAGATTCTTCAGAACATAGTAATGTGTCTTTCTGTTTAAATTTATTGCCGGATGTTGATGATTTAGGGGGAAATAGAGCCGCTGGCGACCGAGTTGAAAGCTGGCCGATGAATAGTCGCTAAAATCGCTTGGGAAGTGGCCTGCCAGTAAGTAGTGCTAGCTAGCAGAGGTTTCTTATCTTTTGGGGGTAATTTTTCCCCAGGGTATTTTCCCTGGTTCGGCTTTCAGGATGTGCTGTTACTGGATCCGGGCTACAGGGAGAATTCAGCGGAGAAATCACTAAGGTAATGATCAGCAGTTTATAAGTCCTAAGTTTGTTCATTGTTTACAGTGAAACCCGGATAATTGATAGTTCGTAAATGAGAGAGATCGAGAATTATCTGTGTCCCGGCAATAGATTTTCCGGCGAATCTACATTCTAAAATACAATGTAATTGCTATAAAATTAAATCGCTCTCTTGTCTAACATGAAATCGTGAATGATAAGAATTTACTAGAGACTAAAACAATGTATTGAAACTGACTGATCTGCAGCTTTTACAGTGGCTATCACAGAACCAAACTTTCTGTTTGACACACAATCAACTGAAACAAGGTACTTCATGAAATAATATTGGTGGTTTCTTCTGTGGTTTATTGTCTTGAAAATAAAATTAGCAGTAAATTAAAAGGCATACTACATCGATATGTTTATCTGTTTATAGGAAACAGCAATATGAGTTATTTATGATAAACTACATGTATGTTCTCAGCAAACGTAGCCGCTTATTTTTCGGTCAATCTATACTAGTACGGTCTTACCGGCTATTCCATGTGATACAAACAATTATGGAGAAGCTTCTGTCCTCAAAACGTACACAAACCATCCTTGCATGAGGCTTGAAGAGAATTAAAAACCGTATTCTTGGTACTCGACAAAAGGCTTGAATTATTCATGTAGCGAAATGCCAGCTTTGTGGCCATGGTTCGTTAAATTGCTACAGTCCTGTACAATGCACAAACTCTATTCAAAACGTTTTGTTTGCTTTTCAAAGCGGGAAAATGGTACACTTTCTTACTACATATGTTAGTTCGCGTGAAGGTTTGTATGGGAAAAGTAGCCACACGTGTTGTTGTGGGAAGTTTTGACTGTGACATTTCCCAGTCGCTGGTTGAAAGAATCAGTCTCGCCGGCCGGCTAATTTCAGAGCGTTTTCTTGACTTTCTATTTTCGTTCTAAACATAGTTTGAAAAAAGCTCCAACTCGACGCGAATTTGTGCGAATTACTTCAAATTGTCACAGATTGTTCGCAATATATATCAGCTAAAAAACCTGTGTCGGCGATTTTTTTAATTTTTAAAAGAGAGGCGCTGAGAGCGATTCCCGCATCTATATTTGGATTCGCGTTAGCAGTTTCACGAAGACCAAAATATCTTCAGAACGGCTTCGAATTTCCACAATCGCCGACACAGTTTTGTAAACAAGGTCTGTGGGAGTCCAGAAAAGCAAACAGATCTTAAATTCATTAAATTGCCGTGGAGTTGGAGCTCTTGGAAACCAACTCTCTTGTTCGGAAAAGAAGTTTATTTAAAAATCGCACTTTTATCAAAATTACAAACCTTAGGTATATCGTTGTAGCCAATTTTATAGGCTTTAAATGAGGTATAATTTATCTAAATACGACGAATATTCGAGACGCTACTTAATTTTATCCGGAACAGTACCCTGAAGGTATACGATAACCTTAAGTGTATGACGTCACGTACGCTAAAAAATGACCAGGCATTCCTCGCCCACAGGAGCGGGTTCGCGTAATGGCGGATGTAAAATTCAAGATTCGGAGTTAAAAAAATAAGACTTCCCGTCGTCGTATCGAAAAACGGTTTGAACTGGTAATAATATAGTCACTCTACTTTACGAATATGAGAAAAAATTGATATGTCAAAATTTGATCGTAGGGGCACTTTAAGGAGTTTATTCAAAAAGGGTTGATTTCAGGGTTCAGTTCCCCGTTAAGGACTATTACGCGTGCAAAATATTCCGATTAAATGCAGTTGGGAGTCCACCAACGGGAAATCTACCGAGGGTTCCACCCCATTCCAAGTCGTTGGGATGGACTCATCCTCGGAGACCCAGGGGCAGTCAGTGAATGACGGGCAGAAAACGGACTCCCCCTCCGTCGGTTTTCTGCCAGTCGTTCACTAACTGCTCATGGGTCTCCGAGGATGGGGTGGAATACGCTCGACCCTAAGACAAGAAGTGAAGCCAAGGCATATCATACTTTATGCCTGTAGCCTGGCACGAGGGCTTTATCTTGAGCTGTTGCCAAACCAAGAGAGGAAGGAGCTACTGAGAAGCCTCAGATGTCTGATTCCAAGGAGGGGACGCCCACAAAACAATCTACTCTGACAACGGAAAAACGTTTGTGGCCGCAGCTAAGTATCTAACGATAATGACGGATGAGCGTTTGCACAACTGGCTGGCTAAGTACGAGATCAACTGGCAGGGTGGCCAATTTGAGAGGATGGTAAGCCTTGTGAAGCAATCCCTCTACAAGAGCATCGGTAACGGTCTCTTCACCTGGAATGAGCTACAAGACGTGCTACTGGATGTCGAAGTGTCGCTGAGCAACCGACCTCTCAACTCTGTTGAGGACGACGTCCAGCTGCCAGTACTGACACCCAATGCCTTATTATTCGAGCGCCCAAACCAGATACCTGAGGAGGATTACCAGGACATCGAAGAGCTCGAACTTAGGAGACGCGCCAAATATCTCCGACTGTGCAAGGACGTGCTATGGGGGAAATAGTCTTCGGAGTACCTGAAAGGACTGTGGGAGCGACACAACCTTAAACACCACAGCAAGCAGCTGTCCTTTACAAGTTGGGGACGTGGTGCTCATCAAGTCAGAGGAGCGCAACAGAAACAAGTGGAAGTTAGGCATTGTGGAGGATTTGATCATAGGGCGCGACGGTATCGTGAGAGTGGCCAAACTGTGGACAGGGAAGAGTCATCTGGAAAGGGCAGTTCAACACCTGTACCCTCAGGCTCTAGAGCTGACCTGCGACAGGACAAGACCAATTCCCCCGGATAATCTCAACGCGGATGCCCCTGTCTTCAGGCCAAGACGAGGCACCGCGGTTGCTGTGGGAATGCGTATCCAGAACACTGCACAGGACGAACAACAACAATGAAACGAATCATCTGACTGCGAAAGCGGTCTGTTGAAACGCAAAGGTTTAAACGGTCAGATGAGATGAACATTATATATTCAGAACATTTAGCCTTGAACATTTATAGTTATATCTTCAATATGTACTAGTTTTTTTAGATGCCCAATCTCTCCCAGGGGGAGCTTCATTGGGGGAGTGTGTCGGGAACTGGGCACTAGTATAATCTTGTAATCTTGAGAGACAAGTGAGTGACGAGTGAACAAAAATAACTAGCCAGTCACGACAACATATATACAGGCGTGTTAAGAAAGGAGTCCTTGGATTGTAAAGAAGCTTAGAGTGTGAATCGGGATTGGAAGTGAGAATCTTCAGAACACGTTGTGAGTATATGTGTCGCGAGAAAACAAGTTCCGACATAATAATTCAATATTAACACCGTGGCGAGATTTAAAAATCACAAAAATAAGAGAGCTGTGTATGGTTTGGGGGGGGGGGGGGGGGGACAGCCGTCTCCCAATTCGATACTGAACTCAGTTATTTTTGTGATTTTCAAAAGCATGCTATTCAGTTCTTATTTACTCAAACATCTTCAAACTCGGTAAACATACTAATTTTGCTGTGATATTTCATGTGGTAGGCTTTCAAAATTGTCAAAATTATTTTTGAATTCGATAAAGTTTTCACACTCGGCCACAGTCCTTTATCAGCTTACGAAATGGCTAATATGCGGAACAAATAAATAAACTAACGTGATTCGAAAATCGATTCAACGGATTCAACCATGGATTCAGCGGAAACCACTGATTTGTCATACAATCTATAAGCCCCACAACCACATATGCAATGTACCATGTCCGTGACAACATCAGTTCTTTGAAATAGGAGACTGTAAACTAATATTACCATTCCTTATCTCAGTCTGAGACTGCGGAGACTCCGGGCGGAGACTGCTCTGAAACTTTATTGCTAAGAGTAAACATAGGTCATTATGGGCCAGTTACCAAAACAAATTTCCCATTGTCCTTGTAAATAATTACCCTTCTACCCACTTTGGTTTTTGTTTTAAGATTTACACTTTGTCTGAGCACTGCAATTGAAGACCTTAGCATACATGGGGTAGCATGGATGGCGCAGTGTGTTAGCGCTCGCCTCTCGCCGCTGCGGCCCGAGTTCGAGTCGGACTTGGTGCCATATGCGAGTTCAGTTTGTGTGTTGTGTTATTCTCTCCCTCGCCACAAGGGTTTTCTCCGGTTTCCTCCCTCCGTAAAAATCGACATGTGAGTTTGAGAGTAGTATGTATAAAAATATATATGAATAATGTAGTGGGGAGTGTGTGTGGAGTTGTAAGCAGGCCCCCACCAGCTATGCTGAAATACATAGCCTGCTATAACAAAAAAAAAAAAAAAAAATATGAAATAGAAGTGAATTCTGAGATATATCGACTTAAAGTACGCTGTAATACAGGGACTTCTAGACAGTCTTTTGAGTTTTATTTTTTTACTAGTAATGAAATGTTGCCTGTATGGTATAAACCTGAAATCCCTTACTTTTCTTCTTCAGTTGAAGAACTTGTAGGTGGCATCTTCAAAGGGTTTTTTTACCGTAGAACTTTATAGTCAACCTGTAAATAAAAAAAACTGGTAAGTACTCGGAAATTTAAAACGTTTCGCTTATAAGGGACACATAGTGTGCTCAGTGCATAAAGGAAAGGCCTGGGGACGAGGCTAGGACATGCAATGGTTTGATATGTTATCTATGCTATCCCTGATTATATTATCTCAATCGGATGAACTGACCTCTCAACTATTTATCGAGTTACGATCCCAAGTTAGAACCCCCCCCCCAAAACATTAATTAAATAACAAAATTCTTATAAAATAATATAAATAATAATAATAGTAATATTTCTGAAATCTTATTCTGTCGAATACTTTTTTAGGGTTAAAGATAGAAGCATCAACGCACATGCACAAGAAAACCGACTGACACTCTTTGGACTGAGAAAAACCCTAACTGGATTCAGAAAAAAAAGGACTGAGTTTGGAAAAAGCAGAAGTCACTTCACAACTTTTAAATGTTGCTGGCCAAATAAAGGTACGATATCCGTAATTCTCTCATGAAGTTGTTCGGCTGTTCTTATCGGTAATTCACTTTATAAATGAAAATTCGGTAATTCAGTTTAATAAAAAATCCCAATTGCTAAATATTATATAGGTCGGCCTCCCGAAAGTAACAACAGTAAAAGGCTGCTAAAACCGAAGTAACGACCCTCGTTTAATGCACTTGTCATCGGCTTCCCCTAGGGGTGGGGGGGGGGGGGGTGGGGGAGGATCCCGGGCTATATGCGGAAAAATAGGGGACTTTGTGGGGACTTTGCAGTACTTTTGTGCCGCAATAGGCGGGGAAATATGGGGCCTTTGATTTACTCTGCCCCAAACCCTGGGGAAATTCGATCCCGGTAAATGGCGAGGAGATGGCTGAGAAGCAAGATGGCAGACAGAGAAAGTGGCGTGGAGGTATGCGACGTAAAATCCATTGATATTGGTGCTTGAAATAGGACATCTGCAAATATATGGCTAATATCACAGTATTTCGAACGTTATACTAATAAAGTCGTTGATGTTTTGTTTGGCCAGTTGAATGGCAGTGTACGTTGTTAAGGAATGGTTTTGGCTCTCCTTTGCCTTTGCACACTAAAACAACGTCAGCCTGATTGATGGAAGTTGGAGTCTTTATTGAACACATTTTCTTACATATTTTTTTCGCTAATTATACAAGATATGAGGGCTTTATGGGGACTTTGCTAGAGCGTAAAGCCCCGTATACAGGGAAATGTTGGGGTATTGAAAGGCATGACTGTCAAAGTCCCTTTTACCTCGGGGTCCCCCCCCCCCGGCGGGGAAGTCGATGACAAGTACATTATACGTTACCGTTTCGGAACTTTACATTACGTAGAATTTCTCATTTCATTGAGCAGGCAATTGTTTCTGCGGTGCTACTACTGATACCCGAGAATGCGAATTTTACTGAAAATATTCGATATATCAATATACTCTGTCTGATTATTGCAGTTATTGACCGGTCAGCATGCATGATCAGAAGCGAAATGCTGAAGCAATCACGAGCAGCTGACTACGGCTGAATCCATGCACCTGCAGTTTGAGGTACAACAGTACGCCAAGTCTTCGGTGAGGCTTATTTCTTCGCCTCGATGTCAATAAAGCAGTGTTCAATGCATCCATATCGCCAATAAAACGTACAATAACACCCCTCCAAAGTACTTCCAAAGACGTCTGAGTTTTGTCGAAATAATGTTAGTGCCAGGACGCCATATAGGATTACATTTTCGAAGAAAACTCGACGAGAAAGGAGAGAAACATCACCATATTGCTTTCTGTCTGCAATGTTTGCTGGGATATAAACTGGGTTTCAGGCCTTTCTCCTATAAATAATTGCCGCCAAGCAGCTGGAATTGGACAGACAGACGCCGGAGAGATGAGAAATCCTAAAAACGATTTTTTAATCACAATGGCTGGAGTGGCTACGTTTAAGCCTATACAACTCTCGTTCCGCTTCTCTATTCTTATTTCATCACAGAAAGTTTCGGTTTTCTTTGCGTTGGAAGGTCTATAAAGAACCTACAGTCTCACTCACTATTAGCCGCCATTTTGAATCGGCTAAAAGGGCGCCCACAGTACCTTTCCACTGATGTCCATAATTTCTGCCAATGTGTTCCGTTTGGCATTCAGAAAATCCCAAGAAGTACGGTAAACAAATTATAATAAATCAGGTATTGCTCTTGGATATAGATGGCCTCCAACTTTATAAATTATTGCCGAACTACTGCAAAACTGCAGGTTTAAAGTACAGATCACAATTCACAGGTCGGGTTATTAATTCTAAGACAAATCCTAACCCTAACCCTAACCATCGGACGAGTTCACAGGTAAACGGCAGGTTCTCACTCACCTAGAGCTAGGGTTCACAGGTAAACAAGAAGTGACTGATCTGTGACCTGACCTGTGAACTTTAAATCTGGCCTACAGCAAAACATGAGCGGGTCAGTGAAAGGCTCTAATCATAGTTAATAGAGTGGAATGGTTAGGAAACTCAGGGACCTTCTTTGTTATATGTCTTTGTTAGCTTTTTTCAACCACTACCGTGCACAAAACACAATAGAAATTCCAACATGTTAATCAATCAGCCAATAGAAACGTGTGAGTTCAGTCGTTCAGGGAACGCTAATGAACTATGATCGTGCACAATCTTTTGTCTTACCCCTTCCAACCTAAATCGCAGCGCCTTTGTTAGCCCTTTTGAAGTTTGCCGGGTTTCCTAACCATTCCACTCTATTAACTATGCTCTAATCGATAACTATTTGGAATGAAAGTTAAGTAAACGCCATTAGAATATTACTGGTTACTCACTGAAGTTTGTGAAGTTTCTATTCAGTTTAATTTCCTGGCTCAGTTAAATTAATGTTCCAGAAAAATGTTAGACATATGTGACTATATATCACTCTATCGCCCCGGTTGTTCAAAAATGTGGATAACTTGGTTATTTTAACCACTGCATGGCGAGTTTATCCGGTTGATTATAAGCGTTATCCACCGTTTAACAATCAGACCCCGAACGGTTACCACTAGTCAATAAAGAGGATTAGGTGCCGAGGATTAATTATTAACCCGGCTTAAAGGTACTGAATGCCAGGCCCGAGAAGAGTTTAAGTTTCATATTTTTGGTGATCAATGTTAAATTTAGTTTAGTAGAAGCGAATCAAAAGGATAAAATAATACGTATATAGTCACTATCATGTAAATATATATAGCGATGATGTCTGGTGGTCGAAGCGCTTGAATAGAAAATAAAGCTCAGGGATCGGGTGTCTATAAAACTAAGACCTAAGACCTATAATAATAATAATTAATAAATATAGGTTTTTATGGCGCATTTAAAAATCTCAATGCGCTTACATGGAGTATGAGAAGACTATATTATAAAGTAGAAAATAGTAAAAATAACTAACTATAGTAAAAAATAACTATACCTATATTATAAAAATTTAAAAAGATATATTAATATAAGAAGTAATGTAAAATATATATACATAAACACAGACTGATATACATACACATATATGTATACATGTAGAGAAATATATAACAGAAAATATATACATATAACACAATATAAATACTTCTCTACTGTCACTGCGTCATATAGACTCTTTTGAAAAGAAAGTTTTTTTTAGAGCAGATTTAAAGGCTGATATAGTAGTGGAGGACTTAATGTAATCTGGTAGTGAGTTCCATAGTTTCGGTGCAGAGTAGGAGAAGGCACGTTCGCCATAAGTTACAGTTCTGACAGGTGGAAATGGAGGACGAAGGAGTGAACGACTTGAAGAACGAAGAGAGCGGGAAGGACGATTTTCTTCAACCAGAGTAGATAGATAACTTGGAGACAGACCGTGTAGTGTCTTATATGTTAAAAGTAGAATCTTGAACTCTATGCGTGCTTCAACTGGTAACCAATGAAGATCCATAAGTGCAGGTGTGATATGCGCAGACCGTTTTGTTCCAGTAATCAAACGTGCGGCAGTATTTTGAACTCGTTGTAGTTTGTCTTTCTCGTATTTTGGCAACCCATATAAGAGGCTGTTACAGTAGTCCAAGCGCGATATAACAAAAGCATTCACTAATCGCTTGAGACCATCATATGGAAGATATTTGCGAATGCGCCGAATCGATCTAATAGCAAGAGTGGCCTTTTTGCATGTTTCATTGATTTGTTTACTAAAGGTTAGATTTTTGCCCAATATTACTCCCAAATTACGAACTTTATCTGTGACTGTAACAATAGTATTAGCAAATGTAAAACTGTTGAATGAAGTCTGGTGATTCTTAAAGCGGGATGTAAAGTGGATTACTTCCGTTTTTCCCGGATTACATAGAAGCATATTTTAAGTGTTCCATTGGATTACAGCTTCTGCACATTCACGGAGAGTGTTTAGCGCAGTAGATGGAGTTTCAGGATTTACAGTAATGTACAACTGTGTATCGTCGGCATAGAACATACAGCGTAAATTGTGGGAGTTTATCACATCTTGAAGTGGTGCTATATAGAGAGTGAACAGTAGAGGACCGAGTATGGAACTTTGTGGAACGCCATACTCGAGGTCACGTGGTGAAGATATAGAATCACCGATAATAACTGTCTGAGAGCGGCCCCGAAGATAAGATGTAAACCACTCCAGTACTGTTCCAGTAAATCCAAAGTATGTCCTGAGTCTCCTTAACAACACGTCATGGTCAAGTGTGTCAAAGGCAGCCGAGAGATCTAGGAGAACTACGACGACATCCTGGTGACTATCAAGAGTTCTTAAAATGTCATTTGTTACGCGTAGCAACGCTGTTTCCGTGGAGTGGTTTTTCCGATAAGCAGATTGAACAGAAGGAAACAACCCATTGGCATTCAAATAAGCGTATGTCTGTACGGCAGCTGTCTTTTCAATTACTTTACTCAGGAAAGGAATGTTGGCCACCGGTCTAAAACTCTTGAACAGCTCGCTGTCGAGATTAGTTTTCTTCAGCCGTGGGCGAACTTGAGATTTCTTCAGTGAAGGTGGAAATTCACAGGTGGACAGCGATTTTCTCACTATGTCTGTTATAACAGGAGCCAGGAAGTTAGCATGATCCTTAACTACATGTGTAGGCATTGGATCAAGGGCACACGTTTTTCTTGATAAGGATGTAATGATAGAGTCCTGTATGTAGCAGTTAGAGGGTAGGTTAAAGTCTCTAAATTCACAGGAGAGGGATCTTTGCCGTTCATGAGAGGTTAAGACCTTAGAAACACGATATGAGTATTTTAGCTGCAGAAGTAAAAAAATAAGATTTCCATTGTGAATTTATTTAGGTGGAAAAAGGAAATTATTCATGGGCATTTACAGCTTTATCAATAGCATATATATGTAAGAGTTTGTCATGAGGCTTTATTTGGTTAAAATCGCATCAGAAATAAATATTTGAGTCCAAAAGCTGGGAAGATTGTGTAGTTTTGAAATCCAAGATGGCGGCTAGCCTTCTTGCTGACGGACACTCGTGGTTAGATGTTGTCAAGTTTAGTAGGTTTATGTGACGTTAGGTTTGCCAAGACTCAGATATTTTAAGACCTGAATGTCCAGCGAACCAGGTTATATAGATTTTGGGGACAGAAAGTGTCTATTTATGGATTATTTTGTCTTCATTGATGTCCGTCTGTTCAGTTGTACTTTGGCACGTTAAAGTGTGTCTATAAAACAAAGACCTATAAAACTAATACCTGTAAAACTAAGACCTATAAAACTAAGACCTACAAAACTAGGACCCTATAAAACTAAGACAGAGGTACCTTTGCTCAGGCACGCACTCAGCCGCCATCAATCCTCGATCCCAATCACTCGAACATCACGGTCGAATTTTCATCCAAAATCAATGCCGACCGCAACTAAACCTCCAATATAGCACAACAGTATCTATTCCAAGAGCCTCCTGCCATTTAATTGAAATAATCCCCAATAGAATCACTAGGAGTATGGTAGCTCAAATAACTACTGCCACACGGGTAGGAAACAGATCCAGAGATCCACTGAAGTTTATTTTCACACGAGTGTCGAGAGCCTCGAATACAACAACCCAGCAACAAGAACACGAGGTTTTGAAATCAAATACTTCGGCTGTCTAGGTTTACACGTGGCGTCATACATTCCCAGACTGTATTGGTCAACATTGTAACATAATGCATTCGAATACTAATGAAACTAGAGTAACATAACATATACACTGCTACACATTGCCCCTACTGAGGAACTTCGTCTCGAAGTTTAATATAACAGAGCAGTCATTAACGCTTGTCTCTCCGTCTGCCGCTTTTCTTTTAGTTCTCGCCTCTCGTACGGTTCAACACTCAAACGCTTGTTTCTAGCAGTACTGATGCCTTCTGTGACCATGCAGGATCGCATATCAGCCGATCAGGAGGTTTCGCTAGGCGGCCTAGTACTTGGAGCATGCCCTTCTTCTTCACTCTGGACCAGTCCACCATCCACTGCATCTTCACCGTCCGCTTCAATACCATCATGAGGTTCTCCGTCAGGCGCTTGGGGCACTGTATCTTCACCGTCCACTTCAATACCATCAGGAGGTTCTCCGTCAGGCGCTTGGGGCCCATTCATAGTAATCTCCCCAGTGTCCGAGCCAGCTCCTTCTGATTCCTGGGCAACAATGTTTGGTGGGATGAATGGATTAGCATTGGGGTTCAGCGCCTGTACTAAGTCAGTGTCCTCCGTTTGGCTTGCACTGTTTGCTTCAGGATCGTCTGCACTTAGATTCTACTTCGTAACACTGGTCTTCCCCCAGGGCTTGGCCTTCCAGCTGTCTCTGTAGAGCTGCAGCTCTTTGGTGACGCGGTCTTGGTTCTTGATCCTGTACCCGATATGGCAGCAAAATGTTCCGAGGAGAACCCGTTCTCGACCCCCACTTCCTCGTGCTACATCCACTGGTAGTTCTCCGGCACGACGGATAACAGTGTATGGTGTGTCCTCCCACCGACCTTGCAACTTGTGCTTCCCTCTGGGACTCAGATTCCTTTCCAACACACGGTCACCTGGGTGAAGTGGGCTTTTCTCGTGTGCGTACATCACAATGTTGCTTGTTCTCATCTGCCTTTTTTTCATCTCCTATATAGCTACGTCATATGCATGGGTCTGCCTACCTCGGAGGTTTTCGACATAGGCTGCATACGGTTGTGTATGGCTGGGACTGTCGCCCCAAGGATGTAAACTGACTATTCACTGCCGGCTTTGTTCTTCTAAAAACTTTCCTGGATTAACGCTCAACCGCTCGATCACTTCTCTCTTGTCGCCGCCATTTCCGTCAGTTCGCAGGAGGAATGTCCGACATTTCGTGACACATGACAGCGATGACAGCTAATTGACCAATCAGTATTTCCCGTTCAGAATTTCCTAGAAAACATTTGTAAAATGACTCTGATAACGAAGTAACCTGGCTTCCTGTGTGAAGTAGCGCTAAACCTTCATTCCATCTACATAAGCTATACATTCATTCGTATCGCCCACTAGCGCATCCAATACTTCTCGATCTGCAGGGTGGGGCCCTTGGGAAGGATTTAAGACCTCTGGTTGCCCCATGGCAGAGTTCTCTGTCCGTTTCCCTGCATCCTACGCTGTCGGGTATTCCGGCAACCTATTGAGATGTGTCCAGGTTGCCGCAACTGTAGCACACAGGTCGGTCAGCGCCAAACCCCTCGGGTGGATCTTGATTGCGACTGGGCGGGTTTGTAGTGGGGCCTCCAGTAGCGGGCCCATCCTGTGTTATAAAACCTTATTTCTTCTCAAAACCGAGACCCTCGACAATGCTGTGCACATTTCGGTTACGCAAGCTGGCTTGGACTCAGTTTGTTTCTCCTTTTGTAGGGGTTTCTGTGGAACGGCACGACTGACAACAGCATTCGACCGCGCAAAATGCTTGGGGGCCTTGGACGAGGCAAGCTCTTTCTCTCCATCTTACAAATGTCCTTACGATGGCGGGCTTTATCCTTTATCTCAGCGTTCAACCCGGCCCAAAAGAGCATTCGAAGTTGCTTCTCTTCCGCACTATCGTCGGGCAAGAATTCGGTCTTGCAAAATCCCGAGTACTCTCTCTCGTTCCAAGCCTATTCTCTCCTCTGTCGTTATCTCCATTTCTGTCCCGTCGGGGGTGCCAAATATGTAATAATAGAATCACTAGTATCGCAGCTCAAATAACTACTGCCACACGGGTAGGAAACAGATCCAGAGATCCACTGAAGTTTATTGTCACACGAGTGTCGAGAGCCTCAAATGCCTAAAAACGACACTATGAAGCCTAAAACCTAAAACATTCCTCTTTAGAAACGACTCAAGAAACGGTCAAAATAGCTCATCATAAGAGTAGTGTAGCTATTCTCTTATAGAGTTAAAACGACTCCTCGGAAGAGTAGATTAGTCATTCAACCTTTAAAGAGTCATAAAACAACTCAAGAAAAAGTCGAAACGACTCTTTTGAAGAGTAGATTATTGATTTGACCCTTCAAAGAGCTATTTCAAGACGACCCCAGAAAGAGCCAAAACAATCCTTTGAAGAGTAGATTACTGATTTGACCCTTCAAAGAGCCATTTGACGACTCTTCCAGAAAGCGTCCAAAAAACTCCTTTCAAGATTAGATTACTGATTTGACCTTTCAAAGAGCCATTTTAAGACTATTCCAGAAAGAGTGGAAACAACTCCTTTGAAGAGTAGTAACGACTCTCCGAAGAGTAACTGCAAAACGGGTCAAAACGACTCTTTTCGAATCCTGGGGTCAAAAAACGACCCCTTCGAAGGGGTGAAAACTACTCTTATGTTTTTACAGTGCAGTTAGGGACGGACCATTATATTTTTGAGGGGGGTGGGGTTTTGGATTGGAAGAGAAACAAATATCCTGCACGACAAACCGGTGGAATAAAAACTGAAATATCTTGCAACTTCATTATTATTGGGGACTTGTATTTTGTCTAAAAAGATGACTTAGTTTTTCAGATTTAAATTGAACTTCATTGATCTCAAGTTAATTTATTTTAGCCCGAAACTATATAACAAATATAAAACATTCAAGAAAGTCTTAGCAGTATTTTGTGAATTTTTAGAAGAGTTCAATGCGGCATGGTAGCACATTGCGCCACAATATATTAATAGCAGTCCATATGACAAAAATAACCTTGTGAAGCGCATTTGAATATATCCAAATATAATTTGCGCTGTATAAATGAATACTATACCTTTATCTTTATTTATAACATTTATAATTGTCTTACATGTACATGTATATTTCAATGAATAATTGTTTGTTACTAAGTTAGATCTTTTAATCTTGCTCCCAAGTGGTCTATAGAGATGGTTGCACATGACGTCACGGCGGCCATGTTGGTGTACCTTTAACAATATATTCTTCCTTAGCTTCTTTTCTTAGGTACACCAACATGGCCGCCATGCTCTTTGTCATTTGAATCTCGGGATTGAGTCAACCCATGCATCTATAAATGCAGGAAATGCAATTTCAGCGACCTTACATTTTCAAAATAAAAATAAACAGAATATTACACTTGCAATCTTATTGAAACATGGATTTTACTAAGTGGAGCGAACAAAAAATCAGAGTAAAAGGAACTGGAATTGGTTTGAGCCGGCCGTAAATGACGTCGCGCGATCATTGAAATTTGATTCCAGTTAATAAACGAAAATGGCAGAGTTTGCAGCTAACAAATGACGTGGTTGTCTGGAGGGCAAAAAATATCTGACTTCATTTATTTAAAGCCTTACGAGATCGGTATTGTTATTAGGAAAACCTGTTTATAAATGCTATTTTCGACCTCCAATCGATTGTCGATCTTTCTAAGACAGCGATTTTAAAGATAGCTTGCTCTCCAGCATCCATGATAACGTAACGCCATGGGGATCACGAGCTCAATTCATTCGTTAATCAGTGAAGTATTATATCAGCACGTGACTTTTAGCTGCAAATTAAAAGGCCTATTGCTTTTCCTATGTTGGTCATGAGATTGGAGACCATACCAAAAAAAGATCAACTACAAAAGTACTATCACAAGTAACAAACCAACTGCTTTCAAGTATGTCCATAATGTTTGCAACCAGTTCATAAGAATCAAGTGCAAAGCAGCCTTGTTTCATAAGAAATTCCAGTATGATCTCTAACCTTTCTTGTTGAGTCTTGTTTTGTTGAGAGACAGTTACTCACGTCGGAATATATTATACTTCAGACTAAGGTATGGGGTTCTACTTTAAAATTTGCATGGAAGTTGGCCTGGGGGGTCACAGCTTAGAAAACTGTTTAAAGGGGTGGGTCACAACAAATTTTAAGTATTAAACGGGGTGGGTCACAATTTTTTTTTTCTCTGAGAATAATTTTCTCCCCCCCTCCCCATAAATAATGAATGGTCCCTTATGCAAAGTCCTTTAAACTGTTTTTTGCACTTGTCACTTAAGCTTGTGCTCGGTTTCCAGAATATTTTAGATGTCAACTTGCAACAAGTCTATATTCTGCTTATCATATAAGTGGCAATTATCATAACAGGACATATATAGGTGATATCTCCGAATTGTTATTGTTTGAGAAAAGGAACAAAAAAAATGATATTGTGGAGAATTTTTTTTTGTGGTTTGTTATCTATCCAATGGGTTATTTTATAGCACTGGGTTGAAATTGAGACAGATTGCAAAGAGAAGTCACTCGAATAATCTAATATGTTTCGGCATATAAACACAGTTTATATTTTATTTAAGTTTATTTAATTTACAAGCCTTTACCTATTCTCTTAAAGTCGCTGTGTCACGGTACTGCGCATGTCACAGTCTCCAGACATTGAATTGACAGCTGTATTGTGTAACATCCAATGAGAATCAATCAAAATAATTTGCAGGAAACTCCACACTGTTCGGGTATTCACATATTGTAGTTATGCACAGTATATGGTGAGATTTACAAGGATTTTATTCTTCCTACATCCAAGGTAAACAGCATTGAGTAAAGAATGGTATCTATATTTCATTACTTGCTTGTATTTTTTGCTGTTTCCAGTCGTGAACAGTCCGAATTTTACCAAAGTGAAACAAGCTGCTCGCGTCCGTAGATATATATTTCTTCGTTGTGCACTTTTGACATGAAATAATTCTCCAAATGGCACCATTGTTTTATTTCTACATGATTAATAACACAGTTCTCTGCTGTAAAAAATATAGAACATTCTACGGACGATTTATTGTCTTAAAGTTTGGAAACGTAACACATACATTTGCGCTAAAAAGTTCAATACTTTCGGAAGTACGAGTGGCTGTTTACTAGTTTGCACTATCGGCTGTTATGGACTGGAAACTTACTTTCACAGCTTAATATTTATGTCGATTGGTCAGAAGGATATCTGGCTTTAGATTCTATGGTTCTTTCGGCATCAGGAAATTTTTAAACGGGAGTTTTCGTACAGTATTTCAAGCTATGCTGTAGCGCGAGTTTAGTACGTAGTCACAAATGTCCGTGAAACTAATAGCACGTTATCTTTTATTATTATCAGTTTGCTCTATGGGTTCTCATGTATTCAATAATCACTTCTGGAGCTTCATATGTATGTTGATTGGTCACAAGGATTTCCTCTTTCAGTTTTTCCCGTTAGTTTGGACATTAGGAATTTATTCTTGGAGATTTCGTACAGTTTAGCGACCGTGCCGTCGAAAGTAGAAAAGTTCGCTAGTCACGAAAGTGCGAATACTGACAAGCGGCTTCATAGCAGATCGATGTTTGCAGACTCTCATGGAGTCGATCATAACTTCTACAGCTTCATATGTATGTCAATTGCTCACAAGGCTATCGTGTTTGAGTTCATGAGGTTATTTTGCCAGCAAATAAAGGTTTTATCTAACTTTTCGTACAGTCTTTGTACTCCCGGTCGGCCTCGTTTCTAAGCTGTAGATATATATTTCTTCGTATCGCTGTTGAAAACTGCCATATCATTTATAATACGACTTGAAAAGTTGCCATGTGTTTCGTGAACTCTACTAGACATCCAAACCCTCTTCGCTTCTGGTTGGAATGCCAAAAAGTTTCCAATTTCTTGCGTTTTTCGGCTGCTGTATTCAGAGTACTCGGTGGCCGTTTGCATCACTTATGCTTTTTTGTTATAGTTGTGTTGCAGTCCGCAACGACAAATTTTGAATAAACAAATAACTAAAACTTATTTAAGCACATCTTACATTTCCATAAATGACCAAAGGAGGAAGGATGAGTTCAAAAAGAACACTGATGGAAGTCGATTTAAAAATCGATATTTCACTCCTCTGAGAACTTCGTTCCGGGCCGGAACATAATTCAAAAATCATCAGATTTTCACACATGCGCAGTACCGTGACACAGCGACTTTAAAGTCACCGAAAGTCAACATTTAATTACTTTACATACCTCCTTAAAGTGTTTATTAAACCAAATTTTGCATCTTTATTTTATTGCAGAATAATAAAGTTCATTCTTTTCTGATTATCAGGAGTATATTTATTTTTCAGTTCCGCCTTCGGAAAGGTCTCTTTTTTGCCATTCAAATAGGCCTTTTGCAATAGACAGTCACGTGACTTGTTGGCCCATAGTAACGCCATACTGGGTTGCAAGCTAACCAGCTCTCCCTTGACAACCAACAGAGATTGACCGAGCCGTAGTATCATAGCTGGACTTCGAAGCGTTTTTTCGTCTTACTTACTAAATTCATCTCGAAATAAGTCTTATACAGAACAAAAGTAAAGGTTGTTCTTTACTTTTGATCCGGTATTTTGTCAAATATGCGGCGCAAAATAGAGTTTGGACGCTCAAACGAACTCACCTCGAATCTCAGGCATGGCAAACATGGCGGCCGCTAAACACAACTTAGTGAACTCTTTCGATTGCTTGTTTTAATGCTAGTGAATAATCGGTCAAACACAATAAGCTTTTGCTCAGGACTCAAAAGAATATTGGGGAGCAATTATAGAATACCCCGCAACTTGGATCATTAATAATTCATTTTCTCAAATTTTCATACAAACCTTCTAAAAACCCAACCCTGAAATTTAAAAAAACCTAACCATTTTCGACTCCAAATCATTCATAGAACGACCCTACATACACCTGCACTATAATGGAGAATTTAGCATAGTTTAGCACAGTTTTCAAGTGATCTTTCGAAGTTGCGGGGTATTCTATAATCTAACCAATATGGAGATAAATACTGTTTATCTAGGCGCTCGTTCATGTACTTAAATAAAATCCTGTGTGTAAGCTACGAAAATATTCATAAATGTTGTATTATTTAAAATTAAATGTTCGTTTCCTTTGCCTTAACTTAGAAAAGGACAGGCTATGGCTAGCTACATGTACTTGAGGAGATGCAGAAATTATCTTAGAATATTATTTTAGTTTGATACTGAATCTGTGGGTGTTACATGTCCAGTTTTGAAGCAAAGAAAAATATCAGGACTTTGATAAGTTTTATATATCCCTACTTAGTCATTGGAGAGAATGTTATATATTTTGTTTCTTATTTTGCTATTAGCCAGTAACAGGCATACATTATAATTAACCACTCGCTATAAAATTTTAATAATATTAAAGGAACACTGTACTGTCAATTAACCCAAAAATGATAAACATTCTCATGACTAAAGACAAACATATTACCCTGCAAGCAGAGGTTTCTCATCTCTCTGCCAGGCATGAGAGTATGCAGTGTACTAGCCGAGAAAATTTGAGACAATTTTGATAAAGGATGGCAAAGATTTGAGTGGATGAAAAATACTGCTTTTAAGAGAAATTTAGAGCAACTTGAAATATGTTCACTGTAACCGAAATCAAGTTTATAGAGGCCCGGTTATTAGGGGGAGGTGGGGTGCTGTTATCCCTTATCCCTATATTTTTCAGGATAGTTAATCACTTATCCCTGAGATGCAGATGGCTGTTATCGATTATCCCGATGGACTTTGGTTATCCCTTATCCCTACTGTTTTCTGGTTTGTTATCCCTTATCCCAGTCATTATTTTGCTAGTTATCCCTTATCCCCAATACCCCTAACCAGGCCTCTTCATAGAATTAGCTTTTGTAATCCACTTAGTCATCCTTTATTGAAAAATTTTGAAAACCATATCCGGGCATTCACATAGTATTACTCTTCGAATTCAGGGTGTTATCAGTTTGTAGTTTTGTTTTAAAGAAACTTGAAGATTCAATTCCAATGACAGTGCCCCTTTGACATCCATTAGACCATGTAAAAGTATATATTAGATTAATAAACACTATCAGAGATATTCCTTAATTTTTTTGTTTTATATGCCTTGCTTCTTCCTGGGGGTACTCCCATATATGGACTATACGGGGATAATCCACTGGACAGGGTTCTGTATGGTTTTTCGAGTTTCTGGTCTTAGACAGGGTATCCATTTTCACATTGACAGATCTTGAACAGGGTATGGTATTTATCACTTTTGACATGACATTTATCGGATGTAAACATCATACTCATTACCAGATATCGATTTGTAATCAGTTTATCCCTGACCTCTAAATAAAACAGTCAACTTTATAGACACTTCTTGTGGATTCTTGTTGTATTTTCGTTTTATAGAAGGGTATAAAATTTTAACACTTTGTCTTGAACAAGGTATGGAAATTTGAGGTTTTTTGTCTTAAACAGGGTAAGGGTTTCAGAGCCCCAGCGGCACACCATTACCCAACTTTGGGTAGAGTACCCCCCCCCCCCCCCTCTCCCCGGGTCCTGACTGTATGAAGTATAATGATTGATATCCAGATTTACGATGCCTAATTTGCACTTAAAGAAAAACACCAAGTCTAAGTATTCCAACCAGTTAAGCTTAATTAATTTAACAATTAGATTAGATAAAATAAATTAAATTCTTAAGTTCTTTATCATTTTCTAGCATGTCACTTTTTGAAACATTAGAGTTGATGTGTTTGCTGCAGGAAGCTTACAATATGTTTAATAAGTTCTCAATATTTCATGTCACCACACCAAACATAGGAAAAATATAGTTGAGAAAAACTGACTCCCTCTTTATAAATATTAAAGAAAAAGAGCTAGCCAGAAAACATACCGATTTACAGGTGCCAGAGCACTAACTGATTGCTATATGGTTAATTATAGACACATGATAACACAAGACCAGTTCTTCAAAGTTAAATATTTTATTTATTTTTCATTTTTTCTTCTAGAACTTTCACAGTGCAAATACAGAGCTTGGCCTTCCTGTATGTGGTCATATCGACCATTGCATTTTAATACTGACACTGTCACCATTCGTCAATGTTTCGTGTACTCTCCAAAGTTATAAACCTGAGAAATTAACGCCGTAATTACTGGTTTATATAACATAGTATAAAAGAAAGAAGGAATCTGCTCAACTATTACAATACTATTCGTTTAATTATGACTACTTTACCTTGTTGAGCGGCCGCCATGTTTGCGATACCTGAGATTCGAGGTGAGTTCGTTTGAGCGTCCAAACTCTATTTTGCGCCGCATATTTGACAAAATACCGGATCAAAAGTAAAGAACAACCTTTACTTTTGTTCTGTATAAGACTTATTTCGAGAGGAATTTAGTAAGTAAGACGAAAAAACGCTTCGAAGTCCAGCTATGATACCACGGCTCAGTCAATCTCTGTTGGTTGTCAAGGGAGAGCTGGTTAGCTTGCAACCCAGTATGGCGTTACTATGGGCCAACAAGTCACGTGACTGTCTATTGCAAAAGGCCTATTGACTACTTTATGCTTAAAACTGTTCGGGGCCTGGAACCGAATCCGACATTACGATGACGTCGCTATGAGGACTCCCAAGTGACAATTCCTAAATATGATCATGTAGGACGACACACATTTCTACAAAAAAATACAATAGAATAATGCACAATACAATTCAATACAAAAACTGAAATACAGTAGAACGCAACACAATACTTAACAAATAAAAGATGGTTCTCCTTGTTCTATAAAAAAATATTGCACGCTCGAGGTCTTGAAAAACTTCGGATGCACGAGCAGAACGCGGGTACATTTAGCAGCATTTCAAGACCTTGAAAATACATTATTGTTATAGAACAAGGAGAACCATCTTTTATTTGTTTTATAATATAAACTTCAATCTAGCTAGGCGAACGAAAGTAAGCTATCTAATTTTAAGAACCCACATAAAAATCTAACTAAGCAAATAAACTGACTACAGCAAAAACTCCATTTTACTGTCTTGACTTGTTTACAACATTTCTCGTCGCTGATTGGTTCAATTCTGACAGATTGACATTGACGATCTGAAAACTCGTTTCTTATTGGATGAAATAACCTGCTATAAAATGAACATGTCGATTGATAAAAGTGAAAGACAGAAATTGCAAGACTGCCGGTGTAACAGGAGATTTGGTCCGGCCAGGAGAATCGGTCCGGGGGGTCCGATTTTCCTAGGATTTTTGGTCCGGGTGCGTTGAATTCCAGGATTTTCGGTCCCAGCCCCATAAATGTCAGGATTTTCGGTCCGCCCGGACCGAAAATACTAGGAATTTTGGTCCGACCAAGAAACAGAGTTGATGGCTCAAGAATAGGAGTTCATGTATCTACCTAAAACCAATCAACAACAGCCTTGGGGCAACAAACATGAACAGTCAATCAAAATATGTGACGTCATAAATCACGTGACCTGGGGAAAAAACGTGAATATCTCCATGGCATTTGGCCCTGTAATCATCAAACTTTACAAGACTGAATACAATTAGGAATAAATAAAAACGAAAATAGAGCACCGAAGCGCGATGCAGTGGCGTATTACCCACATGCGCTGAGAATATGTTTGAACCCACATGAATAACACAACAACGAAAGTGTTACGCAAATGCACATACCTAGCGCCCAACAAAACTAACAAAAATAAGACACACTACCGAAACCTAGACGCGGCCGCTGCGCTTGCGCACTGCGGCCGAGTAAAAATGACCTGAGGTGCTTGAAATATGACCTCTGTTTAGCTGATCACTAAACTGGCTCCTCCTACGTGCATTTTTAACGTGGCGCTCTGATTGGCATCCCGCAGTCAAACTACTACTAAGCGGACACCCTTGGGAATCTTATATAATAATTCGCTAAGTGTGTGTGTGTGCACACCGCGGCAAAACGGTATGCTCCGCTGGCCAAAAGAACGAAGGCTCTGCTATCAAATACAAATTACCGAGGGTTTCAACTTTTTTAGTAAATAATTTTATAACTTAGCAAACTCACAGTGAATTACAAATTAAGAAAACTTCAACGTGTTAAAGTCTTAGGCTTAGCTTTTAAGTAGTTTTCTTATTTTTCGACAAAACAGTTCACAAATTGATACTTTTAAGCAGAAATTTTAAAATCACGGGTATGTGCCTGTTGTTTCATTTCAGTTTTCGCGGGAAACTGGGGGCGGCCGCGCGCCAACAAGAAATAGCAAATACGCATGCGCGTAACGTTTTGCCGCGGTGTGGTGTGTATGGAGTGTGTGGGTAACGCCCTTTCCCAGGCTCCCTCGATTGATATCCTAATATGGAGAACGCACGCGCGCGTCCGAAAAAGGCGCAAAAAAGTGACGGCCACAGGTATCCCAACGAAGACGACAAATCAGTTGCTCTCTGTCTTGGTTCTTGGTTGCATTTGATGAAATAATGTTAAAAAAAAACGAGTTTTCTCAAGTTCTACACTTAGTTGGGCGAGCAAGCCATTGAGTTTACGGGAATCTCTTTTAGGAAAAACCTGGACGAGCAAGCCATCGAGTTTACGGGAATGTTCAGTTAGGGAAAATCTATCCGGCTATCCCCAGGCGAAGCGGCCGAAGTCAAACGACCGAATGAGGTAAGACCAGGCCATTCAAACACAGTTAGAAATGTTGTACGTGGAAAAGGCTGTTAATTTATTTATCTTACAACTCTATGGTGTGTCGAAGAGCAATACATTTTGTCCATGTCTGTTCTCTGTAGTTTCCTGTGTTCTTAGATATAAAAATCGTATGCTCTTCAGACCAGAAACTCACTACAACCAGACATTCAAATAACTTTGCTTTTCATTGTTGTTTTTATTCCGTTTTTCTGCTTCGATCAATGCTATTTTGGCGACCATATTTGTTTTCGTCACACGAATTCATGACTCGAGCTGCCTCAGGTGACCGTCAGTTTTGGCACTTTTCGACAATACGTATAATTGTGTTCATCGGTTTGAGAAATTAACTGAGATCCGTAAGATATTATTGCCTTTTTTTAAATCAAAATACAACTTCGAAAACATCAACACCCTAAAACCTCCCGCCATATATGGCACTGTAATCGTGTCAGTAGCCGGTCAGCCGGCTAGACATGTTACTATATCATATTTGTTGATTTCTTGTAAGTTCCGCGGGTCCCTGCTAGTTTATACTAATAGCGATGCTTCTGATCTTGTTGATAAACATTGACGTTTGCATGTAATAGCGCTGCGCGTGAGGTCTAAAAATAGATTGTCTGAAACGAGACCCCCCGCAAAACTCAGACAAACACACGCGGCTGTTTACAGTATTTCAGTGACGTTGAGAGTCGTGTTAGAACATGATTCATAGGTTTTTCGATCAAAAAAGAAGAAATACCTGAAATAAGATTCCCAGTCATATCAGTAATGGTAACTACCAAGCACTGTTGCTGGGGAAGATGTAAGAGTGACTCTAGATGTATAAAAACCTTCATAAATCGCTCAAAGAGATATCCTCTCGGAGATGGAAGCATCGATTGGTACGCCGCTAGCAGAGTTTCTCATCTTTTCTCAGTGCTTTTCCGTTCCAAAACTCAGTGAGAAATGTCAGCGTTGGATAAATGTTTTTACAGGAGACTTCAAAAGCACAGAATAATAACGAGACAAGTGCATTGAAATGCAAGGGGGAGTTTGTCTGAACTAATGCGGGTATCAGCGGCCATCCCGAGGGGGCGGCCCCCGGGCAACCCACGGGCAACCCAGGGGCTTAGCAGGGGATTTGTAGCAAAAACATGCCCCACACGCGGGGCATTAGAGCGCTTTTGCGTTTTCGTCAAAATACCCCGGGGACATACCCACGGGGTTTGCACGTAATCTGCTGTCTCAACGTTCAGCGGTTTTCACCACAGGACTCGCTCGATCGATCGACGTTCTTCGATTTCTTTGTCCTTGAGGTAAGTCATATCATTATCATTCAAATTAAAAGATTAAACTGTCGGAAGACAGAACAAAGATGATAAAGGATAATATTTGTATAAAACTATTAAGATTTTTGACACTTCTAAAACGTTTAACTTCTAATACTTATAACATGTTGCCCAGGTTGCCCCGGGGGTGGGGGTTTTTGTCACAATTTTCTGCCCCACCCGAGGGGTTTTAGCATGTATTTGTCATGGCTGCTGTGACAAATGCCCCTGGGTGCCCGGGGGCCGCCCCCTCGGGATGGCCGCTGATACCCGCATAACACTACCGCCAGTAAGCAGTAGCGAGAATGAATTACAGTTCAACCATAGTTTACTTGAATTTATGGATTTGAAATAAAGTTTTGAAGCGAATTGACTCATGTACATCTACAATGCTTTGATTTATATTACGAACACAAATGAAGTTTTAAAATCTCTTTCCGAAATGTCGCACGGAATGGGTATCTTGCAGGTAATTTGAAAACTCGACACATGGAAAACATAATATAATAGCTTGAAAGAGCACACCAAAATACAAAGCAAGACTGCTTAATTTTAGGGTAATATTTTTTTTACAAAGCTATAAATTTGCAAACAAAAATATCATTTGTACAGAGAAATATTACAGAGAAAATTCCGGGCATATTTGTCTATGAAGATTTGTCTAACCATTACATTAGTTTTGGTCTCCGGCTGGCTACAATATACAGTCAATATTCCCATTCGCCGATGAATCTCTTACGGAAAACCTGACTTTTCAAAGTTTAGGTGAAGTCTTACAACGATATTCAATGGGATTCAGCTAGAGATTGACTATATTAAACGTGGTTTGCGGCAACGAATAGGCCAGTCCAAGATAATTTCCACCACTTTTAGTAGCCCGGTTAGTAGGAGCCGAGGAAACACGGCGCGAAATACAGTGTTTGTATGGGAATCAGATGCCAAATAATTTCCGTAAAATCGAGTTTCTGAAATATTCACTGTCAGCAAACTTAAGATACCAGGTAAAAGATTAACTGATCAAAATTTGAGGGATGTAGCTGTGCTGGGAAGCGTGCAATCGTGTTTTCAGTTTTCTATACCTTTGTCTGTAAATTTTCCTGCGGACTTTGACTCGTTGTTTTAAACAGCCGAAATGTATGGGAAACTGAAAACACGATTGCACGCTTCCCAGTACAACTACATCCCTCAAATTTTGATGAGTTAATCTCTTACCTGGTATCTAAAGTTTGCAGACAGTGAATATTTCAGACATTCGATTTTACGGAAATTATTTGGCATCGGATTCCCATACAAACACTGTATTTCGCGCCATCTTTGCACCCCCAGACGCGAAACTCGCTTGATAAGATCGCTGTTTGTCGCTTTGTTTCAACCCTCTGTATTTTAGTCAACGTTTAAGCTGTTCGACAGTACAATCATCAGGTTCTCTTTCGAAGTATAATGCAGGAAAGCCATCATTTCTGGTAGAATAGTCAGACGACGAACTGAAGTGCTAGTCAATTCTTGTAAGTTCTAACGCGAAAAGTGGTAAATTTGTCTGAGTCATGCGGGGAGTCTTAATTTTCGTGACGTCACTCACGCGCAGCGCTATTTGCATACATAATGTGTTGGCAGAAAGCTGTGTGTTGATTACGGACTTGGAGTTTCGAAAAGCGATTTCAGTCACATTGCATAACGGCACCGTCAAAAAATTCAAATCTCGTTTCCAAATCTTTATATTTCACACAAAAATACAGATTCTTACGGTGGCCCATAGGTGCAATACAGAAACGCAAATTCAAATACGCTGCAGCAAATTCAAATACGCTGCAACAAATTCAAATAGGCTGCAACAAATTCAAATACGCTGCAGCAAATTCAAATACTCTGCAGCAAATTCAAATAGGCTGCAACAAATCCAAATACGCTGCAGCAAATTCAAATACGCTGCAGCAAATTCAAATACGCTGCAGCAAATTCAAATACGCTGCAACAAATTCAAATACGCTGCAGCAAATTCAAATACGCTGCAGCAAATCCAAATACGCTGCAGCAAATTCAAATACAATGCAGCAAATCCAAATACGCTGCAGCAAATTCGAATACCCGAAATACCTTGGTATATCCAAATACCCGAAAGCAAATCCAAATACAGAAACGCAAATTCAAATACGCTGCAGCAAATTCAAATACGCTGCAGCAAATCCAAATACACGAACGCAAAACCAAAATACACAAACGCAAATTCAAATACACAAGCGCAAATTCAAATACCCGAACGCAAATCCAAATACGCTGCAGCAATTTCAAATACGCTGCAACAAATCCAAATACGCTGCAGCAAATTCAAATACGCTGCAGCAAATCCAAATACACGAACGCAAATCCAAATACCCGAACGCAAATCCAAATACGCTGCAGCAAATTCAAATACGCTGCAACAAATACAAATACACGAACGCAAATCCAAATACCCGAACGCAAATCCAAATACCCGAACGCAAATCCAAATATGCTGCAGCAAATTCAAATACGCTGCAACAAATACAAATACGCTGCAGCAAATTCAAATACGCTGCAGCAACCGAGGCCTTCCAGATCCCGGTAAAATTCGAACGCGGGAGACTAGCGTCAAGGTTTTGACTCGTTCTTGTGCGAGTTATAAAGTTGGTATAAAAGTATAGTTCTTTATTTTTAACAAGAGACTTAGATTTTGAATTTGGGCTTTCGGAGCCGGGCTTTCAATTAAGATTTCTTTAGATTGTGGTTTTAAATTATATCTAATTTTGAGGAGAATTCGCCCGTTTGTTTATCATGATACTCTCGAAACCATATATAGAAATACCTTGATCGCTTCTTGGGTGTTAAAAGCACATGCGGCAAACTCGCAAATGTTGTGTTACTATTCTCGGATGCGATCGAATTTAATCAAGCTTCCGTTTCTTCTTAATTACAGAATTCTTAAATAACCTTATGGCCTGAATCCTTCTTTTATGAGTTATTGCAATGAATAACGTGTACATATGGCTGGCATTCTGTTTCAAACAATGATTTTCTGAGCGATGAATAGGCGGTCATTCGCTTATAAATACGGAAAGCCACGGAAGGCAACTAACAGGCATGTGTGACGTCACACGAAGCATCGCTATAAACCAGACCAATAGTTTGGAGAAACAAACTTCAATACTTTATTGGTAATAACAATGGATATTAAATAGCATAAACTATATACTACAAACAGTAACAGAAATAAACCCTTTTAGGGTTGATGGGAAAAATAAACTCTAGATGTACGACTTGCGTTCACTAGCGCAATCGGGTGACAAACACCAGATTTAACTATTTAATTAATAACTACGTAAAAATACCAGAAACATATTAAACACCGTGGGAAATATTTCCAGCTTTCATGCCATTGTGAGCTGAACTGAAGTATTAATTAAACATTTTGACAAACGCCAAAATATCCAAATAGTTGACACGTGAAAAGAATAATAATGTGTACATTTTATGGTTAACATTTTACAGTAAACAGCAACAAAAAAACACAAAATGTGACGATCGGTAATGAAAGATTGATAGATGGGAAAATGGAGCTTTGAAATTCCAACTAGCCGGTCACTGTGTAATGGTCTTTAATAGAGGTAAAAACAGTAACAAGTGGCAAAAAGTAGCTATTTGGGTATATTTTCATAACTTGCTTTTACAATACAAAGGAATTCAAGTTTGTTAAAAATTCCAAGCGTTTGTCAGTCATAGAAGGTTAACACTTGATATAACTTTACTGTTACATCAGGTAGCAAACGAAAAAGGCCGTCACCCTATACCATGCATGATTCCATTAAGAAGCCAATAGACCTATATCACGCCGGCATAATATTATGTAGTATTTGATTTAACGACAAAAGAAGTCAATAACAGTAAAAATGTAAAGTTTCGTAAAAACTGGTCATAAGCTGGAGAAGATATGAATTTTTGAAACACAGAATTTTTACAAAGAAATGTATGTGGACAGCATCGTATGGCCGTTTCCAAAAATTTATATCTTCTCCAGTTTATGGACAATCTTTACATGCGTACGCTAAAAGTGCTGCGTGACAAAATATACAATGTCTTCTGCGTCTAAATGCTTCTGAGATCATTTTAACAAATAATTATACAGTCATGTTATAGATTAATTTCTAAAACTTACTCTTTCTGTATTTCTCCTTCATATTCGTGTTTTTCTACTAGATCACGTGATCTATGAAATGCTATATTTTGATTGACGAGTCATGTTTGTTTCCAAGTTTGATGGCCAAAGGGCCAAATGCCTTGGAGATATTTGTGTTTTTCTACCGGGTCACGTGATGTATGACGTCACGTATTTTGATTGACGTGTCATGTTTGTTGCCCCTCAAATGTTAATTTTACAAGTTTGGTGGCCAAAGGTCCAAATGCCTTGGAGATATTCGCGTTTTTCTACCGGGTCACGTGATGTATGACGTAACGTATTTTGATTGACGTGTCATGTTTGTTGCCCCTCAAGTGTTAATGTTTACAAGTTTGGTGACCAAAGGGCCAAATGCTTTGGAGAGATTCGCGTTTTTCTTCCAGGTCACGTGGTAGGAACTAAAATACTGGGGAAATGGTAGGACCGAAAATGCTAGGGTAGGACCTAAATTCCTAGGCAATAAAATCCCGAAATCAGGCGCAATTTCAGGAGATTCAGTCCGGCCGGACCTGTTTTCCTAGGAATTTTGGTCCGGTAGGACGAAATTCAGGTAGGACCGAAAATCCTGTTACACCGGCCGCAAACGGGCTGTAAAATTGTCAACTGATCATACCTGTTGCAGGAAACACAAGTGATTTCTTTTTACAATGTATGTCAGCACAGGAGAAGTTAATCTGCACATTGTGATAGTGTTGAAAATGCCTGATGGAAAAACATTCATAGAGAAAGCGTTTTCTGAGACTGAGTTACGTGAGTTGAGGTTCCCGACTATATTTTCGACAACAACTGCATCGTTGTCAGACACTGGCTATTTATTCTGCGGTCTGAAAAAGGATATTTCATTTTCCCAAGGAACAGTGTTTAACTGCTGCTCTGATGGCAGTGAGTTGCGTAGCTTTTGAGGCTCAGTTCGACTATAAGGCTTTCGAAATTCTGGGTTCTTTGCAAGTTTTATCGTCCGTTTTTCATTCACGAACATTCAGCATCCTCTTAAACGAATTTCTACAGGAAACCAGAGAAACCATATATTGTATTCTTTGCCCTTAACTGTTCTGGCTTCAGCATAAAAGTACAGGAGTATTAAATTTAAAGTTATCGTCGAGTTCTTGGTGAGTCATTTCTTGTAGTTGTGTTGTATCAAACTGTGAATGAGTAACACTGTATATTAGAACTTCAATGCCCATTGTATTTTGGCGTAGGATAAAGGAAGAAAACCAAGGCCACCAGCCACACAATATCTTCCACCTCCTCGCTTATTTTTAGCTTTCTCTGAAGCTTTCTCGCTGGAGTCCGCCATGTTTGTAACAACGAGTCCTCACATTGACGTCACGCAGCTCATTTGGCCGCGCGACAAACCGGACAGTTTTTATCATAAAGTAGTCAATTTGAATGGCAAAAAAAGAGACCTTTCCGAAAGCGGAACCGAAAAATAAATATACTCCTGATAATCAGAATAGAATGAACTTTATTATTCTGCATTAAAATAAAGATGCAAAATTTGGTTTCATAAACACTTTAAAGTTTACTGAAAGTCAACATTTAAGCTTTACATACCTCCTTAAAGTCACTGAAAGTCTATATTTAATTACTTTACATACCTCATTAAAGTTACTGAAAGTCAACATTTAATTTCTTTACATACCTCCTTAAAGTTACTGAAAGTCAACATTTAATTACTTAATTTACATACCTCCTTAAAGTCACTGAAAGTCTATATTTAATTACTTTACATACCTCGTTAAAGTCACTGAAAGTTAACATTTTTTAAATTACATACCTCCTTAAAGTTACTGAAAGTCAACATTTAATTACTTTACATACCTCCTTAAAGTCACTGAAAGTTAACATTTATGAACCTTTAAGTGTTCCTTAAACACAGCATTTTGTTGTCTTTAAGAACTCATTTAGAGGTCATTAAATATTAACTTTAAGGATTCTTAAAGTTACAGTAAAGGACACGAAATCTCGTATTTCAGTTGCCTTTCGATACCTTTCAAACTACCTTAAATATACATTTTCACCTAGTGACATGTTTAGTGATATAATTAAAAAAAAATCAAGTTGCGATAAGGCGATGTATATTGCGATGGATACAACACCTTATATTTTTATTACATTTGCTAAGACCAGCAGTATTGAACCAATTTCCTAGCCATTATAGTGGAGCACACATTATAAACAACTAGATCGCTTATCTTATATTAGCCTGATTTCAAGGGTATTTGTAGTTGCTAGATTAGCAAACATTCGATTCCTTCAATACAACCATTTTTGTTCAATTATCAACTGTGAAAACATGCTTAAATATAAAAAAAGCAGGACCGGTAACCGGTAACCAACTTCCAATTGGTAATTATTTAATAGCCACCCGTTGTTGACGGTTAGGGTATTTTTATATGCAGGGTTAGGATTTGCATTAGTTCATATATATAGGGAGAACGAAGAATTCGAAGCATGTGTTGTTTAGTGATCTAGCCCTAAAGACTCATATTAGTGACTATAGCTCTAAACAACATAAATTCAGTGAGCTAAATGAGTGAGCACCCGTATGACTTGTATGGGAACTTGCGATTTGGGCCTCACAAAATGCATCTAAAGTCTCAATTCTGCTTCCAAATCTTAATTATTTTATAAGACTTATAAGTTAAGAGCATATAAGCTTCGATGAAAGGGCTTGCTTGCATTTTGGAAGAACAAGAAGAGTAATTTGGCGATAAATAAGCAGATATTTTATAAGCAACTGACTGCGCTTCGTTTCTGCCAACCGACAGAATGCAACAAATGTGGCGTGATTGGCCTGTGTGACGTCACAGTAAGTATTGAATGCCAGGCCAGTATAAAGTTAGATTTAGTTTAGTAGAAGAGAATAAATAGGATAAAATAATACGTATATATACTATCATGTAAATATATATAGCGATGCTGTCTGGTGGTCGAAGCGCTTGAACAGAAATATAACGCTCAGGAATCCTATTGTCAGATTTTCTTCAGTAAATATTACATTGCGCAGCAACATTTGGTCTCAATCTTCCATATTGTCTATGATTATGGAGAAGTTGTTTCAGAAAATCGAAAATAACATGAGAATAACATGAGGTGAAGTAATGATGTAAATCGATCGATAGACCTGCTGCCAGTCTGTCTGAAGAGCTATGAAGGCTGTCGTACCCTAAATGATTAAAAACAGTCTTCAACGAAGTCTATTCCTCACCTTCACAATTAGACCGTGCTGTACACAGAGGAACTATCTCTAGATTGTAGACCTGAAACGTATTATAGGTGTTTATCCCTTCAATCCCTGCTCACTGGGAAGCATATACTATGTCATCATTCATCGATTTTATATACGGCAGAAATGGGATTATATAGTTACGACTGATTTGAAGTATTCTACGAAGCGAAAAATTTCCGCCCAACTCGAGTTTGGCTGTGATTTCTTGGCAGTGTTTTACGCCATCAGGTGACTTTATCCCGTCCTCTATTGGTTCAGGATGAACCTATGAATTATTTAGCATTTCCCGGTTATTAGTCTGTTGGATTACCTGTGGCATGTTTCATAAGCGATCTCGGAAGAGTTTATATAATTGCTCCTTGTGAATTCTCTTTTCCGATTCCTACGAAATAAAATTTCAAAAATAAAAGATCTATACTTAATGAAGTTGTGTGAGTGGTTTTTGGGAGATTTTGGGCCTTCTAAAGCAGTTTATTAGGCCTCGAAGTTTTGACATTTGGCCGCGTGTCTACCAGCAGTGCTATGCAGACTCATAAATTCGAAGAAAAAGTAACTACCCGAGCGCTTAATTAGCTTCCAATATGCCCACCTCATTGTGTTATGGACCAGTCAGATTTTACCTTCCATATCCTGGAATTAAGTGACGTAATGTTACATTTAAAAGGAATTCAGACAATACATTTGCCTTCGACCAATCATAGGAGAGTGTTTACTGGCACGCCAATTCACAATGGCTTTGATTGGGCAGAAAAATAAAACAAACGTGCTGATGTCATGCTTGCATATTGGAAACTAATTAAGTGTTCGGGTAAGCAGACGATACCTTTTTCTTCGAATTTATGAGATAAAAAAGTACGTCTGCATTTAGGTTGCAAGTGCTCATGGGATTGTTTGGAGGAGCCAAGTGAAGTAAATACAAATGTAATTAAATTGTCTGCTTTTAGTTTGAGCGAAGATGATATACCCGGAGCCAAATTACCAAAACCTGCAACCGAATGCAGCTGTGCCATTTTGAAACGCTGGTTGTTGTGTAGAGGCGCAAAAACAACAGGGAAATTGCTCGAGCTACAGCGCCGGTGAGTTTTACTTTCCTGCACTTTATGTAGTTTGGTTTTGCAGGGAAAATATGTGGGCTCCTGTTGAGCTTTCCTCATATTTTTATTGCGTTTTACTCATTGATTATTACACTGTTTTCCTTATAACTTAGGGTAAATGATTACACGAAAAATGGCATGGACAAGAAGTACTTGCGGGACCCAGATGGCGGAATCCACTTGATGAAAAAGAAAGCAGAGGCTGGTATGCTCAGTGAAACTGTACCCGAAGGAACTGAAAATTTTCCCTTCAATGGATATAATACAAATCTTTCAACACTGCCAAAAGTAACATTTGTACAGTCTGGCGATTTATGATTGAAACTGTGTCGAGCAAGAAACATATTGCCACAGCGATCAAATTCCTCAAATTATTTCAGAATATAGATCTAGGGGAACTATTGATAAAAACAAATTTTACTTCGATCCGATTATTATTTTAGGCGAACGGCGACCACTCTCAGACCGATTTCCACGGGCTCGACCATGAACATCAGAATGTACAATACTAAATAGCTCAATAGAAAGTACAAATAATGCTTTATGTTTTGGTGTGTTAGTTGTTTAATTTGATTACAAATTAAATATTTTAGCGATTTTTTATTATTTTGCTTAATTTATCCATTTTTGGATAACAAATAATAAAACATATCTCACGATTATGTTCAAGTCGCATCGTAAAACAGTTTAAAAGCAAATTCTTCAGACTTTCAACTTTCAAATGAGACATTCAAGTTTTAGAAGTCAAGATATTGACAAAAGAGTCTCGGCTACTTTAATGGTCAACTCCCAGTGTTAAAGCGCCGGCAGCGAGCTTTACTTTCAAGGCAGATGGGTTTAGTTTAAATAAAAATATCTCACAATTATGTTCAAGTCGCATCGTAAAACAGTTTATAAGCAAATTCTTCAGACTTTCAACTTTCAAATGAGACATCATTCAAGCTTCTCAGTGCTACTTCTGTTCAACTCACAAGTGTCAAGGCGCCGGCGGCGAGCTTTACTTTCAAGGCAGAGGGGTTTGGTTAAAGGAGCTCATTCAACCAAGATGCATTGCGAGTCACTGTTATTGTTTTCATACGGGAAACTACTTGAAATCGGACAGCTGCCAATCAGAAAATGTGATATCGGGCTTTTTATAAATAGAGTTTATGGCCGAGATCTGCGTAGCCTGATTTTCAGACTGTCGAGGTCGTCCGCTCACTTCCTCCCACCTCCCAGTCTGATGGACTTCGGCATAAACCGTGTTCCTGACGTCATTTAATTTCGACCAATCAGAGCGAAAGTTTTATTTTTAGAGAACTGAGGTATGCGTGGAATGTCCAGTGAAGCCTGCATGAAGGACAAGCCAAATCGCGGACGATACAAACGGACTTGATATGGCTTTGGAGAAAGCGTGCGAAACTTTCGACATTTCTGAATTATTTCCCGAACAGCGAAAAGCAATATACCCCTCGTTTCCCGGAAGGACCTTGGCGATCACAGCTACATCTATAGGCGACGACCAGGTAGAGAATCGAGAAAGGATAAATTATGTTAGCCTTCTAGTACAGCTCGCTAGAATCACGCACTTTCCTGCACTGCAGAATTCTTATGTTTTACAGCTTCAAACTTATGTCGATTTCTCAGAACTAACCCTAACCATATCCTGTTTGAGCTGCTATGGTTTTCTGGGCAGCAGGAACTTTTTAAATATGATTTTTCGTACAGTATTTCAAGCGCATGGTCACAACACTGATTTGTTGTACTTTACAATTTGTCAAAATCAAGACTGTTCAAAATTCTGCTAACATAAATATTTAGGCAAATGTAATCCAACTTTTACCATGACATATTCACTATATGTGTTCACTCCTGTAAAAATGTCATGTCATTCCATGAAAGATTTAGTCTTCTTAAGGCGAAAAAGCTAAGATATTTCAGCTTTTAGGTCAACAAAATTGTCAAAATAAAGTGTGTTAAAAATTCTGCAAACATAAATAATTGCCCAAATGTCGTGAAACTATTACCATGACATACTCAGTATGTGTGTTCACTGCTGTAAAAAAAATCAGTACATTTCATGAAATATTTGGTCTTCTAAATGCCAACATTCTAGGAGACATTACATTTTAATACGCCATACAAAGCGGTCGAGGAAGATTAATGATTTTCCAAAGCCCGTAGCTAGTAGATTCATAAACATCGATCGCGATATTGATAGCGCTTCCTATCAGATTTTCCCGGGACACGTCTGAGGACAACATGTTTCTCCACGTTCTGTTTCTATAAGTTTGAAGCTGTAGAACATATTCTGCAGTGCATGAAAGAGTCGTGATTCTGGCGATCTGTAGAAGTTGTAGAAGGCTACATAATTTCTCCTCTCTCGATTCTCGACCTGGTCGTCGCCTTATAGATGCAGCTGTGGTAGCAAAGGTCCTTCCGGGAAACGAAGTATAATAATGCCTTTCTCTGTTCGGGAAATAATTCAGAAATGTCGAAAGTTTCGCACGCTTTCTCCAAAGCCATATCAAGTCCGTTTGTATCGTCCGCCATTTGGCTTCACCGTCATGCAGGCTGCACTAGACATTCCACGCATACCTCAGTTCTCTAAAAATAAAACCTTCGCTCTGATTGGTCTAAATGAAACAATGGCCAGAACACGGTTTATGTCGAAGTCCATCAGACTGGGAGGTGGGAGGAAGTGAGCGGACGACCTCGACAGTCTGAAAATCAGGCTAAGATCTGCGGGGAGATCGGTTGCCTTTATACTTGAAGAAATATAATAGAATGAGCGGAATTACTACGGTTCTCCGATAAAAATTCCTCGACGTGATGCTAGCAGTCGATCTCATGCTCGATCTAGCGAACCAACTTGTCCAACTTCTGGACCAAGTTCGTGTGGCAAGGAAATTAATCAATTCTACGATAGCGTTATACATTTAGAGTTCTTTCCTTTCTAGGCTTGTGCACGCAAGAACGTGTAGTCGAAAGAAAGGAGCTAGGTTGTCCCTGCCAAAATGCTGGTTTGAAATGTTGAAGTACTGTTTGCCACATTCTATTTGTGTTCAAGGTCCGTGCGTTCTCCATACCACATTTTGACTCGCCAATGCAATATGCAAATTTGAAATCAAATCCGTATAATGTTATTGTTTGTTAGCCTGAATTTCAGCCGGTTTGTGTAATTTTAAAAGCCCGGCCCCTTGACTTCCGTTAATCGTACATTGGATATGCTGGGTAAAAAAATATCGATCAATCAGTTTTCTGAGCGCCCAGCGGCACTTGATTGAACTTTATTCATCAGCAAAGAAACATTAATAAAATAGGTTTCCACTTTACAGTAGCCTGCGTCGCATCCGAACTGAACCCCGGTTAAGTCCGTCTGCGAAACAGTGGACAAAAGCTTGTTCTCGACCCCCAGCGAAGTTGCAGGATTATTTATAATCGATTTTGATTGGCTTTTACTAATGCTCATTCTTACACGTCTTCTGACTGGCCATTCAACTGTCACCAGCCTGTCACCAGCCTGTCACCGGTGCGACTAACGGCTAATTTACATTTCAAAATGCGGCGGCTTTTATACACGTCGAAAAGAGCAATGATATTTGTACAATATCAGTTAAAATCGAGATTCGTTTGCTAGAACAAGAGCAGTTGACCGGAGTTGAGTTCGGATGTGGCACATTACTAGATCTTTCCAAGCTGCATGAGGGATATGTTTGTGTGTTCTTCGAACGAGCATTTTGTCGTGACAGATTCTATTTAATGTGTTCGGCAAGTTTCCTTTTATCTGGCTCTAAACCACGGGCAGCTGCCTATTACTTCAAAACCTGACCCGAAGTTGAAATAAACCTAACCTTCTCCGATAGTAAAACACAGGGAAACGACGACAGAGCTCGTCTAGGGCGAGAAATCTCAAGTAAACAGTTGACTCACGTGCAAACGAAGTTTCGACCGAGCGGCCTCTGACGTGACATGATTGCCCGTCATAACAATCTCCGAGGCTGGTGACAGTTGAATGGCCAGTCAGAAGACGTGTAAGAATGAGCATTAGTAAAAGCCAATCAAATTCGATTATAAATAAACCTGCAACTTCGCTGGGGGTCGAGAACAAGCTTTTGTCCACTGTTTCGCAGACGGACTTAACCAGGGTTCAGTTCGGATGCGACGCAGGCTAACTTTACAGCCGCTCATGCAGATATCAACACAACATTTCACTTTTACTTACTTTAATTGTCTCAGCGTTGTCCATGTACATTGAGCGAAAACCAAGACTATAAGACTAAGAGAGAAACTGCGAGATTTGTAATCTTGCATGTACCGCGCGTACATGCAAGATTTAAATGTTGTAAGTGTCCGATAATGATAAGCAAAAGGCTCAGCTCTTCTGACCTTTAAATTTCTTGTCATTTAGGACTGCGGGCCGATCAAGCCAATGTAGAAAGGCCCTGGTTTGGATAAACTGTAGGAATTACGATCAACCAGTCGGCTAACTCCAGTACAGGCTCTAGTAATAATTTCACTGACCAAAGGCGACTCCAGAGTACGTTCAATATTTCCCCTGGTAGGTGAAAATTCGGAAATATATGACTGAACACAAATTAAAGCTAATAAATAAGGAACATTTCCCCCTATAAGTAATCAACTGGTATGCCCCTGTGAGACCGATGGAATAGGATTTGTTTCAAGAAGCTTCGGGGCCCCCGAAAATGGCGGTTCGAGAAATTTGTGCTCGGAACTCTGAATTTCTAACGAGACCTGAAACAACCATGGGAGCTAATCAAATCCAGGTCCCGGCTAATCCACAGATCGAATTGGAATTTAGCGTGTTGGTTTTTGCGGAGGGAGGAAAACCGGAGAACCCGGAGAAAAACCCTCGGAGCAAGGGTGAGATACCAACGAACTCCGACTCACATATGGCGCCGCGACCGGGATTCGAACCTGGGCCACAGAGGTGAGAGGCGAAGCGCTTTTAAGCCGATTGACATATTTAAGCCCATTGACATATTTAAATCGGCCGTTGCTAGGGAAAGTTTGAAGCCTCATAAAACCCGGAAAATTAAAGAGTGGGCAATAATTATTGTCAAGGTGATTCCTAGGGTAAAGTCTTGTAGTCTGATGCCGTCATCAAGTGACGTCACGATGACGTCATCAAAATAAGAACATTTCTAAACTCTCCAAGGATTTTTGATCTACTAGTAATTTCTGAATATTTTCCGAACCTACGAATAAAGGCACATAAAACCGAGCATGCGTTTGCCATTACGACAAAAAATGAAGATTTTACAACATTTTTCAGTCCAATTTTAAGCATTTTTGGCGAATGAAAAGCCATAACTTTGGCAGTTATTGTCGGTTTCCAAAATCCATGCTAGATTTTGTGGAGAACGTGGTCAACAACATTTTAACGGGAAAAAGTTTGGTGTTTAGTGAAAGCGCGCAAAATGTTTAGGATGTTTAGAAACCGGAAGTTAAGAAATTAACGCATGCGCAGAAGTGCCTAGTTGGTGGACGTGAAATAGTCGCAGAACTATTGTTGCAGTAACGTCTACAATAATTGGTCGAACAAGATGTGCATTTTCTCCTATTTCCTCCGACAACGGCCAGTTTTGGGGCATGGCTGAATACTCCAGTTTGCAATGAGCTAGCTTGATTGTCTGCAACGAGCTTCGGACTGTGTGGCAGATGCCAGGAACCCATTTCGCGGCAATACGAAGAGCCAATAGAAATCAAGCTAAAATTAGACCGAGATTCGACAACTTTCACTTGAAGTTGATCTCGTGGCGTTCACAACAGTTTGTTTTCCGACATCAAAAATACTTTTTTAAGGATGAGAACTGACCTGTATTTTAATTAGTGGCACTAAGGTTCAATCACAACTTTTCCAGGAATCCGGAAGAATTATCTGGAGATAAAAGTGTGCATGTTTGTGGACGATTTGAGTTGAAAACCTGCCGGTCGAAAATCAATCGACTACTTGAGTGGCCGTACTTTTCTTCGTGTCAGTTTAGAGGCCATGTTCTCGCTGGAAGCAGCCATTTCAGCTTCTATATCTTTGACAACTATAGATACTATTTACTAGATGTTCTTTCAATCTGTCAACAGCGGGAAGAGCTCGGCTACATCTGATAGTCCAGTACAAGTTTGCTTTCCCATTCATCAGCTTTCACTCATCACTGTGTTGGCGCCGCCGTACGCTTGCCGTTACTTTTTTGCTCGGTACAAATTATTAATTATTTCCCTTTCTCTAGGTTCAAGTACAGTTAGGCGCCTTTCGAGTCCTGAACGATTCCTTCAAAATTATCGGATTGAGTTTCTTGTCAAGTATTATTTTCTTTCACACGATGAACCAAGCTTTTCATTTTCCAGCGACAAAAGGCTTGTTCCGACTTTTGAACACTTCACTTCATTCATTCATGAAAACCTTTCAGGTAAACCACGAATAAAACTTTCAAATTAACATGTGTATTAAAGTATTAAAATTATCGGGTGGCCGATGGACACGCATAAAACTAACCTGAGAAAACAGCCGACTCATATCGCTCGAGTCGGCTGTTTTCTCAGGCTAGCATAAACCGGAAGTCAAAATCGCATCTGCTCCTGCGAGCATAGCAACGGTGTTGCGTAGCAACGGAATATGTCAATGGGCCCTTAACCACTGTGCCACCCGAGCTGTGGCACCCGCAATGCATCTTGGTTGAATGAGCTCCTTTAAATAAAAATATCTCACGATTATGTTCAAGTCGTATCATAAAACAGTTTAAAAGCAGATTCTCCAGAGCACATAAAGACTTGAGAAACGTCTCATCTTAAAGCTGGGGGTTTCAAAAATCCGTTTTTACATGCGTTAGCGCTTTCTATGTTGTTCTGTTAGTTTGGAAGTTCACTTTTCAAACCGCCGCTACCGTGAGCGCTTTAAAGTCTTCACAACTTCTGAGTCCAGAAAAACAAAGTCTAAATTTCTAACGAGACCTGAAACAACAATAGGGGCTGATCAAAGCCAGCTCCCGGCCAATCCACAGATCGAATTGGAATTTGAATCCAGAGTCCGGTCTCGAAAAAGGAGAGCGATAGCAGTTCACTGCAAGTGGAGGTTTCCTCGTTCCCTCTAAATCTTGTTGAAAACTTTTTTAAATATTCAGACTAAACGGAAACTAAACGGAAACATCGTAAGATTGACAGGTTAGGCTTAGCGTTGAAGTGAGGTGGAATAATATGATGTGACTGCTAAGACCAATCAACAAACGATTTTCAAAGTGCATTGTGTAAGAGATGTCCATAAAACAATGGCCATTCTGCGCGATGTTGAGAGGATAAAATCGTACATTGGTACATGGCTTGGTTATATAAGAGTTAAGCCTACCGAAAGAGCATTATTTCTTCATTCAAGAAACTGCAATAAAATGTTGGGGCTACTCAAACTACGAATTTTTAAAAGAGCGCCGAACACATGCGACACTGAGATCAAAAATCGCTTTCTTCTTACGTCGTTCGGATGTCTAGAATTCATGATGCGCAAAGAAAAAAAAAATCGTATCAACTTCTCCGCAGTAATATTGGCTATTGGTGAAGTCTGACCACTACCAAGTATGTTATATCTTGGTTTCTAGCAATTATGTGTGGATCTAGTAACTGTTAGCGGGATATTTTCTGACTGACAGATCGAACTACATCATTAATTACTCGCTCCATTCGGATAATTTTTTGACACTTCTAAGTCATTTTGAAAGTCAACGATTGAGCTATTTAATGTCAAACATGAACAAAATAATTATTACCATCTCAATCTGTACCTTTAAGTACAAGTTCCGTAGAAAAACAGTAAATAATTCAATGGTAACTTCAACATCATTGTAGCCTGCGAAACAGGCCCTCAGTGTTATTTCAACGCAAAGGAAGTGATAAAATGATTTGGCCGCGTAAAAATGGAAAAAGGAGACTGGCACGAGAGAGAAGAAGGAGGGCCTGCAGCCATCTCTTATACATTTTCATTTCCCGTACAGATTCTGTACGGGAAATACTGATTGGTCAATTAGCTGTCATCGCTGTCATGTGTCACGAAATGTCGCACATTCCTCCTGCGAACTGACGGAAATGGCGGCGACAAGAGAGAAGTGATCGAGCGGTTGAGCGTAGCAGGCAGTAAATAGGCTACATTTGTACTTTCTAGGCGAGATATTTTGGCGGTTTTACCAAAAGGTAAAAGCCTTATTTTCCAACTCGAGTAAGACAGGAATTAGCGCTTCCGCATTGTCCTATTTGCAAAGCATTGACATGTTAAATAAACATGTTAATCCATGCGGAAAAGGGCAGAATTCAAATTTCCGTAAGATGGAAGCAGGCGCTTGTTTCTTCTCGCGGCTCGCTTCGTTCGGATCGGTTTCAGAACTCGCCCCGCTCGTATTGGCAGAACTAACTCGCTCTGCTCGTATCGGAAAAGCGCCTGTTCTGCAAGCTAACATCATTGCATCCCTGCATTGCAACGATTGCGTTACACACAGGAAGCCCGCGTACATTTAACACGTGTATAATTTTCTTTTTGATCTAAAATAAAGTCAAATATAAAATTAAATTAATGTAGGCACATTATTACTTTTTCTGTAAAAAAAAAGGTGTGAGTGGGAAAGTTAAAATGTTGAAGTTTATAGACCGTGGATTTTCGATAAAATTTCTTGGCTCCTTAACAAAACAAAGCAGATTGGCCTTGAATATGTAATGTTTCTCTTTGACATCAGTATATAATCATCTTTGTCAAGTACGTGACACTTTGTACCGAGTCAGCGTTCTGTTTGCCTCGGGAGTCATTCGGCAGGGCATCGGATATGGCTTCGTGTAGCTATTCTGCATTAGTTGGTGGCCCTTGTGGATGTAGTCCTTCCAGTCCTGCAAATGTCCAGTGCGTATCGATAGAAACTTGTGATAAGGATATCAAGAGGCATTTAAAGTTTTTCGATTGCAGAGATTCTTCCCTTAATATATTCGGAGAGTAAATTGCTTCTTGCCAGAGCAGGTACACTCAATAGTTACTTATACTTGTGGTGAATTACCACAAGATGTTGGTCTGATTTAAAGGCCCAGGTCTCTCGCCTAGCATGCTTTGCGCGCCTCTTGAGTTTCGCGTAGTTGAAAACCCCGAGTTTTTGGAGGGAGATATTCGTCTTCGTGAATCTTGTTCCATCCTTCGTTAGAGAGTATCTTGATTATTCCAAACTGCCTTTGAATTGAGTTTGACTATTCATCTCGATCTGCATTGGGTTATTTTTGTTTTTTTTGTAAGCCATTTTAGTTTATTTTAGCTTTGGTTAGAGGCAAAATAACGGAGTCGCAGCAGTGTCGCGGTGGAACGCTGCGTTTGCCTGGCTGTGTCAGATAAATAAGACTTCGCTCGTCTGTATTTGGTATAGCAGCCCCTGGTACGCAGAGAAAACCAACAGTCTTTTCCCAGTTTCTACTCCATCAACTTCCCGGGAAGTCTTTCAGCAGTGCAGGGTAAGTTGAAGTGAAATTATTCGAAATTTTCTACAGAACCTCTGGCTCTGTGTTACTTCGCAATCTTTTTTCATTAGCTTTAGTATATAGAGATAACCAAGCACAACTTCAAGATTCTACAGCAGTTGATGTGGGTTTTGAAAAAAAATATTAATGACCGCTTCCTAATAAATAACAAATATGGGTCCTTCCAAAAAATATACAGAGCAAAGTTGGGTGAGAGAGGAAAATATAAAATACCAAAGCTGCTTAGACATAATTTGCAGACCTTGGTCCAAACAGAAGTTTTGAAATCATTTTATATTTTTATAGTCTCAGGGAATTCAGTAAACCTTTTTATAGCTTCTACTGAGAAACTTGAATGTATACAATAATAGTCTTTTCTGTTTTCATCAAAAGGTACTCATACTTTATCATGATAATCTGTGTGACCGTGCTGCAATAAACCATAATATGCACCTCTTCAGAACAGCAAAGATGAAATTTCTTGTAGGAGTGATAGAGATGCCTTTGACCCCAAGCAGATTTCACCTACTATTGGTATGACAGAGCCACCTCCCACACCAGAGCTGCGTAGTGCACTGGTCTTGCTTTGGCATGAAGAAAACAACAAGGTCATCTACTGTTTTTAATAATAATGATGATATCACCTGGTTTATTTACCATTTTTATAGCAATCAAAGCTATTACAAAGGATTCATCAGAATAGCAAAATGTTGGAGAAAATAATAGAACTCCTGATGAGTTATGCTGAATATTTAGATTGAATATTTCGAAAAGTTACATGTACCTGGTTTGAGAATTTATTAGAGGCATTCCAACATCACTGAAATAATATAACTGAAATCCAACTATTTAAATTATGTCAACAAATTTAGTGAAATTGAGTTTCCAACGGTTATAGTAGGATTTTTTGTGTTACAATATAAATTATGTGACTAAAGTAACAATAGTCAAATAGTTAGATATTTCACAGTTGTTGGAACACCACTAATTCCTATACCAGATTGTTTGAATTTTATTATCCCTAGTTTAATATTCATTTCTATATATTGTTGTTCATGTGCTTGAACACAGTAGAGTGATTTTATAAAACCTGTGAAACAATCTCTACCACTTAATATCTACATGTACTAGTCAAATGGACACACAAGAATCAGGAGTTCATAGCAGTTATTATGCTGATATCTATTTAACTGGTTTTGTGAAATCACTCTACGCGGTGGGTACATAAGACATGAAATCGGAAGGGGCCTAATAACTTTCTATTTTTTTATCCAATTAGCTTGAAATTTTGTCCTGTAATATATATCTCATTTACAAAATGCTTTGTTTTTTGTTTTCCTGTTTTAAGGATTTGTGTCTTACATGTACGTGTCCACCATGCTAACATAAAATTTTAACCAAGTAAATTAAATGAACCACAACTTTGCTGTACACAAACAAAGCCACTATTGTATACCAGTATTATAAAATGATAATGTCCAGTATAGAATGGTGAAATAAGGAAAATCATTGCTGAAATTATAATATCAAAATGTATGGTCTTTTACATGTAATAGTTGGCAAAAAAACTGTCTATAGCACTCTTAGCTTGACCTAAATCCCATATACCAATTATCTGGTGCTTCATATGCTGCCCTGATCATGCACACTACAGATGCAGGAAGCACTCGCCTGTTCGGCCCTCTACCTAACTTCCACAGAACAAACTGTCAATAACCAGCCTTTTGGAAACTCCATGGAGAAATTAAATGCATCTGCTCGAATGTTGTACAATGTACCTAGCTTTAATGCACACTTCGAGAATGTCTCAATTGAGGCAAATGTTGGAGAATGGCTGGTTATAAGGATATCTGACATGCTTGCAACAAACATTCTCTTCTTCAGTGGGCACTGTCTGCAGACTCCACACTTGCACCATGGCAATCTGGGATGGGGGGTCTTGAGGCTAATCTGGTTCATGTAAGGCTGTGCACATATTTTTTATGAAATCCAAGCTGCCTCTACCCATATTGTAGTCTTGCTCGCAGCCTTTCTTAGTGTCTGGCTTCCTGTCCCCCCTCCTGGGGAGCGGGGACAGGAAGCCTGACACTAAGAACGGCTGCGAGAGAGACTACCCATATTGAGAAGCTTCATTTCCTTGCAGGCTCAAGGGTGGTGTAGTGACAAGATGCCTATTTAAACCTTTCAATATGATAAATACAGTTTTAAACAAAAATGTGAGGAAAACTAATGATCTAAGGGGTGGACAATTATAAATCCGTTGAGGGGGGGGGGGGGGGGGGTGTTGACACAATTTTTTTAGCTGAGCTCTGCACCTGGGCCAAATACATCTCTGTTGGGGCGCTCGTGTTTGACCCTGGAATTGCCTGCTCCCCTGGGAAGTTTTTAGATTTCGCCTCCCATAAATGCCTTCACTTTCAGGTCATGTTTCAAATTGAAAATTCATTTGTAATAAGACAATTTGGCTAAACAAATTCAACATACAATGACAGATTTGTCCAGTTATAGCATTCCCTTGTTATTTATACTTTGAATTCAAAACATTCAATACCGGCTGCATCCATTGTTCTCTATAGCAACTCTGCCATCGAAGTCTGCAGTGTGTGTTTTAAAGTTTATTTCCACACTGCTAATGGCAATTACACTTGGAGGTTATGGTAAACATCAATAGGTACAAGGAGGATAATTAAAGAAATATAATAAGTGAACAAAGTAGCTGAAGGCTTTAGAGTTGTCCACTGCTTATATGTAAATAACAGATAACTGAGTATAATTGGTATTACTTAACAGAATGGGGCAACACCTAATGCGAGTTTGGAGGTGAGCATGCTAGAGGCACCCAGTAAAAGTTGAAATTTTGCCTGGAAATGCTTCTAAATTATGCCAAGTAGGGTTATGATAAATTTGTGATAAATTTACACTGCCTAAAATCCCCCCCTCTTTGGTGTTGCAATATATATTTGTCTCAGTTCCCTTGCACAACTGACCTTTTGGGGGCGTCTTGGTGCTTGCAGGAATTTTTCAGACTATTTTTCCTTGCTCAATTTTTTGTCTGGGATTACAACCCCTCCCCGGATTTCCTTATGCTCCACGCCTAATAAGGGAAGAGGTCAAAACAATGGATTTCGAATGGTACCCAATTTTGTCAGGGGAGGTGGTGGGTGGCAGGTAACACCCCCTACCCTTTTTTTCGAGGGTAATTTTCTCGTGTTGTAAAATAGGAACACCTGATTTTAATGCAGATACACGTTCTTCTCTGCCTGTAGAAACTAGAAATATAATTACTTCTTTGATGAATATTTTATTCAAGAAGATATTTGTGGTCAAAAATCTAGATTTTGCCAAAATAGGTGGTGGGTTCCGGGTACAACCCCCCTTCCATCAAAATTGGGTCCCGCCAGAGTACCATTGTTTTGACCTCTTCCCTAAGTTACGGTTTATCTGACAATAGTGCTGGATAAAGATGCACAAAAGAAGCAAAGTTCAACACACAATAGCAAGATAGAAAAGTATCAAACGGGGGACAGGAAATAGATCAACTGTATAATAAGGAGACAAAACCACTTTATTAGCGGAACATTCAGGGATTCAGACAAAAAAAATATTTTGGCAGTCCAACAAGCTGCAAATGTTGTCACTTCAGACAGCAACCAGACTTGAAACGTCGACTTTGGTAATAAATCTGATAAATAACTAAAGCAAAACATGACCTGAACTGGTGATAAAAAACCTGAAGAGCAAACCTTGATTTCACGTTCGGAGATTATTGTCAAGAGTACGGTTCGAATTCGAACCGTGTCACCCCATCCGCATTTCGCTTGCTTTCATGTTTGCCTTTATAAGAACATCTCGCCCTATCCAGCCTCGCTACTATATCCTCGACGATCTCCTGTAACGGTTAAGCCAAAGTTAAACCAGAGAACAGGGGAACAACCAATGCAATCACAAAACATATTCAGACAAAATAACTAAATCACAAGACGAGTTTGTACAAACCTCCATCTCGTCCAACTCTTTTGTTCAGCTTTCCGCTATCAACGACCCATAGCGATTCCTTGGCTCATCTTCTTCCACATCTAACATCGAATAGTCTGAATAACTGGATGATTCTGCCATATTCCAAGCCGGCAAGTCTTTGCTTTGTCACTGGAAAACAGCTGAGCCAGCGCGCCACGAGCGACTTCAATCTTAGCGCGCTTGTCACAAAACAATAGCAGCCTCGTTTTGAGGCAACCACAACAATAACAAAGCCGCAAAGCATGCTAGGCGAGAGACCTGGGCCTTTAATGTCAATTCTGTTTAATTTAATAAATTAGACACCAAGAACAGAGAAATATTTGACGCGCATTGTTTAATTTTAAAAACACGATAGTTGTAAATTTCCAGGCCGGCTCGATTTTGAGACCAGACAACACAACAAGTCGAATTTGGAAAATTGCAGTTAGCCAACCGTCAATCAAAATGTCATCAAGTCTACGAGACTACCGTAGAATGGAACCCCCTAAAGGCTTTTTAGAAAGGATAGTTCCCGGGTATTCTGGCAGGTAATTATAAAAAGAGAGGAAAATCAGCCAACACTAGCATGATTCTTTTTGCTATATAGTACAAGGTCATCATTGTAATATTTTAGTTTAACAAAGCAAACATTAACACAAAACTACCGCACCCATGTAAATAACAGGGCCGATTAATTTGTTACAATTTTTTGAGGGGGCTATCCATGAAGGGGGGTTATAGGTGGGGATAATGGACATGGAGTGTAAATAGGTAGATTATACACATGGCCATGGGGTGAGGTGTGATTATCTACAGGGGGGCTTGAAACTTCCAGGGTTACACTTCACTGAAAATAGTATAGCCAGTATATTACCACGCAAATGATCTAAATAAACATTGTGGCTACTTGAATAACAACAAGGCTTAGAGTGGACTATGATGATGCCTAATAAAAAAATAATTTTCAATAATTATAATTGCCAGGTGTTTTTGAAATCAAGGATATGTCCATGTCACCGAGATGCATTAGGAATCCAATGGCGCTGTAGTAAAAAGTCGTGTGCATCTCTGCCGAACTGGGCTCCTCACAAGGACAAGCAAATGAGGGGAGATCGTGGAATGACTCTCCTGCAATCTAGAGAGCTCTATAATGTGTCTTCTACACTTGTTCCAGTTGCCTCGCGTAAGTGAAATAAATTATGATATCGATGTCTGCGCACGATCTGAAGTAATGTGACTTTTTTAAACTATAATGCACGTATTTACTCTCTCTGAATTTATTTATAAATCGGGAACCTATATGTTTCTTTCAGCAATATGTAAACAATGCCGCCTCCTTCTGGGAAAGGAGCTGCTCTCCACACAATCCGATGTTCTTCCAGAAGAGAAAGGCAAAAAAAGAAAAATATACCACTCCATCTCCCGCTGAATCATCTGAAAGTGAAGTGGTATGAAAAAAAAACGCATTGAAAACCAGACAACTGTTTCACTTTTCACTCTAAGAAATGTTGAAGTCAGAAAGAAATGTTCTACAGAACTCGTAATCCAATCACAAAGCGAGGATTTCTCTGATGCTGTCAGCGAACAACTGTACGGGATTTGAATGTGCATATTACTAATTTTATTGTTATTTATGTTCACAACCTGCTCAGTGAAACAGTTACCTAGTGCAGCTAGCCCTTTAATTGTCCTGCATGTCATCTTATGTACATTGTACTAAACCTGTCTGAGAATACCCTAGCGTCCAATAATCCCTACCTATAATGAACACAACCATGACAATACACTTCCAATCATCCCAATACCTTTCCCAATACCAATCCCTCGGGTACCTATTTTTTCAAGTGTGAAATAGGTACAGCAAATCCCTTTTATGGTACAGATCCTTGTTTAGGTTATTATTAGCTGTGTATAGATACATTAACATAATTAGTTGCAGTTCTTTTTAGTCGGTCGTATAGGCAAATGTGTACCTTATGGGGTTCTCAACTATGAAGAGCAAATGTGAAATTTACTGGGGTAAGGTACGTAAGGGCAGTGGGACCTCGGGGGTGAGGGGCGGGGGGTGGTAAGGTTTAGTCAATACAACTGATATACAATGTAGGTGTAGAGATACATAAATTTGTATTCATTAATAATTATTAAAAACAAAAACACTTACAGTCTAAATATAGTTTTATAATAACCAGTTATTTAAGCTAAATGTGTAATTTCATATTATATCATAAGCCAATGTAGGGCGACGTAAGGCGACATTGGGCGACATAAGGCGACATTGGGCGACATAAGGCGACCTAAGGCGACCTAAGGACCCAGAGTAGGCCTAATACCTTAAGACCGACTACAAGGTAGGTTCAATATGAAATTGTTATAGTATTATTCCCTAGTTAAAAGCAAAAACAAACTTACAAAGTAAAAGAACAATAACTATGTACGCACTTGCCTGTCATTTATAAACAGAAAATAAATATTGCTTTCCTGATTTACAGAAGCTCGTTGTTATGTAATATATAACAATAACAGTAATGCTATTTCTAACTTTGTCCATTCAAGGTACATATTACAGAATCCACAAACGTCGCAGATCATTGTTGTGCATACGCACTCAGCGATCCCAAAGAAGAACTTTTTCGTGTCGTTTGTGACCAAACCCACAGCCACAGCTGTCCCTCGTGCGAGGATCTTAAATCCACTATCAGATAAATCGAGTCAGTGTTGAGTGGTGCCCAATTAGCTGGCGAAGAACGAGATGGTATGATGTATTCATACCAGCAGGCTGTGCAGGCAGTTTTTTCATGGAAGGCCCACCAGTTACGATCGATCCTACAGGATAAAGCGCGAACGTGTCTGTTGGATGGACTTGATGAAACATCAGTTCTCGTCACACAAGGCTGGGCCATGAAATTCCTTCCACAGAAATATAGAGAATCGCAGGCAGACTGGTTCGGGAGAAGGGGAATTTCATGGCACATTAGTGTTGTGGTACTTAGGGTAGCTGCTAAGCTGCAGCACCAGGCGTTTGTTCACATTGTGGAGAATTCCAGTCAAGATAGCAACGCTGTTGTTGGGATCATCAGGCACACACTAAAGCAGCCGAAGAAAGAACATCCAGAAGTTTCAACTGCTTGTCTGCGCCAAGACAATGCCGGATGTTACCATAGTGCAACCATGTTGGCCGCCTGTCATCTTATGCAAGAAACAACAGGAATTAAAGTCAAGAGGGTGGACTTTAGTGCTCCACAAGGGGGAAAAGGCGCGTGTGACCGAAAGGCTCACGTTCGGCGTTATATTAACGAGGGCCACGATGTGCTAACAGCAGCTGGCTTTGCAGAGGCCATACTCTCCTATGGTGGTGTCAGGGGAGTGCGGGTTGCATTAGTAGACAACAAAGGACAAAGGACATCAACACAAGCTCGATGGGCGGGGATTAGCACTCTCAATAACTTCTGTTATGGTTCGGACAGGTTTATAACTTGTTTTCCCAGCATAACTTGCAAGCTTTCACACGCGTGTATGTCTTTTACTACTTAAAGTGTATATGAAACGAAAATTAAGTTGATCTTATTTGAAAGTCCTTTCGAAATGAGGAAGGGTGGCGTTTTCCGTTTATGAATATCTCATCTCGTTCCAGAGATATTCAGGTTTTTGTAATATGTAAATTAGATTACCTGTGACGTCATGACCTTGACACAACCTGAAGACAAAGAATATCTCTGAAAATAGTGGCTAAAAATAATTTATACTTTGCACATGTATGGTACTAAGGAAAATACACATCAATGTGAAAATCATGACGTTGCCATGGAAACACTCTTGGCTCCAGGCTCATTTGATATTGAACATAAAATATTATCTGATTGTAATTTATGACTGTTCTACAAAACTCGTTGCATGGCACTACACAACACACGCTATGACGTAGCTAGCTACGTCATAGCGTGTGTTGTGTAGTGCCATGCAACGAGTTTGGTTCTACAAAACAATTTTATTTAAACCTCGCATATACAATGCCTACATTGTTTGTAATTGTCTGATGCGCCAACAGCAGTAAATTGTACATTACGAAGGAGAAATCAAAGAATTTATTTTTATCATGAAAGTGGCCTGGGAACAAGAGTGTTTCCATGGCAACGTCATGATTTGCACATTAATGTGTATTTTCCTTAGTACCATACATGTGCAAAGCATCAATTATTTTTAGCCACGATTTCATCACAATAGGCACTAGAATGCTTTGGAAAACATTTGTAGCGTACATTTTACTATTTTATTCACAAGTTTAGACTAAAAAGGTTTAGTATCGGCAAAACGTATCGGAAATTCGTTTAAAATCATTGATAGCTGCATGAGTACAGCATAATAAGCTAATATTTTGAAGCAGAGATGTATTACACTCTATTCCTCACGAATTGTGTCGCGGTTCATTCGCGGAAAATTGAAGAAAAAGCAGTACAAATCGATGCGGACGAATAAAGTCCGAGATTACCGTTATACGCGACAAGAAATTAAACCCCCGAGACCGTACGCGACCGGCTGTCGTTTAGTACGCAGAGGCAATTTCAAGTTATTATACGAGTATATTTATCGCTAAGAAAGCGAAGTTTTTCAAGAGTTACACGAGAATATTTCTCGCTAAGAAAGCGAGGTTTTAAAGAGTTATGGCGTTTCGCGCTGAAGCGGATTTTCAAGAGTCATTAAGTCAAGTTCATTGCATATCCATAATGGGATATAGGCACCTGAGTACACGCGTATATATTTCAAAATCCTGGGAATTGATACTGCTATGAAACTGTTACTGCACATGAAAGAAATATAAAAAAATGAAATGGAGAAGTAACACGTTAAGCTCTGTAATATTAGCTCAACTAATTTTAAAAGCACTGTCATAGATATGTTAATTGTCAGAAAATGTGTCTTAAAAGTCACGTGAAAAATATATATATATCAATATTTCTCTACTCTAGAAATGTTTCCCATTTGAATAAATCCTTTTGAAGGCAAGAAAAAGAAAATCATATTTAAAAGTTCAACACAGGAATATACTATAAGGTTCTCTCGTTTTTCATTATTACAACATGCAATAAATTGTTATTATCATAAGTCAAGGTGATGTTCACCTAAGCAAATATTCATATTTTCAAGTTCAAATAAAATAAAATAAAATAAATATCAAATGCAAGATCATGAATGTCTTCTTGTTTAGCGCTCTCGTACCGACTTTTCCTCGACAAGTACAATATCTTGAACATTAGATTTCAAATAATAAACTGTGGTAAAGATTTATCTGACTGAACAGGACATGGGAAGAAAGAAATCTCCATCCTGCAAGAACAGAGACATGAGAAGACTTCATATGTGGATTGAGAAGAAGCAACATGTAGCCGACATACCGAGCTTTATTCAGTGTATAGTTGATGAAACGCAACAATCAAATTTGTCCAAAGATCCGAATGGATATTGAAAGGAATATTTCATGATTGCTTATTACTACGTCAAAGTGGTATTCCAATTTATATACAGAACAATATTTAACGTTGACAGTGAAATCTCAAGAAGCAGGTTAATTTGTATTATAATGTTTCTGTCAATAGTTATCTGAATGTTACTTATCTACGAAAAACATTTCTCATTTTCCTTACAATTGCATGTACTGTTGTTATATATATATATATACAGTCAATGCCAAAAAGGTTGTCCAGCAGAACATAATATAATACTATAATATCCATTGTTTTGGGCTATTGTCTAGACCAAGACAATAGGCCAAAACAATGGATATTAAAGTATTATATTATGTTCTGCTGGACAACCTTTTTGGCATTGACTGTATATATATATATTATATATATTGTTATCTTGTCAACATTATATATTGCTATTTTGTTCCCACTTAACCTGCCTCGATTAGCTATGCTACTTGCGGGTTAATGTATTTTTGTAAAATTTGTTGTTAAACTTAATAAAGTCTTACAAGTCTTACAAGTTAGTCAATATTGATCGAGTGCAAGGCACAGCTCAAGCCTATCAAGTTCAACCACGAAACTTCATAATGACTCGTTAGCAGTTTTATTGTCGTTGTGTTGTCACTTGATTGGAAAAGTCAGTCGTGACAACTTTTACTTATATATACCCCCTTTTACTGCGCTTCAGGATGCCGAAAGCTCGTCCGAATAGGAGGCGAAACGAACGACTTCATAAGTCACCACCAGTTTCTAGTGATTTCATTCTCAAATGAGGACATTTGTCTTTGAAAAATGGGGATAGCTGTTACACGCTAAAAAAGGAAATAAAAAACACTTTTTGTCGTTTCTCTTTTAGTGTAATACTTGCGTTATCTTGGCCCTTAGGGTAATTACTGTGGAGTTTCCTTTTCTGACACAAATGTCATTATTGACATTTGCGGTTAGTTTGAAGGAAACTGGACAGCGTCTGCAGCCAGTCATTTAACATTTGGCCCAACGTAGCAAGCTAGCAGCTCACAGCTAGATTATATATATTCAAAATATAATTAATAGGAGAGGTAGCGTTAAAATCAATTTTCTCGGTTGGATTTAGAAATCCAGCTAGAAATTCGCTAGTAATGTTCCGAGAACATATCAGTTCCTCAAATTAAATATTAATTGGAAAATATAACTACGGATAAAAGGAAAATTAAAAAGCATATGATTCCTAATTGCATGGATACGTAATTATCGGCGCTCGAGATTAGCGAAATTAAGTGACATCGCAGGTCTTGTTGCAAAGAAAGCTGTCATTTATGGCGCCAGAGTGTCCTTGATGGCCTTTTTGGAACGTAAAATTAATGGACTAAAAGGAAAATAGTGACATATCTGATTATATTGTGGTCAGAATTGTAAATCCTATGGATGTTTTCCTTAATTATGTTTCAACATATATTATTTGTATAGGGCGTTCTCACCAAAACCTATACTTAGTCTTTAACCTAAGTTAAAGTTAGTTTTTACTGCTTTTATCGAGGAAATTCCTCTTTAAAGCAGTGCACTTTTATTTTGTGCGTTTCAACTGAGTTCTTTTTATATTCTAAATGTGTCTTTGACAATATTTTACCTGGCAGCAATTAGTCTCTTGCCCAAGGTAATACTGGCTTGTTAATTACTGGCTTGTCAATTAATCTTAATCGTAATGTAGTTTTGCATCCTGTTGTTATCTTCTAATAACACGTACAGATTTAGTAGAACTCTGCTTGTATAAGTTATGCAAGTTCACGCGATACAGTGAATAAGCACCTCCTTGAGCGTATGTCATTTTGTTTATTTAGTCATTGACTAGAGAGAACTTTCATCTCCTAGAATTCACTTGTTTTCGATTTTAACCTAGATATTTCTTCTTGGACAGTTAGGTCTTACTGTCTTAAAACGAACATTGCTAAATTTGGATAGTTTCGTAATTCTAAAATACTCTAAAATTCGTTTTAAGGTTCGTTTTAAGGTTCTGGTAAGACAGGTTTATAACTTGTTTTCCCAGCATAACTTGCAAGCTTTCACACGCGTGTATGTCTTTTACTACTTAAGGGGTAGCATTGTAAATTTAGAGAGAGAGAGAGAGAGAGATAGAACGAAAGTAGAGAATGGAGTTGATCGGTGCGGGAGGTCCGCACAGGACAAGTCAATAAAGCAAAGAGAAATCCAACTCAAGTCTCGGCCATTCGCCTATTCCTGCGAGAGGACGCCAGTCAGAGGAAAACTCTCGCGAAACATACGGAGTGGACCTCCTAATAAATGCAAAGTATACAACGGTACTTTTACATACGGTCAATTAGTCATGTTATTACTGCGCAACGAGCGAAGCTAGCGGAGCAGCAATTAATAATATGGACCAAATATAACGGTTCATTGTGTTAATTCGCTGTTTCGACCACAATCCCTTGCTTGGCCAATGTGCTCCTCCCCTCCCCACTGGAGGCCATTTTCTGCAGACACTGATCAATACGATACTGAAGGACAAGATCCGCGCGTCATTGATAGACTAATTACTGTGTAGGTTATGTGCGTGGTTGTTTGTATTCTCCAACATATAAGCTTTTTTAATTCAGGGAGTACTGGTACCATAATAGTCTCCATTGGGGAGGGGAGGAGAAACCCTTTAACGGGTTTGTTCTTCGCATTCCTTGCAGCTTGGTATCTGGAGGAGAGCGATTTACGCAAATTCGCGAGTGCTTTGTCGTACGCTGCATGTATATACTTCAGGCTAATTCTGATCGTTTTCGTTTGTATTTTTACTACAGTTCCTTCAGTGCTCTTTATTAGTCTTGTGTTTTGACGTAAAGTTTACTAAAATAGCGAGTTTAACCAACTAAAAATGTTTTGTAACTTGATGATCATGCATGCTAAGCTGACAACTCTTGCGGCACGAGTCACTACAGTCACTAGAGTCGTGTAGGCGATCGTGTAGTCGTGTAGTTTTCTCTCCTTCTATCATGATGTGAGCAACACGTCAAGCAGCCGGTTCAAAACACAATTATCATTTACAATTACATTTGCCATTACAATTGATTTCCTTTGTTTAAACTTCACCGGGCAGAACAGCAGTTTTTTTGTGCTGGGAATCCTAAGAAATGTCGGAAATTGGTAGGCTTGAATTTACCGGAAAACCGTTGATATGTCGGGACAAAATGAAAGAAATAGGGAAAACATTTGAGAAAACACACCACAGCTCAAACCTCAAACATGTAAGGCTTCAGTCGCACGACAGCCCCAAAACTACAAAATTAAATATATTCATCTAACACCTTGGCATTTTTATCACCCAGTAATATATTTTTCCTGCCAAAGGGGCACTGTTGATTGTTTTTCTAATACACATCCTTAACTGAGCGGCAACATTCACTACCTATTAGGTACATTTTTATTATAAATATAAGGAGGGGTGGGGCGGTTTTATAACTATTAATTTAGTATTTTAATCGTGGGGGTGCTATTCATAATTATATACTTTTAGGTCGCAGTGTATTCAAAAGCCCCGAAATGCGACTGAAATCTCCAAAATTGTGACTATGCGGTTTAATTCTTGCCGTTAGCCTATATAATCCCGGCATCTAGATCTATGCGAAACTGCCTTAAACAAGACAACGAATAAAAGTGACGGGGTCTACAGCGATAGAACAAAACAAAACTCAAAACAATACACCCTATCTCAGGCTCGCTCTGTTGAATAATATACGGGATTCCTGTGTGTAACGCAATCGTTGCAATGCAGAGATGCAATGATGTTGAAGTTACTTCTACTGTTTTTATACGAAACATGCACTTAAAAGGTACGGATTTATATAGTAATAATTATTTTGTTCATGTTTGACATTAAACAGCTCAATCATAGACTTTCAAAATGACTTAGAAGTTTCAAACAATTATCCGAATGGAGCGAGTAATTAATGATGTAGCTCGATCTGTCAGTCAGAAAAAATCCCACTAAAAGTTACTAGATCCACACATAATTGCTAGAAACCAAGATATAACATACTTGGCAGTGGTCAGACTTCACCAATAGCCAATATTACTGCGGGAAAGTTGATACCAATTTTTTTTCTTTGCGCATCATGAATTCTAGACGTAAGAAGAAAACGTTTGGCGCTCTTAAAATTCGTAGTTTGAGTAGCCCCAACATTTTATTGCAGTTTCTTGAAGAAGAAAGAATGCTCTTTCGGTGGGCTTAACTCTTATATAACCAAGCCATGTACCAACGTACGATTTTATCCTCTCAATTTGGTCAATATTTTGTTATCCAAAAATGGATAAAATAAGCAAAATAAATTTATAATCAAATTAAACAACTAACACACCAAAACATGAAGCATTGAGCTATTTAGTATTGTACATTCTGATGTTCATGGTTAGCCGAGCTGTGTATAGTGATGTGTGGTGCCGAGCCCGTGGAAATCGGTCTGAGAGGCGTCAAACCGTAATGGTCGCCGTTCGCCTAAAATAATAATCGGATCGAGGAAAAACTATTTTTTTATCAATAGTTCCCCTAGACCTATATTCTGACAAAATTTAAGGAATTTTGATTTTTTTTTTTCATTTTGCACACCTCCGGCGATATTTACAGAATGCCGCTCTTGATATTCCCAGAAAGTCGAACTAAGAGTGGCAAAATCTAAGAACAATATTATGGTGCATCTTCAGAAGTGGGAAAAATTAAATATTGCTTTATTGGATTAAATTAAATTAAATTTAATGTTGTCGATTATATATATAGCTGGCAAGGGTGTTATGTTATGTTATATTATATTTTATTATAGTATTTATGTTATTTATTTAGGGTTAGGGACGTTGTATGAGTATATGCAACATATATATGTGTGTATGTGTATATTGTATATAAAAATAAAATAAAAAGATGTTAAAACAAAAACAAAAAAAAGCTGACCCTCTCGCCGTGACAGCCCTATTAAGTACAACTTATTGATTACATTTACTCTGCCTACAGACTACACATTCAAAATACAGATAAAGAAAAATCGTTGCAGAGAAGGAAACATCCAACAAGCGTCCTAGATGCCATTCAAGGGATGTTTCCCAACTACACTAGCACTAGCTACATCCAAGTATAAAATATATGCTAATATATGCTCCTTATTTAAAAATATAGAGCTATTAATACTTACAGTTATCTAAATCGTAATCATAGCCTATTCAGAAACTTTTTATTTAAAACAATAGTGACAATACGTTTAAACCTATTTACACTTCCATTCATTAATAATACGTATAAAATAGCTATACTTAGAATATTTGTCCTACTGTAAGTTTGGTTCAGATCCTGTGAGTCAGCGCTTCTCAATAGGAGATATTGTAGTTGAGTCTACGAATAGCAGTTTCAGCGGTATTGACCCGAACGCCTCACTTCAATGCAATGAAGCGCCATTGAAACCATCATTCTTACACGACACCAACACCCTCCTAAACAAGCACGACTAATTTAGATACACAGTTTGAATACCGCTTCATTACATTGAAGTAAGGCGTTTGGGTCAATACCGCTGAAACTGCTATTCGTAGACTCAACTACAATATCTCCTATTGATATCCACTGCGATCCTCAATGTTAATATCGTAATGTCCAATAATTATTTTTTTGAAAATAAATACATCCCTTATAAATCTACTATCCATTGAGCTCTGTAAATTTAACTATCGTATATATCACAATATAGGCAATAATCCTGTTAAGATTCATAAATGATCGTGTTCTTCCATCCTCAGACCTTTCACTGCCTCCATCCTCGTAAGATATCCTTCAAGAAGATGGACCCTTCCTGTACGATGGGTTGCTACTGTAACTCTAAGGTAGACTTCGAGTCGTTCTGCCAACATGCATCAGAGGTAACATGAGGTTTCTTAGTTTAACTGATTCAGAAATGCTTTTTGACTCACGGATCTACGAAAATTTTGGAATCTTTGGTGTCTTTAATTCTTCTCTTGCTTGCCCACGCCCTGTCTCTCGCTGGCTCCCTAAATAGTGATGTAAAAGCTGGTTTGTTTATAAGGATATTAAGAACGAATGCATATCGAGCTTTCTGATTGGTTTCTTACTTCACTAATAGAGAACGTTTGGACAAAGCAAAGATATTTAGTAAGTCAGTAAATAAGTCAGTTTCATTAGGAAAAAAATGGCGTCTAATTTAAATATAAACGTCCAGGACTGACTAGCCTCTTTCTGACGTTGATGCATGAAAAGCGTTTTCTCATGTTTGTGAGGCAAGTTAGTTCTAAACAAATTATTTAAATTTAACAGCTATTTTTCGAATGGGTCTATAACTGAGATCATAGCCGCTGGGAGACTCCACATGTGCCACTCGTTTATCAGGGTCTTTATATATTATATCATTGAAAGCAAAGGGCCAAGGACAGAACCAGGTGGAACTCCATTGTTAAATATTTCACTTTCGTATCCGAAAATTACAGTTTGACCACTACCATACATTCGTCTGTAAATTGACAAACTTTGCATGCTTGTAAGATTGTAATAGACTCCCTTAAAGTGCACATGAAGCGAAATTTTCGAATAATTCTAATATTTAGCATTTCAAAAGTTTCAAAAGTTAAGGGAAAAAATTGATGATTTTAGAAGCCATGAATGTCGCCCTACTTTGCTCTCAAAAACGTTCTTCTAATCATGCGGCCAAAATGACATCACGTTGGTTGCATATCTTCCAATTATATTTTTGAGAATGTTTAAGTTTATAGTCGTTTTATTTACATATTGAAATGTAAAATTACGAAGACAATCGCTTCATCATGCAATTGAAATTGAGAATACTTGATCAATTGGAAGTGCTCTTTTGAGCCATTGGTTTTGAAGTTCGTTAAGGTTTTGGATTCCCTTGTAAACCCTCATTTACGATTGTTTAATTTTTATCAGGTGTTAAAGCCACCGATGCAACGAGGGGATTACCCCATGTTTATCTTCGCCCAAAGTCGGACGCCTTCGGTTCCCGATGGTGTCGTCAGAGCTGCTCGTCTTTCCGAAAGTCTTGTCGAGAACAATAGCTCATCGAGTTCCGAACCAGAGACGAAGACCTTGAGTCGAAATCCCACCCGGGACGAATATGTATTGATTTAATTCTCTTTTTCTAGAAGAAAAAGAAGTCTTTCTTCTTAATGTTTTTACAGATATAAGTGTAAATAGAAGATAAAAGTGGAATCGTAGAAGATAGATTATAGTATAGCCTTATACAATCTTATCATGCCAGTTTCGTATCCGAAAATACGCTGTACGCGATGACTATATTCACGCATTTGCTCTGTGTGATGTTAAACATTCGTTAATACCAGCGGCGAGGGGGACATAACACTGTGCACCTCGTTGGGTAGGAGCTCATGTGCGATTCAATCGAGTTCGTTGAGTTTATCAGTGGCTTTAGATATGTCATTTATATATATTACAAAGAGGAAAGGGCCAAGGACAGAACCATAAAGAATTCCATTGTTTTAGTCTACGCTTTCTCGCTCGTATTTGTGAATATTTAACATTAGAATGGGACTAAGGGCGCATTGCATTTACACGAGCCGACTGGTCTGATCAGAAATAGAACACTTCTGTTCTGAGAACTGGTTCGGGATAGACTGGTTCTACTCAGGGAGAACTAGTTCTATCCCACAATGCACTGGCACCGTCGCCTCCACATGCTTATTTCTAGCAAACCTTTCCTTTTATGCCAACCAGAACCAGTCCATCCCGTCCAAACCGGGCTGGGTAACTGCCTCGTACCCAATAGATATCAGAGAGCAAAGGACCACGGGAAGTGATCAGAGGTAGAGCAAAGGAGCAAGTGAAGGGTGAACGTGCTCCCTTGCGCCTCGTCTCGCCAAAAGCGCAGGCGGGGTAACGGGAAGCACCCTTACACTGAGTAAATGCGTCTCTATAGTCATCGTATTAAGCCGGGTAATTTTCGAATACGAAACAAGATTATTAATGACTATGATTTTAAACGCTCAACATCGGGTAGAATCCCATTGTTTTATGCGACATTTAATCGCGTCCGTGAGATATGAATAATTATGATACGCCTTATTAGATATTCAGCAAAGCGCTTGTGATTGGCTGCTAGGGAACCCTTCTGGGAATACCTCATTCCCATACTTGCTCTTGGGCCTGTCAATCACTGTCATCTGATCTTGTCATGGGACTAACTGAAATCCCAAAGCTCTTTAAGAGATTTCAATAGATCTTGGGTAAATAGGTAAACTCGGTTACAGTAAAAGATCACCGCAAAATCAATGTGCCGTGGCTACTTGGGTTATAAGTTTTATCGCGCGAAGTTTCCAAACCTATTTCGTTTGCGTTCGAGGTTTGACTCATGTCAACATTAAAATGGAGTATAATGTCTGCATTTAGAGCTTATTCGAAAAGCCTAAGTCAAATTCAGCAAGCTTTATTTTAGTGCCATATTTGTGAAACTAGTTAAATAAAAGTGAACATCGGCATTGTTCGCACGAGCTATCCAAGCGAAAGATTTCAAACTCCATACAAGCTATAAAAGTTTTTTAAACTCTTGACCAAAGCGCTTTATTAAACACGAAAAGTCATGATCACTCACTTTGAGAGCGCACCATAAAAATGTGTGGAAACAGTTCTGTAATTTTGTAGCTTTAAAATTAAAATACGAGTTGGTTCAGATCACAGCACTTTACTAAACATAAAATAACGATCATATTCAGAAGTTCGCATCACTGACCTAAAGGTTTAGAAACAGATTTATGTACTGTTGTAGCTTTAAAATAAGATATCATTGAAGCTTATCTGACCACTAGAAGTCTAGATATCAGTAAAAGAATCGCAACTCGAGTTCAATCAGTAAAGCCGAAAAATATTGGAACACTTCGCTTCTAGGCCACACATAATCGTGGGAAAGGTCGTCCGTTTAATCGCTTGTGATGCGCTCTTGATTTCTGAACTTGTTTTCTTCGTTGAAGTTTTGTCATTTCACAAAGCGCGTTGGTTTTATACCAAAGGCAAAGTGCCGCTTAACTATAATACTGATCAGAAGCTGGTCTTGGTAAAGCCTAACCCATGGATACTTTTCGATGAATGCGCGATAAAAACGAATCCGGGATTGGAAGTGGGAACGTGAATTCCGATATAGTTTTCTAGTGTTTAACGGTGTATCCCGGATTTGCGTAGTCTTGAGCTTTCTAACGAATTTTAAGAATTGGTGAAGGCAAACAAAAATCTATAACTCAGCGCGATAAATACAAAATTCGGGCCGAAATTTCTTGTCAAAATCGTTTCATAAGTGCCCGGTATTTTCTTCTAGTGTAAACGCTTACCGAATCCAAGATTTTTCAAGAATCGGGATGATTTCGAGTTTTCCTGAAGAAAGTATAGTTTGTATTCTGTAGGATTCACTACGCTACAAACCGCGTAAGAAAAAGAACGCTGGTGTAGAAAGAGTAATAAATAAATAAAGTCCGTGATCGGTGAAAATATTTTCCTTTTTATATCAGATTGTAATTCTAATTACAACGCTAACAGTGATATAGAGAATAAAATGCGAATGCAAAGTTTATCTTGATGCGTCTTCACTTTTTGATGTAGTTCCTTGGCATTTGTTATTGCAGTTTTGTCAAATTCAAAAGCCAGGCGCTACCGCTGATATGATTATCCAACTCGATTGATTAATTAGCTTTCCACTGCCGCCCCTTTGTTGCGGTATCTTCTATTTTAACCCAGGAGGCGGAGCTTATGTTAGCTTGCCGGTCTCCCGGGAGTTTTGAAAGGTCGATTAATATGCAAGCATTAAGGACAATTTCACTGATAGAAATACTTTTAAACTTTAATGGCAGAAATATTTAACGGATTTCGATAAAAGAACGCTCGATAACAGATAAGTTATAAAATAATATTTTCCCGTTTTTACAATTTTTAATGATATTAGACTTCGTGAGAAAATAAGTCCTGAATAGCAAATGAGAACACTTTCCATACGTTTTCGACCTGAAATAACCCAAACTTCAGCCTTTATTTAATGGCAGCAGATTCCTCTTAATCTACCCCCAAATTAGTTGAAATTGCAGCGTAACATCCCTACTTTAAAATCCCGTGTTTACATTTTTGTGGATATCAGTTTTTAAACCCCAAAATTGGCAATATTTTCAGGGCATAGACCAGTTTGAGGCAGTTTTCTTTGTTATTTGGCATGTGCGCTGGAGCAGAAATTTAAATCCAGCGCGCTTGATCGTGTCACGTGACTAAGTAATGTCGCCTGATTCTGCCCGATGAAGACAACTAGTTAAAGAACAAATAACTGGAGAGGAGCGGGCACAAGTGGATCAGGCTTCCTATATTAGACTGTTGGGGATGAACATTTAAATAAAGTTAAGCTTATTTTTTCCTAACATTAATTCATGAAAACAGGCCATTAGCTATTTTCACGCTCTCTTTTAAAAACCATTTACAAAAGTCACGTGATGGGAGCCGAACAACACCAATACTTTATTTGTACTTCCTATTATCGTTACACTATCAATGTTTGAGACAAATTAACAAAATTGAAGTAGCAGAGCACCCGAAATACGTATTTGACGTGACTTGTTGTTTTGCCATTTCCAACTTATTGACTGAGGGGAGGGCTGGACGGGAACATATTTGTGCTCCGTCCGTATGTCATGACCTGAAGCCAAATATTTTCCCGTCCAGCCCTCCCCTCAGTCAATAATTTTCATACCATGTAGGGTATCATTATACCACCGAAAACTAAAAATTAATAATTAGTTATTTTGACGGCGAGTAACGGTCCTTACGAGTTGCACTCGTTAATTTCCTGTTTTTGGTTCGAGTATCTTTCTTATGGTTCATTAATCAGTTAATCAATTTTTTGAAGGATCAAGGGTATTTTGAACATTTCTCTAAAAATTGAAGTTCGTTCAGTTTTTAAACGTGAACTCCCCGTTTTGCCGCATCAAACCCATTACATGAATTGAAGCTGAAAAATAGTACGAACAATTCACTTCAATTCAATTTTTCACAGCCACGTTTGTGGTTATAAACTTCCACATTTCCAGGCAATTCCTCATTTGCACGTGACGTCATCGCCGCCATCTTGGTCAGTTGACGTTTACAAAATATTTCTCGTTGGTTCCCCTTGTTGGATCAACCAACATGGCTGCCACGTCTTTGTGATTTGAATCTCTGGCAAGAATAGTATTATTAAGAGTGAATGCGACGTTTTAGGAAGGTAAAATGAAAGAACGTTTTTTTATATATATTACGACAGCAGAATCAAATGTGTACATAAGTTGTAAATGGAATTATAAATGCTAATTATATATTATAATATACAAATTGCTATATTGTTGACCATGAGATAAATAAATATGAAACTATTTAAACTGTTTAGTTGAAGTACTATTTCAAACACGAATTCATGTGTTTTATCACGGGTTCCAAATACCAAGAAAACAATGCGACACGAGGGATGCAGCGTTTGAAATAACTTCAAATACGAATAACAGTAACACTTCATGAAAGGCATATCTGTGATGTAATCCGTATTGCTTAATTAGATCTACCACGTGCATGAGTCTTAATGCCTAATAGAAAGCCAGAGGAAGATTACTAGTGATTTGGATCACAATTCACAATCACAAAGTGATCTTCCTCTGGTGTTTAATTGGGAATCAAGATACAAGCACCTGATCAAAATGTAATGACCCGATTGAACATAATTAATTATTCATAAGTTTGAGAACGTTATTTTCTTTTCATCACTTCAACAAACGTAGCTGATAGTCTAGTGGACAAGAGTGTTCATGAGGTCGATGGTTCGAGACGCACGGTAGAATTGGAAGCGGCGATCATAGTTACCAGAGATTTTGCATGAAATTTGCAAACAATATTTTGCAGTAGCATTTATATCTCTTTTGCTGTTTCCATTCCATCGATTTTCTTGAAACTCGCTACCAACAAAGCTCATGAGGGGCGTAGCCAGGGTCCCGTTTTAGTGTAGGCACGAGCAACCGAGCGAAGCGAGGGAGGTCATGAACTTTATGAACTTTGATTTTTTTTGTGTGGGCACGTGCCTTTTTGCTTTAAGGCAGCTACGCCACTGCTCATGGGTCAGTTAATCTACAACAATTTTTATAAAAATCTATCGCGTCGTTTTGAAGATTTTCGCATTTTACTTAAAAACAAGTGGTCGAAAGAAACATTTATATCTTCGAAAATATTATGTATCTTGGAATTCTGTTTCGTGTTTACTATTGTTCAATATCATGAAATCTATGGCCCAAAAAATCGGGGGGAAATTTTCCGCTGAAAAGGGCGAATCTTTACGATACCCATTCGGCTGTCACAATACCCGCGAGCCACCTAAAGAAATAGAACACAGTTTATGTTTTTATATGATGTTATGTGAACACGAAAGAGTTGTGGGGACAATACAACACAATCAATATACGTTTATTTCACTCAAAAGAACAGAAATTTTAATGATTAAATGAGTAGGTAGGACCTGAATAAACAAGCATTTTGGCGAGTGTTTCCATGACTAATTGAGTGTTTACATAGTGCTATATGAACACATAATTTCTATTGTGAAATATAATAGAAATGAGACAGTTTTAAGTTAATGTCAATTTCGCTCCTCTGAAATCGTGCCCGTGTTTACATATGGGTAACAGCCAATCGGAGAACGCGTACTATTGAATATATTTTATAACATGAATCGAATAACAATATACATGCAACGATTTCTGGAATTTGATTGGCTGAGAGCAGCCATATTTATGCTAAACACCAGCGTCGAATCATGTAATACCTGAGAACAAAACAAAACATACCCAACCAGAACTTATGAACTGGTCGACGGCGGCGGCGGTGTTTTGAAAGTTTACAACAATGTAGAACAATAACACAGAGATTTCCACGTTTACAGCCGGGAGAAGTTAAAAAACGGAAGCAAAAGCCTTTGAATAACATCACGACAAAAAGCACAAATACGCAGACGAATAGTATTAACAAGTAATCAGTTATATGGCTTCCTCGTGCAATTCGGGATTAACCCTTTATAGCCCGTAGCCCACTCGTGTGGCCATTTACTGGTTGCTCGCTTTGAGTATTTCAGTCTTGCTAAGTTTAAAGAGCAAAGCCCTGAGATTCACACACAGCATAATGTAATAATATAATAATATATTAAAGCTTATATAGCGCTTATAACAAATAGATCTAAGCGCTTTACATTGGTCTAAAATTACATTGGTCATTAAAAATTTACATACAAATCACAAAATCTAAAATCTTACATTGGTGTAATATTACATTGGTCATAAAATTTACATATTAATCATAAAATCTAAAATCTACAACTTCATATAAATAAATAAATAACAAAATATCACCACCCTACACGTTATAGGCTGTTTTAAACAAGTGTGTCTTCAGTTTGCTCTTAAATTTAGAAGCATTATTACATTCTCTAATAGAAGAATAGACAAATGATCCTATTGAAATGCATTAGGCATATTACAAATGAATAACTTCATTTGCATCCTCCTTTCTTTGTATAAGTGAACTTCAGTTAACATTTCATTTCAGAAAAAGTAGCTAAAATGGCACTTAGAAAAAAAAACCTCCTCAGATTCCAAAATTTCTCACAAAATGCATATTTCACATAAAATGTAAAGTTTCATGTTTGCACTAACCTCGCTTTCTGTCTCCCAACAACTAAACTTGCCCAGCACCAAGCCATTCTGTACATAAGCACTTCACAGCAAGCTGAATTCATCCATAATGACCGCAAAGCATGCCGGGTAATCCTACCAAACAGCGACATGGCCCTTCCCCCATCTTCCTTCTTCAAAATATATACTAAGTCTAAAGCCATTTCGACCTAATAGCTTCATATTGGAATCAATGGCAAGTAAATGTTGTCCAATATTCCAAAAAGCTATGATAGGTGGCTCCAGACCCCCATTTATAAAGCCCACGCTAAAGTGACAGAAGATATCCTGGCCCATTCACAAGTGGGAAATGAGGCTCTTTCTCCATCACAATAGCACTGGCACAGACTCGGTTCTTTGAGAAAGTGCTGATTGAAGCTCTCATCAGACTTAATGATGTCCTCCAGCACTCTATAAATGGTGAAAAAGGCTTTAAAAGCCTTAATTCTATATTTCCCCAAACAAACTTCCCTCCAGCTCCGTAGCAATGCGACGTCAACGTATCCAAAATGGCCGACAAAAAACTTTGAGTATTATTGGTCAGATGAAAATTCCATTGTAACAATGGCTATATATTGTTTAGGGGGGAGGGTTCGCTTTAGTGTAGAAACAGCTAAAAATCAGTTACATTAAAATCTCTTGCATGGGCTATAAAGGGTTAAGCAATTTGAACTCTTGAGATTTTTCAAAGAGCTCAAATTGCGTTCGACTTATGAACTCATGCAATTGTGACTCTTTGAAAATTTCACTAGTTCAAATTAATCCCAAATTGCACTCGAACTATATGATTACCTCTACTAATAGCATGGTCTGTACATGATATTTGGCATAAATACAGCTCACGCGATTTCAAAATTGTCCGTAATATCACTCGTGGTGTTTATACTAAATACCACTAAAAATACCGCTACAACCTTGCTTTTAACTATAAATATTTAAAAAAAAGAACTAAAAACAAGGACAGCATGTGCAAGACAAACATGACAACCAAACAAATCCAGTTTGGGGGCAACAGCCCGTCATCGGCAAAACGTCACGCGCATGCGTATATGCTATTTCTTGTTGGCGCGCGGCCGCTCCCAGTTTCCCGCGAAAACTGAAATGAAACAGCAGGCACATACCCGTGCGACCCGTGTATAAACCCACTGGTAAGATTTGTTATCTACCATACTGGATTAAAATCCATATACTAGCTATATGGCAGTGCGGGACTTTGCGAAGGCTGTATATGTGCTGGTTCACGCTCTGTCGAGTATTTAGCTCGTAGAAGGACCTTACACAATATACCATTTAACACATTGTGTCACCCTAAACTCAGTCCTTGTTCTGTTAGTCTTTCATATGTCAATACTACATATACGAATCTCAAACTAAAACATAGGCATTATGTTTCCTTTTAAAACCTAAACCAAACAATATCATTTTCTCATTTAAATAACCCCAGAAATGGCTAAGTACAACTAAACTGGTCGGCAGCTAGCCTCGAGTACAAACGTAAAATATAAGAACTCTAAGACGAATGAATAAAATACATAACACTGTACTATCATAATATGATAACAATAATTTATTCTTTGAACTACTGGGCTACTGCATACAGTCTGCATACTGCATACATAAACCAATATTTAAACATGTTTTGTTAACCATCATTATGCCTAAAATCCGATTACCATATCATACAGGTTTCCTAACGGTCTAGCTCGTTAAACTATTTAAATGCGGTCTTTACTGACATAAACTCGCACATAGGCTAGCCTAATGCATAATTATGTTGTGATGATATGCTATTTTAAACAAGTCCTAATGTTAATCATACCTCTTAAATAAATCCTTGTTAAACAATTTTAAACACTTCATTTAAACATAATTTATTCAAATAGTGCTTGGATATAAAGTTTAATACACGTAAATTACATACCATGCCTATCACGCTTATCTTGATACGGTTTAGTCGATAAAATTATTAAACATGACTTTGATTCTTTATTTGTTAAACTGAATACTGCTCTAAACGCTTATTAATCGAGCCTCTCAGCCACGGTTTTCATACCTTTCTAGCATCTATCGTCGCCTGTCCCCACAGCCACTATCTCAACTCACTGGCTATTTCACGTTCAGCCGCATCATTTTTGGGAAACCTCATCGCAATCCGTTCGTGCAGCGCCCTTTCGCAAGCGGTCTTTTATACTTCAGCCTTGGTCTTCTGTTCGTGTCTCGTATCCCCCCCCCCCCCTTCCACAGAGTAATCAGGTAAGATAATTATTTCGCTCGCCATAATCTTTTAACTTATCTGTGCCATTCAATAACGAATGGATACACAACATAGACCGGGTAATGTAGGGTCAACTCATGGCGCCTTTGAGTTTGAAACATATGGTTGTTCAGTACCTAAATTCAACTACTGTTTAATTTCGGGCTTCATTTCATTTTAAAATTTTCAATTTTTTCATCTTTCGGCCATTAAACAACCCTGTTTAACTTTTCACCCCTGATAAGAAGAGTTAAACAGCCAGTCTTACTTTACGTGTTCTCCAATCGTTATTACAATCCCAAATGAGCTCATTTGATTAGCCACTTTATAGTCGTACTACATACATGCACCTTTATGCTTTTATAGGGTCTAAAATAAAGCGATTGCCTGGTTTCGATATTACCTGGCAAATAGGACTCAGTTTGTTAGGATTGATGGCTCTACTTCTTCCTCGCGTGCCCTAAGTTGTGGAGTCCTACAGTTTCTGTTTTGGGACCGCTTCTTTACCTGATGTATACTGCTCCGCTTGGAAATATCATACGCAAGCATGGCTTATCATTTCATTTGTATGCGGATGATATACAGGTGTATACCACCTTCACTTCCAATAATAATCACGAACTGGCCACTGCCAAACATCGCATTGAGGATCGCCTGGCTGATATCGATAAGTGGGTGACTATTAATGTTGAATAAAGATAAAAGTGAGCTTCTTTTGCTGCATTCTAAATTCCACTCATACACTCCACTACGTTCCCTTACCTTGGGAGACGACACTGTATATCCGTCAGACCATGCCAGGAACATCGGAGTTATGTTCGACAGTACTATGATTATGTCTAAACAACATATCAAACAATTGTTGTCGTTCAGAGTAATATTTGGGCCTGAATAGACGCTAGTGAGGCATACGCTCATCCTTTTCAAATTTCGCTATCGATTTTTTTAACAGCACTTCCTGTAGCCTACGTTATATCCGCCTCTCTTCTGCCGGCTCGCTACACTTCTTGAACGTGTTCTAGTATTCGACGATTCGTCCTGCTTTCCAAATATGGAATACATTGACCATATATGGAATATCACAGGAAGCTCTCAGGAACGACACTTTTCTCAATAAATTGTTTGATATGGTAAATGCTATAGTACTGAAATCAGCATTTTACCTCTTGAAAAACATCGCAAAAATCAGGAGAGATATTTATTAAGGTCCTTATTCATGCTTTTGTTAGCTCAAAACTTGATCATTGTAATTCGCTCCGCAGTATATAATTTCAAAGCTTCAATACGTACAAAACGCTGCTGCACGGGTTATTGTATGTTTAGGCAAACATGACCATATTAGTCCTTCACTCAGAAAGCTCCATTGGTTACCAATTCAATATAGGATAATTTCTAACGTTAATTTACTTACTTTCAAGACCCTACATAATTTAGCTCCGTTTACCTACAAGAGTTGTGGAATTGCACAAACCAAGAAGACTACCGCGTTCATCTAAGTCTGTTTTGCGCCTAAATTTCATGTCATTTAAATTAAAGAACTATGGACCCCGGAACTTTTTCTGTGCATGCTCCCAAGTTATGGAACGATCTTCCACTAAACATCAGATCTTCTCAGAATGTTAATACTTTCAAATCCAGGCTTAAAATATACCTTTTAAGATTGCTTATGATTTGTAACTATGATTAGTGTTAATTTTTTTAGCTCGTTATATCAATTTTAGCTATGATTATAATTTTTGTTATTAGTATTATAAGCTATATTATTCTATTGCAATGTATAGGTTAAGCATTCGATCATTGTTTAGATTGTAAAGCGCTTAGAACATTAATGTATAAGCGCTATAGAAATTGTATTATTATTATTATTATTATTATTATTATTATTATTATTATTAACATAATCGCCCTGTACCGGTTGATTCTCAAGTTAGATGTTTCATTCATGGTTATTGTGATAAATTCAAAGCGGCCTATATTCGTGTTTGTTACACGCTGTTTCGTGTTATGTTAGGAATTTTACAAAAAGCCATTGTCTAGATTAGGCGAAAGTCAAAAGTATTAACTCTCAATCTAAATTAAACACACTGTGGTTTTAACATTCTAAATTGTAACCGGGCTTGCAGTTCATAACCTATTGACTTTGTAGATGGCTATGGTGGCCGATCGTTCTCACAGGAAAAATCCATCAGGTTTTCGTATAATTTAATAATTTAGCAAAAAATATTAATAATAAATAAAATATGAAAAAAGAAATGCGGTTATTTTTATTTTTTTTGTTAAACAAAAACATAATTATATAAAACAGAAATATATAAAAATTAAAATTAAAAAAACTTAAAAAATATATATAATGTATTTATACTTAAATTAATGTGAATAATTAGAGTAAAAAAATCGTGGGGAAAAACGGGAGAATTTTCGGATAATTAAAAAAAATTGATAAAATATAAAAGAAATATTTCCAAACAACAAAAGCAATTAGAAAATAAAAACGTTCAAATTTTAAATTTGCTATGAGAACAATCGGCCATCTAAAGGCCGATCGTTCTCACAGCAAATTCAAATATATTTTTAATTATGTTTGATGACGGCCGATCGTTCTCATAGCCGGCTATATCTGTGGTCAGCGGTCTATCAAGCAAAGCAAGATGGCGGAGTCTATTCGAAATAGTGACTGGGAGGATGATCAGCCACCCGTTCCGCACGTTGTAACCCAGTAACTACTCTGCATTGTAACCAGTTGTTTCCAGAATGTACTGCACTCTTGTAAGACCAATTTACTAGGACCCAGCCTCTCTCAAACGTATATAATTAACACGCATGTGGGCCGCCTGTGGTTTCTTCTCAGAAGGCCACGCGACTATCGATCGAGTACTGCGTAGCGATACTTTTAGTTCACTTTTATGTACATTAAATCAGACATTGAGCTTCACCGAATTACACTGAACAGAACCGTGAATACGCTAGTATAAACCAGTTAGTTGTAGCCAAGGTTCCAACGTTTGTGACTCAGTGTGAAATTACGGAAATTTGGTTACCTAAAATGCTTTGGTTACCTAAAATTTATGTATGCCGCCTTATTCATGTGATCATCCCGGCGTCTGAATCGAGAAACGTAGGACGTGTCAACGCACAGTTCACGCTATTTTATACCGGCCAATGCCAATTTGCTTAATACTGGAAAATTTCGTATACAAATGCCATATAGAATGCCATATAAGTTCAAATTCCATATAGAATGCCATATAAGTTCAAATGCCATATAATTTCAAATGCCATATAGATCGCCATACGTCACTTGGCAGATAACTGACGGATGTGACGTCACTTGGCAGCGGGAATACTGCGGGATGTGACGTCACTTGGCAGCGGGAATACCACGGGATGTGACGTAACCCAATGAAGAAACTATATGGCATTCTATATGGCATTTGAAGCTATATGTCATCCTATATGGCATTTGAAGCTATATGGCATTCTATGTGGCATTGTTATCGGTTGCATCTGGCATATCATCTGGCATTTTAAGTAAACCTCGGTGATGTCATGGTTATCACGGTATCTGGTATTTTAACCTTAGAATACCTGGTATTTTGCCAAGTGGCCTTATACCTCAATTGATCCAATAAGTGAGTGAGGTGGCCGAAAACGACTGAGCTTTTAAGTAAGGCCGTATTTAAGGCACGTATTGGCTTAAAAAAACCACAATATAAATGTAACAAATCATTGGTATTTTAGTGAACATTCAGAGCATAGTATACAGTTCAGCGTTGTTACAAAATTACATTAATTACAGGGTTGACAAGCGTTACAACACAGCTGTTATACTGGGTAATATGTACAACTGAACACTTTAACAGCACAATAATTACTGAATTACAACAGAGCACGTTACATCATTTGGATGTTTAACTACACAGTAATTACTGGTTTACAACTGATCTTGTAACAGCACAGTAATTAATGGTTTACAACTGATCTTTTAACAGAACAGTAATTAATGGTTTACAACTAGTGATCTTTTAATCATCCACCTCATTGGCATAAACATCAAAATCTATCAAAACTTGAAGAATATTTTTTTCATTTTCTCAGTTTTTTAAATATATCTAAAGTGAGTTTAAAGTGCATCAAGTGAAAACTCTCATAACTTTAAATATGACAAAAATTCAGCGCGGGGAACATTGTAAAATTGAAAGCTTTCTTGGTTATTGTTTTGGACTCTTCGAACTGATTGGACGAAATATTTTCACACAAAGAAAAGTAGTTTTAAAACACAGTTTCAGTGGATTTGATTTCAGAAATTTATTGTATCACCATAGAATTGTGCCGCTTATTGTATTGTTCATTCTCGTCAAGGTTGGGAACGAGCTGGTTCTGAAGAATACGGTTAACATTGTAACGAAATGGTCTTTGGCTTAACTGCAGAATACCCTGCCACTTCAGGAATGGTACGGCAGGGTTTGTTAAAATGTTGGGTAAGCTTTCTCGTATGAAAACAATAGAAAACAATGAAAAATGAATTATTAATAATATATTAGTGAAGTGGCAAGGTATTCTGCAGTTACTCCAAGAAAAACTATGCAATATACTGATAATTCAAAAGAACGTATATGTATATATATATATATATATATATATATAAAAATTGAATAGAAAAATGTGAACGAGAGCAACTCAGGACTGTTATTAAAAATTTACTAAAACGTTTCGGCCTTCGGCCTTCATCAGTTAAAAAGGTTAACCTTTTAACCTTTTTAACTGATGAAGGCCGAAGGCCGAAACGTTTTAGTAAATTTTTAATAACAGTCCTGAGTTGCTCTCGTTCACATTTTTCTATTCAATTTTTATAACAATTACTGTGGACAAGAACTGGGAATCAATTTTATTGATCCTCTTGGCTGGACTAGCTGTTGGCCTGAAGACATTTGGACATTATATACATACTTCTTTATATATATATATATATATATATATATGATTGCTGGCTCTCAATCAATTCCCAGAGATTCTAATAACAAAGACCACGATGGTGGAACTAACGAGAGAAGCTCGTTTTTAATAATGTTATTATTCACACTTATGTAATCTCGCACGTCTGTTGTTGAGAAATTAATAAAGGCTATTATTAATGAATTCTGCTATTGCAATTTAACTTCCTCCTTCCGCTTTCACTGTTATGATCAACTGAAGGAATGAAAACTGCTGTAGGAAGTGTACACTAAGAAGCTGACTGGTTTCAAGCGGTAGCCCTACTCTTCAAGTTTCCTCTGACGAAAGGCTGCCTAACGCTCTAAACGTCAGATGACTTCTAGTTGATTACACCAGTGTTTATCTTCCCCGCCGACGCAGACATACACTAGTTTTTACAGGAACTAGTAATCCGTTGCTTCCTTCACTGGCCCGGCCCGCTTAACTTATCGATAAAAATAATTGGGGCGATCAGTTTAAGCAACCCATTTTTTCTTCGTCAGCTATTGCTGGAATGGCAGGAATGGCCAGGGGCCGGTTGCATAAACGTTAACGCTTGATCTGGCGTTAGGAATGTAAGCGGACTGAAAGTATGAAGTTAACTTACACTAGTGTAATCAATAAAGTTGATTGAGGTAATTATGCTAACCACCGTGGGAAGCTAGTAGCAGCAGACGTTTCGAGCGGTAGCTCTTCGTCAGCTGCTACTCGCGTCCCACGGCGGTTAGCATACCTCAATCAACTTTTTACACCATGCAGTGTTAACGTTATTGGGCTAAATTCAAGATTTGCTAAATTCAAGATTTGCTGTGAGAGGAAAAGCACTTTCTTGGCTTGAGTCATATCTTGCAAATCGTTCACAGTTTGTCCAAATCGACGATGCTTCATCATCTGTGCGCCCCCTTCATTTCGGTGTGCCACAGGGCTCTGTACTGGGGCCAATATTGTACTTGCTATACACCTCTCCCCTGGGTGATATCATTCGTGAGCACGATCTATCATTTCATCTCTACGCTGATGACACACAACTATATACGTCGTTTTCTTGTAAAAACACCCATGATTTTCAAGTTGCTAAACAACGCCTTGAGAGCTGCATATCTGACATTACACTATGGATGACTGCCAATAAGCTTAAATTAAACAATGGCAAATCGGAACTTCTTCTCTTGCACTCACAATTTCGCCCAACTCCCACACTTCCATCATTGACTGTTGGCGAGAAAATTATTAGACCGACAAATAAAGCACGTAATCTCGGGGTACTTTTTGACGAAACTATGTCTTTTTCACCACATGTAAATGCTGTTGTCAAGGGTGCCTTCTACCACATTCGTAATATTGCTAAAATAAGAAAATATATTGACAAGAAAACTACAGAATTTTTGATCCACAGTTTTGTAAGCTCAAAACTAGATTTTTGTAACTCTCTTCTTCATGGGGCCCAAGGACGTGATATAGCGAAATTGCAGTCTGCTCAAAATGCAGCTGCTCGAGTTGTGACATGTCTTCGAAAAAACGACCACATCACGGAGACTCTAAAAGAACTTCGCTGGCTCCCAATCGAGTACAGAATCATTTTTAAAATAAATCTTATAACTTTTAAATCATTAAATAGTCTCGGTCCACGCTATCTTAAAAACCTTTTAACATTTTACCGACAGAAAAGACTCTTGAGGTCATCTAAAGACCACCTTCGTCTGGTTGAGCCCGCCTTTAACATGAAAACGTATGGTCAACACGCCTTCTCTACCGCGGCTCCCAGGCTCTGGAACAAGCTACCTTTAGACATCCGTGCTTCTTCCAACGTTGAAACGTTCAAGTTAAAATTAAAAACGTTTCTTTTTAAGAAGGCCTATTGCTAATTCATCATTTTTATTGCTTATTTTTAGTATTCTTGCGAATAGTCTAGAGAAATGTAATGATTTGCTTATTTCTTTTCATCAGTTATGTTAGTCACATTTTTAATTTTTAATATATATATACAGACATTTTCTGTAGAAATTCATGTAAAGCGCCTAGAACAGCAATGTATAGGCGCTATATAAACTCATTTATTATTATTATTATAACCGGCCCAGGTAACCATAGCCTGTGAAAGCAGCCGCATCTCTGTCAGTGCTCCGCATTTCTTTGGGGGAGTCCGTCGGAGCGAGCACAAAAGGTGTCCACGATTTTCCAGCGTTTGGGGCTTGCCGTTTTCATGCTCTACGTGAAGGTGTGTTTGAAAGTGGGAACTCTTCATTTGTCTTACTCATTTTTTATACAAGTGAACAAAAAACATAATTATAATACTAGATTAGCTTCAAAATCCTCCTATTCTTTACCTTATGCGAGAACTAATTACGAAAAAATTAACATCAGGTTCCAAGGTGCCAAAGTCTAGAATATCTATATTCCTTTATAAGAAACAGGAGCGACTGCAGAATACCCTGCCACTTCAGGAATTGAATGTACAAGTTTATTAAGAATTCATTTTCCATAGTTGCATAAAATTACTGTTCACAAGGCTTCTCATTGTCCTTTCAACCACCGTAGTAGTGTAGTGGATAATATATAGTTCCGGCTCGTAACACATACCGTTCATTTTCCATCTTCTCCTTGCAAATAGTTCTAGGTTACTAGGAAATATGCTAGGGAATAAGGGAATAAGTCGAGGGAAAATACATTAAAATGCAAGGGAAATATATATTAAATCATTGTAAAAACGCAAGGGATATATATGTTAAAGCATTGATAACATGCAAATGGTTATATGTTCCCCCGCAAAGAACAAAGAAACTGAGGTGTGATGTGAAAATTGGAGACATGACTCTCCCGAAAAAACAAATAAAACAGAGCCATATGGAAAATAAGATAATGGCTGAATCTGCTTAAAGTAAATATAAAAGTTATAGATATCAAGCTCAAGGTTAATGTTATAAGCTTTACAAGACTATTTTACACAGACCTCACACAGTTCTTTTGCGCATTAAAAAGAACTTTAAACGACCCAGGTACTACATAGCAAAAAATATAAAAACAACGATAAATTGTAGCTACATTAAAGCTATACTTAATTGTAGCTTTCATGTGATATCGTCGATTGTGTATAACATTACTGTATATCTAACCAGAGGCGGGTTGCAGCGATTACAAATTGTAATACGGCAAGCGATGCGCAACGTTCACTAAACATTGTTATCGAATATTCACAATTTTATAAATAGTAAATTTCGTGGAAATTACCGTTTAAAATGACCCCATTTCTTAATTGAAGCTATGTGAATACCCCTGTGAGGTTTGCAGATGAAAATATTTCGGATACACACAACCTATAATATGATCTAACAAAACCTAGGCTTCACGACATGTAAGTGAACTCGACCTTCGCATGAGCATTTCAATAGAAGGACGTAGTTGTTACGCAGTTTTTACTGTGTTGTAACTAATATAGTAATCCACAAATTACTGGTTTGTAACAGGGCGGTTTTAGTAAGCCAATAAGTACTGCAATGTAACATCATTATTTGTAAGCCAGCAATTACGTTTTTTGTAACGCACTTTGTTGTAAGCCGATAAGTACTGCAGTGTAACAGCACTATTTGTAAGCCAGCAATTACGTTTTTTGTAAGGTACTGTAGTTGTAAGCCGATAAGTACTGTGTTGTGAGTTATCAACTGTATTGCACTAACGACGTAAGAATATCTTATGTGTAAAGCAGTAATTAGAGTCTCTATTGCATGGCTCGACGTTTAATACAGGTAGCGTTTTATAACTCACCTGACATGAATCAATTACAACGTTCAAATCGCATATCTTAGTATTGATTATTTAATGACTAAACTGACACTTTAGCTGAACGTGCTTGATTTTCAAATAAATGCACGCTCGATCATTTCTTTTCACGTAAATTAATTCTATATTGTAAAACAAACAGAAGATGGTTATCCTGTCTCGCGTTAATTCCGCTCTAGACACCAGTCTCCCTCTTTGTTTTCTTTATTTGAGTGAAGCGAGAAACAACTAACCGAAGCGGGAAAACAAATTAAAGGACTTTGAGAAAGTCTAATTCCGCTCATGCATCCGCAGTTTTTCAAGACATCGAGCGTGCAATATTTTGTTTTATGCTATATATACGATAGTACGCGCGCTCTGATTGGCTAAAAATCCATGTTTTATCAGAGTATATAACATGGTTATCCGTGTTTTATTGTTTTCAACTGGCGGTTTCCTTTCATCACGCGTGTAAATCTATATTATAAAATAGATAAAGAAGCCTTATATCCATGTTTTATACTATCATAAAATACTCTGGTCATTTCAGAACACTCGAGAAATGTTGAAAGCACGCGCCTTCTGCTTGTGCTTTAACAGTTCTCTCATGTTCTCAAATGCCCATCGTGTTTTATGATAGTATAAAACATGGCTAAGGCTTCTTTATTTGTTAAATAGAAGATGGAGAACGGCCTTCTATTTGTTAAATGTGTGTATTTGATGAAATGAACAATCAACAGATAATCGCTTTGACCGTTTTATTGTATATCATTACAAAAACACATGGGCGTGCGTTTACATGCATTAATGAAAAACAAATCCAGGCAATGTAAACGCAGTCTGTATGGCAGCAAAATCGTTTCGCACATGTCAGTCTCAGTCCTTCAATGACAAACCTTGGCGCGCCAGGTTGAGCACATTTTCTTAAGTTAGCGAAGAGTTTGGAAGACACCTTCAGGGCCGTAGCACCTTCAGGGGGGGGGGGGGGGGGGGGGGAAGGCACAAAGTCATTTCGCAACACGTGATCACCAAAACATATTTAATTTCATAGATAATCCTTTTTTAAAGTTATATGTACTCTGATGGCATTCCTATAGTAGGGTCAACGAGCCTATGGCAATTATTTTTTTAAAGCGAGTTGACTAGTCTCGCGTTGGTGGCTCAAGCGAGTTTCGGCTATGGCTGGAGACACGCCGTTTTACAGCGTTCGACAAACAAATCCTCTGGGTTTCCGAGGGGGCCAGGTACCTGATAATTTTTTTTTTTTTTTGGAAAACATTTGGGGGGGCACGCCCCCCCCCCCCCCCCGGCCTCTAAGGGCGCTACGGCCATGCACCTTTCAGGAAAGAGCAGTGAATTATGCAGTGGGAAAGTTTTGACCAATTGAGGTATTATAGGTTATACCAGAAGCCAATAACCAGAATTCTCTACAAGCAATGAAATGCGGCCCATCAGTTTACGGTATAATCCCTTTTTTCAACGGCGCTTAAACTACTTTCGATGGGGAAAACATTATTTGTGTTGACTTTGACTATAAATGCATTGTCCAGGAGGCGCCGTGACACAGCGGTTATAACGCGGACTCGCAATCCAGGGATCCTGAGTTCGATATCCAGTGCATTCGAACTGTGTTGTATTGACCGGGCTGAAGTTAGCTGCCAATTCAAATCGAATTGGCAGCTGCCAATTCGGCTTTTAGAAGTTAGCTGCCAATTCGAAATTTCAAACGCGGAAACTGGCTCTTGATATGCGACGGCATAGGTATCCATTAACTAGCTCACTGCCAAAAGTGCGCACTTGTTCTTCAAAACCACATCCATTTAGGTCAACAAAAACATATCAGATGTCTCATGTCCTCTCTAAAACACAGTACCAAAAATTAAAACTTGAATAACTCCTTCTAAACAAACACCATGATCAAGATCTTTTGCAGGATGGAAGACCTTCGGTCATAGACCCCAGACCAGAGTAAATGAGAGTCATTCCTGTCGCACCTTCTTATTTAAGGGGGGTAGGGTAAAAACCTAGTTTGCATTATTCTGATCATATTTACGTTTTCAAATTTGAATAACTCTTTCTAAACACATACCCTGATCAAGCTCTCTTGCAGGATTGAAGACCTTCGGACATAGACCCCAGACCAGAGTAGATAAGAGTCACTCCTGTCGCGCCTTCGTATTTAAGGGGGGTGGGGAAAAACCTAGTTTGCTTTATCCTAGTCATATCATCGTTTTCCAACTTGAATAACTCTTTCTAATCAAACACCCTGATCAAGCTCTTTTGCAGGATTGAAGACCTTCTCTCATAGACCCCAGACCAGAGTAAATGAGAGTCATTCCTGTCGCGCCTTCGTATTTAAGGGGGGTGGGGTAAAAACCTACTTTGCCTTATCCTAGTCATATTTACGTTTTCAAACTTGAATAACTCTTTCTAAACAAACACCCTGATCAAGCTCTCTTGCAGGATTGCCCTTAACCAAAACGAGTAGGAGACTAGGTACTAGTTTGTCGCGCGGGGCCTGGACAATGCGTTTGGGTAGACGGGACTTTTCATCGAAACAACATGGCGGCGAGTGAACAATCTCAGTCTCAATATTTCCATGTATCTTTAGCCGAAGAGGACATTCCTGGTGCAAGTTTGCCTCGGCAAATTCCAGAGGAGTGCAATGTTGCACAGCTAAAGCGCTGGTTGGTTTGTAGGGGAGCTTCTACGACTGGAAGAAAGCAACAACTTATCTTAAGGTTTGTTTACACTTTAATAAACACGAACGCCGCGTGCATGTAGTTCGCTTGAGTATCGTTTATCTTGATGGTTTCATCGTGATTCTGTATTAGTCCACAGGTATATGAATTGCGATGGTGCTTTTTTCATTTACTTACAATGTATGTGATTATTTTTTAGGGTAAAGGACTACATAAAATCTGGTTTGGCAGAGAAAAAATTGAAGGATCCAGACGGTGGCATTCACCTTGCTAGAAAGAAGGCTCAACTTGGAGTCCTTGAAGAAGTTGAACCCGATGTGAAAAATTCCTTTCCAACTGAGGGATTCAGTGAGAATCTTGATGGTCTTCCAGCTGTGAGTTTTAAAACAGTTTGGACTTATATGATTGCATGTTTGGATGCAAAAAAACAACTCTCAACTGCCAAGCCACTGGTGAAGGGATTCAATTTTTACAAGTCAGGCCATGTGTTGACCGTGAAATCATGCCAAAGTGATAACAGAACCTATGTAAAATCCCAGGTACTGCCGTCAATGAAAAAAACATCAGCTTATTCATGCTACATTATTCTGAGAAGGCAAGGTCTTGTGCAGAGGGCATTTTGTGGTTGCCCTGCAGGAATCGATGGCCGCTGCAACCATGTTGCTGCTACTCTGTTTTCCCTCGAAGTGTTCTGTAAGGCTAGAGCTATCAATGAGCAAGAGACTTGTGACGCCGCATGTACCTCACAACCATGTAGATGGAATGTCCCAAGGAAAAGAAAGGGAGATATAGTACCTGTTTCAGAGATAAAGTTCCAAAAGCATGAGTATGGAAAGACTAAAGCTGAAAGGTCACCACAGATACCCCAAGGCCATGATGTAAGAGCACCACATCAGAGAAACACATCTAATACCAAGTTGTATAACATTTTTTCCAAAGTGAAAAGCTTTGAGGAGAAAACAGGAAAGGTTATAGGCCTAAGCCATATTCTTCAGCATAAGACAACAATGCAACTCAGAGAGTCAGTGATACATGATCATTGTTATGTCATGCCTTCCCCAATGGTATATGAGCCAAACAATGATGTCAGTGTCCAGGACAATAATGCATTAATTTCACCAGTGAAGGCCCATCCAGTTTCCATAGAAGAAATTTATGCTCGCTGCGAAAAGGTCAAGAAAGCATTGACTGTCACTGAAGAGGAAGCTACAAGAATTGAAGCTGAAACAAGAAATCAGTCATTGGATCAGGAATGGCATTTACAAAGAAAGTATAGAATCACTGCATCAAAGGCTTACCGTTGTGCAGCCCTCAAGCAGGCCACATCACCAACCAAAGCATTGAAGGAGGTGCTTCAATATAATAATGGTTTTTCATCAGAAGCAATGCAAGCAGGAATTCGCCAGGAGCCCGAAATTGTTAAAGAGTATATTGCACAGAAATCCCAAGGTACCAACTGTAACATTACTGTACATAAGTGTGGTCTTTTTGTGAGCAAAACACACCCATTCTTGGGGGCAAGCCCCGATGGACTTATTAGTGATCATGAAATGACAGGGCTGTTGGAGATGAAATATATTCAAACATTGAACTCCGAAACTCTTGAAGAAGCTCTAATAAGGAAGAGAATCTGTGTCTTGAACAATGGCAGCACACATATCAACAAAAAGCATCAGTACTATTTCCAAGTCCAGCAACAAATGTTTGTCACTGACAGAACATTGACTGATTTTGTAGTTAAGGGATCTATGGGGGGACCTCTTTTTATTGAAAGAGTAGTTTTTGACAAAGATTTTTGGACAGCTGTTCTTTCTAAACTAGAATTTTTTTTTAATACTTATATGCTTCCAGAGATTGCATATCCCACAGTAAAGTATGGCAATGCAAGGCTAGACCTGCGAGATTTTCCCCGTCTATAGAAATTGTTAACATCCCAGAGCAGACTAAGGTGCATCATATAACATATAAGCCCTAGCCAGAAATCACTGATTTGGGCACAGTATAAAAGTGATTAAGACATTGTTTAATTTAATTTTATTAATATTTTATTGACTATCATAGATTTTCAAACTGAAAAACACTTCATGCATTACCTTATAAGTAAATCAAAGGCCAGATGCAAATTAATGTATAAAACACTATTTATTACCAATGCACTACTTTTAGCAAGAACAATATATTAAAGTATAATATAATAAAGGGACACACTGCCAATCAAATTGAACCATTATGAGAAAGTCGTGACTGTCAACAGTGCTCCTTTAATGTACCGGTACATGCAATTTTTCGATATACATTTATTGATATTGTAATATTTATTTATTAAATAAATTGTCTTCACTGCCTTCTTGTTTTGATACTTCTTATAACTATTAATTGACTCAAATAAAGTAGAGTGCAAGCCATCAAGCCTTTAAAATAAACACAGACCGTTTCAAAGCAAGTAACACTAGCACTGTTTTACAGACTTAGTGTTTGCACTCTTTCCCACTTGAGAAATATTTTGAGAGTTTGAGGGAACCCTTCCCCATACCAGACCTTCAAAATATTTTAATTTACCTGTTTCTCCTCCCCTTGTGTATGGGACGTGTTTATGTTGTGGTTTAATTCTTTCCATGCTTCACATTTTTGGGACCCTGTTCTACATGTACTACTCCAAAATCCACTTTCCCTGATCCTCTAAATCTAGCTTAAATACATACATGTACATAAAAACCTAAACCAGAGTACAGCACATAGAAATAAAAAATTAAACCACAACATTTACAATCATTAATATTACTGAATTAAGGGAGGCTGAAAGTTGGTTAGAGCTGAAATTACAATGAATATATCTGATGCAAAAGGGGCTAAAGTAATAGGGATTTTTGTATCCAGAATATGCCAGTTCTTGATTCTCTCCATGCACCTCTCTACATGAACTCTCAGACATGCAACCTTCTTGTTTTTCTCTGCCTCCTCTTTCATAAACTGTTTGCGGCTTTTCAGAAATACTGGTGTAGTTAGAAATGCACCTACAGAGGCCAGTTCATCTTGGATTAAAAATCCCTTGTCTGCCATTATCTCATCACCTGCCTGAAGGTGGTTCAGAAGTCCACTCTTAATAGTTATTTCTTTGTCTGATGTACTGCCTGGAAAAAGTTCACTAACAAATGCTGTAGCTCCACTTGGGGTGATTCCAATCAAACTCTTCATTGTTGTCCTTGACTTGTAGGAGGAATAGCAGGCTGACTGGTTGTCAAGGGCAGAGGGTCTTTCCATTTCAATTTCTGTACAGTCAATGATCAATGCCGTCCTTGGATAGAACTCCTTGAATAAAGGAGGCATGTGAAGTTGCAAGACTTCCCTTGGTGGTAACCGAATTAAAACCTCTAGCTCTGCTCTTAAAAACCGAACCCATGTTCGAAATGTTAAGGAAACAAAGGTCAGAGAAACTCTAAACCGGTGAGCCAAGTCTCTGTTAAAAAGTCCAAGCCTAAGCTTCATAAGCACCATAATAAATTCTTGGAACTTTGACAGCTTTCGAGGTCTTCCTAGCTGTCTGACTGATTGGACATCATACACTGTTCTCTGGTGTGATCCATAGGTTAGGTTCTTGGCAGGTTCCTTTACAATCTCGTAACATAGCATCATCGTATCATAGTCAGAAAAGCCTGTAAAGAATGCAATGTCTTCAGGTTTGTCTTTATACTGATCAATATCAAAACGTGAACTGTCGATTTCGTTCTTGAGTTTCATGATCTCTTTCTTCAGCTTATGTATCTCTAACTGGAGCTCATCCATGCGATCTTTATTCGCCGTTTGCTCACCCAAATCCACCGACTGATCAGTTTGGGTCGCAACAGTTTTATTGGCCACGAAAGAGCCATACAAATTGACTAGACTTCCTTCAACATCACAAGCATTGTCAATGGGTTGAACATCAGTAGTCTCAGTTTGAACTTCGAGCGAGTCAGTTGTGACCTTCCTTTTCTTGCCATTTTCTTCTACCTCAGTACGAGAAAGACGTTTCAACTGTCGACGCTTAGTTGTAGTTTTCGACCATGGAAATATCGAAGGAAGGTGCTTTCGATCAACTTTCTTTCCTCCATCGAAATGTTCAGAACAGATTCTTGTGTTGTCACTATCGAGCTTCAAGGTTCGATTCCGTAACAATCTCACGTAATCCCTTCGTAAACACAAATCTTTTGGAATCCTGTAATACTGAAGATCTGAACTGTTTCTGAAGTTGTTGAGGCATCCAGGAACGCAGCAATTTACTGGCTTTGGCATGATTTCTCCGTAAACTCTTGGAAAACTTTCAAACACTCGTCGCTATGTTGTTTTGATGCGATGACAACAGAACGAGACCTGTCTACCCAACGCGTTGCCCAGACCCCGCGCGACAAACTAGCACGCCGGGCACGAATAACCGTAAAAACGGCGGGGTTGAGTGTAACATAAAACGTAAAAGTAACGCCATTTCCTTACTTCTACTCTAAATTTGACGAAATGTTGGCAGGTTGGTAACAAAGTAAGACTACATTTTTCGGAACAATTGTTTCTGTATTGTGACGTTGTTGTGACGTCATAAGGGATGCCTCCTTTTTTGGTGAAAATTAACCTTTAAAACACGTTTCAAAAATATTACGTCATCAAAAAGCTTTTATGAAATATATTAATTTGCCGAAAATTTGAACTTTCTACGATAAACATATTCAAAGTTATGGACGATTTACTGTTTTTATGACGTCATTATTAGTGACGTCATACTTCAAGCTTAAATCAGATTGCCGACTATAAAAATATTATTAAAGAGAATACTATGACTTGTGAGTGTTAGCCAAATGCATTTCATTGATAAAATTCCAAAAATATTGAACTGGCTATTTTCTGAGGCTACACAAATATATTTATGACGTCATAATGACGTTTACCAAAAATGGGGCTTCAATTCTAAGCTGTTATACTAAAAAAAACAAAATTCTAAAAAGAACACGTTGTTACTACTAAAGAGCTCTATTATTGTGCAAAATATGATGCACCAATATTTCGAACTGTAAAAGTTAAAACAAGCGACATTTTCATAAATAGTTTTATGCTATTTATTTCCCGCCAATTTTTGGCGGGAAAATTACCAAAATTCAAACTTTAATAACTTTCGTTTACTTCAACCGATCGATAACGGGTTTTCGATTATTTCATTCTCATGAACAAGAGATTTTAAAAAGATATAATAAAACGTTTTTAGAGGTAATAAAAATTTATAAGAAACCTATTATAAAAGGATATATGACGTCATTGTGACGTCATAATGATGGCTATATTAGCTTAACTTATCAGACTATGTTTTGTTTGCACTCCTTTATACACCTACCAAAATTCATTCTTCTATGTCGAAAACTTTTAAATATATATAAAACCCGCCGTTTTTACGATCATTTGTGCCCGGCGTGTAGTACCTAGTCTCCTACTCGTTTTGGTTAAGGGCAATTGAAGACCTTCGGGCATAGGCCCCAGACCAGAGTAAATGAGAGTCACTCCTGTCGCGCCTTCGTATTTAAGGGGGGTGGGGTAAAAACCTACTTTGCCTTATCCTAGTCATATTTACGTTTTCAAACTTGAATAACTCTTTCTAAACAAACACCCTGATCAAGCTCTCTTGCAGGATTGAAGGCCTTCGGGCATAGACCTCAGACCAGAGCAAACGAGAGTCACTCCTGTCGCGCCTTCTTATTTAGGGGGGTAGGGTAAAAACCTAGTTTGCCTTATCCTAGTCATATTTACGTTTTGAAACTTGAATAACTCTTTCAAAACAAACACCCTGATCAAGCTCTCTTGCAGGATTGAAGACCTTCAGGCATAGACCCCAGACCAGAGTAAATGAGAGTCATTCCTGTCGTGCCTTCGTATTTAAGGGGGGTGGGGTAAAAACCTACTTTGCCTTATCCTAGTCATATTTACGTCTCAAACTTGAATAACTCTTTCTAAACAAACACCCTGATCAAGCTCTCTTGCAGGATTGAAGACCTTCAGGCATAGACCCCAGACCAGAGTAAATGAGAGTCATTCCTGTCGCGCCTTCGTATTTAAGGGGGGTGGGGTAAAAACCTACTTTGCCTTAGCCTAGTCATATTTACGTCTCAAACTTGAATAACTCTTTCTAAACAAACACCCTGATCAAGATCTCTTGCAGGATTGAAGACCTTCGGGCATAGACCCCAGACCAGAGTAAATGAGAGTCACTCCTGTCGCGCCTTCGTATTTAAGGGGGGTGGGGTAAAAACCTAGTTTGCCTTATCCTAGTCATATTTACGTTTTCAAACTTGAATAACTCTTTCTAAACAAACACCCTGATCAAGCTCTCTTGCAGGATTGAAGACCTTCGGGCATAGACCCCAAACCAGAGTAGATAAGAGTCACTCCTGTCGCGCCTTCGTATTTAAGGGGGGTGGGGAAAAACCTAGTTTGCTTTATCCTAGTCATATCATCGTTTTCAAACTTGAATAACTCTTTCTAATCAAACACCCTGATCAAGTTCTTTTGCAGGATCGAAGACCTTCTCTCATAGACCCCAGACCAGAGTAAATGAGAGTCATTCCTGTCGCGCCTTCGTATTTAAGGGGGGTGGGGTAAAAACCTAGTTTGCCTTATCCTAGTCATATTTACGTTTTCAAACTTGAATAACTCTTTCTAAACAAACACCCTGATCAAGCTCTCTTGAAGGATTGAAGACCTTCGGGCATAGACCCCAGACCAGAGTAAATGAGAGTCATTCCTGTCGCGCCTTCGTATTTAAGGGGGGGGGGGGGGTGGGGTAAAAACCTACTTTGCCTTATCCTAGTCATATTTACGTCTCAAACTTGAATAACTCTTTCTAAACAAACACCCTGATCAAGCTCTCTTGCAGGATTGAAGACCTTCGGGCATAGACCCCAGACCAGAGTAAATGAGAGTCACTCCTGTCGCGCCTTCGTATTTAAGGGGGGTGGGGTAAAAACCTAGTTTGCCTTATCCTAGTCATATTTACGTTTTCTAACTTGAATAACTCTTTCAAAACAAACACCCTGATCAAGCTCTCTTGCAGGATTGAAGACCTTCGGACATAGACCCCAGACCAGAGTAAATGAGAGTCATTCCTGTCGCGCCTTCGTATTTAAGGGGGGTGGGGTAAAAACCTAGTTTGCCTTATCCTAGTCATATTTACGTTTTCAAACTTGAATAACTCTTTCTAAACAAACACCCTGATCAAGCTCTCTTGAAGGATTGAAGACCTTCGGGCATAGACCCCAGACCAGAGTAAATGAGAGTCATTCCTGTCGCGCCTTCGTATTTAAGGGGGGGGGGGTGGGGTAAAAACCTACTTTGCCTTATCCTAGTCATATTTACGTCTCAAACTTGAATAACTCTTTCTAAACAAACACCCTGATCAAGCTCTCTTGCAGGATTGAAGACCTTCGGGCATAGACCCCAGACCAGAGTAAATGAGAGTCACTCCTGTCGCGCCTTCGTATTTAAGGGGGGTGGGGTAAAAACCTAGTTTGCCTTATCCTAGTCATATTTACGTTTTCTAACTTGAATAACTCTTTCAAAACAAACACCCTGATCAAGCTCTCTTGCAGGATTGAAGACCTTCAGACATAGACCCCAGACCAGAGTAAATGAGAGTCATTCCTGTCGCGCCTTCGTATTTAAGGGGGGGGGGGGGTGGGGTAAAAACCTACTTTGCCTTATCCTAGTCATATTTACGTCTCAAACTTGAATAACTCTTTCTAAACAAACACCCTGATCAAGCTCTCTTGCAGGATTGAAGACCTTCGGGCATAGACCCCAGACCAGAGTAAATGAGAGTCACTCCTGTCGCGCCTTCGTATTTAAGGGGGGTGGGGTAAAAACCTAGTTTGCCTTATCCTAGTCATATTTACGTTTTCTAACTTGAATAACTCTTTCAAAACAAACACCCTGATCAAGCTCTCTTGCAGGATTGAAGACCTTCGGACATAGACCCCAGACCAGAGTAAATGAGAGTCATTCCTGTCGCGCCTTCGTATTTAAGGGGGGTGGGGTAAAAACCTAGTTTGCCTTATCCTAGTCATATTTACGTTTTCAAACTTGAATAACTCTTTCTAAACAAACACCCTGATCAAGCTCTCTTGAAGGATTGAAGACCTTCGGGCATAGACCCCAGACCAGAGTAAATGAGAGTCATTCCTGTCGCGCCTTCGTATTTAAGGGGGGGGGGGGTGGGGTAAAAACCTACTTTGCCTTATCCTAGTCATATTTACGTCTCAAACTTGAATAACTCTTTCTAAACAAACACCCTGATCAAGCTCTCTTGCAGGATTGAAGACCTTCGGGCATAGACCCCAGACCAGAGTAAATGAGAGTCACTCCTGTCGCGCCTTCGTATTTAAGGGGGGTGGGGTAAAAACCTAGTTTGCCTTATCCTAGTCATATTTACGTTTTCTAACTTGAATAACTCTTTCAAAACAAACACCCTGATCAAGCTCTCTTGCAGGATTGAAGACCTTCGGACATAGACCCCAGACCAGAGTAAATGAGAGTCATTCCTGTCGCGCCTTCGTATTTAAGGGGGGTGGGGTAAAAACCTACTTTGCCTTAACCTAGTCATATTTACGTTTTCAAACTTGAATAACTCTTTCTAAACAAACACCCTGATCAAGCTCTCTTGCAGGATTGAAGACCTTCGGGCATAGACTCCCGACCAGAGCAAACGAGAGTCACTCCTGTCGCGCCTTCTTATTTAGGGGGGTAGGGTAAAAACCTAGTTTGCCTTATCCTAGTCATATTTACGTTTTCAAACTTGAATAACTCTTTCAAAACAAACACCCTGATCAAGCTCTCTTGCAGGATTGAAGACCTTCAGGCATAGACCCCAGACCAGAGTAAATGAGAGTCATTCCTGTCGCGCCTTCGTATTTAAGGGGGGTGGGGTAAAAACCTACTTTGCCTTAGCCTAGTCATATTTACGTCTCAAACTTGAATAACTCTTTCTAAACAAACACCCTGATCAAGATCTCTTGCAGGATTGAAGACCTTCGGGCATAGACCCCAGACCAGAGTAAATGAGAGTCACTCCTGTCGCGCCTTCGTATTTAAGGGGGGTGGGGTAAAAACCTAGTTTGCCTTATCCTAGTCATATTTACGTTTTCAAACTTGAATAACTCTTTCTAAACAAACACCCTGATCAAGCTCTCTTGCAGGATTGAAGACCTTCGGGCATAGACCCCAAACCAGAGTAGATAAGAGTCACTCCTGTCGCGCCTTCGTATTTAAGGGGGGTGGGGAAAAACCTAGTTTGCTTTATCCTAGTCATATCATCGTTTTCAAACTTGTATAACTCTTTCTAATCAAACACCCTGATCAAGTTCTTTTGCAGGATCGAAGACCTTCTCTCATAGACCCCAGACCAGAGTAAATGAGAGTCATTCCTGTCGCGCCTTCGTATTTAAGGGGGGTGGGGTAAAAACCTAGTTTGCCTTATCCTAGTCATATTTACGTTTTCAAACTTGAATAACTCTTTCTAAACAAACACCCTGATCAAGCTCTCTTGAAGGATTGAAGACCTTCGGGCATAGACCCCAGACCAGAGTAAATGAGAGTCATTCCTGTCGCGCCTTCGTATTTAAGGGGGGGGGGGGGTGGGGTAAAAACCTACTTTGCCTTATCCTAGTCATATTTACGTCTCAAACTTGAATAACTCTTTCTAAACAAACACCCTGATCAAGCTCTCTTGCAGGATTGAAGACCTTCGGGCATAGACCCCAGACCAGAGTAAATGAGAGTCACTCCTGTCGCGCCTTCGTATTTAAGGGGGGTGGGGTAAAAACCTAGTTTGCCTTATCCTAGTCATATTTACGTTTTCTAACTTGAATAACTCTTTCAAAACAAACACCCTGATCAAGCTCTCTTGCAGGATTGAAGACCTTCGGACATAGACCCCAGACCAGAGTAAATGAGAGTCATTCCTGTCGCGCCTTCGTATTTAAGGGGGGTGGGGTAAAAACCTACTTTGCCTTAACCTAGTCATATTTACGTTTTCAAACTTGAATAACTCTTTCTAAACAAACACCCTGATCAAGGTCTCTTGCAGGATTGAAGACCTTCGGGCATAGGCCCCAGACCAGAGTAAATGAGAGTCACTTCTGTCGCGCCTTCGTATTTAAGGGGGGTGGGGTAAAAACCTACTTTGCCTTATCCTAGTCATATTTACGTTTTCAAACTTGAATAACTCTTTCTAAACAAACACCCTGATCAAGCTCTCTTGCAGGATTGAAGACCTTCGGGCATAGACCCCCGACCAGAGCAAACGAGAGTCACTCCTGTCGCGCCTTCTTATTTAGGGGGGTAGGGTAAAAACCTAGTTTGCCTTATCCTAGTCATATTTACGTTTTCAAACTTGAATAACTCTTTCAAAACAAACACCCTGATCAAGCTCTCTTGCAGGATTGAAGACCTTCAGGCATAGACCCCAGACCAGAGTATATGAGAGTCATTCCTGTCGCGCCTTCGTATTTAAGGGGGGTGGGGTAAAAACCTACTTTGCCTTATCCTAGTCATATTTACGTTTTCAAACTTGAATAACTCTTTCTAAACAAACACCCTGATCAAGCTCTCTTGCAGGATTGAAGACCTTCGGACATAGGCCCCAGACCAGAGTAAATGAGAGTCACTCCTGTCGCGCCTTCGTATTTAAGGGGGGTGGGGTAAAAACCTAGTTTGCCTTATCCTAGTCATATTTACGTTTTCAAACTTGAATAACTCTTTCAAAACAAACACCCTGATCAAGCTCTCTTGCAGGATTGAAGACCTTCAGGCATAGACCCCAGACCAGAGTAAATGAGAGTCATTCCTGTCGCGCCTTCGTATTTAAGGGGGGTGGGGTAAAAACCTACTTTGCCTTATCCTAGTCATATTTACGTCTCAAACTTGAATAACTCTTTCTAAACAAACACCCTGATCAAGCTCTCTTGCAGGATTGAAGACCTTCAGGCATAGACCCCAGACCAGAGTAAATGAGAGTCATTCCTGTCGCGCCTTCGTATTTAAGGGGGGTGGGGTAAAAACCTACTTTGCCTTATCCTAGTCATATTTACGTCTCAAACTTGAATAACTCTTTCTAAACAAACACCCTGATCAAGATCTCTTGCAGGATTGAAGACCTTCGGGCATAGACCCCAGACCAGAATAAATGAGAGTCACTCCTGTCGCGCCTTCGTATTTAAGGGGGGTGGGGTAAAAACCTAGGTTGCCTTATCCTAGTCATATTGACGTTTTCAAACTTGAATAACTCTTTCTAAACAAACACCCTGATCAAGCTCTCTTGCAGGATTGAAGACCTTCAGGCATAGACCCCAGACCAGAGTAAATGAGAGTCATTCCTGTAAATGAGAGTCATTCCTTATCGAGGGTAACACTTAATATCATACAGATGATATACACGTGGCCCTCAACATAGAGAAAAGAAATAAATAGATGATAAACAGTGACAACTAAAACACTAATAAATACAGTTTCAAATTACAACAACAACCAGGAGTTCTTTCAACTCCATTTTGCATTAGACGTGTAATACAATACTTACAATACTTTATTTAACCACGTGTCACCTAGGAGCTTATACAACTCGTTTAAACGTGAACGTGAACAAAAGATAGGCAAATGAAAATACATACAAACTTATAATTTTAAAAGGTTTAGATACACTTGATGTTTAAGAGTATTAAACAGTCTTAAAATATTACGAAGTCTTGAAATATTACAATATTAAAAATGTATATTAAACTATGCATTTATACTCATTATAATAAAATTATATTAGAAATTTCCAGGTAATTATTTATGACGATAACATATGTGATCGTAAAGCGCTTTTAAAATATATAATTTCTTTGCATTCCCTTATTTTAGTAGGTAGTTTGTTCCACAGAACACTTGCTATATATGAAAACGATTTATGAAGCCATTCCAAATTAAAACGAGGCTGTTCTAGTCTGTTACCATTTCCGCGCAAGTTGTAGCTTACCATCTTAAGCTTGAAGAAGTCATTTATATAAGCTGGACCCCGATCGTTTATGCAATTGAAAATTAGAATTAGAGATTGACGGTTCCTACGTTCAGCCAATGTTCCTGTGTTGGCGTATTTGAGAAGATAATCGTATGGCAATGACTTGGACAAACCCAAAATAGTCCTTAGTATGTAGTAGTTAGTGTCCTCCATCTTCCTAGTTTCGACCTTTCCAATCCCTAACAGGAGTGGACCGCAGTATTCCAGATCCTTGGGAGCGAGTTTAGGGCTGTGCTACATTTGCTGCACAAACGCCCTTCTCGCTCCCAGTGCTTCCTCGACTTAACTGAAAAATCGAAGGCTCTGGTAAGACACAAACGGAGCAAGATTGTGATTGGCTGTTGAACAACGACTCTTCACGCACACCGACGGTCGCCCTGTATCTCGATTTCCATTGGCCGAGAAAAACGAGACAGTAAACCGTTGTAGATTTCAGATTGTTGATTTCCTATTGTTAACGGCAAGAGACAAGAGGACGCTACGAAGCGGGAAAATAAATTCCCTTCTTCGATGGTAAAGATCAAAGCTTTCTTTAGTTTAAATTAAGGTTGATTTATTGAACGGTAATTTCAAGGTCTTCTGTGCAGTTCAAACCAGAGTTTTGAAACCGAAACCGTGTCAATATGTTGAATCAACGGTAATATTTACTTCGCCAGCACCGACTTGAAGGCGGATACGAGAAGAGATGTAAATTCGAGTGTTTGATACGTATTATTTTGTGGAATTTGTTTTTACAAAGTCCACTACATAATATTGTTTCATATTATTTCATTTCTGTGGTTTTTGAATTGTACTGTAACTGGCCAAAGTAAATTTCCTACTGGCATACGCAGTTTCAATGTCCTAGAATGTCTTATCAGAGCCTCCGATTTTTCAGTTAGTCGAGGAGGTACTGGGAACTTAATTAAGGCGCATGCGCCAGCATTTGTTTCTTTTGAAATTCAGCCGAGGTAATACTTTTAAAATATCATACAGATAATATACACGTGGCCCTCGACATAAAGAAAATAAATAAATAGATAATTAATAACAGTAGCAACTTCTTGTGAAATGTGTCTTGTTTGTTCAGCCGGGCAGCAAAATCCGCTCGTTTGCTCACCCAAGACACATCAGCATCAATGTTTCCGCAACAATGTTTTCTTGTTTGCGAATGTCTTAACAACAATTTTTCGTGCAGCATTCTTGCACGTAAAGTCAACATTGTGTAACATGTCGCGCTCGCAATCTGCGTTAAGGCAACATTGTTGGGATTACTTCGAGTGACACGGCTAGCCGTTAACTTTTCGCACCACGTCGTCCCAGAAACCTGTTCGCTACGCACACCGAAACGATACTACACCAACCAACAAACACCAGCCGGCTCACCCAATTTTATTATTTAACGAGGGTCTAGATGCCTACGTGCTAGCTATGTTGCGCTAAAATCGTCCCGTGTAACATACCTGATGCCGCATCAATGTTTCGCTAAAAGTTGTGTCAATTGCATTGAAAATCGTCGCAAAATTGCCTCATGCAACATCACCTTTACTTTTTCGCTTTTGCAAAAGCGCATGAGCTAATTGTTATTTTTATCTTGTTCAATTTTGAATTAATTCACACCAGTGTGCATTTCAAAGAGTTGAAATTTCGTTCGGTGTACGGAGTTCACCCAGTTATAAATGCTCTTTGGCAAACCTACTTATGCGCAGTTATCCGAAACTAACTTAGAAAGAGTATGATTTAAAAACCTACATATTTGTACACAAAGTACTGTAGTAGCTTAGAAACATGCCCTATGTATTTGTTACATAACATATACAACGAATTTCTTATAATTATTTTAGAAAAGGTCGCAAAATGTTATTTTGTTCTACAAATAAGAACGGTGTGAGCGTCCGAGAGAAAAACAACGGATAGATCATGATCAGATCAGATAATTTCGACGTATCTTTTATAACCTCTTGTATTGAAAAGGTAAAACTTGATAAGAAAAAAATGAACTTTATGTCCTTAGACATTTGCTATATTGCTCAATCCGTTTTTAACATACGGCGTTTCAAAAGCTGGAGGACTTACCTTTTTACGAACCATTCTTGTACGTCTATGAAGTTCAGATCAATACGGGCTCCGCGACATTATAAATGAAACTTTTCAAGTGTTAATGCGTTTATACACTTGTGAATGCCGTCGCAGGTTTTGCAATAACACTGTAATAGTTCAACAAAGCCACAAATTGCATACCCATAGAGGACGTTAAATACAGTCATACATGCTTTGGTTTATATATTTTAATTCTACCGTATATATAGCCTTTAGTTTACGAAGGCGTTTCCATTCCAGTACAGGAACAACATTTCAAGTATTTGAGATCATATCCTGCGCACCCTTTCAATTGAGCATATTCCATACACTTGCTGCACGTAATTCTCTTATCGCTCTTATCTTACTGCATAGATCACGTTCAACACAATATATCATGCAGGGACAACAGACACGATCAACCTATTGACTTCAGTTCATGAATTTATACACTTGTCTTGAGAACCTGATTAACTGACTCTGTAAGTTTATGTTGTCATAGTATATCATTGACAAATGCTACATTCATCCTCGAACCCAGGCATTTCACATTAATTGCATTACCCTAAATAGAGTTTACACGTTTTCGGCAAGGAAGTCCCTTATCGGACCTGCACCGCCAGTAGTATAGGAGGGATGGAATTATCCTGTTTTTTAAGGCGCTATGCTAATTTTTAAGGCGCTATGCTAATTTTTAAGGCGCGCTCATTAATTCAATGACGTCACGGTTCATTGTCTTAGACTCGTGAATAAGGTGCGGTGGTTTCTCATTATCTATTGTCTGGGGCTCATGAATAAAGTGGTGAGCTCATGAATAAAGTGGTGAGCTCATGAATAAAGTGGTGAGCTCATGAATAAAGTGGTGGGCTCATGAATAAAAGGGGGTGAATAAATTATCTATTGTCTGGAAATTGAAGTGGAATCTCATTAAATGAAGTGGAATCTCATTATCTATTGTTCCTTTGGATGAGGTCATCGATCTATTCGGGCATGTTTGGGCAAAGCCTATTGTTTGGAGCAGCTATAAAACCAGGAGCAATCGGCCCTGAATACATTCGAAGTGAAAAAAGTAATAAATATCTCGCAATATCTAAACCCCTTTGTAGAGTAAATAGTAAGAACAAACTACTCGTGATAGGCTCTAAACGGTCTTTATTATTTTCCTTTACAGTTAATAACTCATAAGATAATTGTATACAAAATCCACTGTGACTCATGAGATAAATTTTGCTATTGTCCTTAGGGATTAACGATAACTGAAGAGCCTATTGTTTGGAGGAAAACTCTTGTGATGCAAATTCTTCTCTAAAACTGAACTATAATTACCATACGAATATAAACAAACCACCAGATAATTAAACATCGTTTTCCTTATCCTCGCGGAGTTGATAACTTTCTTATTTCTCAGTTCTTGGTTTGATATAATGTACCGTGTTACAAGATTACACTGATTTATGTTTCATTGATTTTTTTTCTTGTTGACAAATGCTACAGACAGTTGTGTTTTTACCGAGGAGAGGAAAATTAATGACCTAGGTAGTCTGGTCAAGTCTAAAACTATACTTCAGCTATTATTTTCTAGTCTAGTCTAGAAATTGTTAACCTAGGTAGTCTAGTCTAAAAACTCTACTTTAGCTATCATTTTCTAATCTAGTCTAGAAATTGTATTCTTTTCTAGTCTAGTCGTTCTAGACTACAAAGTATCTAACAACACTCACAACACCCGATGCCCACAAGCCCTGAACGCCCGCCGCCCTTCAACGCCCGTCAACGGGCGTCAACGCCCGCCGCCAGTCAACGGGCGTTGACGGGCGTTGACGGGCGTTGACGGGCGGCGGGCGTTGACGCCCGTTGACGGGCGTTGACGGGCGTTGACGGGCGGCGGGCGTTCAGGGCTTGTGGGCATCGGGTGTTGTGAGTGTTGTTAGTTTCTAGACTAGATACTTTGTAGTCTAGAACGACTAGACTAGAAAAGAATACAATTTCTAGACTAGATTAGAAAATGATAGCTAAAGTAGAGTTTTTAGACTAGACTACCTAGGTTAACAATTTCTAGACTAGACTAGAAAATGATAGCTGAAGTATAGTTTTAGACTAGACCAGACTACCTAGGTCATTAATTTTCCTCTCCTCGGTAAAAAACACAACTGTCTGTAGCATTTGTCAACAAGAAAAAAAAACAATGAAACATAAATCAGTGTAATCTTGTAACACGGTACATTATATCAACCCAAGAACTGAGAAATAAGAAAGTTATCAACTCCGCGAGGATAAGGAAAACGATGTTTAATTATCTGGTGGTTTGTTTATATTCGTATGGTAATTATAGTTCAGTTTTAGAGAAGAATTTGCATCACAAGAGTTTTCCTCCAAACAATAGGCTCTTCAGTTATCGTTAATCCCTAAGGACAATAGCAAAATTTATCTCATGAGTCACAGTGGATTTTGTATACAATTATCTTATGAGTTATTAACTGTAAAGGAAAATAATAAAGACAGTTTAGAGCCTATCACGAGTAGTTTGTTCTTACTATTTACTCTACAAAGGGGTTTAGATATTGCGAGATATTTATTACTTTTTTCATTCAACTTCGAATGTATTCAGGGCCGATTGCTCCTGGTTTTATAGCTGCTCCAAACAATAGGCTTTGCCCAAACATGCCCGAATAGATCGATGACCTCATCCAAAGGAACAATAGATAATGAGATTCCACTTCATTTAATGAGATTCCACTTCAATTTCCAGACAATAGATAATTTATTCACCCCCTTTTATTCATGAGCCCACCACTTTATTCATGAGCTCACCACTTTATTCATGAGCTCACCACTTTATTCATGGGCTCACCACTTTATTCATGAGCCCCAGACAATAGATAATGAGAAACCACCGCACCTTATTCACGAGTCTAAGACAATGAACTGTGACGTCATTGAATTAATGAGCGCGCCTTAAAAAATAGCATAGCGCCTTAAAAAATAGCATAGCGCCTTAAAAAACAGGATAATTCCATCCCTCCTATACTACTACCGCCCTCACGAAAACAAGTTCACATCACGGAGTTCACTTTAATATGCCAAAACTTTGAGGAATGTTACCTGACTCAGGTTGAAAAGTCAGGTTGTCAAGTCTATATCAATAAAGGAAACAAGAGAAAGGAACATAAGAGTGACAGGAGGGATCAAATTCATATATTTAACACGGCCACGAACGCAGGATCTATTATTACAGATGACAAAGTATTTCATGACAAGGCGCTTATCTCCCATCTCAACCGATTACTTGTTGGCGTCCTTTTACAATCACGTCCTATGTCAAACACAAACCGTAACATGACCTCATATGGGATAGACGGGGTGAATGAGTATATGAGGTCACGCTAATAAAGCCGGGCAAGCTAGGCTGCTAGGGCCAGGCTAAGTTGGATAAAATTCAGTTATACTAATATCAAAACACGCTGGAATTACTGTCAATACTTCTCAAAAAGGTGCAGAGTTTTGACATTCAACATTCATGCATGGATGTTGGGTTAATCATTTGCAGCAGTTTGCTTAATGCCCCGCGATGTATAGTGATAACCTTACTTTTACAAACACGAATACGTTCACATATCTTCCGTACTAATAAAGGGATAGACGTTGTGTAACTGCAATCTTTATTAAATGCAACCTTAAATAGTCATTCAACCGTAAGTTGAGATACAAGGTGGTTTTGTGTGTGTGTTATTAAGAGAACGTATTAGGAGCAAGCTAGGGGTGCTTACCATTTATATATATTGGAAAATATTAACACATGCATGGTACGCGTCATTTCGTTCCGAGATATATATATACACTTTCCCCGCTCTTTTCGGTCGTTCCGTTGCACGCGCGTATCATTGTTATGTTGAAATTTATGTTATTTCCCATCTCTATTTTTTTCTTAAATTTTCAACCAGATCGTTTGATGTTAAATAGTAAGCAGCCAAGGTCTTTGGTATTCAAACACACGCCACCCCCAATTTCATGACCACGACTTTTATTGTCGCAACAAGTAGATAGAACAACATTAGGCCGCTAGGGATGCAAACAGCCATTTCTTACCCTACCCCCATCCTATCAGAAGTCTCTATGCTAACGATTATTTCTTTGGGAGCGAAATATTTTTTGGTTTGATGTTTGTTTTGAAAGAGTTATTCACGGCGTTTGAAGTTCTAAATATGCTTAGAATATTGCAAAATATGTGTTTACCCCAGTCAAATCAGAAGTTTCCACTATAATACTAGCATAAGGCAAACTAGGGTTTTACCATACCCCTTCAAATAACAAGGCGCGACAGGAGTGACTCTCATTTACTCTAGTCTGAGTTCTATGGCTAATGGTCTTGTAACCTTCAAAAGATCTTGATCAGGGTGTTTGTTTAGAAAGAGTTATTCAAGTTTGAAAACGTAAATATGACTAGGATAAGGCACACTAGGTTTTTACCCCACCCCCCTTAAATACGAAGGCGCGACAGGAGTGACTCTCATTTACTCTGGTCTGGGGTCTATGCCCGAAGGTCTTCAATCCTGCAAACGATCTTGATCAGGGTGTTTGTTTAGAAAGAGTTATTCAAGTTTGAAAACGTAAATATGACAAGGATAATGCAAACTAGGTGTTTACCCTACCCCCCTTAAATAAGGAGGCGCGACAGGAGTGACTCTCATTTACTCTGGTTTGGGGTCTATGAGAGAAGGTCTTCAATCCTGCAAAAGAGCTTGATCAGGGTGTTTGTTTTGAAAGAGTTATTCAAGTTTGAAAACGTAAATATGACTAGGATAAGGCAAACTAGGTTTTTACCCTACCCCCCTTAAATAAGAAGACGCGACAGGAGTGACTCTTGTTTGCTCTGGTCTGGGATCTATGCCCGAAGGTCTTCAATCCTGCAAGAGAGCTTCATCAGGGTGTTTGTTTAGAAAGAGTTATTCAAGTTTGAAAACGTAAATATGACTAGGATAAGGCAAAGTAGGTTTTTACCCCACCCCCCTTAAATACGAAGGCGCGACAGGAATGACTCTCATTTACTCTGGTCTGGGGTCTATGAGAGAAGGTCTTCAATCCTGCAAAAGAGCTTGATCAGGGTGTTTGATTAGAAAGAGTTATTCAAGTTTGAAAACGATGATATGACTAGGATAAAGCAAACTAGGTTTTCCCCCACCCCCCTTAAATACGAAGGCGCGACAGGAATGACTCTCATTTACTCTGGTCTGGGGTCTATGCCCGAAGGTCTTCAATCCTGCAAGAGAGCTTGATCAGGGTATTTGTTTAGAAAGAGTTATTCAAGTTTGAAAACGTAAATATGACTAGGATAAGGCAAACTAGGTTTTTACCCTACCCCCCTTAAATAAGAAGGCGCGACAGGAGTGACTCTCATTTACTCTGGTCTGGGGTCTAAAAGAGAAGGTCTTCAATCCTGCAAAAGAGCTTGATCAGGGTGTTTGCTTAGAAAGAGTTATTCAAGTTTGAAAACGTAAATATGACAAGGATAATGCAAACTAGGTTTTTACCCTACCCCCCTTAAATAAGGAGGCGCGACAGGAGTGACTCTCATTTACTCTGGTTTGGGGTCTATGAGAGAAGGTCTTCAATCCTGCAAAAGAGCTTGATCAGGGTGTTTGCTTAGAAAGAGTTATTCAAGTTTGAAAACGTAAATATGACTAGGATAAGGCAAACTAGGTTTTTACCCTAGAAGGCGCGACAGGAGTGACTCTCGTTTGCTCTGGTCTGGGGTCTATGCCCGAAGGTCTTCAATCCTGCAAGAGAGCTTGATCATGGTGTTTGTTTAGAAGGAGTTATTCAAGTTTTAATTTTTGGTACTGTGTTTTAGAGAGGACATGAGACATCTGATATGTTTTTGTTGACCTAAATGGGTGTGGTTTTGAAGAACAAGTGCGCACTTTTGGCAGTGAGCTAGTTAATGGATACCTATGCCGTCGCATATCAAGAGCCAGTTCCCGCGTTTGAAATTTCGAATTGGCAGCTAACTTCTAAAAGCCGAATTGGCAGCTGCCAATTCGATTTGAATTGGCAGCTAACTTCAGCCCGGTGTTGTATTGGCACTGTTTGTAAGCCACTAATCACTGTGCTGTTATAGCGATGAGTTGTAACCCAGTATTCAACTGTGTTGTTAAAGAGATCAGTAAAAACTGTAAACCAGTAATTACTATGCCGTTAAAAATTCAACTGTGTTGTAATGATATAACTTTACACTGAATTACAGTGTAACTTTACACTGAATTACAGTGTAACTTTACACTGAATTACAATGTAACTTTACAATGAACTGTTGCTTGTTTATACAACTTCACTGAACATTACAATGACTAGTTTCAATAGAGGCGTATGGCCTTTAAAGTAAATTGATCCTCCAATTCAGCAGCTCAGGCTCGATGAAGACTTCGCTGAGCTGGTTCGCAACAGAACAACACTCAACAGGACTGTATTTTTCCAGCTTTATTCGGACTCTTACTTTTGTTTCACGTAATCTAATGCTCTCTAAATGCTTATTACTCTGGCGCTGCTATGGCAGCGGCCGGAGTCTTAAAATGCAGTCTGTGTTCCCTTTTTTTTATTAATTTTTGTTTTGTTCTATCGGAGACAGAAGTTGGTCAGATCAGACCTTTGCCGCTAACAATGTGGGTCGGAGACCTAAAATGATAATATGACCTGCAAATATGTGATCGAGCGATAAAGCAGGAGGCATGCGCATTAAACGTTATAGATTTATTTAACGCTGTTTACATCACATAAAATCATCACAGAATAATTACCACTACGGGAATGTGGAATCAGCAACGCGTGAGACTTTGAGGCGCTATCAGTTCTTTTTAACTACTTTCTAATCCTATGATTCTTGTAAAGGAACTGTAAAAATACACGAACAACGTAATACATTCGATCTGCGCTGCCTGAACAGATCTAATAGCATAAGCGAAATACAATCTCAAGTTAAGTGTATGCAAACACGTTTAGATAACGGGGTCAGCTGTATGAGACAACTCGAGATAACTTGTCCGTCTTGTCGGCTGATAACTAATCAAAGTGAATGACAGGACAGGGCGTTTGTTATTTGATCAATTAATTGTGTTTTCCTAGTCTAGAACAAGTCAAAACATGTCTGGAAACGAGGTCACATTTTTACAAGCAGTCTCTTGCGTTCTATATGAGGGTCTGAATGGGGTTAACTATGGTGGCCCATAGGGACAAAACGATAAACACGGTTGCACACACTTAGATAAACGCCGTTGCACACACTTAGATAAACGCCGTTGCACACACTTAGATAAACGCCGTTGCACACACTTAGATAAACGCCGTTGCACACACTTAGATAAACGCCGTTGCACACACTTAGATAAACGCCGTTGCACACACTTAGATAAACGCCGTTGCACACACTTAGATAAACGCCGTTGCACACACTTAGATAAACGCCGTTGCACACACTTAGATAAACGCCGTTGCACACACTTAGATAAACACCGTTGCACACACTTAGATAAATACGAGAGAGAGATATGTAATAAGAGCTGCGATTTCAAATCTGTAATGCGAGAACTATTTTGTGTTTGACCTGATGAATAATATAGAATGATAAAATAAGGCTGCCCGCCTGAATCCTTTTATAGTGATGGGACTAAAATAACGTTTCATAATGAACAGCCCTAAAGAGAAGTCACGCATGGCATCAATAACACCTGGAGAGACAAAGGAATCAAGTCTTCTCTTTTCTCTGTCTTCATCGGTCATAGAACACCCTTTTACCGGGATGTATATCTTTGGCGAGTCTAGATATCGTCTGGGGGAGCATGCACCACCGAATTTTATTTTTAAATAAAGAAAGGCGAATGAGCGGCAACTGCTTTTGCTATAGGAAATGTGTGATCAAAGCCTTGCAGGCTAAAATGATAGAATTTCACGGTTAAACTTGCTACTTCGTTACCGCCAAAAGATAAAGGAAAACAAAACCTATTATGTTTCCTGTGTTTCTTTGTGTCTACCAAAGCAACAACTGTCAAGAAAGTTTGATAGGAATATAAAGGTATCTATATATGATATGTATAAGTCTTTTGCAGAGTTTTTTTTGTTGCGGTGTACGTATGTATATATACAATAAGTATTCCAGTGGCTAAAAAATCCCAGTTTAAGCGATTTGTGGTGATCATTCTGTGTATTCTTATTTCGCGTCAATCGAACGGTATCATAAGCCGGTAATGCTGAAGGATACATGACACGAGCCACTTCCGGGGATCGAAATTCTTGGAAGAATATTCATTGATCTGGTAGGGTTACATAAATGATTATGCTGGGCCTTTTTACCGCTAACATCTGATGTTAAATTAGAGAGTTTGACAGGACTGGACGTCTGACGTTAGCAGGGTTAAAGTGCCTATAACCCCAAATTTGAAGTATTTTTAATAAATTCTTTACGTCCTTCTTATCAATAATTCGAAGAGAAAAAAAGGAAAAAGGAAGAGTTCGACCTTATTTCTGGGGTCAAACATTGTAAAACAACCCGATTTGGGCACCCTGTCCCAAATGGCCGTCAGCTGGAGTCTGGAAGTAGCCTGGTAACGAAACCGGAAAGCAACGTCATAGTAGTGAGAGAAAGCGAACAACCAACAACAAAGACAGTAAAAACAGAGCGAACCGAGCGAATAACTCGATTTGAAATGCCAAACAGATGTGTATTTGGGGGCTGTAGGAATGAGCCAGACTCAAAAAAGGATAGCTCTAACACAAGGTCCCGTTTTTAAGCGATGATCGGCCAGAAGCAAAGAAGAGAAGACGCCAGTGGTTGAGGTTCGTGCCAACAAAGCGAGCGAAGTGGGAACCGACGAAGAATTCCAGCGTTTGTTTGGTTCACTCCAAGCCGGAAGACTTTATAAGATTTTCTTTAGTCCTTGACTCTACGCCAAGACTGAAGTCGGTTGAATATGGAGTTGTTCCTATTCCATCAGTCCATGCCATCGAAACCGATTTAAGCCATTCTCCGATTTTGGTAAGTGCTTTTGTATTTAGTTTGCATGGCAATACAGATTTATACAGTAGCCTCCTAGTCCTATAGCAGCCGTTATGTAGCGCTTCCGTTCACTCCATTCCCCGGAATGGAGTGAAATGGAAGCGCTACAAAACGGCTACTACAGGAGGCTAGCAATACAGTGGAACCTGCATATATGAAGAAGTTCCTAGGGAAAGGAAGAAAACTTCATTATGTCCGGGTTCCACGTACTGAACATTGTTTTCACCACAAGTGTATTAAACTAAGAGAGTGCATGTTATATTGTTATTTAGTATGAGGGAAATAACCGTGAATAAATCAGACAACTTTCTTTAGATGACACCTGCACCTATGGACAGGACACCATGCTTAACAAGCAGCCAAGGGCAGAAGCAACCCAGAAGAGACAACAAAGGATGACTGTTATAGATGTTCCCCCTTCAGCTCCAGGTAATTCAAATTGTTTTGTATAAAATATTTTTTGCACAAAAGAAACTATTCAAATTCTGAAAATATTCAAACAAAATCGAGTCTGTGCTAATCACACCTTCTGTGTTTGTCCTCCAATAACACCTAGCTCTTGCTCAAGCAGTGCATATACACCTACATGTATCAAACTGTTGGACATGTCATATAAAGGTATACTGCTTGTTTAGTCTTTCGAGACTAAACAAAATATTAAAATACCAGCTGGAAACGTATAATATTACACTGTAAGTTTGTATTTAAAACGAAACCAGTGCTTTATTTACCATAAACCAATATATATATACCCATAACTAACTTAATAATAATTGTTATTTTTGTATTTTAGTGCCAGAAGTTCCAGTTCCACTTGCTGTAAGGCCAGAAATTCCAGTTCCACCTGCTGTAAGGCCCACAAAAACCAAGGCAAAACCCCATTGCTCAGTGCAAGAAACCTATTAAATTAAAATTAATTAATTGTTAATCTCTAAATTATATATTGTTTCTTTTTTTGAATTTATTTGTGGAACTCTGTAAACTAGCTTGTAGCTAAGTATGTCCTCCTCGTTAAATAAAGTATTGTATTGTGTAAACCTATGAAAGAGCATAAAGGTGTTGTTGATTGTCCAAAGAACAACCCTTGTCCCCTTATAAGTACAGAGTGAACCAGAAATGTCTACCAGCTATCTCAGTGATTTGATATTTTATCAATGGACAATCTAGGTAGCAATATATTATACTGTCAACTTCCATAGGCTAATCACTCCTGTGACCAGCTCAGTGAAATCGATTGCCCTATTTCATTGGCATGACATCAAAACAAATAGATGAAAGCTGCCATTCTTATTATATTGGGAAAATTAGCCAATTTGAAGGAAGGCAATCTATGGCAGAACAGCTTTATTTTGTATGTCTGTTGTTAAAGACGAGTGTTTTGACCCCCTAAGATGGCAGCTGTGTCTATCATGTGACACCATAATTAAATAGGGCAATTGAATTTGAGGCTTAAAGGGGCTATGTCATGGTACTATGCATGTATGGAGTCAGTGTTCGATTGGTGGGTTAAAACAGTTCAACCCCCTCCTTCAATGCTGGATTGAAAGTATGTTCATTATTTTACTTGAATAATGTATATTTACACAGTTTATTAGTCATTTTTGAATATTTGCTTTGATTTTTTACCATCCCACACGTGCGCGAGGTTTGTCAGTTCATATGAGAATCTCTGATAATGAGTGTGTCCGGCCCGGACATCTAATGTAATGGTCTCTCACCATGACACAGTTCCTTTAAGGTTAGGCCAGAGCATTGAAAACATGTCCATCTTGTAAAAGGGGTTAGTCAGATTTTACTGTTTTCCAATTTACTACTCAAACATTTAAATTTTAATATTATAATCCTATTTTCAATTTGTGCAAAATTATAGAAAGGAACACAGGGTGCAATGCAAGTGCTTTCCAATAGCCCAGGGCTAGTAGTTTCGCTTGTCAGGGTAGTGATTCCTGTTCACAGGTTGCCTGAATGGACATACATGTAGGTTAATAGCCCACATTCGATTTATGCTTCACTTCTCACACACAAAGGTTCTGGGGCATAATTAAATTCATTATTGTTATTTCATTAATCACTGCACATTATTCCCCAGAGCCTTGTACATGTATTGAATCATTTGTATGTGACCAGTGAAGCCTATATCAAAAGTGGCCAATGGCACTGAAAGTTTGACTGTTCATTGTTGTTCTCCTTAAAGTTTATATAAGTTATGAAGTACTTTCATCTTCATCTTCTTCAAATCCAGTGAAGGTTTCTTTCCCAGCATTGAATTTTGTCCTGATTGTGTCATATGCACATGCTAGTAGAGGAATTCTATTGTTGCCCAGATAACCGTAGACTAACTGGATGTACTCTCTGTATGAGACAACTCGTAGAAATCTGTAAATAAAGAAGTGTATATGTTAGTACCAATTGTTTGATACAGTTGAAGCCCTTTGTGAAACTGCCCTTGTAGGTGACCAGCTCCCCTCAGAGACCACTCTTGTGCTCTGTAGTAACCAGCCACTCTCATAAGTGACCACCGCGCGTACCACCACCTTTGGAATTTTTCTTTGTTTTTAAACTCTTGTAAGTAACCACTCCAGAGAGTAGTATATCCGGTAGTAAAATGATACCACTTTTTGTTGCACAACGAAATAATGTCATGGAGGTCTTCGTTCGTTGTTTTCTGCGAAAACTAACGAAGACCTCCACTCCATTCTTTCCTTGCACAACAAAAAGTGGTATCAGTTTTACTACCGGATATACTACTGGGGTTATAAGGGTCTCCGCAACATCCAAATTGTCCCAAGACACCTAAAAATCCAAAAGTGCGTACCTATTAGAGAAGTGATTACTATACTGCATATCGATCTCTTCCACTATGGATTATATATCGTACCTCCCTCTAGAAATCTTGACTAAGATAGTAGAGCATGCAGGTCCTACGTCATTCGCAAGCATCGCAAGGACATCGAAGCACCTAAACGATGCCGCATCTCTCGCGCGCTACGAGAACACGGACAAGGAGTTCCGCATTCGAGTACTCACCCTAGGTCTCGAGTCCACCCACGACGACGCCGATCGAGACAAAATAGCTAGGACTTTCGGCATTTCCGCAAACTATATCGATGATAGCCTTCCTCTTTTCTATGCCAGTGAACGTGGTAATCTTAACGTTGTTAAGTGGCTCACCAAGCACTTACGTTTCGATAGGATGGATGAATACACCAATCTTGTTCTACGCGCTGCCCTTAAGTATGGTCATCTTGGTATCGCTAAGTGGCTCACTAAGCACTTCCAGTTCACCAAAGAGGATGAAGCCGTCGAGTTTTCTATGTTAGATGCCAGTACGGATGGTCGTCTTAATACTGTTAAGTGGCTCATTCGACGTTTTCAGATAACCATAGAGTATGAATACGTTGATCTTGCTATACTATGCGCCTGTAGAAATGGTCATCTTATTACCGCTAAATGGTTCGTTAAGTGGCAGCACTCCCAGCTCACCGAGGACGAAAAGGCTCAACTACATAACTATATAAACGCTCATGCTGCCATATAGGAAGCCAAATCGGCCTAGGCATTCTTGCACCTAAAAATCCAAACTTGAGTACATGTTAAAGAAATGATTAGTATACTGTATATCGTCGTCGAATGGTATTGGTATATATTCTCTATTCCACGATATTAGCATTCGTTGTCATCTTAGTACGCATTAATACCATACAGATCGAACAAACCGAAGAACCTAAACGTAGACGTCGCAATGACTGAGATAGTGACTTGTGATTGGTTGATGCGAGGAAAGGACACGAAATGCCCAAGGAAGATTTCGAAGTCGACGAATTTCTGTGCCCAGCACAACTTTCAGATCTTAAAAGGCTGCGCTCCATTCGTGCCGTGCTTGAAGTGCGGTAAAGGATGTCGCACGAGTCTCGAGCTTTGCTCAGTATGTGGAGCACCTCAACGGCGTCTCATTCTCAATAAGAAGAACCGCGACATAAAACGCGCTAAGGAGCAGGAGAAACTGGCAGAGCCAAACATGGTGGAACCGGAGGAAGAGCAGAATGCTGCCGATGTGAGACGCGCTATGGAGTCCGATAAGGTGCTAGAGGATCCAAGAAAAGCGAAAACAGAGGAACGTTTCGACGAGGCTCTTACGGTAGAATTGACCGCGGAACCAAGAGCGATGGAACCAGAGGAAGGTTTGAACGGAGCTCTCAGCCGTGCATTCAACGAGGTGTTGACTGCCTTGAGGAGCCGTGAGAAGGAAGATTAGTAACCACCACGTAAGAAAAAAAAAGAAAAAAGAAGGATGGAGGGAGGTTGTTGCGTGACCCCTCTTCATTCTTCTTTTTTTTCTTTTCCCATTAGAGATACGATTAGCATATAGTTATATCATGGACGAGCTCATCAGATCGTTCGGGCCTGGAATTTGTAGAAGCCTGAATATCAAACCACTATTGCAAATCAACACCAGTGAAACATGTTCCGATTGTCTCTGCCCCTTAGAAATACAAGGAACGGAATTCGTGTGTCCCGCATTTGGTCTCGTTTCCGAGGCCGAACCATATGAAGAAACGAAGATCGATATTGCTACTACTCGACTGCGTATAGTAGGTCCGGATAGATTTCAGTATCAAAGTGATCTAGACCGTGCAAAACCAAAGCAAAGTGATAACACAGAACTGCAACGACGAACGATCCTACGAGAACTACAAGCGTACAACGCTATTTATAAACGAAGTTATGATCTATCGTTCCCTACGAACGCGTTAGGAATCGTAGCCGACGCCTTTGTCCAAGTAAGGAAAGTCTGTCTCAAGCGTAGTAATATTAAGGGAAGCATTTTAGCTGCTCTACTATACCAGGCATGCGTGCAATGCGGGTTTGTGCGATCTAGAGGTGAGGTTGCTCGCTTCATGCAACTAAATGGCAAAGATATCTGTAGCGGAGAGGTCTTCATACGTTCTCTGTATAGTGACGATAAGATCGATATGGACTTGAATGCCGAGCGCATAGTTCCTCACATCGCAACGACTTTCCTTAAACTCGACCCTCAAGGAGTACCTACGGACGTTCAACGAATAGTCCACGAGATCGTTACTACGGCAATAGAAAGCAACATAGGCACCAAGTCGGTACTTAAGACGAAAGTCGTTGGAGCAAGTTACGAGGTGCTACGTCGTTTAGGATCGTCTATGTCTTTTAACGATGTCATTAAACGATGTGACATATTTGGAAGTGCGGTCAAGCGTTTTGTCAAGGAGTTGTTTTCTCACCATTCCCACTTTGAACCAATCTACACTAAGCATGGGCTAACTAGCGATAGGACTTGGCGAAGTGAAATTGAGAGCCACATTCGTTTCTTTCATAGGAAACGTCGATTCTTACCCCACTAAGCTGCCAAGCTTTTTTCGCATTTCCTTTTGCACTTCTTGCTTGAGTTCGGCTCGAACCCGATCCGGACTTTTTTCACCTTCGTGACGAATTTCAGACCTCATGATCTCATACTTATTTGCTTCGTCCAGGATGAGACCGTATTCAGAGTCGGATACGTTTTCATCGCGTAGGGCCTTCGATACTAGATCGCGAATCGTATTGATTTTCGCCTTTGCCAACATGGTCGTCCTTTCATGTTTAGAAACCTTTATTCCTAACTTCTTGGCTCCGATGGTAGTAGATGCTGAAATCAATCCACATAGACCACCAACGACTCCAAGTGGTAGACCAATCACTATTCCAACCCCAGTCAACGCTGCGCCCAATCCAGATCCAGACAAGATCACAGATAGACCTCCCGTTGCCACTGCGATACCATGAACTATTCCTTGAGAACGTGCATATTTCTTGCGCACACCTTCGTAGTGCCTTTCTTGAACTTCGAGGTCCGAAAGCGTGTCTCGGATCGTTTGCAGTCTAAAGTTCTTTCCAGTGTCACTAGCAATCGGTGGATAGATACTTGGTGCAGAGGGAAACGGTTGAATCGAATCGCCTTCCATCGTACATTATACATATAACTTACTCAAGCTTCAACACATATCTATACGTATGATTTACTCGAGTTTCAATACGTAGCGTATCGGTCGACCATGGAAGTCTACCACGTTGTCTTTCCCATCACGAATTGTAAGGCGAAGGCTGTTTCGCATCGTTCCTAGAGCTTGCAGGGCTTGGGGATTCATTGGAGGGTAGGTGTTTTTTTGAACCCAAGGACCTCGGACCTCTACGCTAGCCAGGACTTTCGATTGCTTTCCATCTAGAAGTGAGAAACCGGAATCCACCGCATCGCAATAGACATACATTGTGTAGATATCTTCGATCTTCATAGGGTAATTACCAACATTTAGCAGAAACTCATTATTCTCTTCTTCTCCACCTTCGATACCTAATAGTGTGTAGAAATCTCTATTGAACTTGATTGGTTTCTTAACTATCATAACGTGGGACCTAAAGAGGGTATTTTTCTTAAAGTCCACGATACCAGCACTAATTGCAGGCTTTAAGACACTCTTGATTTTCTTAAAATGTAAGACCCTACAGCAACATCGTGTGGGAACATGATACTACCGGCATTCCACCTGAACGAGCCCGCCTCTGTTAGGTTCCACCAACTGTTCTCAAAAGTGACCTCGAGTAGTGTAATATTATTGATAAGAATAGGGTTGTCGAAGTAGACAATATGGTCGGCCAACGTTGTGGTGATATATAAGAGAACCATCTTATATGTTGAAGGTATAACTATATATACGTATAGCTTCAACATGAGGAGGTCCGGAGGTCTTTTCAGTTACCATTACGAAGGGAAAGACGAAGAGGAAGAGGTCCCAACGCCGAATGCTAATATACGGTCAAAGGCTGAGAATCAAGCTCGGATAGATAGAGAAGATGTGGAAAGTAGAGAGGTCGCAACATTGAATGCAGATCTATTAGCGAAGTTCGAGAAACGATACCCACATGCAGATCTTCACAAGTTCTATGCCTCTACGGAAGTGAATGGTCCAGGCAAATATTCGACGAGTATTTGGTTTCGAGATGGAGACTATAGCTATATCGTTTACGGCGATAACGTCTCAAAGTTACCTGCAGTCACTCAAAGACGCATCGATGACGCATTGCAGGGAATGGTCGATGGTTTCCCATCTACGTTGACCCTAGACAAGAGTGCGAAATATCCTATTACGGCAGTTCCTTCTACTGAACCGGCACGAGACATCGATCTCACTAATCTATGGATATATGTCACCCCAACGAAGAAGTTCAAGGCTGGCGTTCCTAACGTATTCAAGGAGACCGTCGTAAAGCATGTGACAGCAAAGGAGTCCTATGCGTGGTTGTCAGGTCCGGATTTCAAGTACTGGCCTCAACAATTGAATTTCGCAACGTGGTGTGCGACTTCCGGATGTGGAGTATCGTTGTTCGACCCTACTTTCAAAACGTATCCACCAGTCGTTCAGGGGTTCCTACGATTCCATGTTTATTTCACGATACGAAGGGTTCTACACGAACTTGGTTGCCCTCTACCTGGTGATAGTGCTTTCAAACAACTCGACAACCTCTACAGCAAGTCAGCTCTCGAGAGATTGTGCGTCGAATTTGGTATATCTCGAACGCCAGACTTCCGATGGCACGGAGGTAGGAATAACGGATTAGGAGACGTATTCCTTTTGTATGGTGATGGCTACAAAAACGTCCACGTAATCCGAGGCTACGACAAAGAAGCAGATACATGGCCCAACCACAATAACTTATTTGCAGACGAGGGAGGTAGGGTGGACAAGGGCGATCTAGTATCCTTCATTCGGAACGACGAACACGAAGGAAAGCAATACAATTGGTTTACGCCACCGAGCGGTAGAGGTTTGACGAATGCTGGGTTAGGTAGATTGAATCGATCTGTTGAGGCTTTTGGATACTGTATTCTAGGCGCTCAAAACGATCTTAACGAATCCATCGTAGATAGCTTCAACGTCAAAGAAAAGTTTAAGAGCTTAGTCGAAGGTGCTATTCTCGAAAACGACTTAGTGGTGAGCTACAAAAACTATCTTACTGCTATAATGACAACGCATAAGAGGCTAGATTTAGCGATAGCTATAGGCGTACGATTATTGCCAAGCAATCTAGTGTACTATCTTGGTAAGAAAGATGGCTATAGGAATCCAACCCCGAAAGCCACGAAAGATATGATGCTAGGCACTAACGACATCAATGCAGAAGTCAAAGGACGTCCGCCTCCTATGGAAGGACCACCAGATAAGAAATTGGTGCAGCCTCTCGAGACACACAAGAACCGAGTTCCTATGCCAAAGTCTATCCCACAACATGAGATTAATCTCGCGGTGACATCTATTGCCGCAGCTGGAATCGCATGGACGTTGTTTCGTTAACGTCGTTTGTATTGCTCCACTACGAAGACCACTGCTGCTACGATTAACAACCAAACGTTGTTTGCTAAGACTCCAACAACGTCGGCAGCCATACTGAATACGAAACTCGCAATTGGCCCAATCATCTTAGGTAGGATCTCCTCTAACTTTTTACCTATTGCTTTTAAGGCTTTGGCAGTCGTTTTAGCGACTGCTTTGGCAGCATCTCCCAATCCCGGTACTATCGTGGAAACTGCCTTTGTCAGATTGGAAACTATTACGCCGATCACAGTACTTACCGCAGCTACGACGCTAATTATACTGACTCCATACTTCTTGAAGATGACTCTTATACGATCCCTAAGTGGCATACGTTCTGTAATGGCTTCTTCTATTTGTTTTAGGACTGATTGTTTCTCCCGAGCGGCCTCCATTTCGTTAGTAGCGTTTTCTTTCTGAGTTTCAGTAGACATAGGGTCTTTGAGTATTTTCCCATTTCGTTCGATCCTATCACTCTCTTGGTCTTCGGCCTCTATGACTTCTTCTACCGCTTCTTTCAACGTAGGTCCTAAAACTATTTTGAGACCTTTTCCAATCCTCGCATACAACTCGCTCTTCTTGGTGAGCAAAGGTATAGGCTCATTCTTACTATTGTACTCGTGGATAGCGATTCTACCATCGGGCATGGTTGCCATCTCGAGAATGCCTCGAATTCCTACATCTGGATATCGTTCCCAGACGGCCGCGAACATCACCTGTTTTACCTTGTCTGATAAGCCTTGTTTGAAGACCACAGTTCTAGTGTCGAATTCAGGAACTTTCGCCTCTTTCAGCTTTTTCAGGATTCTTTGCTCTCTAGAAAGGTTCGAGTCTTCAGGACCGGTGAGTTCGTCGAGGTAATCATCATCGTCTACGGTAAACGAGGTTTCCCGATTCTTTGGTTTAGCGCCTTCCTTGGCGTAGTCGCGTCTGGTCTCCATTGGGAACATTTCTCCAGACTCTTCTGTAAACGTCGCTTTCCAATCCTCCGCATCGATAGTATCCTCATCGTCGTAGTCTTCGCCTCCCGTGGCTTCACCAGGTCTTTCCTCTGCAGCGTCAACGTCCATGTTAAACATAACTATGTATCTATATATATTCAACATGATATCGTCAAAGTTGATTCCTGCAAAGGCGCAAAGAGAGCCTCTTGCACTCAAAGCTCAACGAACCTTGTATAGGAAAACTTTCACTCCATCATCTGCCAATCCAGGCGAGACTCTATACGTAGAAGTTCCAACGCTAGGTGAAGGCATAGTACTAGTAGCTGGTAGCTTAGCGCTATTGGGCGGCATCGTATTGTCTGGTGGACATGCGAATAACAGAGTCGTTTCGAACGTTGGACGATGCTTGGTTATACATAGAATCTGTAAGATGGGGGCTGAAATAGTAGAAGACCTTGCCAGGTCAGATCTCCTACAAACGTATTCCGACGTATATCTATCCACGCAAGATAGAGAATCGAGAATACAACAAGGCATTCAATCGGAGAACGTAAACAAGCTACGATCCAAGGCTGGCGATAAGAGTACTTCGGCTGCTGCAGACAACGCACTCCTAGCTGTACACGGTTCCAAATATAGGATTCCATTAGATGTCGATATTCTGACACAACATGGAGTTCTATATCCACATGCACTAGAAGATACTATTTCATTCGAGTTGACTCTAGCGCATGCCATCGACGTCGTAGTTGGATCGGATACGACAAAGATAGGTACGTACAAACTTACCAACATCCAACTAGAATACGAAGCAATCAAGGATGAAACTCTGGCTAGTAGTGCACTTCGCAAATACGAGATAGGTACTGCATTCCTATACGAACACGCTGTTCACTTCAAGACGGTAACTATTTCCAAGGCAGTAGAAACTTTGATATCTCAAAACGTCAATGTTCCACGACGATCCTTTGCTGGACTACTTCTACTATTCGTAGATCCACACACTGCTGGTACGCGAGATAGCGAAGCATTCTCGAATCCTGATATTTTGAAGATAGAAGTGGATGTCATCGGGATTCCCAACAGATTCTTTCCAAGCGGTATGCTTCCCCCAGATTTCTGGGAGGCTGCAAAAGGATGGTTCGCTACGTCCAATACTTCCATGACTCCAAAGAAGTTTTACGAAAATAGATTCGCTATCCTAGTCGATTGTCGCACGGCAAAGGATTCCACAGTTCATGGTGATGGATTAGCACAAACTGGTGGTGGAAAAGATATCGACATTCGCATACATAGAACTGCAGGAGGAAGTGGAAACGTGAACATGCACATTTACGTTCTAGCAGACGCTCAGCTCATGATATTGAACAGATCTCTGCATAGTATAACATACTGATGGATTCTCTCGTAGAGCACATTCCGTTCAACGCACTCATAGTCGGTCCAACGAATTGTGGAAAGACTGCGTTTCTCATAGAACAACTTCGTGGATCATTTCGTGGCAAGTTCGATTACATAGTACTGATTTGTCCTACATATGCCCACAACAAAACCTATCGCGGATTCGCAAATCGAGATCCTCGTTTCTTCGTCATGTCACCACCGCAGGATGCCATCAACGCTACGTTAAGTATTTGCGCGACTTTTTGGTCAGGTACCAATACTCTATTGATTCTCGATGATTGTGCCGCATCGAAAGATGTAAAGAAAAGAACCGACGAGCTAGTGGACTTAGCATTTTCTGCACGACATATAGGGCTTTCTATTTGGGTGCTGTCCCAACAATTGACGAGCATATGTAAACCCTTCCGCGAGAACGTAGCTATCGTAGTAGCATTCCACACAGCATCGGCCGTAGATGGCAAAAGGATATTTGAGGATTATGGAGGCTCACAAGAATGCAAAGAGTTACGAACGATACTTGGATCCCATAAGTTCGCTCGCATGTGCTTCTGTCTACGCCATCCTTTCGAGGTAGTGTTAGAGCTCCCATCACCTATGACATATTATGACTGATAAAGATATACTCGAGATATTCGGCGAGGACGTAACAGGCCCACCACCAACCGCCCTAGACGTCACATCAGACAATCGTGAATCGCTTTCGACCTTAGCCGCAACAGGCGTAACGAAAGAATACCTAGGTAAGAACTTCTCCCTAGGAGACATCTCTAGACTACCTGAAAAAGAAGTAGACAAGTTGTATAGGAGGTACCAGGCCGTTCTAGCTCAGCAAGTAACGAAAGGATTAGTCGACGGCGTGACGCGTCTAGTTGCCCGCCTAGTTGCCTACATAGTACCAATAGATTCTCAAGAAGCACTGATCAAGGATCTACAAGAAGACCCTCTAGTCCGCAACGAGATCAGTGCTGCGACTGGTCTACTATCGCTTAAAGCAGGTCGCTTCGTAGCTCTAGCTAGCGTCTTGTTACACGTATCTGGTCATATAGTCATTCCTGGAACGCCTGTTGAACCTTCACTAGTACTTACTATACCGAATCAAGATGGAAGGAGCGGACCAGATAACTGCGAATCCTCCGACGACTGCACCCACTGAGGTAAAAGGTCCAACGCGCGTTACAGCTGGAAAGGCACCACGTAGGGAGAAACGTTGGTTCGAAAGCGCGTTCGCTAATGACGTCCTCGCGGCTACCGGAGAAGGCGCCATAGGGGCTTTCCTAGGTGCTTCATTGGCTGTTATATGCAAAATATTGATTGGACAGTTCTACCCAATTCGAAGAACGCCTACACAACGACTATCGCGTTGCCCCGGACCCAACTCCCCACGTACCCATCGAGTAGGCCCTGCTGGTACACCTGTTGAACCTTCACTAGTACTTACTATATCGAATCAAGATGGAAGGCCAGACGGATCAGATAACTGCGAATCCACCGACGACCGTACCAACTAAGGTAAAAAACCCAAAGCGCGTTGCAGCCGGAAGGGCACTAGCGTTAAGCAACAAACTCGCTAGAGAAGCTCAGCAGAGAGAGTTGACGCGCGAAAGCGAATCGTGCAAAGAAGTAGATGTAGATGTAGAGAAAGGTCAGTTCGAAAACCTGTCTATCCTCGTCGCAGTCATCGGTACTGGCGCTACGTTGGTCTGCACGTACTATGCATACAAAAAGTATGTAGATGGCAACAAGTGCGTTAGCACAATACGACCTGCAGCTCCGGCAAAGCCAGCGGTACCAGACATGGAGTAACACTTAAAGACTAGAGGCTATACTATATATGTTTAAGAATGGATAAAGAGTTGTTGAAGACGGCAACCAACGCAGCCATAATTGTAGCAATCGCCGCTGGTATCGGCTGGATAGCGAAGAAGACTATCAAGGAATCTATGCTTAGCGATCCTTCTTCTTCCCTAGTAAATTACGCAAAGTGGACTGCCGTGATAATTGGTAGCTTGTACGCGAAGCAGTATCTCGAGAAGCAGTATCTCGAGAAGCGAAAGATCGTATCATAATGGCGGCAGCAATTGCTATGACAGTTTTCGGAGCTGTTTTGAATGCGACGGCATTTACTGGTGATGGTATACTAGCTAGAATGATTGGAAAGGGTGATACGGATGCAGAACGAGAGAGACACGATAGAGCCATTGAAAGACAAGAATCTGAAATGATAGCATATAGGACCGAACGTCAAAGATTATACGACTTTGCACAAACCCAGGAAGGTCTTGAACGCGACGCATACAACGTTCAAAGAGATACCAACAAAGCCTTCGTGCAATCCGATAAGTTACGTAAGGCGCTTAAACGGCTCGAAGGAATGAAAGAACCCCGCTTATCCGATTACTACCGACCCTCAAACAATCAGAAGACTGGCGAGTTGCTCTACGTTGGCGGTGGAATGCTAGGCGCTGGATACGCTATTAGTAGATGGCTATAGATGCTACTCGAAACGTACTAGGTACTACTAGTAGGCAACTAGTAAGCAACTAGTAGGCAACTAGATGCGTACTAGATGTGTACTAGATACGTACTAGATGCTACTAGGAACGTACTAGGTACTGCTAGTAGGCAACTAGTAGGCAACTAGGTAACTACTAAAGAATAAGAAAAGAAAAGAAAAAGAGGAAGGAAAAGAAGAAAAAGAAAAAAAAAAAGAAAAAAGAAAGGAATAAGGCCTGGTTCTTACTCTTTTCTTTTTCCCCCCATCTGTTGAAGGTTAGAATGCATAGATGTATGATGGATGCTAAACTTGCGAATATCTTCTATGGTCCTATGGGCTATTGGAAAGGTCACTCTGCAATTGGCAAGCTATCGGTAGCGGCGAAAGCGTCAGAAGACGTAGCTAAGAGTTGGTTGGAAAAGCAATCTATGTGGCAAATATATCTACCACCACCAAAACACATTCCACGACCGCATTGGACTGTATCGAAACCAAATGAAGTCCACCAAGCTGATTTGATATTCTTACCACACGATCGACCTGGGCGGGGACGAAAGTTATATAAGTACGCATTGGTGGTAATCGATGTAGCTTCTCGATACAAAGAAGCCGAACCTTTAGCTTCGAAAGATAGTGGTGAAGTTGCTGCGGCATTCGAACGAATCTATAAACGTAGTCCACTCGAATGGCCAAAGACGTTGCAAGTGGATCCTGGTAGAGAATTCATGGGTCGTATGTCTGAAACGCTAGAACTACATGGTACGAAAGTTCAACGAGGTGAGGCTGGTAATCATAGAGCGCAAGGCTTCGTCGAACGAGCGAATAGAACATTAGCTGAGAGATTGTTTGGATATCAATATGCACAAGAGATGGTACTTACTTCGGAAGGCTCGGATGCGCGTAGTAGAGAGTGGGTAGTTCGTTTACCAATGGTTATCAAAGCCCTGAACAGTGAGGTGACTCGACTTACGGGAAAAGAGCCTTCGAATTATGTAGCGAAGCAGCAAGTAGATCTAAAGACTCCTACGTATTCACGCACTGTTGGATTGAGAGAAGAGCGCCTACCATTCGACGTTTTAGTTCGATATCTCTACGCACCAGGAGAATTGGAAGGGGGTGAAAAACGTAGAGCTACTGATCCTGTGTGGAGTTTGCAGATATACGTTATTTCGCGAAGCGTAGTATCTTCGGGACAGCCTGTGCTGTACTACCTTACAAAGCGAGAAGGGGAGAAGGACGCACCCAAACGTGGATTCGTTCGTGAAGAGCTACAAGTTGTTCCTAGGGATACGGAACTACTACCGAAAGGAATTCTGTTCGCACCCAGACGCTAGACAGCGTACTCTATTGGCTCGGTGTGGATTCCATCGGGAAGAACGTATCTTTTGTCGTAGTAAGCTGAAAGTCCAAGTTTCTGCTGTTCGTAGGTTGCCATACCTTCTGGCACTAGACGGAAGCCTCGGTTCTTCGCCATGTCGGTACTACCTTGGAGTGCTGCTTCGAATCGAGCCCACGAGATGTCGTTGTTCCTCTTCGACATTCCTTTGGTAGAGCATTTCCTGCTACCACCCGTGTCGACGTAGTAGGCTTTCGAGCATAGAGCAATGGCGCGCTGTCCTTCGAATTCTAGCTTGAAGAGTCCTGGTGTACGACTGCTCCACTTGTCCCAAGCTAGCCATTCCTTCCTACTGGCTTCGAAATCCTCACGCAGTTCTGGTCGTACAACTTCGTCGATGCTGTTTCCAGAGATGGCAATGTACGCACTATCCGTGTCCATCTGTATGTATTCGAAGTCCTCGCGGGCGATGTACTTATCGAGGAAGTCGTAGTAGAACTCGAGCATGCGAAGTTTGGCGAGTTGGTATACAGCAATACCCACTTGGAAAGGTCGTTTGATTCGGATCTGGTCCTTTCGGCTCTCTAGTTCGTATGCCTCGCCAATCTCTTCCAGGTCTTCGAACCAAACACTCCGCAAAGCTTTGTCCACAATCTTCTCATCTTTCGTATAGGTGACATTTGTTTGACGTCCCAAGTCTTCGATCAACTTTCCATAGGCGCTATTACCGAGTAGCTTGAACGCATCTGCCAGCAAAGCTTTACTTTCGTCTACGTCTCCCATGCGTCGCGCCTCGGTGACTTGGTCCACGAACCATCCAAAGATTGCCTTAGGTTCGTAGTCTATCGTGCGGTAGACAGCAGTAATCACTGCGCCATGATTGATGTACCAAAAGAGGAGAGGCTCGTAGAGCAGCAACCTCTTTCCAGAAAGACTCCCAACTAGCTTCTTTTCCTTGGATCTCTTTCGACCTGTCTTCTCGAGGTAGGCCAGCATTTCTGGAGGGATTGCTTCTTTGGGGATTTCCCGATTATAGAAGAAGGGAGGCATCTCCTCAAATTCCTTCCACAATGCTCTAGGTATCTCGATGTCAACCTCTGCGAAGCCAAACCACGAATTGTTCCGTAGACATTCAACAAAGCCTTCGGCGGCTAGACCTGGTTCGTCGTAGTGCACAACCTCTTCTTTTCCACAAGGCATTTCGAATTCCATGGTAGAAAGATATAGGGCGTTGGCATCGTATCCAAGAACTTTGCGACACACCTTGGTTCCACCCTGATGACTACGAATCTTAGTCACTCCTGCTTCGTGGCGTCTGGTGAACACTATGCTTGGACCTCCCACGATAGCGCCTTTCAGCATGTGGTAGGCTTCCTTACCTGGAGCGTACATCTCAGCTCCCCGTTCTACACTACCTCGAAGCAGGAACTGTAGCGAGACTCCTGGGATAGACACTGCGTCTTTCAGCATGTCTACTCCCTTCTCGTGGTAGAAATCTCGCATCTTTTCGAGTGCCTCTAGGAATGGAACTACGTCTAGGTTGTTGTAGTACCGCAACCAATCTGCGAAGGTCTCCATTCCTTTGTCGAGAAAGGTGCGCTCACAGTCTTCGAACTCTTCCCTAGATAGTAGGTGTTGCCCTTTCAGTTTTGATCCCCACTCTCGATAATCAGGCAATCCGATGTGATCCAATTTGTCTGGAGAATCAAACCACTCGTATGGGAAGAAACTCTTTTGCGACTCACATCCATAGGCAGTGATCCAACGTTCATAGGAAGTACCTGGTCCAAGGTAGTTTATCACATCGAGGAAACGGAACTCGGGAGTCAAGAGAAACATAATGGCGTTGGCTTTCTTTGCCACCCGGACCTTCTTACAGGTGTCGGCAATGGTTCCTACAAAGTGCTCCCTGATCAGGTTGAGATCGTACCTGCCAGAGTTGAATCCCAATACGGGAACTTGGCTGATCCATTCGTCGATCTTCGCTTGTTGTCTCTTTGGTAGGGTGTCGAAGGAGAATTCGGGCTTATCGAACCGGTACCATCTTGCCACGGCTACTTGGATTGCCTGTGCTCTTTGCTGGAGTTCTTCGACGAAATCAGCTATGAGTTCCTTCGGATCTCGTCGACAGATATGGGTTGGTATTCGGTTGTACGTGTCCGCTATGGAAACGGATACTGGGACGTGGACGTTTTCGATGGTCAATCGGTCCGTTGGTTGTCTTCCTTTCGTTGTATCGAGATAGGCTTCGAAGTCGTACACTATGGCGTGTGGGTAGACAATTTGCGTTGGTGTGGGAACCGGTTCGTTTGTCTTCTTCGTGGAGCAGCCCCAAGCCTCCACCACTACGTAACCTGCCTCGCGTAGACTCTCCGTTCTTTCGCAGGTCTTGAGATAGAGCCTCCTTTCCCTAGGGAAGCATTTCGGGCAGCCGTGGAAATAGCATCCATGAAATTGGAAGATGGTTTTCGAAAAAGGTTCGTAGCCGTCGACCGGAGCTCCTTTTATCCAATGCTCTCCACCATGTCCACAAGCTGCGTGATGGATGTGTTGCCCAATCCTTTCGGCTTCGCGTTTCAACCAGCGTAGAGCGGCTTTGCTGGCTTTATTGGAATCACTCTCTGGCCAGAAAGCTCTTTCGTATGCTGACTGAGGTATCGTAATTACTTTTCCGGGGCAAACGATCTTCGTCTCCCCACGACTACAACGATCTGCGTGGCGTTGGAGGCTGCCAGGCTGCCAGGCTGTGTGAACCGTTGCTTACAATCGTTACATACGTAGATATGTCCTAGCTTTTTGACGTCCTTGATATAGAAGGCATGTCCGTCGTATATCCCAATCGTCATCGTATGCTTGTAGTGAGCTGCATGTCGCATCAGATGCCAAGCGCCGGCCTCCGTAGGTTCGTACACCCGAATACCGATTCCAAAGTGCAACTCGACTTCCTCCAGCTGGTCTAAGGAAGTTCTGGGAACGTCTTGCGTGGGTGCTGTCAGGCGATAGAAGTCCTGGGCAAGTTCCCGAGCCTTGACGCAACACCTATCTACTCGTGCTCCTTCGTGCATGGCAAGGCAACGCCAAAGACATAAGTTGTCACCATATCGATCAAGGGCAATCATTCCTTTTTTCTGGCGAAGCCATTGGGGCAGTGGGCCTGTTCCCAACAGAGGCTGACGATCGATCACGACTTTGACATCCACGTAGATCCAACGCACGAAGGCCCATTGGGTATTTGGACGATTGATGTTGTCGGGATTCAAACGAGCTGTCTCTTTGCTATTGATCCACTCCTCTGCATTGCCTAGGATATTCAACCATGGAGATCCGGGGACAGTCTTGGAGAATAGCATCACACGTCCATCGTTGACATTGCGAATACGATAGGTGTAGCTGTAGCGCAGGTAGAAGCTGGTGGTTACCTTTGCAACTAACTTTTCCATGATCCTAGGGGTCAAATCTCCTGCCACACCTTGGAAGAAGCGCCACTGGATAGTACGGCGGCCTATCTCTACTCCCTCGAGCATTCCATCTCTCTCATCGAGAATAGCACCTGCCTCTCGAGCTAGACTCCGTGGAAGTGGCTCACTACGAGGCTCTTGCAGGAACAGTCGGATAACTCGTTGCCTATGGGGCACACGGCTTCGAGGGTTTACTATAGCCCGTTCTTCGACAGCTTTTGCCCTCAGGCTTGCCACAACCTCCTCATCCAACTGTTTGGTTTCGCGGGCACGTTGAGCTCTTTTGTGGGGATTTTCAGGATCACCTCGAAGAGTTGGGAACCTACCTGTTCGATCGGCTCGTTCGATCCTATTCTCCCATTCGAGAGCGCGAGCCTCAGCTATTGCCTGGGCGAGCTTGGCTTTGTCGAACCCCGAAGTGCCTCGCAACCCAAATTGCTTTGCTTGTGCGCGCAGTTCTCCTAGTGTGACCATCTTCTACCTTGCGTGTCGATGTCGCGGACGATCGGTGTCGATATACTATATGCTAATGATATCTCTAACAGATACTCAAGTTTGCACTCTTGGATTTTTAGGTGTCTAGGGACAATTTGGATGTTGCGGAGACCCTTATGATCCCTAGTAGTATATCCGGTAGTAAAACTGATACCACTTTTTGTTGTGCAAGGAAAGAATGGAGTGGAGGTCTTCGTTAGTTTTCGCAGAAAACAACGAACGAAGACCTCCATGACATTATTTCGTTGTGCAACAAAAAGTGGTATCATTTTACTACCGGATATACTACTCAGAGACATGATCCCAGACTGTGCAATGAGTCAACTAAATATAAATATGCACTAGCATTTTGCAACAATATTCTTATTATATCTGACATTCATGCTGTTACAGTAGAGTAGTACAGTATTGTATACTGTGATATCAGTCGCACTATATATGTATCCCCATGGGTGTGGTGTGTGCAAGCTCTCATAAGCGAGCAACTACTCCTGATTCCAGTTCTGACTAGTTATGAGCACCTTTTCCTGATTCCCAGTGTGGTTGCTTACGAGAGCTACTATTTTTAATTAACATGCACGATAGATCAAAATACTCTGATAAACCTTCCACTTTCCTGGTCAGACTAAAAACGGAACTGTGTTCATTGATTTCAATTCATACCTTGGTCATTATTGAGCATTATTAATGCCTGGTATAAATCTTTCCTTACATATTAGTATGCAGTGTTGGATCTAGGATGTGCCATTGTGGGATGTTTCCTGCTAAAACATATATAGTTGGTGCATGTTTCTCAATTGAGAGGGCCAATATGGTGCACACTGAATTTCCACGAACTGTAAAATATTATCAAAAAAGTAAATTCCGAAAAGGGTAAATATAAGAGGAATTACGATATTAGGATACGATAGGCAACTAGTTCTTGTAAAAACGATATTAGGAAACTGTTTATCGTATCTTCATTTATAGCGATTCTTACAAGTATAAAATAAAGGCTTATATGATTGTTGCGATTGCAAGGATCACTGGATTCTTTTGGCATCCTGCAATGTTTTTTTGGGAGACCACGGCCACGGGAAGCCCATGAAGGGCTATGATAACTTATTTTAATTTTGGACAGTTTAACTCACCAGCTTTTCCCACAGGAAACCCAAGCCCTGTTTGTGTTTTAAATTATAAGGGTTTGTATGAGATTTTTAACGAGTATTTGGTTGTATCCGTTAGGCCAGAAATACTGAAATAAAATCAATGAAAACTTACCTGGAGTCTTTATCTGTTCTCCATTGGGTTCTGTATGCAATTTCAGCGAATTCTGTTGGGGTAAAAATTCAACAGAATTCGCTGAAATTGCATACAGAACCCAATGAAGAACACTTAGATAAACGCCGTTGCACACACTTAGATAAACGCCGTTGCACACACTTAGATAAACGCCGTTGCACACACATAGATAAACGCCGTTGCACACACATAGATGCAACCGTGTTTATCTAAGTGTGTGCAACGGCGTTTATCTAATGCAACGGCGTTTATCTAAGTGTATGCAACGGCGTTTATCTAAGTGTGTGCAACGGCGTTTATCTAAGTGTGTGCAACCGTGTTTATCGTTTTGTCCCTATGGGCCACCATAGTTAACTGACTACTGACAAACGGCCTTCAAAATAACTGACAACTGACAAATGACGATTTTTTTACTGACAACTGACAACCGAAAAATAACTGACAACTGACAAATTTGGTTTTTGTGGGTCAAACATAGTAAATTTTCTCTAGTAATGATTAACTAGGGCTAACTGACAACTGACAAATGCCCAAAATTTTAACTGACAACTGACACGTAGACCCCCCCATTCAGACCCTCCTATATGCAAAATTGCTGGTTAATAAAAAACTAAGGCTGACTGCCGGCCATTTCTAGCAAACTCGTAAGGTTGTTTTCTCAACTGACATTTGGTATGTTTTGGAAGTGCTCATTGGCGGATCTCACCGGCGTTGTGGCAGGATGTTGGACAGAATGCCTTCTGGCTTCCCCTGCGGGTTTATCGGGAGATCAAATCGTATTGGAGTTGGATAACTGTATAATTGTAAACAGAACTAGAAAATCGTTTTGGAAAACCGACTTGGAGACTGGATATCGTTTCAAGGAAAATAGTCTAAAGAATATTCAAAGTCGCTAGTCACTTCACAGACTCCGGACTGCTGAACTTTCTAGCGTTAAACGCGCTACACTATGTCTTAGTTTTCGAAACTTTTGAACCAGAAATATTGATTGAAATTGTCTAATTTTTATACGGCAGCAAACAGAGATGCTGACTATGCGAAAGAAAAAAATTGAAAACATTTGGTCGAGTGTTCTGTTCTAGATGTACAACATTAATGACATTGACAATTTTGCGTAAAATCTAATATCGGTCAATCTCGTCCAAACACTGTACGAAAAGCAAGTTAAAAATACTTTCTGATGCCCAAAAAACCTCAGCATCACAAAGAGCATAGACTTCTGACCAATTGACATACATATGAAACTTAGAAAAGTACGTTTTCAGTCCATGACAGCCGATAGCTCGAACTACTAGAAACCAGCTAGTAATTTTAATTTACCGTATTTCCGTGACAACGTAACTGAATATGGCTCTAGTGTGAAGCATGCTATGTACAAAGTAGAGGCTAGAAATACTGTACGAAAACTCCCGTTAAAAAACCCTACAGTCCAAAGAACCACAGACGCTTTACGAGGATAGCCTTCTGACCAATCGACATACATATAAACCCGGGGGGGAGGGGGGAGGGGGGGGGGGTACTCCTGTTTGTGACGTATTATGTATGTGCCGCCCGGGTGGGTCAGGGTTTTGAGCTCCGTTTGGGCAGGTAGGGTCAGGGTTTTGGCCTGATTTGGGCAGATCAGGGTCAGGATTTGAGTATAATTTGGGTGCCGTCAGGGTCGGGGTTCAGTATTTTTTTAGGCAGTTAGGTTTTTTTTTAGCTACTATGTCAAAAAAGGACATTCTGTTGCCGCATTTTGATCGCCTGCCCACATGCAAGCACTGAGGTTCCCGTACTTCAGTACTTATCTATGTACTTCATCTGCTGATTTGTTTACCCAATGCCACGTCCCGACTTGAAATGTTCCGTATTTTGCATGCAATCCCGGTACGCGGTATACCGGCCGGGATATATATCCGACCTTGTTTTGAAAACAATTTAAAGAAGGGGCATTCAGGTTTTTTTTTCCCAAAAAGGGGGCAATCAGGGTTTTGGAGCTCGAATTCGGTCAAACAGGGTCAGGGTTTGAGCCTCTTGGCCTCACATACATACCCATTTTTCATGTAAGTACCCCCCCCCCCCCCCGGGCATATAAAGCTGTAAAACAAATTATTCAGTCCATGACAATCGATAGTTCGAACTACTTCAAAGTAGCTAGTCACTTCACGGACTTCCACACTATGTATTAGTTTTCGAAACGTTTGGACCAGAAATATTGATTGTAATTGTCTAATTTTTATGCAGCAGTAAACAGGGATGCTAACTATGTAAAAAATAAATTTTGTTATGTTCTTAGATGTGCAACATAAATGATGTTGACAATTTTGCGTAAAATCTAATATCGGTCAATCTCGTCCAAACATTGTACGAAAAGTAAGTTAAATATACTTTCTGATGGCCAAAAAACCTCAGCATCACAAAGCGCATAGACTCCTGACCAATTGATAGCTCGAAGTACTAGAAACCTCTGCCAATTGAAGTTGGCACTCAACATCCAACTGATCAACATCGCACTATGTAACACGCTTCGCGCGGTCGCAGACTGGAACGAGACATGTCTAAAAGGTCAAGACATGCGGACGGCCACCGAAAGTGAGCCATGTTAATTACAACACAGGTAATCCGAAAATACAAAGACGGCACATAGTTGTTTCGGGTTACCTGTGGTATCAGTGAAGCCGATAACACAATTTTTATTATGTTATTATTATGTTTTGTATTAATTAAATGAAGCGCTAGTGTACCCATGTTCACTCCTGGTCTGACTCGTGTGGAGTTATATTTCAGATCCTACTAGTATTTGGATCCTAGTATTTTTGGACTACCAGTGTTATCCTAGGTACCCTAGCTTACGTGAAGTTGCTCGTGTTTATTCGTATTCTACTTGCGTGCATTCGTGTTCTACTTGTGTTCACAACGTCTAAACAAAGTGATGTATTCTAAAGATATAAGTTTTCCTATTATATTTGTCTGTGATGCGCGTCTTTGAAGAGAAAATTAGTTTTCAAGTTCGATTCTCCGCTTATCAATTTAGATTGTGTGGCGGCTCAATTCAAAGCAAATTTCTCCATATCGACCTCCAATACAAAGAAAAAACAATAGTTCGCAATTAGGAGCCGTTAGACCAGCAAGTGAAAAAATTGACTTGAGCCGTCTTAGCGGACGCTGTGAGAAAGGTTTCAGATTTTCTCTTCAGCACAATTTATTTATTTCGAATACATCTTTGCATAGACACTGAGTTGATTTTAGGCTTTAGTTCCCCTTTAAAGGTGCGTGCAGCTTCTTGTTACTCTGGCGCTGCTTCGTGATTCGACTGTGCTTGCATACTTTCGCATCTGATAGTCCAATCCAATTTGTCTTGAGTGATTGTGCATGTGTACTATAAACAGTGATTTGGCTGTGTGCATACTAAGAACACCGGTAGCCCGAAAATACAAAGAGGGGGTACTTTACTCAAAACACAGGTAACCCAACACAACTGAGCCAAGCTTAGGATAATACAAGCCAATCCGAAAATACAAAAAGCGGTTACAGCACTGATAACACAGGTAACCCGAAACAAGTAAGATGAGAAAACAATTAAATGTTTTATTATTATTATTATGTTTTAATAATTATGAACCGCTGTGCACTCATGTGGAGTTTTAGATCAGATAATCATAGTATTTGGATCCTTAGTATTTTTTAGCTTTCTGTGTTATACCAGGGTACCCTAACTTACTTGAAGTCGCTCGTCTTCACTCGTTTTTACTCGTGTTCTGTCATGTGGGTTTTAGATCAGATCGACAGCTGTGCATGTGTACTTTTGCATCTGATTGTGCGTTCATAAAGTGCCAAACACGCAGGTAAATGGGTAAGCTAAGAACAGGTAACCCGAAACAACTAAGATGATAACACAATTTTTATTATTGATTTTTAAATATTTTTTTGTTAATTAATTTACGAATCGCTAGTGCACTCGTGTTCTGGCTCGTGTGGAGTTTTAGATCAGTTCGTCAGCATTTGCATCCTAGTATTTTTGGGCTATCTGTGTTATCCAAGAGTATTCTGGCTTACTTGACCTCGATCGTGTTAACTCATGTTCTACTTGTGTTCATTCGTATTCACTCGTGTTCTAACTCGTGTTCTAACTCGTGTGGAGTTCTAGATCAGATCGACTGTCTGTGCGTACGTTCGCATCTGATTGTGCGTTCGTATTAATGTGCCAAACACGCACTGAGGTGTATGAGAGCATCCGCGTTGCAAAAGATACGCCGGAGTTCAAGCTGCGTGCAGCTTCTTGTCTTACTTAGGATTGCTAAACAATGGAATATTTCAAGTCCCAACTTTCTTTCAAACCCCATACGTGAACACAACTAATCGAACGAATGCTGTGATAGATAAGTTTAGTAATTGATCACGCAAAACCACTTATAAACTCGACTATGGTATGCAAAAGGCGCATCCTGTTTAATATGCGACGTTTTTTGAATATCGACATTAATAACCTAATCAAATTTACCAAATTTGTTTTAATGATTAATTTTACAGAATACATATATGTACACTGATGAATGCGATGACTGATATAAACACTAACAAAGTTCACCCACGCTCCAAAAAATCTCACTTATAAATTGTCATACTTCAGAAATTAAACTACTTTATTCTTACTAATTTTCGCAAGTACTTAATTTCGCGAAAATTTAGAGCCGAATTTCGCGAGTATTAATTTTCGCGATTCCAGGAAAAAAGTGAACAAAAGTGTAAAACTATTTAATTTCGCGATTTTGCCGTTTACTGATTACTTACGTTTATAATTACTAGCTGATTTACTAGCTGAAGATAACATTGAATCCAAGGAAGAGTGCTAGTCCAAAACAAGTCCAGAAAGATATATTTTCAAGGACAGAAACGACATTTTTAATTCAGAACAATTACCAGCAATCCCGTGACCCCAACATTTAAAATTCATGTATTGTTTTCTTATATAATATGGTATTAAATTTCGCGTGTTTAATTTTCGCGCTCTTTTTTTTCGCGAGTATTAATTATTTTTTTCCCAAACGCGGAAAGTCGCGAAATTTATTAGTACTCGCGAAAATTAGTAAGAATAAGGTATACTTTAATTTCTAATCATACGAACGTTTTGTGCTGATACTCAATTAAATACGTTAATGTTACGGCTGGGGAAAGGCCCGGTGGGGGGCCTATACGGGTACGTGTATGGTTTTTGACAGGGTCGTAATTTTTTGGAAGAGCCTCAGGACGGTTTGAGTTATTCACGGTCCCTTGCCGCTGCAAACGCAGAGTCCGTTTATCTGTTGATGATTCGAGTGGCGAGTGAAGCGCAACGTCTCGCGCATATCATATCAGACGCTAGGCTGGTCTGGAACAGGATATCTTTTTGCCATTTTGACTGGAACATGGTATGTTTTCGTTGTTTCTAGTCTGGAACAGGGTACCTTTTTTGCCATTTTGTCTGGAACAGGGTCGCAAAAATACAATTTCTTAGTCTGGAACAGGGTAAGGGAGTCAAGGGCTCAGCGGCACATAGCCTCCTCCGCAGGCAACTCTTATATGTTTTAGATCCGGCGACCGGCGAAGCCGGAAGCGCAAGCCGGATTTGTTTCATCCTCAGACCCATGCTCGGTCCTTTCTTACCACAGGAAGCCCAGTTTCACATCTTTCTCGATTTTTTCGATTATAATTAGGAGTTGCCCGCGGAGGAGGCTAAGTGGCACACCCCCATCCTAATTTTTAGGGAGTACCCCCCTTTTTAGCTTGTTAAGCAATCACAATACCCCGGGTGGGCCGTGGAAGAGATGTTTCTTATACTAGGACTCCAAACAACGTTCTTGTATTTCTTTGTCTATTTTATTATGTCGATGGAATCATGTAAAAACTGTAGGCAGAAATTATCAAGACTTGGAAACTTTAAATATTACAACATGAATTTACTTAAAGTGTCTATGAACAATATTTTTTAAATTTTAGATATCAATTCTAAATCAAGTGAATAGTAGAATGGTAAAATATATTTTGCTTTGAATGCTTTGCCGCTGAGTTAAGGAGGTTTTAATATCCAAAATGCTAATTACATGAAGTCAGGGGAGGTATCTGCAATCACTTCTTAGTGGTTGTGAATGGGCGTTTCTGATCTACTGATATAGGAAAACAAATTTCTAACATCATTTTATTTCAACCATGGGTATAACACTGATAATTTGAAGAAGAAAAATTAACTGTAACAAAAAAAAATCGTATAATAATAGATGCCAATCGAAAAGCTAAACAAACACAAAACAAACAGTCACTTATTAGTTTGACACTCAATCAAAAACCACTAATAATACTGCAGAACATAATATTCCCTCTTCGTTAAAACTGCAAATCCCAGCATGCTCTCTAATTTCCAATGGTACTATATACTGAATCAACCAAACCAGAAAACGAGAATCTGACCAGTTGATGTAAAACGTGCTGTTGCTGCGCACGATAGAGTGACCAATTTATTTTAATTGGAGTTGGTATGACATTATTTTCGGTGAACCATAGAACCAAATTTGGCTGCTGAATCGCATGATATTTAAAACTCCTTAGTAATGATCGACATGAATGATGTTACATACTGCGGTAATCCATTCAACTATTGTTGCATTCAAAGTCAAAACTGAAAGTGTGCTTTACACGAGAAAGCTCGGGTCACTGTTTGTCTAGTTCCCATGGGGATTTCACTGACTGGCATGGTTTTCTTAAGGTTGAGGATCTACAGAATAAACAAGCAATTAGTATATTGTTTGTAAACATGATTGTTTGCCCATAGGCATGAAAGTTAAAGTGCTGGAGCTAGCAAGAGACTGAGACCGGCGTCTGCTGATACCCCGGAGGGGGGGACTCCCTTATGTGAGGGGTACATGGATGCTCGTCGTACCTTTTAGGGGTCAAAATCAGGAGTTTGGTACCACTTAGGGTATCCACCATCAAACACAGACATTTCTATGTAAAGCGGTACCTTTTAGGGGTCGGGTGTCAATTGAACGAAAAAGTTGTTATTAATTTACATTTTTATTATCTTTTAGGGTTCAAAATAAGCTTGAGCCACGCCCATTTTAGTACCTCTTAGGGGTCAAATCGAAAATGTCCGACGAGCATCCCTACCCCTTTTATATCGGAGTGCCCCCCGCCGGGGCTGATACTAAACAATTCAAATCTACACCCAATGCTTGATCTAGGTATCTTATTTTAGATATAGTATATTAAAAGAAAATTCGATTTACTAGTTTGTTCTTTGATTTAACTTAAAATCTGCAAATCATTGTCTGTTCTTTTAACGGATAGACTTGTTCACGGATGGCTAAAATATGGACACACGTTTTCTTCTAAATTCTAACATCCGCTATCAGTCATCTCACTACCTTGGTAATTTCGGTCAAATCATTGAAATTTCCTTTATCCTTCCAGATAAAAACGGACTCGAAGGAGAGGAAAGTCTTCTTTACCTCAGTATTTTATTTTACCAAGAGACCAGGGTAAGACAACAAAGATTGAAGTAGGGTTGATCGGGCCGGCGTGTTAGTTGAGATTTGTAAGAGGGGAATATGAACAACTCGGAGCAAGATAAAGATTCTAATAAACTCAACTTACCTGCTGTACTGCGTTTGGGACTACAACTCGGTCATGAGACTGTGCAAGTGTCGGTTGATTGTTTGCTTTGCCTGTACCTCTCTAGAAATGCAAACCTTTGTATTAGTTATTTATGACTTCAAGAAATACTCTTTAAAAAATCCTGAAGCATGATATGATTCCCCCCCCCCCGTAAATTAATAGCTTTGCTGAAGCATATGGTAAATGTGGCTCATTGTCATGAAACGTGTGACGTCCCGTGCCCACTCGAATTAATGGCAAACGCCCAGCAGTTTCTCTTGCTACATACGCAGTAGTCTTTACCCTGGCTGCCAGAGGTTCTGCTGCCCTCTCTGAAGCAAAGTTTAGGATCGACGAGATCCTAAACTTTGGCTTAGAGAGGGCAGTAGAACCTCTGGCAGCCAGGGTAAGTAGTCCTCTCCGCCATATCGGAATTGATTAATTTGCAGCTTAAAGGGGCCGTCTCACCCACAGTGCTTAGCGCGCTCACATAGCATAGCGGCCATTTTCGATGCCATCGAAATCCAGAGTTTTATGGTAGTGGTTTTAATCTTTTCTTCATCTCTGCCATCCTTCCAGCTGTCGTCAAAAAAATCATACTAGGTTGAACGTTTCTTATTGCCCTTCCTATTGAGTCTCTTATTTAAGTGTTTTAAATTATTTGGTCATGCAATTTTAGTTTTATTTCAAGTGGCCCGTAGTCACTCTGATGGATGTCAGTCTCGTTCGTCCTCGGCGAAAGGAAACAATTGTACGTTTGTGTCCACGATTTCCACCTACGACATGGAGAAGCTATTCTGACCATTAATCTTTATATGTAAAGATATATTAGCGCTTAGTTCGAGTATCTACTATCTTTGAGCCGATTTGGGTTTTTGAACACCGTGGCTGGCTGACGTGACTACAATTTGCAACAAAACTGTCTCTCTTGTTTCGAAGGTTGGAATTCGAGCTTTGCCGAGATTTTCGGATACACCGGGTTGATCATTTGAAGTTTATACTCGCACGAAATTTGACAACAGAGCCGCCGTGAGGCTAGACTTTAGAATACCCTGTCACTTTTTTAGCTACCATAAAGTACTGTCACCGCGGTCCGTGGTCCGCAGTCTCAATCTTGCGCGCGCAGTTTAGGGTTAGGGTTTAGGTTAGGGTTAGGGTTAGGGACTGCGGACCGCGGTAGCAGTACTTTACTATACTTAAAATACTTAAAGTTAATTGATATTCATTGACTGCGGGACTGCGGACCGCGGTAGCAGTACTTTACTATACTTAAAGTTCATTGAGATTCATCGACTGCGGGACTGCGGCCCGCTGTAGCAGTACTTCACTATACTTAAAGTTCATTGACATTTATCGACTGCGGGACTGCGGACCGCGGTAGCAGTACTTTACTATACCATACAATATGGTACAATATAATAGCATGACCGAAGACCTTTCATAATTATTAGTATTACCCGGAGAGTGTGTTCTCTGTTTATAGCAGCGACGGGTGAGGGGTAAATGTTATAGTAAAGCCAAGTACTGCTGTATAACGCTTTGTTGACTTCACATTCAGCTGGTAAGGTACTATTAGTTTAATCAAGGTCATCCATGTTCAAATCAAAATTATCATCCCGTCGTGAACAAGGGGTCAAATTCCCGGATATAAACAATAACAAAAGCACGCTAAGCACTGTGGGTGAGACGGCCCCTTTAAGAGAAACTTCAAAAATAATATATATTTACAAAGGAATGAGCTTCATAATAATGTTTAGAAATAGTATCCAAATACCTAAAATATATTTTTATACTGAGTAAAGCGGGGCTATTTCGGTTTGTGTTTCCCAAGCATCAAGATGTTGAACGGGAGACGTTTTTCCTTACAGACATACCAACCAATTCAGGAAGCAAGTTTGATATTGGCTTTCAACGTTTTTGTTTATCATACATGCTTTGTATGGAAACTCTGTAAACAAATAATGTCTGCCGAGAAGCATTGCTGTATTCAGGATATCCTAAAAAAAAACTGTTAAAGGAAAAAACATCAATATTAAATTGAGAGGACCTTTGAAATCGAGGAAAAGTTCAAGTAATAACACTGTTTTATCCATCCAATGATTTTGACGATTTGGGTCAGAATTGGAAGTTGATCATTAACTGGTCGATTATAAAATTGTGTTTTGGATTTTTTATCCGCTATTTCACATTATCTATACTACTAAATCTCAATTGTACGTCCGGCCAGCGCCGCGTATATGTATTTGTGCCACTGATCTGATTGGTCTAGTAAGGCCTAGTTTATACGTCGCGTTATCGTCGAATTTAATTCAGACGAATTTAATTCAAGCAATTAAATTCGACGGTACGGCGACGTATAAATCGATTGAAGTCGTCTGTTTCAACAAACTGATTTTTTACAACTTTTAAATAAAATATAATAACATAAATAAGCCGTTGTAACAAGAGCTCTTATTGATTGAAGCCGTTTTCTAAAACTCTACGGAAACAGCTAGAAAATCACCACGATGTTTTCTTCTATTCGTACGCCGTGTCTGCGTTTATTTTATAAAGGAAATAGAAAACATGGAAACACCCTGGAAAGTTTGGGAGAACTTAAAGACCCTGTGTCCGAGCCCATGGTGCTTTGCGCCAATGTTATGATTAGTTTGTTTATCAATGGCCGCATAAATTAAAGGCCAGCTTTTAGGCGAACTAAAATGCTCTCGATTGTTTATAAATTTCATAAAAGAAGTACGCATACACTTTGGATAACGAATTTCATAATTTCTACCGGATTAAAAACACAATCGAGCCCACGAATTTTCCCCGGATGCTTCGAATATGATTTGAACAGTACTCGGCAGGAAGCCAGTTGTTCTGTCTTTAGATTTTAATTCGATTTTTGAGTGCGACTTTTCACAACTCTACAAGCAAACACATACTCTTGTTACCTTGTTTTCGTGTCTCCAGTATTGCTTAGCTGTATTTGAAGATCTCTACTTTCCTTGCGAATGATATATTTTGAGTGCAAAATGAAATGTCGTACTCGCACTCGAGTCAAACTCACAGCGAAGTAACAGCTGAACTCGGCAGATTGGAGTTTGACCCGCGATCGTAGTTTTGGTAGCAATACTTTCTGGACATACTGGAGGATGAGAAAAAAAAAGGTTAAGGACATTTCTTTCTCTGCTAATAAAAATGCAAAACATATACAGATATACAGATAAGTCGTAACACCTCAGTGGAGCTTAGCCGTGCGAAATTATAATTACGAATGTTCTTGATACCAGAAGTGGTTGCTTTGTGTTTTGTATTTCCAACGAAGCCCGCCGGTCCCTTAGTGCAGCAAATCCCCGGGAAACTCACGTAGTAGTCCTTTTGAACCACAAGTGTTCTCTTGTAGACCTAGAGAAAGTAAAATGTGGACTGCTGAAGGATTTTTTGTCGAGTCACTTCGCCTCGCTGTCCTTTCGGTCCTTTCTCCGGCATTCCTCTACTCGCCACTCTAGACCGGGTTCGAAGAAATTTTAAAAAGTATATATACAAATGTTAAGATAAAAGAAAGTCAGTTAAGCATATATACCTATGAATAATTACACGATGGCCCAAACTAGGGATGGATTTCGAAAGATTCGGGAGTCACATAACAACAACAACGATATTTCTGATTTTCGTAGCCTGCGAAAATGATTTGCGCGCGCAAAGCACCATGGGCTCGGACACAGGGTCTTTAAAATAGCCGTGCAAACACTCGCCCTTCGGTAGTCGTGTTCTGACACGTGCTGAGCAACTACTAGCAACTGTAAATCAACATTTTTGGAAAGTTAATAGTGTAGGATCACATCCCGAAAGGATATTAAACTTGAGATTGATAGACTTTTGTATGGGCCTCGTTTTGATGTTTTTCTGATTTTAAACGTCTGACTATGTAGAGATTTATCATTTCATTGTTCACCTTCTACAGTTTACTTACATAAAGTTTCTCTTTTAGAGGAAAGAGTTAGGCAGCCAAATTAGGTGTGCGCATGACTGCAAAATGATAAAATGATAAAATCTATATATTTTTTCGGAATTTCATCTATCAAAATGTATCAAAGATGTTCATTTATAGGTGCTCTTTGAGATGACAGTGGTTATTTTCTTCATAGATCCCAGTTTGCCGATCTCTCAAATTAGCACGTGCGAATTAAAATAAGGTGTATCGCCATTACTCGTTCTCCCAAACTTCCACTCGTGTTTCTATAACTCGCAAAATCTTCATTTCTTAAGTGACATACAGCTTGAGAATTTACCTATATATTTTAATCAAATACAAAGGTTGGTAAAGTTCTGTCATTTCGAAGCAATTCATCTTTCGTAAATAAGGGCTTGAGTATATAAAATGTCTTTTTCAAATGTTCACTAATGTCAAACTATCAGGATGACAAGGAACAAGTTGTTTCTTCTATGAAAGACACTGATTCAACATACTAACCTTTGTTGTCAAACGTATCAGCCAACTTGAACATTGTCGTCAACGTATCAGGATTATCAGGGCCCAGCTGTGATTCACGTTCCTTTAGCGCTTTTCTAGAAAGAGTTTCGGCTTCGGCATACTCCCCTTTGCTGTGAAGCGTCCTAGCCAAGCTGTTCATTGTCGTCAACGTATCAGGATGATCAGGGCCCAGTTGTGATTCACGTTTCTTTAGTGCTTTTCTATACAGAGTTTCGGCTTCGGCATACTCCCCTTTCTTGGTAAGCTTCGTAGCCAAGCTGTTCATTGTCGTCAACGTATCAGAATGATCAGGGCCCAGTTGTGATTCACGTTTCTTTAGCGCTTTTCTATAAAGAGTTTCGGTTTCGGCATACTCCCCTTTCTTGGTAAGCCTTGTAGCCAAGCTGTTCATTGTCGTCAACGTATCAGGATGATCAGGGCCCAGTTGTAATTCACGTTTCTTTAGCGCTTTTCTAGAAAGAGTTTCGGCTTCGGCATACTCCCCTTTCTTGGTAAGCCTCCTAGCCAAGCTGTGCATTGTCGTCAACGTATCAGGATGATCAGGGCCCAGTTGTGATTCACGTTTCTTTAGCGCTTTTCTATAAAGAGTTTCGGTTTCGGCATACTCCCCTTTCTTGGTAAGCCTTGTAGCCAAGCTGTTCATTGTCGTCAACGTATCAGGATGATCAGGGCCCAGTTGTAATTCACGTTTCTTTAGCGCTTTTCTAGGAAGAGTTTCGGCTTCGGCATACTCCCCTTTCTTGGTAAGCCTAATAGCCAAGCTGTGCATTGTCGTCAACGTATCAGGATGATCAGGGCCCAGTTGTGATTCACGTTTCTTTAGCGCTTTTCTAGAAAGAGTTTCGGCTTCGGCATACTCCCCTTTGCTGTGAAGCGTCCTAGCCAAGGTGTTCATTGTCGTCAACGTATCAGGATGATCAGGGCCCAGTTGTGATTCACGTTTCTTTAGCGCTTTTCTATACAGAGTTTCGGCTTCGGCATACTCCCCTTTGCTGTGAAGCGACCTAGCCAAGCTGTTCATTGTCGTCAACGTATCAGGATGATCAGGGCCCAGTTGTGATTCACGTTTCTTTAGCGCTTTTCTATAAAGAGTTTCGGCTTCGGCATACTCCCCTTTCTTGGTAAGCCTCGTAGCCAAGCTGTTCATTGTCGTCAACGTATCAGGATGATCAGGGCCCAGTTGTGATTCACGTTTCTCTAGCGCTTTTCTAGAAAGAGTTTCGGCTTCGGCATACTCCCCTTTCTTGGTAAGCCTCCTAGCCAAGCTGTGCATTGTCGTCAACGTATCAGGATGATCAGGGCCCAGTTGTGATTCACGTTTCTTTAGCGCTTTTCTATAAAGAGTTTCGGCTTCGGCATACTCCCCATTCTTGGTAAGCGTCGTAGCCAAGTTGTGCATTGTCGTCAACGTATCAGGATGATCAGGGCCCAGTTGTGATTCACGTTTCTTTAGCGCTTTTCTATAAAGAGTTTCGGCTTCGGCATACTCCCCTTTCTTGGTAAGCGTCGTAGCCAAGTTGTGCATTGTCGTCAACGTATCAGGATGATCAGGGCCCAGTTGTGATTCACGTTTCTTTAGCGCTTTTCTATAAAGAGTTTCGGCTTCGGCATACTCCCCTTTCTTGGTAAGCCTCCTAGCCAAGCTGTGCATTGTCGTCAACGTATCAGGATGATCAGGGCCCAGTTGTAATTCACGTTTCTTTAGCGCTTTTCTATAAAGAGTTTCGGCTTCGGCATACTCCCCTTTCTTGGTAAGCGTATTAGCCAACTTGTAAATTGTCGTCAACGTTTCAAGATGATCAGGGCCCAGTTGTGATTCACGTTCCTTTAGTGCTTTTCTTAAAAGAGTCTCGGCTTCAGCATACTCCCCTTTGTTGTTAAACATAACACCGAAGCTGTTCATATTCGTCAAAGTATCAGGACGATCAGGGCCCAGTCGTCCTGTATGCTGTCTTGGTACTGTTCTATGTAAAGGATCGACTTTATCATATTCCTTTAAGAAAAACAAAGTATTCATTGATACCTTCTTTTATTTAACGTAAGGGGCCGTGTAACCAAATATCTCAGTGAGAATAAGTAAATATATATGGCCATTAGAAATCACAGTGGGCTTACGGGACAACGATATCGTCAGTGGTTTTCACTAGCGATATCAGAATAAGCACAAGCAACATTACGTAGACGCAGTAATGCACTGATCATTAAAGGCGCTTGTTACTCGTGCTGCCTGTGGCGAGCGCCACTTTTAAATTCGGCTCTTTGGGACATTGCATAACAGACCATTACCTTCCAATCAATGTGGAGTGAGTTTCTATCAAGGCTACTGCGCAATGGCGCCAGACTTCGGTACTATATTTAGCTTTTAACTTCGCGACCGATTCATTTTATAATTAGGATGAGTTTTGTTTTTCACCAAAAATAAATGAATCTTTTCAAATATCTTTCTGAAGAGTAAAACGCGATGAATAGTGACTACAAACGAGTGGACATGCCTCTCGGTTAGCTCAGTGGTTAAGCTCCGGTCTGTCGAGTGGGAGGTCGCAGGTTCAAACCCCGGCCGGACCAACACTCAGGGTCTTAAAATAACTGAGTATAACGTGCTGCCTTAGTGAAACAATCTCGTTCTCGAACTGCAAATGGTTAGACATGCACGTCTTCTCGGATAAGGACGTAAACTCGTTGGTCCCATGCCGGCCTCAAGTTTATCAGTCTCACCAGACTGTCACGCGAGTTACCGACGTTAAATAAACTTGTATATGTAGTTATGATATGAAATCATGTTTGCCGCGTAGCACAGAAGTGTGTAAGTGTAAAGAATGTGATGTAAAGTGGTAAGCTGTAGTGCTAAGTGTGCACTACAGGGGAAAGAGAAAAAAGTCTCTGACCCACGTAGGACTCGAACCCAACGGCCTCCAGGTTACATGTCTGGCGTCTACCAACTGAGCTATCAAGTCAGATGAGAGCAATCGTGGGTATTGGTGCGTTTTATGGGGTCACGGCGATTATATATGTATATGTAGTTATGATATGAAATCTTGTTTGCCGCGTAGCACTAGCAAGTGTAAAGAATGTGATGTAAAGTGGTGAGCTGTAGTGCTAAGTGTGCACGCCCTACGAGGGAAAGAGAAAAAATATCTCACCCAAGTGGGACTCGAACCCAACGACCTCCAGGTTACATGTCTGGCGCTCTACCAACTGAGCTATCAAGTCAGATGAGAGCAATCGTGGGTACTACAATCGTGGGTACTACAATCGTGGGTACTACAGCACTACAGCTTACCACTTTACATAACTTTACTTACCACTTTACATCCTTGTGAGGTGGATTGGCTCATTTCTTACTAACAGGTCGTAACGGGTAAAAATCAGCGACACTGTTTCCTTGGCTGTCTCCCCGAAAGGGGGTATCCCTCAAGGGACCAAGCTAGTCCCCCTGCTGTTCTGTGTACTAGTCAATAGACTAGTTAAAGATTGGCACACAAGGGTTAAATATGTGGACGACCTCTCAATTGTAGAATTCATCCCTAGGTGCTCTGTAAGTTATGTACCCTGTATAGCTAATAGTATCAGTCAATTTGCATCTGCAAATGGTATGCGACTTAATGTAAAGAAGTGCAAGGAGTTAGTAGTTGACTTTCTTCATTATAAGCCTACAGAGTTATCCCCTTTGCTCCTTGCTGGTAATGTCATTGAGCGAGTGGAGTCGTACAAGATGCTAGGGGAGTAGTAATACCGGAGTCAGAAAGATACCCGTTCTATTTTACGGCGTTTTAACCTTTTATGACCCCCTCCCACCGTTTTATTTTTCTAATCTCTATTACCTAAGTATCTATTTTTAGCTCCTTCTCGCAACTTATTGTCTAATTAATACCTTTTGTGTTGCAATTCGGGCTCAAAAATAGATATTTTGTAACCAAAAGGGTCGATATAGCCAACAAACGTTGAGGTCGGGGGTCATAAAAGGTTAAAACACCGTAAAATAGAACGGGTATCTGTTCTGACTCCGGTATTACTACTAGGGGAATACAGATTCTATCCAGGGCTACCGTTGTTTTTACCCACTTTTGCCAACAAATGCAACAAATGCAACCCACAGTAGGACGCAGACCACTAAACACAAAGACAGCCCACACACAACATACGACCCACCTTATATGAAGGCAGGACACAGCCCATTACACACAAATACAACCACTATAGACAACCTATAGTCGGAGTCAGAAAGATACCGGCACCACATTTGCCCAATCGTATTAGAGACTGATGGGTATATACGAATAGGTAGACTCATGGAGAACGATCTGTGTATCTGGTTGATGCTTGGGAAGGACTACAAGTGTGTAAGAAAGCGGTCGAAGACAGAGTACTGTGCTCAGCATAATTTCCAGATACGAGGAGGAGGTAGATCACCAACACCATGTTTGAATTGTGGGTGTGGTTGTCTTATGAGCTATCAGCTTTGCTCGAAGTGCGGCAAGAAAACGAGCCAACACCTCCGAGATGAAAAACGTTATGCTAAGGTTCGCCTCACAAAGGTGTTATTGGAATTGAAAAATAACTACCCCCTAATCAATTAGAGAGAAGCTAGGTATTATCTAACCGAAAAGGATAGCCCTTTCAACCAATTAGAGTAGGGATATGTGGAAGATAACAACTTTCCACTCACATTTAGAGAGAGCCACCATATAAGTATTGCCAGAGACAAATTAGCGCAGGTATACGCAGAAGATAACAACTTTCCACAAAGCATTTAGAGATAGCCACCATATAAGTATTGCCAGTGGAAAATGGATACCCTCCAAGAATTACGCAGGAAAGCAAAGCAGTTTGGGCTTCGAGGTGTCTCTAAGTTCCGCAAACACGAACTCATTCATACAATAGCTTCCGCTTTGGTTGATTAAGAATGGAATAGGTATGAAAGGCATCTCGAAACAGGTAGGTTTCCAACCCTTCGAGAGGATCCAGAAAATCCACACAAACGCGGCCAACGCGCCCGCGAACTCAAACAACGTATGGAGGATGCAGCAGCAAGCCTATAGGCTAAAGCCGTTGCAGAGCAGATGAAAGCTAATCCTCGGAGGCGTTTACCTTTCATAAAACGAGCTAACCGGCGATTCCAGCAAGGACCCCGTAGCGAACCACTACCACGTAGTATCGCTCGAGAGGCAGCTACTATTCTCGACGAGAGGGATGGTGTTCTTGAGGGAGAGGAGAAAGGTAGGCGCACTATCCAATGGCGGTTTTTCAAAGGTGTGGCAGGTGATTTGACACCTAGGATCATGGAGAAATTGGCTGCGAATGTTGAAGAACCCGGTCTAGCTGCCGAAGGACTAGAAGAATGCCTACGAAACGGTTCGTGGTTTGGTTACGCAGAGGTAGATATCGAGATACCTAGAAAGTTGTGGAAGAAATTCGAGGAGATGCCTCCCTTCTTCTACAATCGAGAAATTCCAGACAAAGCAATCCCTCCAGAAATGTTATCCTACCTTGAGAAGACTGGTCGAAAGAGATCCAACGAAGGTTGTTGACAAAGCTCTGCGTAGTGTTTGGTTTTCAGACTTAGAGGAAGTTGGTGAGGCATACGAACTCGAGAGTAGAAAAACCCAGATCCGAATTAATCGTCCTTTCCAAGTAGGCATCGCTGTATATCAGCTCGCCAAACTTCGTATGCTCGAATTCTACTACGACTTCCTTGACAAGTATATTGCTCGAGAGGATTTCGAATACATACAGATGGATACGGGCAGCGCGTACATTGCCATTTCGGGAAACAGCATCGACGAAGTCGTACAACCTAGCCTGTGTGAGGATTTCGCAGCCTGTAGAAACGATTGGTTAGCTTGGAACAAATGGAGTGGTCGCACCCCAGGACTCTTCAAACTAGAATTCGAAGGACAACGCGCTATTGCTCTCTGCTCCAAAGCCTGGTATGTCGATGCAGGTGCCAGTCGTAAATATTCCACCCAAGGGATGTCTAAGAAGCACAACGATATTACGTGGGATCGTTTTCAAGAAGCCTTAGAGGGTAGCATTGACAAAGCAGAAAACCGAGGATTCCGTTTACTACCAGAAGGTATGGCAACTTACAAACAGCATAAGCTTGGGCTTTCAGGTTACTACGACAAAAGGCGAGTGCTTCCAGATGGCGTCCACACTGAGCCTATAGAATACAGTCTTAGAAACCTCTATTCCATATATCGCGCTAAGAAGGTTTTGGTGGAACAAAAAATAACTACACTTCCACAAGCATTTAGAGAGAAGATAGGTATAGGTATAGACAGGGAGCTAAGTATACTATGGCCAATATGTTAGACCTCCCTCTAGAAATCCTATCTAAGATCGTAGAGTATGCAGGACCTAGATCCTTTGCAAGCATTTCTTTGACTTCCAAACGGCTAGGTAAGGTAGCGACTATAGCGCGTTACAAAAACGTAGACCAAAAGTTCTGTAGACGAATTCTCATACAAGTTTTCGTAGCCCCTCTCACCGATAGTGGACGAGACAATTTAGTAAGGATTTTTGGAATTACCACCAAGGATGTACGCAAGGAAGGTAATTATCTACTTGGCTATGTCTGCGAAAAAGGGCAGCTTGCCTCTGCTAAATGGGCTATACATCAGTTCAAGCTCACCATAGAGGACATATGCCTTTTTGATAACTACGTGCTACGCAAGGCCTGCAAAAACGGGCATCTCAATATTGTTAAGTGGCTCATTGAAGAACATTTTCAGCTCACCATAGAGGAGGCACATCCTGACTATATTCTATTACTTGCCTGCATATATAATCATCTCAATATAGCTAAGTGGCTCACTGAGTATTTTCAGCTAAATATAGAGGCGGTGCGCAATCACTATCACTATACACTTGCGTTAAACCTTGCGTGCGAAAAAGGCCACCTCAGCATCGTTAAATGGTTTGTCAAACATTTGCAGCTCACCATAGAGGACGCGCGCTCTGAAGCTATTAATATACTACCCACAGCCTGCATACACGGACATCTTGGTATTGCTAAGTGGCTTGGACAGCATTTTCAATTTACCATAGAGGACGTGCGCGATAGAGATGATTCTTTACTAGTACTTGCCTGTACGAAGGGGCACCGCAATATTGCAAATTGGCTCGCTGCGCACTTCAAACTCACCATAGAGGACGCCCGCACTGAAGATAATATGGCGCTATTCATGACCTGTGGAAATGGGCATCTTGATGTAGCTAAGTGGCTTGTCAACCACTTTCAGTTGACAATAGAGGATGCATGCGCTGAAGATAATGCTGCGCTATTTATTGCCTGCGAAAATGGACATCTCGACGTTGCTAAGTGGCTTGTAAAACATTTTCAGTTGACTAGAGAGGATATACGCACCAACGCTTGTACCATACTATCACATACCTGCCAAAGGGGCCATCTCAACGTCGTTAAGTAGTTTGTCAAACATTTTCAGTTGACCAGAGAGGATGTACGCACTGACGATAATGCTATACTATTCATGGCTTGCATAAACGAAATTTTCGAGGTTGCTAAATGGGTCATCAACTACTTCCAGCTCACCAAAACGGATGCGTTAGTTGTTCTCTGCAAAACAGCTTATTTTGAGGTCGCTAAGTGGCTCATCGAACACTTCCAACTCACTAAAGAGGATATGCTAGACTGCAACACCAAATTTATTCCGTTTATAGGTGTTCCCTTCGACGTTGTTTTCGATTGGTTTGTCGAGCACTTCGAGTTCAGTCCCGAGGACATCTACGGATGCCAGATCAACCCACTAAGTCGTATCGCAATCAGATTTAAACGACCTGTTGCGCCCCTGCAAAAGATAGAAAAAAAACAAATGGCACCGCAAAAAAAAAGGTAGGACACAAAGGACACCGCAAAATGGTACCGCAAAAAAGATAGAAAACGAATGGCACGGCGAAAAAGATACCAAGGAAAATCGGGGTAAACCACAGGATTTCCAAGATCGCAGGGCACCTACATATGTACAAGGTCCACCACAGGACACCAGCAAGGTTCCTACCTTTTTTTTTTGCGGTGCTATTTTTTTTTTTCTATCTTTTGCAGGGGCGCAACAGGTCGTTTAAATCTGATTGCGATACGACTTAGTGGGTTGATCTGGCATCCGTAGATGTCCTCGGGACTGAACTCGAAGTGCTCGACAAACCAATCGAAAACAACGTCGAAGGGAACACCTATAAACGGAATAAATTTGGTGTTGCAGTCTAGAATATCCTCTTTAGTGAGTTGGAAGTGTTCGATGAGCCACTTAGCGACCTCAAAATAAGCTGTTTTGCAGAGAACAACTAACGCATCCGTTTTGGTGAGCTGGAAGTAGTTGATGACCCATTTAGCAACCTCGAAATTTTCGTTTATGCAAGCCATGAATAGTATAGCATTATCGTCAGTGCGTACATCCTCTCTGGTCAACTGAAAATGTTTGACAAACTACTTAACGACGTTGAGATGGCCCCTTTGGCAGGTATGTGATAGTATGGTACAAGCGTTGGTGCGTATATCCTCTCTAGTCAACTGAAAATGTTTTACAAGCCACTTAGCAACGTCGAGATGTCCATTTTCGCAGGCAATAAATAGCGCAGCATTATCTTCAGCGCATGCATCCTCTATTGTCAACTGGAAGTGGTTGACAAGCCATTTAGCGACATCAAGAAGCCCATTTCCACAGGTCATGAATAGCGCCATATTATCTTCAGTGCGGGCGTCCTCTATGGTGAGTTTGAAGTGCGCAGCGAGCCAATTTGCAATATTGCGGTGCCCCTTCGTACAGGCAAGTACTAGTAAAGAATCATCTCTATCGCGCACGTCCTCTATGGTAAATTGAAAATGCTGTCCAAGCCACTTAGCAATACCAAGATGTCCGTTTATGCAGGCTGTGGGTAGTATATTAATAGCTTCAGAGCGCGCGTCCTCTATGGTGAGCTGCAAATGTTTGACAAACCATTTAACGATGCTGAGGTGGCCTTTTTCGCACGCAAGGTTTAACCCAAGTGTATAGTGATAGTGATTGCGCACCGCCTCTATGTTTAGCTGAAAATACTCAGTGAGCCACTTAGCTATATTGAGATGATTATACATGCAGGCAAGTAATAGAATATAGTCAGGATGTGCCTCCTCTATGGTGAGCTGAAAATGTTCTTCAATGAGCCACTTAACAATATTGAGATGCCCGTTTTTGCAGGCCTTGCGTAGCACGTAGTTATCAAAAAGGCGTATGTCCTCTATGGTGAGCTTGAACTGATGTATAGCCCATTTAGCAGAGGCAAGCTGCCCTTTTTCGCAGACATAGCCAAGTAGATAATTACCTTCCTTGCGTACATCCTTGGTGGTAATTCAAAAAATCCTTACTAAATTGTCTCGTCCACTATCGGTGAGAGGGGCTACGAAAACTTGTATGACAATTCGTCTACAGAACTTTTGGTCTACGTTTTTGTAACGCGCTATAGTCGCTACCTTACCTAGCCGTTTGGAACTCAAAGAAATGATTGCAAAGGATTTAGGTCCTGCATACTCTACGATCTTAGATAGGATTTCTAGAGGGAGGTCTAACATATTGGCCATAGTATACTTAGCTCCCTGTCTATACCTATACCTATCTTCTCTCTAAATGCTTGTGGAAGTGTAGTAATTTTTCGTTCCACCAAAACCTTCTTAGCGCGATATATGGAATAGAGGTTTCAAAGACTGTATTCTATAGGCTCAGTGTGGACGCCATCTGGAAGCACTCGCCTTTTGTCGTAGTAAGCTGAAAGCCCAAGCTTATGCTGTTTGTAAGTTGCCATACCTTCTGGTAGTAAACGGAATCCTCGGTTTTCTGCTTTGTCAATGCTACCCTCTAAGGCTTCTTGAAAACAATAGCGCGTTGTCCTTCGAATTCTAGTTTGAAGAGTCCTGGGGTGCGACCACTCCATTTGTTCCAAGCTAACCAATCGTTTCTGCAGGCTGCGAAATCCTCACACAGGCTAGGTTGTACGACTTCGTCGATGCTGTTTCCCGAAATGGCAATGTACGCGCTGCCCGTATCCATCTGTATGTATTCGAAATCCTCTCGAGCAATATACTTGTCAAGGAAGTCGTAGTAGAATTCGAGCATACGAAGTTTGGCGAGCTGATATACAGCGATGCCTACTTGGAAAGGACGATTAATTCGGATCTGGGTTTTTCTACTCTCGAGTTCGTATGCCTCACCAACTTCCTCTAAGTCTGAAAACCAAACACTACGCAGAGCTTTGTCAACAACCTTCTCATCATTGGTGTAGGTGACATTTGTTTGTCGATCCAAAGCCTCGATCAACTTTCCATAGGCGCTATTTCCAAGTAGCTTGAACACATCTGCCAGCAAAGCTTTTTCTTTTGTCTACATCTCCTATCCTTCGCGCTTCAGTGACTTGGTACACAAACCATTCAAAGACTTTTTTGGGTTCGTAGTCTATTGTGCGATAGACAACAGTCATCACCGCTCCATGATCAAGATACCAACGTAGTAGAGGAGCATAGAGTAGCAGCCTCTTTCCAGAGAGACTACCAACTAGTTTCTTTTCGTTGGATCTCTTTAATTCGACCAGTCTTCTCAAGGTAGGATAACATTTCTGGAGGGATTGCTTTGTCTGGAATTTCTCGATTGTAGAAGAAGGGAGGCATCTCCTCGAATTTCTTCCACAACTTTCTAGGTATCTCGATATCTACCTCTGCGTAACCAAACCACGAACCGTTTCGTAGGCATTCTTCTAGTCCTTCGGCAGCTAGACCGGGTTCTTCATAGTGTACAACCTTTTCTTTTCCACAAGGCATTTCGAGTGCCATAGTAGAAAGATATAGGGCGTTGGCATCGTATCCAAGAATCTTGCGACAAATTTTGGTTCCACCTTGGTGGCTGCGAATCTTATTCACTCCTGCTTCGTGGCGTCTGGTGAATATTATGCTTGGTCCTCCTACGACGGCATTTTTCAGCATATGATAAGCCTCCTCACCTGGGGCATACAACTCAGCTCCGCGTTCTACGCTACCTCCTCTAAGAAGAAACTGTAGCGAGACTCCGGGAATAGATACTGTCTACACCTTTTTCGTGGTAGAATCCCCGCATCTTCTCGAGGGCCTCTAGAAATGGAATTACATCCAAGTTGTTGTAGTATCGTAGCCAGTCAGCAAAGATCTTCATTCCCTTATCGCGGAAGATGCGGTTACAGTCATCGAAATCTATTCGAGATAGTAGGTGTTCTCCTTTCAACTTCGATCCCCACTCTCGATAATCTGGCAACCCGATATGATTCAACTTGTGTGGAGAATCAAACCACTCAAATGGGAAGAAACTCTTCTGCAGCTCACAACCATATGCGGTGATCCAACGTTCGTAGGAAGTTCCAGGTCCAAGATAATTCATCACATCGAGGAAACGGAATTCTGGGGTCAAGAGAAACATAGTGGAGTTGGCCTTCTTTGCCACCCGGACCTTCTTGCACGTATCCGCAATAGTTTCAACGAAGTGGTTTCTGATCAAATTGAGGTCGTACCGGCCGTAGTTGAATCCTAGCACAGGAACTTGGTTGGAGCATTCGTTGATTTTCGTTTGCTGTTCTTTTGATAGGGTGTCGAAAGAGAATTCGGATGTCCTGGGGCAGAACTGTTCTACGACGGCTTCTCGTATTACCTTTGCTCTTAGCTGGAGTTCTTCGATGAAGGCAGCTATGAGTTCTTTTGGGTCGAATCGTCAGAGGTGAGTTGGTGTGCGGTTGTATGTATCTGCTATGGAGACGGATATGGGAACGTGTACGTTTTCGATGGTCAATCTGGTTGTTGGTTGTCTTCCTTTTGTTGAATCGAGATTGGCCTCGAAATCGTAAACTATATCATGTGGATAGGCGGTTTGTATTGGGGTTGGAACTGGTTCGTTAGTCTTCTTTGTAGAGCACTCCCAAGCCTCCACTACTGTATAGCCGGCCTTTCGTAGCTTTTTTGTTCTTTCGCAAGTTTTACGGTACAAAGCTCTACCCCTAGGAGAGCATTTTGGACACACGTGATAGTAGCACCCATGGAATTGAAAGATCGTTTTGGAAATAGGTTCGTAGCCGTCGACGGGAGCTCCTTCAAACCAACGTTCTCCACCATGCCCACAGGCTGCGTGGTGAATATGCTGTTGGAGTCTTTCCGATTCGCGTTTCAACCAGCGTAGAGATTTTTTGCTAGATTTGTTAGATTTGCTCTCTGGCCAGAAGGCTTTTTCGAATGCGGATTGAGGTGCTGTGATTTTTGCTCCTGGACAAACTATCTTTGTTTTGCCGAGACTACAACGATCTGCATGGCGTTGGAGGTTTGGGGATTTCGTGAATCGTTGCTTGCAGTCGTTACAGATGTAGAGCTCCCCGAGTTGCCAAACTTTCTTGATATAGAAGGCGTGCCCCTCGTATATCCCAATCGTCATCGTATGCTTGTAGTGGGCTGTATGCCGAGTCAAACGCCAAGCGCCGTCCTTCGTAGGTTCATACACACAAATGCCTATCCCAAAGCGCAACTCAATCTTACCCAGCTGGTCTAGAGAAGTTTTGGGGACATCTGGTATAGGGTTTACCAATTGATAGAAATCTTGGGCTAGTTTTCTAGCTGCAATTGTACACTTGTCTACGCGAGCTCCTTTGTATATAGCAAGGCATCGCCAAAGGCAGAGATTGTCGCCGTATTTGTCGAGGGAAAACATGCCTCGCTTTTACCGAAGCCATTCTGGTAGTGGCCCTGTTCCAAGCAGAGGTTGACGATCGAGTACGACTTTGACGTCCATTTGGATCCAACGTACGAATACCCACTGGGTGTCGGTCGTTCTATATTATCGGGGTTCAATCGGGCAATCTCCTTGTTGTCAATCCACTCCTCTGCATCACCTAGAATATTTATCCATGGAGACCCTGAGCCTGTCTTGGAAAATATCATTACACGACCGTCCTTGGTGTTGCGAATGCGGTAGGTATAACTGTAACGTAGGTAAAAGCTCGTTTCTACATTCGCAGATCCTAGGTGTCAAATCACCTGCCACACCTTTGAAAAACCGCCATTGGATAGTGCGCCTACCTTTCTCCTCTCCCTCAAGAACACCATCCCTCTCGTCGTGAATAGTAGCTGCCTCTCGAGCGATACTACGTGGTAGTGGTTCGCTACGGAGTCCTTGCTGGAATCGCCGGTTAGCTCGTTTTATGAAAGGTAAACGCCTCCGAGGATTAGCTTTCATCTGCTCTGCAACGGCTTTAGCCTGTAGGCTTGCTGCTGCATCCTCCATACGTTGTTTGAGTTCGCGGGCGCGTTGGCCGCGTTTGTGTGGATTTTCTGGATCCTCTCGAAGGGTTGGAAACCTACCTGTTTCGAGATGCCTTTCATACCTATTCCATTCTTCATCAACCAAAGCGGAAGCTATTGTATGAATGAGTTCGTGTTTGCGGAACTTAGAGACACCTCGAAGCCCAAACTGCTTTGCTTTCCTGCGTAATTATTGGAGGGTAACCATTTTCCACTGGCAATACTTATATGGTGGCTATCTCTAAATGCTTTGTGGAAAGTTGTTATCTTCTGCGTATACCTGCGCTAATTTTCCTCTGGCAATACTTATATGGTGGCTATCTCTAAATGCTTTGTGGAAAGTCGTTATCTTCTGCGTATACCTGCGCTAATTTTCCTCTGGCAATACTTATATGGTGGCTATCTCTAAATGTGAGTGGAAAGTTGTTATCTTCTACATATCCCTACTCTAATTGGTTGAAAGCGCTATCCTTTTCGGTTAGATAATACCTAGCTTCTCTCTAATTGATTAGGGGGTAGTTATTTTTCAATTCCAATAACACCTTTGTGAGGCGAACCTTAGCATAACGATTTTTTATCTCGGAGGTGTTGGCTCGTTTTCTTGCCGCACTTCGAGCAAAGCTGATAACTCATAAGACAACCACACCCACAATTCAAACATGGTGTTGGTGATCTACCTCCTCCTCGTATCTGGAAATTATGCTGAGCACAGTACTCTGTCTTCGACCGCTTTCTTACACACTTGTAGTCCTTCCCAAGCATCAACCAGATACACAGATCGTTCTCCATGAGTCTACCTATTCGTATATACCCATCAGTCTCTAATACGATTGGGCAAATGTGGTGCCGGTATCTTTCTGACTCCGACTATAGGTTGTCTATAGTGGTTGTATTTGTGTGTAATGGACTGTGTCCTGCCTTCGTATATGGTGGGTCGTATGTTGTGTGTGGGCTGTCTTTGTGTTTAGTGGTCTGCGTCCTACTGTGGGTTGCATTTGTTGGCAAAAGTGGGTAAAAACAACGGTAGCCCTGGATAGAATCTGTATTCTCCTAGTAGTAATACCGGAGTCAGAACAGATACCCGTTCTATGTTACGGTGTTTTAACCTTTTATGACCCCCGACCTCAACGTTTGTTGGCTATATCGACCCTTTTGGTTACAAAATATCTATTTTTGAGCCCGAATTGCAACACAAAAGGTATTAATTAGACAATAAGTTGCGAGAAGGAGCTAAAAATAGATACTTAGGTAATAGAGATTAGAAAAATAAAACGGTGGGAGGGGGTCATAAAAGGTTAAAACACCGTAAAATAGAACGGGTATCTTTCTGACTCCGGTATTACTACTCCCCTAGCATCTTGTACGACTCCACTCGCTCAATGACATTGCCAGCAAGGAGCAAAGGGGATAACTCTGTAGGCTTATAATGAAGAAAGTCAACTACTAACTCCTTGCACTTCTTTACATTAAGTCGCATACCATTTGCAGATGCAAATTGACTGATACTATTAGCTATACAGGGTAGATAACTTACAGAGCACCTATGGATGAATTCTACAATTGAGAGGTCGTCCACATATTTAACCCTTGTGTGCCAATCTTTAACTAGTCTATTGACTAGTACACAGAACAGCAGGGGGACTAGCTTGGTCCCTTGATGGATACCCCCTTTCGGGGAGACAGCCAAGGAAACAGTGTCGCTGATTTTTACCCGTTGCGACCTGTTAGTAAGAAATGAGCCAATCCACCTCACAAGGATGTAAAGTGGTAAGTAAAGTTATGTAAAGTGGTAAGCTGTAGTGCTGTAGTACCCACGATTGTAGTACCCACGATTGCTCTCATCTGACTTGATAGCTCAGTTGGTAGAGCGCCAGACATGTAACCTGGAGGTCGTTGGGTTCGAGTCCCACTTGGGTCAGATTTTTTTTCTCTTTCCCTCGTAGGGCGTGCACACTTAGCACTACAGCTCACCACGTTACATCACATTCTTTACACTTGCTAGTGCTACGCGGCAAACATGATTTCATATCATAACTACATATACATATATAATCGCCGTGACCCCATAAAACGCACCAATACCCACGATTGCTCTCATCTGACTTGATAGCTCAGTTGGTAGACGCCAGACATGTAACCTGGAGGCCGTTGGGTTCGAGTCCCACGTGGGTCAGAGACTTTTTTCTCTTTCCCTCGTAGGGCGTGCACACTTAGCACTACAGCTTACCACTTTACATCACATTAAATAAACTTGATATACCTTTACCTTTAGTGGATTAGATTTCGTTCATGCGACGTAGTAATATGTAAGCTGCTCACTTTAACTTTATGTTTCAGTAATTTTACTGAAAAATATTCGGCGTATTCCCACTTTCAACGCGGACGACTCACGGAGAAGGTTGATGGTAAAAGAATTGCCGTATTTACGCCTTATTCTATTGACTTTACTTCTCGATTATTCTTTGAAATTATGTTCCACGAGGCGACAAGAGCGGACTTTCTTCAGCGAGTTGAACCGGGTTATTTCGATGGTTGCAAAGAACTTTGAGAACAAAGCCGATAAACCGAAGACATGAAAGAAGTGAAAATTGTATTCGATAAAATTGCATTAAATTTGGTTTATTTCAGCAGCATTTTCTAGCTTGTCAGTGTGTTGTGCATTGAATTTACGAATTCGCAGACTGGCTGAGAGCAGGGTCGAACATTCTTCCACAATTAGAAGGGAAACAAATGTATATACTTCGCTCTCTATTTTTAATTCATAGATAATACCACTTCCAAAGGAAATCATATAGTTCAGCCCTCAGAAATTTTAGTTAACGTTGCGTTACGATCCTAAAAACGGCCGCTGAGAGGATACATGGCCAGAAATCGAGGACAGTTCAGCGGTACGGCTATAGCGGGCGCATATATCTTCATTGAAACATACCTCCGTAAGTTAGATTTACGATATGAAGTGTCAGTCTTTACTTTACGAGATGACGTTTCAGTTTCTATCAAGGAATAGCTGCATTTTCTCCGTTATTGTGCAAAAAAGAACACAGGTAACCCAATACTGTCTTTATGGGATACCTGTGGTAAAAATAAATAGTTCAAAATAAAGTGAAACAAACGCAAAAGTTTAAGCTATTTTTTCATAAGGATTTTCTGGTTTTAGAAGACATTCCAATACATTAATTGCTGGAGTAAAAAAACCGTTACTTACTTTATACAGAGGGAAATAAGTACCCGGGCACAGGTATCCCAGCTTTGATTATCTCATGAACTACTGATATTGTTTGAAAACCCAGTCTCTCTCGATTAAAGAAAGGCAAGATGGCCGACGAACAACTTAGAAATTCGGGGAAGAAAACACCACGAATGTAAGCACAATTTTGACAACTCAAACTCCAAAACTCACTGTACTGGAAGTCGGTTTCCTTTGCTATTTATTCCAATGTTTGGAGCATTTCTGACGAACGACTGCCATGTTTTATTGGGCAAAATCTACATGAAAATGTTGATGATTTATCGTACTTCGAAATAGAATGTACAGAGATGGCTTTTCAGAGAGTGAACCAGTGCTACGAACAAGTGAACATAGCTACATAGCGGCATTTTTGCAAATTAAGAGGCAGTTATGGGAAGCTAAGACGCTGAACTTTGGAGCAATTCTGCCGAGGTTTTACTGCTTTAGGTCACTTAACGCTGCTTAGTAGTGCTAACTGTTATGGAGTTAAATGTTTTAAGTCGTACAGACATTGGACAAGTATTAACTGAGGTATAAAAATTTCGCTTTTATATTCTCTTATAACCGACGCCATTTTTAAAGTGCAAGAAATCACAAACTACGCATGCTCGGCAGCCATGATGTCCTCGATTCTTGCCCATGGCGCCTCTTTTCGCTCTCCGGATGTGTTGTCGGGCTACTCAGTAAAATTTAAGACCCTAAGGCTAAATTATTATCCGATGTGAATTCAAACGGATCATCGAGATAGGACGCTGATATTATAGTTTATCAGAGTTTGTAGCTGGAAAAAGTAATCGAATCTTCATAAATGCTTGAAGAACAGAATTAAAATGAAGGAAGGGAATGTCCAGTTCTAAAAGTACGAGCGAAGGTATTTTTTGACGAGTAATAATAATAATAATAATATAGTATTTATATAGCGCCATTATCCATAGAGCCCAATGGCGCGTTACAGTTCTTATAAAAACTAAAAAGTAAGTAATAATTATATGTAAAATGAGTAAGATAACAATAAAAAACAATATTAAGAATTCGAACATTGTCCTAATTATATGCTTGATTAAAAAGTAAAGTCTTAATTCTGCTCTTAAAATTACCTACAGATGGACTCTGTCTAATAAAATTGGGGAGAGAGTTCCAGAGTTTCGGGGCAGCTATTGAAAATGCCCTCTCGCCGTATAATGCTAGCTTTGCAGATGGAACAAGCAGTTCATTTTCTGTAGATGATCTTAGTTGTCTGGTAGGAACATAGTTATGGAGTAGTTCTCTAATATACAGTGGTGCCATATGATTAAGTGCTTTAAATGTTAGCAGTAGTATCTTATATATGATACGCTCTTTAACTGGGAGCCAGTGAAGTTTCTTTAGAATCGGTGTAATGTGGTCATACTTATGGCTGCCTGTCACGAAACGGGCAGCGGAATTTTGGACACTCTGTCAATGAGGTACTGTGGCAAGCCACAAAGTAATGAATTACAGTTGTCTAATTTAGTTGAAATAAAAGAATGAACTAATATTTCTACGTCATCCTGTGATAAGCAATTTCTAATTTTAGCAATATTACGTATGTGATAATATGCGGATTTGCATATGTTTGCTACTTGTTGCACTAAATTGATATTCTGGTCAAAAACTATGCCTATGTTTCTTGCTGACGTAGAAGGATATATGTACTCGCCAGCTACTCTAAATAGTGTCTATTGAGGGGCGTGCACGATGTTGTGCGCCAATAACTAGTAGTTCGGTCTTGTCCCTCTATTTAGTTTGAGTTTATTACAAAGCATCCATGCATTGATGTCATTGAGACAGGATTCAATGCTAGCTATAGAGGCTACTTGATGATCTAGTGTAGGTTTGAAGGATAGGTATATCTGTGAGTCATCAGCGTAGAAGTGATACGATAAGCCTTGGTGTCGAACGATATCACCAAGTGGTGGCGTGTACAACAGATATAGGATTGGGCCCAGCACGGATCCTGCGGTACACCATATTGTAAGTTTCGACTTGATGACATCGCACCTTCCACACAGACAAACTGCTTACGCTCATGAAGATAAGATACATACATAAACTTTATTTCAACTCGAATTTGCAGAGTAGCAAATACATGCTAATATCTTCGAGAAAACTACTGTTACTAATACTAATACTATTGTTATATTACTAGTACTAAAAATATATTTACAATGAAACCTAGAAATTATTAACAAATAGGCATTACTGTAAAATTAGATTAGATTATATTTACGGATTTCTCTCTTAAAATCAGTGATAGTTGTTAAAGATCGAAGATTATCAGGTAGGGAGTTCCAGAATTTTGCAGTCGAATATTTGAAAGAGTGCAGGCCATAAGTTGTTGTTTGAGGTTTAGGTAGGTTCAAAATATCAGTGCCTCTTAAGGAATATATTACAGATCTTGGAGTAAACATATCTTTTAGGTAGCCTGGATAGTTTGAAAATTTCAGAGATTTAAAAAGTATAATTAGCATATTCTGTATTCTTCTATTATATAGTGAAGGTGTTTATAGCTTTATATAATAGCTGGTTGTAGTTAGAATTCCTGTCATCGAACATAAATCTCGGAATACGCTTGTTTAAGGCATCTAATTTATCAGTGTTTCTACAACTACAAAAATGCCAAACCATGGAACAATAATGGAAGTGCGGTAGGATAAATGCCTTATATAGGCGAAGGTATGTACTTTTAGAAATAAGCTTGCGAAATCTAATCATCACATTAAATTGATTATTAACCTTTTTACAAATTGAGATTATGTGATCGTCAAAGCATAGTTAATAGAGTGGAATGGTTAGGAAACCCGGCAAACTTCAAAAGGGCTAACAAAGGCGCTGCGATTTAGGTTGGAAGGGGTAAGACAAAAGATTGTGCACGATCATAGTTCATTAGCGTTCCCTGAACGACTGAACTCACACGTTTCTATTGGCTGATTGATTAACATGTTGGAATTTCTATTGTGTTTTGTGCACGGTGGTGGTTGAAAAAAGCTAACAAAGACCTATAACAAAGAAGGTCCCTGAGTTTCCTAACCATTCCACTCTATTAACTATGGTGGTCAAAGCTAAGCTCATTATCTATGGTCATGCCAAGCACGTCTATCGAACGTTTGACCGGAAAAGAGAATTCATGGTCAGTCTTGCCCAGCACCATAGCTTGATGTTTTGTGGGATTTACAATCATACCGTTATCATTATACCAATTATTCGCAATGCTAACATCGTTCTGTATGCGTCTATCTACGGCAGCAGGATCCTTGTCAGAACTATATATCTGTTCATCGTCCGCGTATGCGTTCAATTTTGTAGTGTTAATATGATAGAACAAATCATTAATAAAGATGTTAAAGAACATCGGTCCCAATACGCTTTCTGAGGCACGCCTCTTCTGACTACCTGCCAACCAGAATAGGCGTCCCCGACCTTCACTTTCTGCTGTCTGTCTGTGAGGTAGTCTCTGAGGAGTTCACATCTGTTATCATTAAGGCCATAGGCCCTCAGTTTGGCTATCAGTAACACATGTGAGATGGTGTCGAAGGCTTTGGACAAATCCATTAATACTACAGCCACTATTACCTTGTTGTCTCGACCCGTTTTCCAGTCCTCGGTAAGTCGCAGAAGAGAAGTTTCGCAGCTGTAGTATTTTCTGTACGCAGAAATAAAATCCGATAGTAGTTCTCTATAGAAATCGTCAAGTTGAGACGCTAATAGTTTTTCAAATATATTATTAAAACACGGAAGGACAGTCACAGGCCTCTAATTAACTTTAGACATTTCGTCATCCTTTTTAAATAAAGGCGTCACCTGCCCCTTCTTCCAGTGGACTGGATATCGACACTGGCTAATGGATGTGTTCAGTATGTCTGTAAGTGGAGCTGCAATGGCGCTAGCAGAGCTCTTAATAAGACTTGGAGGTAATGAATCGTGGCCACTGGACTTACGAGAGTTGATATTCTTCAACAGCTCTTCCACTTGAATCTTGTTTGTATACTGAAAACTAAAACAATCAGCCACGTGTCGCGTACCATTTTGTTCTAGAATTATTGCCTTTATGCTTGGATGTGCACTAAAATCAGTTCCAAAATGATATTCGTTGATTTCACAAACACCGTCTACAATATGAATACAATAGTCATTAAATATCTACGATAATTGCTTTTTGTCAGTTATGACAACATCATTCTCTTTAAGAGTTATGTCATTTGCTTGCTTGGTTTTAGAGTGTAGAAAGGGACGATACGCATTCCAGAAATCTCGTGTATTGTCCGCCTCCGCTATCTTTACGAAGTGGTCCCTGATGGCCTTTCGCCTAATGGGAGTACACTTGTTTCTCTGTGTCCTGTAATCAGCGTAGTTTGCATCATTTCGTTCTTTTATAAATTTCTTCCATAGCTTGTTACGATGGCGAATAGCCTTGCGCCATTGTTCGGTCATATAAGGCACTTGATTTCCTCTTACGTGAACTTGTTTAACCGGGGCGTGCTCATCAAGAATGGCAACGAACAATGACTCGAAAACAAAAGTTTATCATCAATGTCATCAAATACTTGCATTATGTGAAATGGGACGTTATTCAAATCTTGTAAAAACAGGTCCTGTTAAAAGTTTTTTAGACTTCGTAAACAAATCCGGCGAGAGCGTAATCGCGGTGCGGAAACCCGTAATACAGAATACACCAAAGAGTGATCACCTAATTTCACATCCACCACACCTGATGTCAGAATTCTTTTCTTGTTATTTGTCAAGATAAGATCAAGAAGTGTCTCACTCGTTTTGTCCGTTCGGGTGGCTGAGGTGATCACATTTTCAAAGTCAAAGATCTCTAGCAAATCTGACAGTTGTCGACCATCTTTCGGTGGTTTATCAGGTTGCAACAAGTCGCAATTAAAATCTCCAAGAAAGATTGGAACCAATGCAGGGCTTTTCATTTTATACCAAAGTGACTAGACAGTCTTAATAGCAGTAGGTTGTGGTCGACGGTGTCGAATGCTGCTGAAAGATCTAACAGCATTAAAATAACTGAGCGCTGTTTATCGATTGCACAAAGAATGTCATTCTGGACCTTTACTAGAGCAGTTTCTGTACTATGATACTTTTTGTATGCTGATTGAAGAAGTTCCCCTAAACCATTGTCTCTTAAATAGTCAGTTAACTGAAAAGCAACAGCTTTCTCAATGGTCTTTGAAATAAACTTTAGGTCCAGAGAGTCTGGTCTGACCATTGCTTCTTTAACGCTTTATGTCCCAAGAGTGCCATATGGCACTATTACTGGTTACTTGCTTTGAGGGTTTAAATCTGACTAAGTTCAAAGAGCAAATATCCTGAGATTCCCGCACACCTTAATGTATAGACCAATGATCCTATTGAACTGCATTAGGCATATTAAAAATGAATAATTTCATCTAAATCCTCCTTTCTTTGCACAAGTTAACTATAGTTGACATTATTTCACTGCAGAAAAAGGGACTAAAATGACAGTTACAGAAAAAAATATTTCTCCTCAGATTCTAAATTTTCTCACAAAAATACATATTTCACATAAAATTTAGAGTTTCATGTTTGCACTAACCTCACTTTCTGTCTCCCAACACCTAAACTTGCCCAGCACCAAGCCATTCTGTCCACAAGCACTTCACAACAAGCTAAATTCATCCATAATGACCGCAAAGCATGCCGGGAAATCCTACCAAACAGCGGCATGGCCCTTCCCCCATCTTCATTCTTCAAAATATATATACATGTAAGTCTAACGCCATTTCGACCTAATAGCTTCATATTGGAATCAATGGCAAGTAAATGTTGTCCAATATTCCAAAAAAGCTATGACAGGTGGCTCTAGCCACGCTAAAGTGACAGAAGATATCCTGGCCCATTCACAAGTAGAAAATGAGGCTCTTTATCCATCACAATAGCACTGGCACAGACTCGGTTCTTTGAGAAAGTGCTGATTGAAGCTCTCATCAGACTTAATGATGTCCTCCAGCACTCTATAAATGGTAAAAAAGGCTTTAAAAGCCTTAATTCTGTATTCCCCCAAACAAACTTCCCTCCAGCTCCGTAGCAATTACGACGTCAACGTATCCAAAATGGCCGACAAAAAACTTTGAGCCCTCAGTATTATTGGTCACATAAAAATTCCATGGTAACAGTGACTACAGTTTTCTTAGGGGGGGAGGGTTTGTTGCAGTCTAGAATGAGCCAAAAATCAGTTAAAAGCCCTTGGGGGATAAAGGGTTAAGTTGTACAGGCATGGTAGCAGTCTCCATTGACATGTTTACCATTGTGGTGATAACTGGCAGTAAGACGTCCAAAGAGCCTCTCAGTATACTAGCAGGAAACGGATCTAACTCACAAGACTTCAGGGTAGAAGTATTAACCAAATTTCTGACTTGATTATCTGTGACAGGTTGAAACTCTGTAAGTTCCGTATCATGAACATACATATCAGGATAAGGATTTGTAACTGATCCACACTCAGCAGTTAAATCATTTCTTATTGAGACTATTTTATCATTGAAGAAATCGGCAAATTTATTAGCAAGTTCAACTGCAGAAGTGACTGTTGGATAACGTCTCTCAGACTTCCGGTGTAGCAGTTTATCAACAGTATTAAAAAGCACCTTCTGATTTGACTTGTTTTCTTTAATGATCGTAGAGTAGTGATTAGTAACTTTTATTAGTTGAGTCAAAAGCTGTCAGAGATAGTAGTAAAGCTATTATGACATTAACGTTTTTGTCTCGCTATCTCGTACTTAATTCACGCATTTTCTCTGGATCGGAAGCCTTTCTTTTATTTTTAGTGATCTAGCACTTGCATTTCTTCGGCGAAACTCGAAACTCTTCCGAAAAAAGATAGAAGTTTCCACTGAACAATATTTTTTCAGAAAGAGTTGAAACTTTTTTCCAACAAAAGAATAAGCCACAAATAAGCCTAGACTTGGCATTAGTCGACCACAAATTTGTTTTCATTTTATTTATTCTGTTTTACCACTCGAAGGTGGACAGAGAACCTCAACAGGTTTAAGGTGGCTCGCCTGGATTTTCCAGGGACGCACCTGATAACCCACTTTGAACGGCTGATGCTCGGTCGGGCTAGCCACTTCACCCATTTACTAAAAGTAGAATAAACTTTCCAAATATGTATGTTTGTTTGACATCGGTGTTACCATAGCAACACAGCGTTGACGTCATGTATTTTACATATCATAAATTTTCTCGAAATCTATACCTAAACTTTTAAAACGACTTAGTGTCCCTTGTAGTCTAAATGTAGGCCTTCAAGACTGCAAAGTTTAAAAAAATTGTATGAGAGCGTTTTCGAAAACAATTGGGTTGAATATTTTCGTTTAAAAATACAATTAGCATAGTCACGCTGCCAGTTGTAACGCTGTTATAATATAACTTATAATATTGATGTACAACACTTTTTATAATATTACTAATATAAAATCTCGTCTTTAATTAATATTTAGAAAATGTGGTCTAGACGTCACGGGCACTTTTTCCCGATCTGGTTACTAAAAACACACTTATTCAACATTATCATCCCGCACTGCCTAGCTTCGTGGTTTAACTAATTTGCATGTCATTGTAACTAAGAACAGAATTTGCACGAGCGTTCCGGCAGTAGCGAAGCGTAGCAAGCGTAGAATCCGTAGACAAAAGAGAAATTTCGGAAAGACACAAGCTATCAACAAATTGATACAACAATGAAGCTTGCGTGGATGAATGTAAAAGTTCCCTATGTTTTTTTTTTTATTTCGCGCCCTTAAAATGATTCAATGCTCTTGAAATTTACAGGACCAGGGTAGTACATGTTGAATTCCAGGTGAAAAGATTTAAACAAAATTTTATCGACTAGTTTTCGATTTACAGCTTCCTTAGCAAATACGTTACTATTTTGAGTAAAATGAGCATATTTATCACATTACTTATGATTCCATAAACCGAAATCGAATAAAGCAAATGGAATGAAATTTTCATGGCAAGTATAGTCCTATGCCACAGGTATGAAATACGCTAAAAACATCGCTTGACTCGGTCCGGAAACCACAGTTCTCGACGATTAAACAGGAGTAAGGCGAATTGTTTTTTTTAACGAAAATATTCAACCCAATTCTTTTCGAAAACGCTCTCATACAATTTTTTTAAACTTTGCAGTCTTGAAGGGACACTAAGTCGTTTTAAAAGTTTAGGTCTAGACTTCGAGAAAATTGATATGTAAAATACATGACGTTAACGCTGTGTTGCTATGGTAATACCGATGTCAAACAAACTTACATTTTCTGAAAGTTTATTCTATTGCTAGTAAATGGGAGAAGTGGCTAGTCCGACCGAGCTCTGACAGTAGAGTATCAGCCGTTCAAAGTGGGTATGGTGCGTCCCAGGAAAATCCAGGCGAGCCACCTTAAAACCCTTCTATGGAGGTCTCCAAGGGTGTACGATTTATCGTCTTTATCCGAGAAGACGTGAAGGTCTAACCATTTGCAGTTCGATCACAAAGGCAGCACCTTCTACTCAGTTATTTTAAGACCCTGAGCCAAGTTGGTCCGACCGGGGGACAGGCAAGCGACCAGCGCCAATCCAAATCGAAAAAAGCTGGCGGAGGACTTTGAGAAAGTCTACATTCGACCGAAAGCCGTTACCCTTGAAGAACATATTGTTGCACTCATATTTTAATAGTCTTCACTGAACTTATTGCCTGCAAAAGTGAAAATATTAACTAAAGACCGCCCAATTTTTGCTCGGTTATTTCTCACACTGTGTTAATCAATGCTTAGGCTGCAAATGAAAGATTTTACTTCATATTCTGGGTTATTATGATTTGGTTTTAATTTATAGCGGAAATGATATCTTTTTTTAGACATTTTTTTTGGTGATGAGGGGTTTAAATACCATTCTTCAGTACTTCGCAACAACATGGCCCACACCGCGAGCGCTCAGAGCTAAGCCCTGTCTACTACCGTAGTCCAAACGGATTTCTGTTTTATAATCTTGTGGCCGAATTAACATTTTGAATAGGTCAGTCAACGCTGAACTTTTTTCCAGTCCTCCTACAAATGGTAATAAATTACCAAAGGTTGAACGTGTTATTATCTTTAAAGCTTAAGGCTTTTGTTCTATATGCGGAAGATAGTAGCCAACTTTGAAGAAGCTTGAAGACGCTTGAAGACATGCTTATTGTTATTGTGCTTTTAAAGTGCCACTATACGACGAAAATTTACCATGTCGATTTGCCACTTTTTCAGTATCAATAGGTCAATCAGTGTTAGAAATATCCGAAATAGTAAAAAATATTTCCAAATGGGCAAGTTAAACCACAAAATTTTAGGAGAAAATCCTGTCCGCCATTTAGGATAAAATCCTGTCCGCCATTAATGAAGCCGTTCCATTATTCAGCGGAAGTGATGTCATACACTTAACATGACAACCGCGTCGCGCGAAATAGTGTGCATAAAAAAAGTAGCCAACCTCGCAAAGATAACTATTACTTTATTCTTGTGTAGGTGAAGACGTTTTTAGTAGAATTATGCTTGCAAGGCGTTGTGTTGTGCAGGCGAGGGTTGAGTGTATGACATCACTTCCGCTGAATAACCCTTTGTATAAAGTTGAACAAACTTAAAGGAGAACTAAACCCTAAAATCAACCCAACGTCTTTACAAAGATGTATTCTAAAGAAATAAGTTCTGATATTTTATTTTTATGTGTTGCGCGTCTATGAGGAGAAAATTAGTCTCCAAGTTCGATTTTCCGCTGAAAAATCTATATTGTGTGGCGGCTCAATTCAGTGCAAATTTCCCCATAACGTACGTCACACATACCAAGGAAGAACGATCACACCTCTAGCACAAAGAAAGCACAATGGTCCGCAATTAGAAGCCATTAGGCCTGCTATTCAATGTAGGGGACGGCATGGAAAAACTAATTTATTCTCCGTATACTACGTCACAAATTACAAGACTTGAGCCGTCTGTACATACCGGAGGCTGTGAGGAAGGTTTTCGGATTTTCTCTTGCTAGACGCGCAACACAGAAAAATTAAATAGCAGAACCTATTTATTTCGAATACATGTTTGTATAGACATTGGGTTGATTTTAGGGTTGAGTTCCCCTTTAAGGGAACGGCCTCCAGTAATGGCGGACGTTTAGATTCAATATTCGGAGTTCAAAAAATAAGACTTCCTGTCGTCGTATCGAAAAACGATTTGAACTGGTAATAATATATCAACTCATTCTCGTTCCCAGTGCCTCTTCAACTAACTGAAAAATCAGAGGCTCTGGTAAGACACAAACCAGGCTCTAATTTGATTGGCTAGCCAAATCGGCTGCGCGATGAAGAAAAATAAAAGTTGCTGCGCATAGCGCTTTCTTCCGGTTTTACGGGGGAAAAAAATCCAGAATCTCCTGCATGAGAACGAGTATTTTGTAGTAGAACAAGTTGTGTTTAAAAATATGACTGAACAGAAGAACGATTTTATTCAAAAGTCAAGATATAAAGTTTTTCTTTGCCTACTAGCCGAACGAAACTGATAACACACACTCGTGGAGCCAAGGTACGTTGCCTTTGATGCATATGGCCAACCGAACGTTTGCTGATCAAGAACTCTCATTGCAAAAGCAAAGGGAACTAGGAGTTGAATTGCTAACACTTAAAGAGCTTGCCAACATAAAAAATCGACTTACAATTCGAACAGTAACCGCTAATATTAAATGTGCAGTTCTGTAAATATTTTTAATGTGAAATTAATTGAAATTATTATATCTTTTTCAAGCACTAGCCCACTCTGTAATTCATCCAAGTCTTGTGCTCTTCATGATCAGGTGTAACTTTATAGGGATATAACGATCAGTTAAACAGTATAAATAATTTAAAAAGTGTTTGAAAAGTCTGTGAAACATCAAGGGATTCAAAGTTGTGTAGCTGGATGACATTGAAAGGCACAACAAAACAGGTACATCCAGTGTTTTTAAAAATTATATTAAACTATAAAATTGTCTTGTAATCTGTGCCAATTAATCTATGCTTCATACCTCATTGCAGTCAATGATCAACCCAACCTCTCCTTTTTACTGATGATGGATTTTATGTACCAGTGATTTATAGTACAAAGCAAGTCTTATAGCAATATTGAGGACCAGTAGTACAAAGGTCCCGGTTGTTCGAAGCAAGGTTAACTTTAACCCTAGGTTAGCGCTAAATCTGTAATAATTGTAATCTGTACAGTTTAACCCAGGGTTAGCGATTTAACCCCAGGTTAGCACTTAACCTTGCTTCGAACAACCAGGCCCTGATGTCTTAGTGTGACAAACAAGCCAGTTGAATTATTACATGAAATTGGCCTACATCAAGCACAAGTTGGGAGTCTACATTGAACCAGGGACGGCAGAGCAAAATTTCAAGTTGGAGGGGTGGTGAGGGGGGTAAAAATTGTCATTGAGCCAGTATGACCAAGTTATAGTCTTAAACAGACTGAGAAGTAACTAGGCAAAATATTATTTTAACCCCACATCCGCCATCCCTGTGAACCTAGGACAAATGCATTAGCAGTGCAGATATCTTTGCAGGAAATAAAGCATGGGTAACTTGAAAGGGTGGTACAAATCTATCAAATAGAAAATAAAATCATGAATTTCCCATATGAATTAGAAGTTTTTATATCCCTTTTGAAGCTTACAAAAGTTTCTTTATATGACATGGGGAGGGGGGAGGAAGGGAGGAGGAAGGGAGGGTGTTGAATTTATTGACATTGTGAGTGTACAATTGTTGTATCCCCTTTCCATCTCTTCAGCTTTTTAAGCACCCCCACCCCTGTAGCATTGGACAATCCCAAGCCCCTCTTGTAACTCCAGTCACTTTCAAGAGCTCCCCTTTTAACTGACCAAACTATTTATTATAAAGAGCTCACTCAATATATTCACCCACCCCCCATAAAGTTTCCCTCATTATACTTATTCAAGGAAGAAGAATTCCCAAGATAGTTTAAGTTCACACAGGGTATATTCAGTTGTGTTCATACAATAATTTTATTATTCTTTTATAGTTCTGGGACCACCATTTTGAAAGGCAACAGAGGCTGGAGTTGAGTCAGCTTAGTTAGAGCTTTGTATCTAGTTAGCATTATAATCAAAAGCTATCCATATTCATAGAAAGAGGGTTTATATCAGTGCAGGCCAGTCAAGTCCATCCGCCATACCATAAAATGTCTATATGTCTATACTAAATAGCAGATCTACCAGATTTACTGCAAAATATCCTTTTCTTATAAATGCTGTCACTTTTTATATATTTAGAAGCTATGGGCAGTGAACTTAATGCTATTGATGATGAAAAACCTTATAGTCAAAATTAAAACAATGCAATTTAGTCCTATTTTCTTTGTAAAAATAGTTACGTAGAGGCCATAATTAATATATAAGTGGGCTAAAATTGTATATGGACACCACAAGTTTACTAGTTTAATGGTATATATGTCAGAACACACTTAGGGACCGGTCATTATTTATGAAGGAGGGGGTCGGGGAAAAAATTATTATTAAAGACAAAATTCACTAAAGCCCCCCCTTCCTCATGCCTGAAAATGACAAGTGACCCCCCTCTCAAAGTCCATGAGAGGGGGGATCCCCCAACACACATCATTCCGGAGAACCATTCTAATAGGTATTGGGCAAGCGGAGCAGGGCTGGCACTAAGAGACCATGTTGTAAGCAATGTGATCTTACCTGTGGAACACTGTTGGAAGATGTAAATCTACGATCGTGTTGATAGTCAACTAAGTTTAGTACTGCACATAGCCATTCTGCATCCACTTTGGGTTGTTTTCTCGGTTGGTGGTAATAACATTTTGCATCACAACCCCCCTTCTTTACTACTCAGAATAACATGACCCACCCCTTATTGACTAAAGAAAATGCACATGACCCACCCCTATTCCCCCCCTCCTTCATGAATAATGACCGGTCCCTTACTTTGATTTCTGAACCCATATTTCAAATGTCTTGATAACTTTCAACCACTGAGGACCAGCAGGAGAGACTCCTATTTGGAGCACATATACTTTAAGTAGTTATTCAAAATCTTGTTCACAAATTTCGTTTAACATTTGATCGAATTTATACAATGTAATAGGTGCAAGGGAAATTACCTCATTTCAAGAAAACTATTTTTACCTGCACAAACCTGTCTTTACTTGTTGTATAAAGTAGAAAAATAAGACTGGCAATTATACAAAATAATGGTACAGCAATCCAAGTACAATACAAATCCACTTTGCACTCAGCTTGAATTATGGCAACTTCAGCCTCATATATTGTATAAACTGCTGTTATCAAATTATGGCAAGGCCATGCAATTAAGGCACATATTCTCAGGGTGTTTCAAATTACCGTAACTTCAAACTCCTCAGCAATCCTCAACACAGCACACTGAAGTCCTTTCGCCCTATGTTTAGAAATTTTCTCCTCGATAATTGCGTGCAGGGGAGATACAACGACTACGATTGAGATGGACTTGGATTAACCTTGAACTTGAAGTGCATCAAACACAAACGGTAAACTTTGGTAAATAAACGACTTCCCATAACCGGTCTGAAGGACACAGAATCAGTCCTTATCTAAACTAATTACACGAATAGCTTCCAACTGCTTACTTTTTAAAGAAAACTGTATTTAGCTTTGTAAGTGCGAACTGAATAGTTTCGATGAAATCCGCCATTACTGAGAATGCTAAGAGCATGCGCAGTTTCAATGTCCTAGAATCTAGGACATCCGGTTTCGTGTCTTACCAGAGCCTCTGATTTTTCAGTTAGTTGAAGAGGCACTGGGAACGAGAATGCATATTGATCTATCCATATGCCAATATTCAATCCGATCTATTAAAATCTAGAGGGACAGGAGCTTCGAATACATGCTACAAAACTTGCATTTATAACGCCGTAAAAAATGGTTTGAAAGTTTCCTGGCATCCCACTGAGGTTTGTTGACACAATTAACTTATCTGTCATTAAGAATGTCATTTTTCCAGTATTTGATGTTGAGCAGTAGGTATAGGGGAACACGATACCATGTTGTTCTTGAAAGGCCGCATGCGATTTTGCGCGCTTCTATGAAGGACTACGCAGATAAGTTAGCTCTACGGTGCGATATCTTCGGTTTGAATATCGCAGTAGGACAAGTTCAATTTTAGCCATGGTATTTCACAGAATTCATGAGTGCACAGAAAAGGCAAAGAAGAAGAAAGCGTAGAGAAACAACCAAACCAGTACAATAACTGTTACGGAAGATCGTGTTAGGTTTCTGCTGTTCTTCCTCTTCGGCTATCGTAGGCGAAGTTACAGTCGACACTTCGGGGCGAAGTTATGGGCACTTGCACTCGCTTTTTCAACTTGGAATTGACTTTGCAGAATCTCCAACTTCTGCCCACTGATTGTCTTGGTTATAATATGAGCCAAGATCGCTTTCCGTCAGCGTCGACTTTCGTTTCTTCACGGAAGAAAACGAACATAAGCCCTCCCTAGGCAGCTAGCTTCAAATTACGAATTAAGCTATATATATATATATTTTTTAACCTTTTTAACTGATGAAGGCCGAAGGCCGAAACGTTTTAATAGTAAATTTTTAATAACAGTCCTGAGTTGCTCTCGTTCACATTTTTCTATTCAATTTTTATAACAATTACTGTGGACAAGAACTTGGAATCAATTTTATTGATCCTCTTGGCTGGACTGGCTGTTGGCCTGAAGACATTTGGACATTATATACATACTATATATATATATATAAAACTATATTTTAGATATGATTTCTGTGTGAAACGTAAATGAATATTTGCAACTCAACGGCTTCAAGACGAGTGAGCGTGTTTCGTATTTATTTATAAACGTTCACGTGTTTTTTCGCGGTTTCCATGAGAACGCTTCACAAGTGCTAATAAGCCGTTGACAGCCTGCTTTCCCGTCCATATTTCTTTGTCCCGTAATTTCTCGTTGAAAATAAAATGTTTTGGAATTTTATTTTCATTAAACTGTAGAATTCACTTTGAACATTCTAAAAAATCAAAAACATTTTTTCACAAAAATGATTGCATAAAGGGCTCCTGATACCTTAAAGGCCCAGGTCTCTCGCCTAGCATGCTTTGCGGCTTTGTTATTGTTGTGGTTGCCTCAAAACGAGGCTGCTATTGTTTTGTGACAAGCGCGCTAAGATTGAAGTCGCTCGTGGCGCGCTAGCTCAGCTGTTTTCCAGTGACAAAGCAGATTGACTTGGAATTCCGGCTTGGAATATGGCAGAATCATCCAGTTATTCAAACTATTCGATGTTAGATGTGGAAGAAGATGAGCCAAGGAATCGCTATGGGTCGTTGATAGCGGAAAGAACAAAAGAGATGGACGAGATGGAGGTTTGTACAAACTCGTCTTGTGATTTAGTTATTTTGTCTGAATATGTTTTGTGATTGCATTGGTTGTTCCCCTGTTCTCTGGTTTAACTTTGGCTTAACCGTTACAGGAGATCGTCGAGGATATAGTAGCGAGGACGGATAGGGCGAGATGTTCTTGTAAAGGCAAATATGAAAGCGAGCGAATTGCGGATGGGGTGACACGGTTCGAACTCTTCACAATAATCTCCGAACGTGAAATCAAGGTTTGCTCTTCATGTTTTTTATCACCAGTTCAGGTCATGTTTTGCTTTAGTTATTTATTACCAAAGTCAACGTTTCAAGTCTCAGGTTGCTGTCTGAAGTGACAAAAACAGTTGCTTGCAGCTTGTTGGACTGCCAAAATTATTGTTTTGTCTGAATGTTCCGCAAATAAAGTGGTTTGGTCTCCTTATTATACAGTGGTCCCCCGTTTGATACTTTTCTATCTTGCTATATTGTATGTTGAACTGGTTGAACTTTGCTTCTTTTGTGCATCTTTATCCAGCACTATTGTCTGATAAACCGTACCTTATTAGGCGTGGACCATAAGGAAATCCGGGTAGGGTGGTAATCCCAGACAAAAAATTTGAGCAAGGAAAAATAGTCTGAAAACAATTCCTGCAAGCACCAAGACGCTCCCAAAAAGTCGTTCAAGGGACTACTGAGACAAATATATATTAATACAAGCATGTGAAAGGTTTATCTTTTTAAAGGTCAAAATTGGTTATATGAATTCTAAAAACTACCTAAACCATCACACCAATTATAGCTGCATAATTAAAAAATAGGAAAAAAGGGGGGGGGGGGGGGGGTGCAAAGGGTGGGGGATATTCCTCCCCCTCCCCCCCCCCCCCCATATTTGATGCACAGAAAAAAATCAATATATTATTGTGACACCAAAGAGGGGGGGATTTTAGGCAGTGTAAATTTATCACGAATTTATCATAATCCTACTTGGCATAATTTAGAAGCATTTCCAGGCAAAATGTCAACTTTTACTGGGTGCCTCTAGCATGCCCACCTCCAAACTCGCATTAGGTGTTGCCCTATTCTGTTAAGTAATACCAATTATACTCAGTTATCTGTTATTTACATATAAGCAGTGGACAACTCTAAAGCCTTCAGCTACTTTGTTCACTGCAAAGGATAACTCATTAGATTTCTTTAATTATCCTCATTGTACCTATTGATGTTTACCATAACCTCCAATTGTAATCGCCATTAGCAATGTGGAAACAAACTTTAAAACACACACTGCAGACTTTGATGGCAGAGTTGCTATAGAGAACAATGGATGCAGCCGGTATTGAATGATTTGAATTCAAAGTATAAATAACAAGGGAATGCTACTAGACAAATCTCAAATTAGGCTATTCAATCTGTCATTGTATGTTGAATTTGTTTAGCCAAATTGTCTTATTACAAATGAATTTTCAATTTAAAACATGACCTGAAAGTGAAGGCATTTATGGGAGGCGAAATCTAAAAAATTCCCAGGGGAGCAGGCAATTCCGGGGTCAAACGAGAGCCCCCCAACAGAGATGCATTTGGCCCCTGAACAGAGGCAACTTTTTCTGCAGGCTACAATCGTGTGGGCCAACAGATTTTAAAAACCTGGGTAAGCCTCTGGTAGATGTATAAATTTGCAAATATAAAACAAAAATTAGTTTAAAAACATTTTGTGCAGAGCTCTCAGCTAAAAAAATTGTGTCCACCCCTTAGATCATTAGTTTTCCTCACATTTTTGTTTAAAACTGTATTTATTATATTGAAAGGTTTAAATAGGCATCTTGTCACTGCACCAATACCCTTGAGCCTGCAAGGAAAGGAAGCTCCTCAATATGGGTAGTCTCTCTCGCAGCCATTCTTAGTGTCGGGCTTCCTGTCCCCCCTCCCCAGGAGGGGGGACAGGAAGCCAGACACTAAGAAAGGCTGCGAGCGAGACTACAATATGGGTAGAGGCAGCTTGGATTTCATAAAAAATGTGTGCACAGCCTTACATGAACCAGATGAGCCTCAAGACCCCCCATCCCAGATTGCCATGGTGCAAGTGTGGAGTCTGCAGACAGTGCCCACTGAAGAATAGAATGTTTGTTGCAAGCATGTCAGATACATTATATCCTTATAACCAGCCATTCTCCAACATTTGCCTCAATTGAGACATTCTCGAAGTGTGCATTAAAGCTAGGTGCAACATTCGAACAGACGCATTTAATTTCTCCATGGAGTTTCCGAAAGGCTGGTTATCGACAGTTTGTTCTGTGGAAATTAGGTCGAGGGCCGAACAGGCGAGTGCTTCCTGCATCTGTAGTGTGCATGATCAGGGCAGCATATGAAGCACCAGATAATTGGTATATGGGATTTAGGTCAAGCTAAGAGTGCTATAGCCAGTTTTTTTGCCAACTATTACACATGTACATGTAAAAGACCGTACATTTTGATATTATAATTTCAGCAATGATTTTCCTTATTTCACCATTCTTTACTGGACATTATCATTTTATAATACTTGTATACAATAGAGTGGCTTTGTTTGTGTACAGCAAAGTTGTGGTTCATTTAATTTACTTGGTTAAAATTTTATGTTAGCATGGTGGACACATACATGTAAGACACAAATCCTTAAAACAGGAAAATAAAAAACATAGCATTTTGTAAATGAGATATTACAGCACAAAATTTCAAGCTAATTGGATAAAAAATAGAAAGTTATTAGGCCCCTTCCGATTTCATGTCTTATGTACCCACCATGTAGAGTGATTTCACAAAACCAGTTAAATAGGTATCAGCATAATAACTGCAATGAACTCCTGATTCTTGTGTGTCCATTTGACTAGTACATGTAGATATTAACTGGTAGAGATTGTTTCACAGGTTTTGTGAAATCACTCTACTGTGTTCAAGCACATGAACAACAATATATAGAAATGAATATTAAACTAGGGATAATAAAATTCAAACAATCTGGTATAGGAATTAGTGGTGCTCCAACAACTCTGAAATATCTAACTATTTGACTATTGTTACTTTAGTCACATAATTTATATTGTAACACAAAAAATCCTACTGTAACCGTTGGAAACTTGGGTTGTTTACCATTTACACAGAAATTCTGGAAATTTCGGTTGGAATGTAAATGGTAAACGTTTTTCCGGTTCGTCCCGTGGAAAATTTCCGAAATTAATGGAACGTCTGAAAAGGTAGTCCACAATTCCCAACCGGAATTTCTGAATGGGAAATTGTGTACCATTTACAATTCCCAGTCGGTCATACCAGTTCCAGGCCTTATACGGAGTGATTTTCATCTGGAACGGTTTGTGTACAAATGGTAAACCTTTTTTCAGATCGGGAAATTCAGTTTGGGAAATTTTGTGTACCATTTACACCGGAATTTCCGACCGGAATTTCTGTGTAAATGGTAAACAACCTCAGTTTCACTAAATTTGTTGACAATTTAAATAGTTGGATTTCAGTTATATTATTTCACAGTGATGTTGGAATGCCTCTAATAAATTCTCAAACCAGGTACATGTCAACTTTTCTAAATATCCGATCTAAATATTCAGCATAACTCATCAGGAGTTCTATTGTTTTTCCCCCAATTTTTTTTACAACATTTTGCTATTCTGCTGAATCCTTTGTAATAGCTTTGATTGCTATAAAAATGGTAATAAACCAGGTGATATCATCATTATTATTAAAAACAGTAGATGACCTAGTTGTTTTCTTCATGGCAAAGCAAGACCAGTGCACTACGCAGCTCTGGTGTGGGAGGTGGCTCTGTCATACCAATAGTAGGTGAAATCTGCTTGGGGTCAAAGGCATCTCTATCACTCCTACAAGAAATTTCATCTTTGCTATTCTGAAGAGGTGCATGTTATGGTCTATTGCAGCAAGGTCACACAGATTCTCATGATAAAGTATGAGTACCTTTTGATGAAAACAGAAAAGACTTATTGTATACATTCAAGTTTCTCAGTAGAAGCTATAAAAAGGTTTACTGAATTCCCTAAGACTATAAAAATATAAAATGATTTCAAAACTTCTGTTTGGACCAAGGTCTGCAATGTCTAAGCAGCTTTGGTATTTTATATTTTCCTCTATCACCCAACTTTGCTCTGTATATTTTTTGGAAGGACCCATATTTGTTATTTATTAGGAAGCGGTCATTAATTATTTTTTCAAAACCCACATCAACTGCTGTAGAATCTTGAAGTTGTGCTTGGTTAGCTCTATATACTAAAGCAAAGGAAAAAAGATTGCGAAGTAATAGAGGTTCTGTAGAAAATTTCGAATAATTTCACTTCAACTTACCCTGCACTGCTGAAAGACTTCCCGGGAAGTTGATGGAGTAGAAACTGTGAAAAGACTGTTGGTTTTCTCTGCGTACCCCGGGGGCTGCTATACCAAATACGGACGAGCGAAGTCTTATTTATCTGACACAGCCAGGCAAACGCAGAGTTCCACCGCGACACTGCTGCGACTCCGCCATTTTGCCTCTAACCAAAGCTAAAATAAACTAAAATGGCTTACGAAAAAACAAAAATAACCCAATGCAGATCGAGATGAATAGTAAAACTCAATTCAAAGGCAGTTTGGAATAATCTAGATGCTCTCTAACGAAGGATGGAACAAGATTCACGAAGACAAATATCTCCCTTTCAACTACGCGAAACTCAAGAGGCGCGCAAAGCATGCTAGGCGAGAGACCCGGGCCTTTAAGTTGAGTATTGAAAACATAAAGCAATGAATCAGCGTTGTTTTCTGTCCATAACATTTGAAGTAGCCGGGATCGAACCCACGACTTCCCGCATTCATGACCGGCGGTCTACCACCTGAGTGAGCTAATCGGCCATGTGGTAGTACATAAGAACCGAAAGCAGTTTGTTCAATTGCAAAGTTTTAAAGATTACTCTTTCAACCTCAACGCAAATCTCAACTTTTTCCAAGTTGCATATTTTAAATCTTCCACTTTCAGCCTTAAAGACATATCAATATTTTTGCATATTCATAAAGTAGAGTTGATATACATTCTCGTTCCCAGTGCCTCTTCAACTAACTGAAAAATCAGAGGCTCTGGTAAGACACGAAACCGGATGTCCTAGATTCTAGGACATTGAAACTGCGCATGCTCTTAGCATTCTCAGTAATGGCGGATTTCATCGAAACTATTCAGTTCGCACTTACAAAGCTAAATACAGTTTTCTTTAAAAAGTAAGCAGTTGGAAGCTATTCGTGTAATTAGTTTAGATAAGGACTGATTCTGTGTCCTTCAGACCGGTTATGGGAAGTCGTTTATTTACCAAAGTTTACCGTTTGTGTTTGATGCACTTCAAGTTCAAGGATCATCCAAGTCCATCTCAATCGTGGTCGTTGTATCTCCCCTGCACGCAATTATCGAGGAGAAAATTTCTAAACATAGGGCGAAAGGACTTCAGTGTGCTGTGTTGAGGATTGCTGAGGAGTTTGAAGTTACGGTAATTTGAAACACCCTGAGAATATGTGCCTTAATTGCATGGCCTTGCCATAATTTGATAACAGCAGTTTATACAATATATGAGGCTGAAGTTGCCATAATTCAAGCTGAGTGCAAAGTGGATTTGTATTGTACTTGGATTGCTGTACCATTATTTTGTATACTTGCCATTGTCTTATTTTTCTACTTTATACAACAAGTAAAGACAGGTTTGTGCAGGTAAAAATAGTTTTCTTGAAATGAGGTAATTTCCCTTGCACCTATTACATTGTATAAATTCGATCAAATGTTAAACGAAATTTGTGAACAAGATTTTGAATAACTACTTAAAGTATATGTGCTCCAAATAGGAGTCTCTCCTGCTGGTCCTCAGTGGTTGAATGTTATCAAGACATTTGAAATATGGGTTCAGAAATCAAAGTAAGGGACCGGTCATTATTCATGAAGGAGGGGGGGAATAGGGGTGGGTCATGTGCATTTTCTTTAGTCAATAAGGGGTGGGTCATGTTATTCTGAGTAGTAAAGAAGGGGGGTTGTGATGCAAAATGTTATTACCACCAACCGAGAAAACAACCCAAAGTGGATGCAGAATGGCTATGTGCAGTACTAAACTTAGTTGACTATCAACACGTTCGTAGATTTACATCTTCCAACAGTGTTCCACAGGTAAGATCACATTGCTTACAACATGGTCTCTTAGTGCCAGCCCTGCTCCGCTTGCCCAATACCTATTAGAATGGTTCTCCGGAATGATGTGTGTTGGGGGATCCCCCCTCTCATGGACTTTGAGAGGGGGGTCACTTGTCATTTTCAGGCATGAGGAAAGGGGGCTTTAGTGAATTTGGTCTTTAATAATAATTTTTTCCCCGACCCCCTCCTTCATAAATAATGACCGGTCCCTAAGTGTGTTCTGACATATATACCATTAAACTAGTAAACTTGTGGTGTCCATATACAATTTTAGCCCACTTATATATTAATTATGGCCTCTACGTAACTATTTATGGTATGGCGGATGGACTTGACTGGCCTGCACTGATATAAACCCTCTTTCTATGAATATGGATAGCTTTTGATTATCATGCTAACTAGATACAAAGCTCTAACTAAGCTGACTCAACTCCAGCCTCTGTTGCCTTTCAAAATGGTGGTCCCAGAACTATAAAAGAATAATAAAATTATTGTATGAACACAACTGAATATACCCTGTGTGAACTTAAACTATCTTGGGAATTCTTCTTCCTTGAATAAGTATAATGAGGGAAACTTTATGGGGGGTGGGTGAATATATTGAGTGGGCTCTTTATAATAAATAGTTTGGTCAGTTAAAAGGGGAGCTCTTGAAAGTGACTGGAGTTACAAGAGGGGCTTGGGATTGTCCAATGCTACAGGGGTGGGGGTGCTTAAAAAGCTGAAGAGATGGAAAGGGGATACAACAATTGTACACTCACAATGTCAATAAATTCATCACCCTCCCTTCCTCCTCCCTTCCTCCCCCCTCCCCATGTCATATAAAGAAACTTTTGTAAGCTTCAAAAGGGATATAAAAACTTCTAATTCATATGGGAAATTCATGATTTTATTTTCTATTTGATAGATTTGTACCACCCTTTCAAGTTACCCATGCTTTATTTCCTGCAAAGATATCTGCACTGCTAATGCATTTGTCCTAGGTTCACAGGGATGGCGGATGTGGGGTTAAAATAATATTTTGCCTAGTTACTTCTCAGTCTGTTTAAGACTATAACTTGGTCATACTGGCTCAATGACAATTTTTACCCCCCTCACCACCCCTCCAACTTGAAATTTTGCTCTGCCGTCCCTGGTTCAATGTAGACTCCCAACTTGTGCTTGATGTAGGCCAGGGCAAAGGGAAACTGCCTCAAATTTGGCCAATTTCATGTAATAATTCAACTGGCTTGTTTGTCACACTAAGACATCAGGGCCTGGTTGTTCGAAGCAAGGTTAAGTGCTAACCTGGGGTTAAATCGCTAACCCTGGGTTAAACTGTACAGATTACAATTATTACAGATTTAGCGCTAACCTAGGGTTAAAGTTAACCTTGCTTCGAACAACCGGGACCTTTGTACTACTGGTCCTCAATATTGCTATAAGACTTGCTTTGTACTATAAATCACTGGTACATAAAATCCATCATCAGTAAAAAGGAGAGGTTGGGTTGATCATTGACTGCAATGAGGTATGAAGCATAGATTAATTGGCACAGATTACAAGACAATTTTATAGTTTAATATAATTTTTAAAAACACTGGATGTACCTGTTTTGTTGTGCCTTTCAATGTCATCCAGCTACACAACTTTGAATCCCTTGATGTTTCACAGACTTTTCAAACACTTTTTAAATTATTTATACTGTTTAACTGATCGTTATATCCCTATAAAGTTACACCTGATCATGAAGAGCACAAGACTTGGATGAATTACAGAGTGGGCTAGTGCTTGAAAAAGATATAATAATTTCAATTAATTTCACATTAAAAATATTTACAGAACTGCACATTTAATATTAGCGGTTACTGTTCGAATTGTAAGTCGAATTTTTATGTTGGCAAGCACTTTAAGTGTTAGCAATTCAACTCCTAGTTCCCTTTGCTTTTGCAATGAGAGTTCTTGATCAGCAAACGTTCGGTTGGCCATATGCATCAAAGGCAACGTACCTTGGCTCCACGAGTGTGTGTTATCAGTTTCGTTCGGCTAGTAGGCAAAGAAAAACTTTATATCTTGACTTTTGAATAAAATCGTTCTTCTGTTCAGTCATATTTTTAAACACAACTTGTTCTACTACAAAATACTCGTTCTCATGCAGGAGATTCTGGAATTTTTTCCCCCGTAAAACCGGAAGAAAGCGCTATGCGCAGCAACTTTTATTTTTCTTCATCGCGCAGCCGATTTGGCTAGCCAATCAAATTAGAGCCTGGTTTGTGTCTTACCAGAGCCTCTGATTTTTCAGTTAGTTGAAGAGGCACTGGGAACGAGAATGGATCAATATGTTGACAAAAAAAGCGTGTCTCAGTTTTTTTATGCGTTGTTTCGTGCTTGAGATACTTTCATGTTTCGTTCTTCAACCCCTAAAAAAAGTTGTTCCGGATCTTTGAAGTTGATTATTTTCGCGACGGAATAAGATATCAGAAAACTGAGACACCATGTTTTTAGATCAATATCTCTACTTTATGAAGGTCGTTTCAGCGCGGATTTCCGTCAAATTCCCGAGGGATAGGAGCTCCAGGTTAAGGTATGGTCAAATTGGATTAAAATCACAATAAATAAAAGAGTATTTACTAACGAGGAAAATCAAGCTGTTTTCTAGAATATATGTTTATTAAGCTTTAAGAAAATATATACTTTGTAGGGGTTTTCTTGAATTTAACGCGCGCAATTGAAAGTTATCGGGAAGCGCTCTTGAAGGGCTCCTCAGTGATACCTTAAGTGAGCGTTATGTACCAAGAACGGTAGGCCCGAGGGAAATATCGATTAATGCCAACGATCGAGGCACATAACAAACTTAATTCGCATTTGAGAAGATTTCTTTTTCCTCCGGCAGAACAATGTTTTTAAAACATAGGCAACTCGTGAAAGGTCAGTGACCTATTTTAGCATATAATAAAAATCACATGACCGATTACGTCATCGTTACGTCATCGCCACTCAGTGATTTGTGGGGACCCAATACCATGCCTGTCCAAGTTTGAACTGCCTGGCATAGGAAATGAGGGCGATATGGGCATGTATTTAATATAACGTGCCCGATGACGTCATCGTTACGTCATCAATACTAGGTGATTGATAGGGAACCACTACCATGTCTGTCCAGGTTTGAGCCGACTGGCATTAGAAATGAGGGATATGGGCATGTACTATAAATCACGTGACCGATGACGTCATCGTTACGTTAACACCACTAGGTGCTTGATAGGGACCCACTACTAATGTCTGTCTAGGTTTGAACTGTCTGGCATTAGAAATGAAGGAGATATGGGCATATACTTAAAATCACGTGACGATGACGTCATCGTGGCGTCGGGCACCACTAAGTGATTGATAGGGACCCACTAGCATGTCTGTCCAGGTTTGAGCCGGTTGGCATTAGAAATGAGGTAGATATGGGCATATACATAAAATCACGTGACCGATGACGTCATCGTTACGTCAACACCACTAAGTGATTTGTGGGGACCAAATACCATGCCTGTCCAAGTTTGAAGTGTCTGGCATTGGAAGGGCACTGTTAATACATCTTCTCCAGTATGACCAATTTTGGACGCGTATCATAAAACTCCGTCAATATATCTTCGGAAAATGGAACACTATTCGGACTTTTCGGACAGCCAACAGAGAGTCCCCGATGTACACAGAAACACACCATAAAATGATGAATTAATTAGCTCGACCCCACTAACCCTAATAACTCGAAAGACCCTGATAAAAAGACCCCGACAATGAGATCTTATGATCGTAGTAGAGTGCAGTCATAATGTCCGTGAAACAAGTTTTACACCAATTAGAATATTGTCACACGTACCCACACAGCGCCCATCATTTTAGTGGGCTATATCACAAAAGTGGCGTGGGGCTTGAAGCACAGGGAAATTCAGAGTGGAGCTCTATATAGTACTTGTTATTCATAGTGATGAGCCCTTTTGTTTTCCTTTGTTAATCTACCTCATCAGTATGAATAACAAGCACTATGAATAATAAGTACTATATAGAATCCAACTATGAATAATAAGTACTATTTTGAAAGCCCCTACGAATAATAATTTGCCTTTTGCAAGATATCGTCACACGGAACATCAGTTCAAACTTGAAAAATATAAAAGTACTCTAAAAATGCAAAAAATATAAATAACAAAAATATCTTTAAAATATATCTAAAAACTATAATTTATATTAAAATATGACGTGTTAATTAAACTACTGAAACTATAGGAGAAGTACGCATGACGAATCCAAAGCTAGCGCAAATAATAGTTAGAAGTTAAATTTGTGCTAAGTTATATCTTAGCTAAAGCGCGTTTAAATTCGTTGACATTTGAAACTTCTCGTACCTTCGTAGGTAATTTGTTCCATAGCCTGCTAGTTATATAGGTAAAAGATCTATGCATCCATTCTCAACTAAAATTTGGTACCACTTCCTCTAGTATTATAGCGTGTATTTCCTAATTTATAAAAGTCACCAATATATTGTGGCCCATGTTCATTGAGACATTTGTAGAAAGGAACTACGGATTGACAGCACCTTCGGTGACTTAAAGTTGACGTGTTCGTAAGCTTTAGTATATTTTCATAGGATAAAGATTTAGCATATCCTAGTAGCGTCCTTAAAATATAATAGTTAGCATCCTCTAGACGTTTGGATTGAACCTTTCCTATACCAATAAGTATCGGACTGCAATATTCAAAATGAGGGATAATAAATGTATTGTACAACTGTATCATAGTGTCTGTGGGTATAAAACGACGGATTCTTCTAAGCGCAGTAGTTAAGCCTTCGTTCGCGTAATTAAGCCTTCCTAAGCTGGTCTGTGATGTGGTATTTGAATGTAAGCATTCGATCCAGAGTAACATCTAGTATCTTTAAATAATTGTTGAGGTCTATGTGACAGCCATTCAATTCGATATCGTATTCGTATTTACAGGGTCCAATGGCAATCGCATGTGTCTTGCTATCATTGATGGAAAGATAGTTTTGTTCAAACCATGTGGAGCCGGAGTAACTGTAGATATTTGTTGATCACAAACTGGAGAACGGTAGAGGATACATCCGATGCGTATCCAGTCGTATCATCGGCATAGAATCTCAGTTAGACGTTAAGTACAAAGTAGTTGAGATCATTTATAAAAATGTTGAATAATAAGGGACCTAGAAGAGATTGTGTGGTACTCCTGTTCTCACCGAGCTCCAGTCGGAGCACACCCCTTATATTTTCACTCGCTGTCGGCGGTCTTTTAGGTAGGCAGACATCAAGGCTATCGCTGAGTTTGACAGCCCATACGCCTCCAGTTAATTAACAGCAGGTCATGATGACACACAGAGTGAAATGCCTTACTAAGATCTACTGCAACGGCGGCAACGGCGGCAACGGCCTCTCTTTGTTCCAGGCTAGCGCGCCAGTCTTCCGTCATTTTGTTTAAGATATCCAGACAGGTTGAGGGACAAATGTGGATAAAATACCCAATATAACTGATCGTACATTACTTTTTCATAGACCTTGGATAACGCTGTGAGGATCGACACTGGTCTATAGTTACTTTTGATCGTGTCGTCTGCTTTCTTGAATGAACACTAGTGTAAGGTTGCTACACTTCCATTCTGATGGCCAAGTTTGTTCCGCTATAAGCTTGGCGACTTCATCTGATATAACTGGTGCATACAGTCTCAGAAGTCGCGGTGATATATTGTCAACTCCAACGGCTTTCCTGGGATTTAGATGATCGAGAATATTTTGAATGTAGTTGCTGCTTATAGGTGATAATGAGAATTCGTGTAATACTTTTCTCTCTGTTATAAGTTTCACGCTTGGATGTTCACCAAATTCCTCTATCCCATACCTGTCTCCCTCCTCTGCTACCAGCCATCTCCGAGAAATACGTATTGAAAATCCCGGCTATGGAACTGGGATCTGTTATGACTCGCTCGTTCTCAACAAGAATAATGTTGTCCTGTTTTGTTGTTCGGTTGTTCGGTAAAAGCGGCTTCATCTTTCTTCAAAATTCACCGTGATGTTTGGCCGTTATAGAAGCTTCATAACAAAATCAATATGATTCCTTTGCGTTTCAACGCAGTGACTTTGTTGCGCTGTGATTTGTAAGCCTCCCAGGTATAGGCCGAAGGATCCTTCTTGTAAAGCTTGACTGTACAGCCTGTTACGGAGTGATAGTTGGCGCTGTATGTGTGGAGTTGATCACCGCGAATCTGTTTTTTCTTAACCGGTGCGTGCAGGTCTTAGCGTGCCATCAGTTACATACCTCTCTTGATGGCTTGCTAAAATAACATTGATTAGTGTTTTTGTCTTTTCTGTAACACGCGTCGGTTCCGAAATCTTGTTTTCTAAACAGAATCTCTGACAATAATACAACAACAACGACATTTATTTCACTCACTACAATTACAAATACAAGATAATAGATAATTATATAGATGAGTACTGAAGTAGGAAGACCCGAAAAAAATCTGTATAGTTAACTAGACGGGACCACCACTTTGAAGGCTGGAAGATGAAACGATAGAATATATTTAAAGTATAAATAATAAAAAGTAGTTAAGGACAAAATACTTAATATTACAATTTTTATTAATGACAATGTTTATATAATTAGGCAATAATATCAAACTAGCAAGGATTTGATGACTATGGAGTCTAATATTAATATTTTATAAGGAATCGAGTTCAGTATTTAACAATATGACTTAATTACAAGTTCAAGTTCATTTTATTTGCACACTGATTATTAGTTGTAACAATAAATAATGTTTTTGTATAAAAAGGATAAATAAATACGGAAAGCGGCTTAAGTGTTCTATAGAGTATGGTGTGTAGTGGTCAAAGTAGCAAAGCTTTCGTGTTAACCACTACCTTTGAGAAGAATACAAAATGCGGTGACAGCCTAAGTTTAGTAATACAAACATCAGCAAGGTAGATTTAAGTAGATGCTAGACAGTAAAAGAGAAATTAATAGACAGAACGAGCATGAAAATTACTGTTGATTACTTAATAAATATTGTTTGTAACACATTTTGAAACTATTAAAATTTAAACTTTTAATCGTAATTGGTATGTTCTCCCATATTTTAGAAATCATAAACTTGAAAGTGTGTTGGCCATAATTCGTTCGTAAAAATGGTCTGTAAAGATTTTTGATTTGCAGAATACCTGGTATTATACGAATGGACATCAGAAACTGGTTTGATAATATCATGAAAAACAGCAGGAATTTTGGCTTTGTTGTTAATTATTTGAAAAGCAAAGCTGGCCATTTTAAACTTAAAGATATTGTCCAATTTTAAAATTCCGAGTATTTGATAAAATGGAATAGCACTTTCTCTTTGGTTAGCGAAGAAGATATTACGTATACATTTGTTTTGTTTAGTGGTTGTTTTAGATAGTTTAGTCTTATAAGTATTGCCCCAACTCATTAATCCATAGTTTAGATAGGGATAAATCATAGTATAATAAATTTGTTTAATTGTTTTTAGGTCTACATAATGTCGTAATGTTTTTATAATTCCAATTTTTTTAGAAATTTTATTATTAATATGTTTAATTTGAGTATTCCAATTTAAATGGTCATCAATGTATACACCAATATACTTAATGTAGCTTTTCTGTTCCATTTTAAGTGTGGTCATGCTAATTTTTGCAGTAGTCCTAGGTGAGGTAATGAGCATATAGTTAGTCTTTTTAAGATTAAGTGATAATTTATTATTAACACAATAATTAAGTACATATTTCAATTCACTATTTATGACAGATTCCAGTTCCTTTTGGTTATTGCAAGTATAGAATATGTTGGTGTCATCAGCAAATATTCGAAATGAGAGTTTCTTTGCAGAATTCGGCATATCATTTATATAAAGTAGGAATAGTAGAGGTCCTACAGTAGAGCCTGTGGTACACCACAGGTAATATCTAACATGGAAGAATATGAATTACCAATTTTAACAAATTGTTTCCGATTCTGAAGATAGTTGGAAAACCAGTCATGTGCAGTGCCTCTTATTCCATATTTGTAAAGTTTAGCTAGCAGAATCTCATGATTAACAGTATCGAAAGCTTTGGAGAAGTCAAGAAAAATGCCACACGTAATAAGTTTATTGTCAATCCCAAGTTTTAGACCATCAGTGATTTCCAAAAGTGCTTGTTCAGTAGAAAAAACCTTTTCTAAAGCCAAATTGATATTGGAATAAAACATTATGTTTGTCTAAGAAAGATATAAGTTGATTGTAAATAATTCTTTCTAAAGTTTTACAAAAGGGGGATAGCAAGGCTATGGGCCTATAGTTACCTGGGTCTGTTGAAATACTACTTTTGTAAATTGGTGTTATTCTTGCAATTTTAAAGATATTAGGCACAGTACCTGTTATAATTGATTCATTATATATTAGTGTAAATGGTATTGAAAGAGGTTTACTTGCAATTTTTATCAGTTTATTGGGTATGTCAATTGAGACTTTGTTTTCATTTAGTGAAGACAACATCAAATACACTTCAGATTCAGTAACTGGAGACATAAAAAGACTCGATGATGGAGACTGATCAATAAATTGAGTTGGCTTATTGTTCGGAACATTAGGAATATGGCTAGCTAGAGATGGGCCAACATTTACAAAAAAAAATCATTAAATTGATTAGCTACATCTAGCTGATTAGTGTAAGTTTTATTGTTTCGAATAAGCCTTGTTGGAAATACTTGTCCCTTGGCTTTACGGTTTATCAAGGTGCCAATAAGTTTCCAAGTTGACTTAAGGTTATTTTTGTAGGATGCAAAAGTTTTAGTATAATAATTATTTTTGCTTATTTTCTTTATATAATTGAGTCGATTGGCATATAGTTTATATTCTTCAACTTTTAGTGGATTGTTACTGAGATAGTGTGTACGATACATTTTTTGTTTGCTTTTAATTGATTTTAAAATTCCATTTGTTATCCAATGTTTAGTAAATTGTTTCATTTTACTCCGAGGAAGTAGCTTTATAGGTGCATGCTTATTTACTACAAGATTAACAGCATTAATTGCTTCACTTGTTTTATCATGTAGGCTCTTATTTTGACTAAGTATTTCATTCCAGTTTATAGAATTTATGTCCTGAAGAAAAAGGCTAGTGTCTAAATTAGCATAGTCTCTGAAGTATTTCTTTTCACTTTTTCTTTTAATATTGATATCAACAATGCAAAATATTGGCAAATGGTCAGATATGTCCACAGTCGCTATACCAGGAATAATCTGCTCAGTTAGAGTATTAGTGTAGATATGATCAATAAGTGTAGAAGTGTGGTTAGTTACTCTAGTTGGTTTGGTAATGATTGGAAGAAAGTTATTTGAGTATAACATATCTAAATATTCCTCAGTAGGGATATGGCTGGTCAATTTACAGTATGGTAAATTTATAGTATGATAATTGACTGAAAGAGTAATAATAATTTAGTTGTAACTATTTAATTGTGACAATAGAAGGTGTTAAAAGCTAATAATAATTTACTTATGTATTCTAGTAAGTTTCAAACAACATGAAATACTTTCTTTTTGAAAACTTTGGTCGATTTAATATCTTGGGGTATCTTTTCCCATTCTTTAATAACATTGTAGGTAATGAATCGTTTTTATGCTCTGTTCTAGTAGATGTAATAAAGAAAGTTTTTGTTTTTCTGTCTTGTGTCATAATTATGTATGTTGGTTAATGGTATAAACAAAGCAGGAAAAATGTTACTAGTGTTTTCATTAATGACGTCATTCATAAAGAGACTAGTGTGAAGCTTATGGATGTCCTCCTATTTGAGAATATTCAATTTATTAAACAGACTTACAGAACGTAAGTCCTTCAACGAGTACGAACCTAGACGAACACTGTCAACACTTGCCATTTTGTTTTTCTCATGTAACTCAGTTCCATGGATGGGTTACCTGCGGCACTCTAAAGCGAGGCCAATCGATATCGTTAGAAGGCAGCTTTGCCGAAATGTTGGAGAAAATTGATTCACTACTCCGAGTAGCATGGAACCTCTCGAGACCTGTATTCTGATTGCACCCATAATACTATACTTCTATGGTTTTTGTACTGCACTTTCTAATGGTTAGGGTGTTTTCTATTGTTGCGTAGGCCAATACTATCGCTTGTTTCGAGAAGTTCCACCCGACCCCTTCCCTGCCGCCGAGAGAAACCTCTGCCATGCGCCACGGTATCTCGATTTCCATTGGCCGAGAAAAACATTGTAGCTCCATTGTAGATTTCAGATTGTCCATTTCCTATTGTTAACGGCAAGAGAAGGCGAAGTAGAGAAAATATAATACATTTCCATCTTCGAGGTTATAAATCAAAGCTTTCTTTAGGATAAATTAAGGTAGATTTATTGAACGGTAATTTCAAGGTCTTCTGTGCAGTTCAGCAAAATAAGAAGACAAAGCCAGAGTTTGAACCCGTTCTTATTTAGATGCAGCAGTTCAGGCATTTTCTTTCCGTTTCCGTGGATTATTGGACCAAAACCATCGAAACCAAACCATCACTCCTCCTCCGGCCGGCCAGATTAGCTGACTGTACGATTGGATCGCCACATCCCTTTCGTAAATGTGAGAATTTTCCATCGAAAGACCCTAAAAGTCATGTCAGCCCTAGAACAACTGAACATCTTGGTATTTCATTCGAAGAAACCTTTTGGTTTCAGCAAAATAATGGTTAAGAATGGCCCCGAATCTTCGCTCCGTTGCTGGCTTGGCACACTATAAGTATAAACCACTGAGACAGACCACAACCAAGATCCGGCGGGTGTCGAATCTGATTGGTTGATCCTGTCACGTGTTGGGAATCGAACAATGGGCTCCTGTGTAATCTGATTGGTTACTGGCGCCAAACAGCGACACAAAAAAAAAAAAAAAAAAAAAAATACCTCTTGCGATTTCTGACTCGTGCCTCGGCCGAAGGCCTGGCCCGAGTAATGATTTTAGTTGTGAATTAGATATGTGAGAAAAGGGAAGAATTGATCTAATACATTTACTACAAAACCAAGGCTCAATGTGTGTCGATAATAATTTCAGTTCAGTCAGAGTGATTTTAATGCATTTTGCATGTAGCCAGGTATTGCATATATCACAATAAATAGTTTTGGTAATCAAATACCCGGCTATTGCAAATATGACTGACTACTATTTCGTATGTTTTTTCATAGTTTTAATATATTACATATAGTACTATATGAGGACTTAGCTGGGTTTTGGTGGATTTGGAGTTTCGATCATTCCTTCGAACTGGTCCTGTGTTGTAGAGCTGCTTGAATTTAAAGTGAAAGTTAATGGATAATAGTCCATGCACATGTTGTCGAGCCATTTGGCTTTATTCAGCTGGTAGGTCTGCTTCGCTTCTAATCTTGTTAACAGGGGATGAGTCAGTTTTGCGAAGCATGATATTGCCATTCTTGGTCCGTAGGAATCGGTAATCAGTCAAGTTTTTATTCGGTAACCGGCCTTCATCGTTATTATCGTACATATCCATGTTGAAATCACCCAACAGGAGAAACTCTTTTCTTGTCCTATACATAGTCTCGGTGGCACTCGATAGCGCTGTAATAATGTCGGTTTCTTTGCACTTTCCCGGTGACCTATAGCACGCACACACCAGGAACCGACTGCAGTTGAGATCTTTCACATCCAGACAAATCGTCTCAATATTCTTAGGCTCTAGTTTACACCTCCTATACACAGACAATTCCGCACTTACGTATGCAAGCAGACCTCCAGCACCCTTCTTACGGTCTCTTCGAATTACGCGAAAGCCAGGATGGGTCAGCAAGGCTGCCGAAACTGTGTTGTCAAATCTTGGTTTCAGCGATAAACAATATATGCAACATCTTTCTGTTCAGCATCTCTTTTACTTCGTCGATCTTGTTCACAATACTGTTTATATTCAAGTAAGCTATTTTGAGATTGAATTTGTAGTAGCTAATTATGTGAGATTCAAACCACTCAAGTGAGTCGGCTTCGTAGTCATAAGCGCTTTCATTGAGTTGATTATTATTGCGGTAAGGCTCAGTATTTGACGCTAGCTGGTCAGAAGTAAAATCGTTTTGAAGTTCTTCCGGCAGAAAGAGCGAGTCACTTAATTTGGGCAAATAATGTACAAAATCAGCATGTCCAATCAATATGAGGGTGGTCGAGGTAATACGCAAATACTGTTTTGACATTCCCAGACATTTAACATGAAACCAAGAATCGCATGTTACACATAGAATAGCATCCTGATTACTCCTTGGTTTGTTGCAGAAGCAAACAAGATTCCTATGTGGGATGATCAAACCGACAAGATCGAAGCGGTTCTCAGGTGGAAGAATTTTGTACACTGCGAACAGTACAAGTTCATTTCAACTCGAGATGTGTCTATCCAGTGGTGATACTCATCCGAACCCTGGTCCTAAGACAAGCTCTAATCCCGGGACTCCCTTATGTGAGGGGTACATGGATGCTCGTCGTACCTTTTAGGGGTCAAAATCATGAGTTTGGTACCACTTAGGGTATCCACGATCAAATCCAGACATTTATAATTAAAGCAGTACCTTTTAGGGGTCGGGTGTCACCGAAATGCTAGAGAACTGGGCAGCGCTTTTGAAAACAACAAGGAAGAATGTGCTTGATGATACAACATCAAGTAATAGCAATAAAAGGCATCGAAAGTTTAAAATGTTGGCATGTTTTTATCAGTACCTTTTAGGGGTCAAAATAAGCTTGAGCCGCGCCCATTTTAGTACCTCTTAGGGGTCAAATCGAAAATGGCCGACGAGCATCCCTACCCCTAGACTGCGAACAGTCCCTCCTTTTCCATCCATTGATGGTAATTTGCGAGCGGAGCGAGCGAACAGAAAATATGGTAGAGAATGCAGCAAGAACGTAGACTAAGGAAGGATTCTGAGTTGCTTCCCTTCCTCTATTATTTTAGCTTCCAAAAAAACAGACTGATTTGTGAAGAGCAACAATTTACCGACCAGTAGCAATACTAATAAGAGAACACACGGTTTGGGGAGCTATTTTGCTTTTTACTCGGGCTGCCTGTGGGAGGCACGAGTCTAAATCTGCAGGCCGTTATTTATTTTTTGTTTCATGCAGCAAAATTTCTGCGCATGCGTTAAATTATGCATTAATTGTATGCGCACACTCAATTCTGCGGACGCTATTATTGTTTGTGGTATGCTTCGTAGGTTTTATGCCACATTTCATTTTACTCTCGATCATAATACATACCAGCGCAAACACAAAAATAATGTTGACCGTGTTTTTGGCTGGTTTACCGATCTTATTCGAGACCTGTGTACGTTATACTATAGCTATACAGGTATACTGAATAGCTGATTTATAGCGAAATATAGCGATTTACTAGCAAATATATATACTGTGGTTGAGCAGTTATGGGTTACTCTCCTCTATCGAAGTCTGAAGACATCTGAACTCCTGAACTGTGTGAGCAACACTCACTCGCCAACACGAAGCCAGAATACACACTCAGCACAGAATTCTGCAGAATTATGATGAGCCAAGCAATATAATTCAACTCAAGGTAAAATTAAAGGCTTCCAACAATTTCCTGTAATATAATGAGAAGACTGAAATTTTGGAGCAAGAACAGCAGATAAAGTTACACAGAGGCACAGAAATTGACTACGAATACAATTAACATGACTTCCAGAGGTTTTCTAGAGAGAACAGCCGCGGAAAAAAAACTACTTATTCATGTAACACACGTTTACAATTTAGTCTGCTGGATGATTGTCTCAAATGTATGTTTATATTTGTATCATATTATAAGTTGTATCCTGTCCATCCTGTGATGGAGCTATCACTATATTTCTCTACGGTTCTTTCTACCCCGCGGCTCTTTATAAAAAGGTCAACTTCTTTAATTTACATACGAAAAAATATTAAATTACATATATTAGGCTAGATAAAAAACAATTGTTTAGCGTCCACCCATTTCAATTTTTCCAGGTAGGGAGGGAGTTTTTGTTTTCTATGTGAAGTTTATTTTGTCTTCACTAGACATTATTCACTCACCTCGTGTTCATGACCTCGTGTTGTAGAAACAAAATGGCGTCGATGTTAAAATATTTAATGCGCCGGCGCATATTTTAAGTGGTACATGTAGGGATCTGGGTACAAGAATTGGTGTTCGCGGGCGCATTTATACTTTCTAAAGTTTTTTATGAAAAAAAAAATAGGTCGGGGAGGGAGGGAGCAGAGAATGAAAGTCACCGCTATCGGCCACTCCTAAAGACTGCTAAATTCAGCTAATAATTCTTCCCTTTGGGTTTTACTAAGAGGATTTCAAATGAAAGTGTATTTCATCTTCAATCGCATTGGGAACACACCATAAGAAATCTGAAGAAGGGTAGTCCAAAATAAAAAATAGAAATCCTGGAATGCAAAATATAAAAGAAAAAAACCTGCCTTGCACAAACAAGGGACCAAAAAAATGGCTGCATTGATGTATATAGCAATACTTACTGTTTGTAAACTTACTGTTTGTAAACACTGACGTCATTTATGATTGCATATATAATGTGGTTGGCAAAAAAACGTGTGTTTGTATGACTTGTATGGCACCTAGCGATTTGGGCCTCACGAAATACAATGCTTCCATATCCTAATTCTTTTATAAGACTTATAAGTTAAGAGCATATAAGCTTCGATGAAAGGGCTTGCTTGCATTTTGGAAGAACAAGAAAGTAATTTGACGATGACTGATCAGCACGGACCTGTGATATTTTATAAGCAACTGACTGGGTTCACGCTTCGTTTCTGCCAACCATAGAGTACAACAAATGTGGCGTGACTGGCCTGTGTGACGTCACAGTAAGTATCGCTATATAGTGGCCCGAGTGAAAGCCCAGATGGGCTCTTGTTTAGCGTATAAAACAATTCATAACTTCTGCTTATGAGTCTAAGTTAAGTAACATCTAATCTGCGACTGGAAACAGTTTGGAGTGATTATGTTAAGATTTCGACATGGCGAATATTTGAATTTCTTACGCTGGTTGGAGTGAATTTTTACAAGGCGTTACTGTTCAGCAGGAACAACCAAGCAGAGGAAAAGTGGGTTTAGCTTGAATACACATGCTTGAACTGAATTCTTACCACCGGATTCAAATATGAAATTAAATTTCCAGCATTTTGATGTATACAACGTCGAGGTTTCTCGAGTTTAGAGTATGGCAAATCGCTTCTAAAGGCTGCTTCTCATATGATCGTTGACGATCGCTTATGATCGCTGGATCGTCCAAATATCGCTTACGATCGCTGGCGATCGCTACCATTTGTTCACATATAATCGCTGGCAAGTTTACGCGCCAGTGCGTGTGAGTTGGATGGACTCAAGTTCCCGATTTCCCAGATTTGAACCTGACGCTCTGTGCTCAATGTGCATAGCAAGCCAGTCTAGATTCATAAACTCGACTCGACTGGGAACAGAATCTCTTCCTGAACCCAACGGAATGTTCTTTCTCCGTTTGAGGTATATTCCATACGCAGTCCTGATATTTTTACCGAGTCTTAATCTGCAGGCCGTTATTACTCGGGCTTCCTGTGGCAGCACATCTTCTCCTGACGCTATCAGCTTGTTTGAGGTACGTTTCGTAGGTTTTATGCCACATTTCTTCACATTTCATTTTACTATCGGTCATAATACATACCAGCGCAAACACCGTGATCGGTGGAGGAGGAGGAGGAGGAGGAGGAGGAACAGGAGAACGAGGAACAGGAGGAGGAGGAACAGGAACAGGAGAACGAGGAACAGGAGGACGAGGAACAGGAACAGGAGAACGAGGAACAGGAACAGGAGAACGAGGAACAGGAACAGGAGGAGGAACAGGAACAGGAAAACGAGGAACAGGAATAGGAGAAGGAGGAACAGGAGGAGGAGGAACAGGAACAGGAGAAGGAGGAACAGGAACAGGAGAAGAAGGAACAAGAACAGGAGAAGGAGGAACAGGAGAAGGAGGAACTAGCTAGATTAGCTTTTTAGTTATTTCTAGGTGTCCTATACCCTTACCTTAGTCAGTGTTCTCGTATTATATTGTAAATCATGTATGTAGAAGGTATGAATAAAGTTGTTGTAGGAACAGGAGAATGAGGAACAGGAGAAGGAGGAACAGGAGAAGGAGGAACAGGAGAAGGAGGAACAGGAGAAGGAGGAACAGGAGAAGGAGGAACAGGAGAAGGAGGAACAGGAGGAGGAGGAACAGGAGGAGGAGGAGGAACAGGAGAATGAGGAACAGGAGGAGGAGGAGGAGGAACAGGAGAATGAGGAACAGGAGGAGGAGGAGCAGGAGAATAAGTAACAGGAGGAGGAGGAGCAGGAGAATGAGTAACAGGATGAGGGGAGGAACAGGAACAGGAGAATGGACTGTTATCGCAGTTCGGCCATCTTGGATAAAATAATAGTTTTGGCCCCCGTAGCCTCGCACTGGTTGGTTTCAGAACGAGTTTACCGGCCGAAAAATGAATTTTCTCGCGTTTTGTCAAATAAGCGAGAAAATATGCTCTCGTTGATATGTGACTACCAAGGGAATTGGTAGTGTATTTAAGGGCTGTTTGTATGTTGGTTCATTCTCTTGGTGTTCATTTCTGGAGGCGAACCTCAACTTAACTTACATTCTTATTTTATTTTATTTATTTTAACTTAGGATATTCGGAGTTACAAGACTTCTCACATTCATGGGTGACCCTGAAGTTGGAGCCGTTGGTATTTCTCCGGAGATTCGAGCCCTTCTGGTCAATCAAAGAGATTCCATCTTGGCTGCCGTCAACCATCAAATCAGTTCAAGGTCTTCAAAGTAATCTTTTACAAGCTCAATCAGAATTGGCTTCTCAGATAGCCTTAGACGTTCAGCCGGAGAGCTATACGTTTAAGAAGAAAGGAAACGAACAGCAATTCCAGTTTAACCGCAAGGTTTCCAACAAAAGTGCCGTTGCCTTAAAAGCTTTGGACCGTGGAAATATCGCCAAAGCGAAGGAGAGCTGAAAGAAGGTATTGTTTTGATTAACAATAGGCAAAAGGTAAGCAAATTAGCAGATAAATCGGAGTTTGGCTGGGCTACAGTGCAGCAATATGTTCGGGATGAATTGGCTGACAACGATGCCGATACCAAGCAAATAAAAAAAATAAAAAAAATAAAAAAAAAAGAAAAGAGAGCTGCCGATAAGATTAGGGTCCTTCAAGAGAAAAAGAGGAAGACTATTCAAAAACCCTCTACACTCACTTCAGCGTCCAGCTCTCTCAGAACTGGTAGTGGTTTAATTTGGCTCTTTTGGCCCTTCTCAGCTCAGTAATTATCAGTTTTGTTCACAAGGTTATCGGTTTCCCGGTAATTTCAACAGAGCATTTGATATGTTTGATAGATGCGGGAGAAGAGGTCACTGGGCTAATTTCTGCCCTTCCAGAGACAAGCCAAGTTCTACTGGACCAAAATCTTAATCAGGTCGTAGATTCTTTTGAATTTGAACAAGGTTCTGACAATTCGAGTTTTGTTCAAGGTAATCAGTTACGTACGAACATTCCATTCTGGCGTGATGTAGTGCAAGCTTCTCATTTTGTTCTTGACATCATAGAAAACGGCCATAAGTTATTTTTTCTAGAATCGCCATCTCTTTTATTCCATTGAAAATAGGTCTTCTGCGCTTCGTCAAGAGAGTTTTGTTCAGGGAGCTATCCTGGATTTACTTGATCGTGGTTGTATCGGAGAAATGAATTCTTATCCCGAATTTTGCAACCCCGGTTACACGTTGTAGAACAGTCTTCGGCAAAAATTGCCACTCATCTTGGATTTATCGTATCTTAACAATGCGATTGCTAAGAAGTCCGTAAATTATTAAGATACAGATATGTTTTTTTCTGAGACGTTTGCTTTCTCTTTCTATCTAAAGTCTGCCTACCACCATATTGACATCTGCGTATATCATAGGAAGTTCATGTCTTTTAAATGGCTCTCCACAGACGGAGAAATAAAATATTATGAGTTTAAAGTTTGCCTTTTGGGCTTTAACTTCAGCACCATATGTGTTTACTAAAGTTATGCATGCGTCAGCTGGTCACGTTTTTGAGAGGAAATGGTCATTTGATTTTGCTTTATTCAGTTTATTTAGACGACGGTATTGCAGGAGCTCCATCATTTGACCGCGCCGTATTAAACTCTCAGCTTGGTTATCCGTCAAGATATTGCTTCTTCGGGATTTACAGCTAATGAACAGAAATCAGTTTGGGTGCCTAATCAGAAATATTTTTCTTAGGTACATTTCTAGATTTTGAATCGGGAATGATCTATATTCGTGATAGACGTATTCTAAAGTTGAAATCGTCCGTCAAGCTATGTGTTCAAATGAGCAAGGTGAAGGCAAGAGAGCTAGCCTCTATCACAGGTCAGATTATTTCTATGTCTTGTGCTGTAGGCAATATTACGAGGTTATTGACAAGAAGTTGTTATTCGACCTTTGAACAAAGGTCCTCCTGGGAACAATACTTATGTATTTCCCCTGAGATTCGCCACGAACTCTCATTTTGGTTAAACAATATTGATTCGATTAATGGCAAGACAATGTCCCCTAGTCCAGTGCTATTGGAGTTGTTTCAGATGCAAGCGATATGGGATTCGGTGGTTATTTTGTTCAGTGCGGTCAAGATTTTAATTTCTGGCAGTTGGTCTGACAATGAGTTGGTACGAGTTCTACTTTCAGAGAGATTCTGGCGGTAAAATGTGTCATTTTATCTTTGATAAATCGATTATCAGGTTTAACCATTAAGTGGTATACGGATGATCAGAACGTTCCGAGAATTATGTCATGTGGCAGTAGTAAGTGTCACCTACAGTCGGAAGCTTTGTCCATTTTCAACATTTGTTGTCGTCATTGTATTTCAATTGAGATGGAGTGGATACCGCGGTCGGAAAATGACAAAGCGGATTTTCTTAGTCGGATTTATGTTCTTGACAATTGGGGTCTTTCGTATTCTACTTTTCGAAGAATCGATCTCCACTAGGGACCGCATTCTATTGATCGATTTGCCAATCATTTGAACTATAAAACTGCTAGGTTTTATTCCAGATATTGGAATCCTGGATCAGAAGGTGTGGATTCATTTGTTATGAATTGGGCCTATTTGTCTCATTCCACGGGTTTTGCTCCATATGCGTAATTGCAAAGCTTTAGGAACTCTTATTGTTCCATTTTGGCCTTCCGCCCCATTCTGGCAGATGATTTGCCATAACAGAGATAATTTTCACGACTTTGTATTGGATTGGATGGAGTTACCTTCAGTTAAAGAGGCTTTTACTCCTGGTAACTGCCGTAGTGTGTTTGATCGTGAGGACTTGACATTCAGAATGCTTGCGTTGAGAATTCACTTTAACGGTTAGGTAATTATTTTGAATAGTATGACATTCTTGAAATTCTTAGTATCAGTTACGTAATCGATTACTTCTTTCTTTGAACTCTTGGGTTGTGCGGCCTCCAGTGAGCACGCAACAAACACCAAGTTCGTTTATGTTCTCATTGTTTGGCGCACAGGTAGTTTGTAGGAACTAGTAACGAGAGCAACGGTTTTTATTCTCCTGGTACTCAACATGGCCGCCGTGCGATAAAAACCCATTAGGAACAGGAGAATGAGGAACAGTAGAATGAGGAACAGGAGGGCGAGGAACAGGAACAGGAGACTGAGGAACACGCAGGAGATGGACGAGGAACAGGAGGCCGGAGGAGGAGGAGGAACAGCATACTTGTCCAATAGGAGAAGGAGGACGAGGAACAGGACGAGGAACATGACTCTGACTACAACATACTAGAGACTAGACAAGAATGTCGAGACTAGACTAGAATGTGTTCTGCTTCACTTCTTAAATCGTGAATTTGTATACGAGTAATCCCTCTGACAATTTTTTTTTAACATGGCTTAACTCAACATACATTTGCATAACACTAATCCCTATAAGAACCGGAGCGATATTACTGTAAAGCATAATTGAAAATAAAGTCATTTTGAGGTATATCACGAGTACTTATTCTTACTGTTTACGCTACAAAATGGTTTCAGAGATCGAGAGGCATTTTACGTTTACGTCTTCCCTTGTAAAACATGTATGATGATAGATAAATGACAACCATGCACAATTGAACTGTGGCGTCATCCCTCCCACATCACTTTAATGAGATACCACCACATTATATTCATGAGCAAATGACAATAGACCCACGTCGTCATCCATTCCACTTCATTTACCACCTTATTAAATGACAGATACCACCTCAAAAAAGGGGTTAACTCGGTACCTCTCCTATAACTCACGTAAAATAGGACATTTATGTAGTCACCTTTGTTGCAAAATTAGGCGGGGCAAATATATTTAGGCAGACACAAGAACTACACTACTGATTTTTTTTAAGCTGGCATACATAGAGATTATTACATGTTAAGAGCTTGATATCGTTTTTATTCACCAGGTTTTCGTATCATATCGCGAACGAGCGAGATCACACGGATATCAACCCCAAATGTGTAATAACTGTATATAGCGAGCGAATTTGCAACATATAAGTTGTTTTGAGACTTTGGAAAACTCGAATTACTCTTACTCATATTCCCAATATTTTGATACCTTTGAAGTTAAATATTTCGATTTCGATTTCATTCTTTAGGCCTAAAAGGTTTGTTGAGAATTGTTATTCATCACACACATTTTGTTGTGCTGTAGGAAAACTTGAATCTATTGGATAAACTTTTACCAGGACCAAAAGCATGAAATTATGTTCGACGATGTCAAAGCCTTTTTAAAAATCTTCAAACAGTAACACGTTTTGTTGCTGCTCTTTGGAACAGGGCATATTGTTATCCAACTGCATATTACACAGTAGTTACTTTTTTCATATCATATGACCCGAACGGTCCCGTGCGGAGAAGTCGCTTTCCTTTCAAAACCGTTCACAAAAGTCATGTGATAGGGCCCATATGTGTTTGACGTGAGCGGGACGGAAAAAAACCGTCCGCTTCGGCTCTATTTTTGTTGTTGGCTGTTTTGCTATTTGAAAGTGGTCACATGAAACAATTATGACTAAGTACGGTCGGGCCGGACGGGAAATCTTTGGCTCGAGGTCGTGACCTGCTCAGTCCATAAGTACCTATTGTACTCTAGAAAACTCGCCTTTCTTATTTAGAGAGAAAAGGGTAGATAATAAATATCTTATTAGACAGTTTACTGTGTAGTATGGATCTTTTTCGGGCTCGAAAAAATACTACACTAAACTGCTTAATAATATATAGTATTCTATAAACCGTAACCAGCGGTCTGACATGAAGAATGAACAAAGCCTACCGGGTGTGACGTCACAATCATTGAACCAAAACCAACCGAAGGGAGTTGACGTGATTTTGGAGTACTCACGATTAATTTTGTCGAACACATCCATATTTTCAGCCCTTTTGGTTACTTTAAGGTATGTTTATCGTCATTTTAGCTTGTAAGAATACTTAGTGAAGGTGTACGAGTCATATTTGATTTATTCACCTAGAATGGCCTTGCACAGGCATTCAATAACAAGCACATGGAGTCCGCCATTTTGAAATAATATAATTTGCACGCTACGTTTGCAATTATTTCCTTTCGCTCTTCTTGGGGGGGGGGGGAGAAGAGGAGAGGGAGGGGAAGAAGAGGGGAGGGGAGGGGTGGGGGGGGGGGGGGGGGGGGGGGAGGGGAGAAAAAAAGGGAGGGAGAGCCTGCACGGATCCCATACAAATTTGAATTCAGCCCTCTCAATGAGACACCAAATCTAAGCCAATCAGCGCTCGCTAGAATTATGACGTTTATTTGATTGGCGCGAAGCTGGATGGCGCGAAGTTTCGGCGCGAAACAGATAACACACCTAGAATAGCTGGATGTATAACCAAAATACTCCAGAAAAAATATGTAGTTCAAGGAAATCCAGAAAGGAAAGCGTAAATCACTATTGTCGTTGTTGCCATGTGTCTTTGAAAGTTCAATATGGAGATACATGGAAGTCTGTGTCAACAGAAATTAAAACTTATTCTTGCCATCAAAACAACAAGGAATCGAGGTCAAAGCTCTATCATGCTTGTTGGATTTGTTTGCTCACAAGAACCAGTAATTAAACTCTTGCCATAACCTTTTGTGGTTGGACAGACTGTGAACTGTTTTTCTGAATGGCAAAAAATCACTTCAGACCCAGAAATTTTAGACTATTGTCAACTATTGTCACATAGAGTTTATTGATAATCCCTGCAAATATAGTGTTTATGGCAGAGTTTTTTCAATGCACAGTAGCATCTCATTATAGACGCAGAAGTTAAGCAATTATTGCAGCTCGGGGCTATAGGAAGGTCAGTGCATGAGTTAGATGAATGTTTATCTTTGTTGTACCCAAACCAGATGGCTCACACAGGTTGATTTTCAACTTCAAGAATTGTAATGAAGCTGTCCTTTTTAGACATTTTAAGATGGACACTAATTTGTATACAGTCATAAACTTGATCACTCCGAGTGCATATATGGCCTCCTTAGACCTTAAGCATGCCTATTATACCATTCCTGTTGCTGAAGAGCATAGAAAGTTTTTGAAATTCTTTTGGAATGGACAGCTGTATGAGTTTAGGGCATTGCCTATGGGTTTGTCCAGTTCCCCTAGGATTTTTACTAAGGTCATGAAGCCACCCCTAGCTACGCTTAGACAGAAGAGTACACTAATAGTGGGTATCTAGATGATTTTTACTTGCAAGGGATGATTTTCAGGAATGTTCCAACAATATAAAGGAAACAGCAAAGCCTTTTCTGAGGTTGGGGTTTACTTTGCACCTACAAAGGAGTTAACATTTTTAGGCTTTATTTTGAATACAAGTTTGATGACAGTAAAATTATCCCAACAAAAGAAAGAAAAGTTGAGATTGCTTTGCTTACAGGTTTTGAATGGAGAAGTTTTTACAATTAGATCATAGCTCAGGTTATTGGAAAGATTGTGTCATCTCTGCCTGGAGTTGAATTTGGCAGGCTGCATTATCGTAATATTGAACGTGATAAAATTAGGGCGCTGGCTCATAATGGTGGTGATTACGATGGATATTTACATCTATCTGAGTTAGCTAAAGAGGAGCTACGTTGTTGGCTTGAAAATGTGATGCATGCCTATCGCAGAATTGGTCATTCAACTGAATTGCTTATGTTTTTCAGACTGATGCCAGCGACAATGGCTGGGGCATTACCTGTACAACTGATGGTTCTCTACAGTCTCAGGGTCTATGGTCTCGGGTGCAAGGATCCCTACATATCAATGTGAGAGAACTCTATGTAGTTTTTATTTGTTTGACTACCTTTTGTAACAAGATGGTTGGTTGGGATCCATCTAAAATTTGAACTAGACAATATGACAGCTGTTACCCACATTAATTATATGGGGGATAGAAAGTCAATAGCCTGTGACAGTGGTAAAGAAGTTTTGGAATTGGTGTGTTCCAAGGAACATATGGTTAAGTGCCTCTCATATCCCAGGCTCCACCAATGTAGTTGCGGACTCCTTGTCTAGAAAGCACCATTCTGATCATGAATGGATGCTGAGTCAGGAGTTGTTTCAGAAGCTATGTAATCTATTACCCAGCTTTAGAATACGTTTACGCATTCCCACCTTTCAGCTTAATTCCCAAATGCTTGGACAAGATTGAGGCCGAGCAAGCCGGAGGGTGTTCTGGTCGTCCCAGCTTGGGCCACCCAGACAGGGTACACATGAATTCTACAGATGTTAGCTCAGCAGCCCAAACTCATGGTGTGGACTCGAGAAATGGGGCTTCTGACACATCCGTCAGGCAGAACAATCTACAGCATGCAGGGCAAACTCAAGTTGATGGCATGTCCTTTATCAGGGGACATTATCAAGAGCGGGGGTTTTCTGAGCACATTACCAGTGCACTCCTCGACTCATGGAGGCCTGCTACACAAAAACAATATGCAGTTTATCTTAAGAAATGGTCTTTATTCTGTAGTGAAAGGAAAATTGTTCCATATTCCCCAGATTTGACAGATGTGTTAGAATTCTTGTATACACAACTTCATTTATCCTATTCTGCTATGAACACTGCCAGGTCAGCTTTGTCATGTATTATTTCAGTCGACAGAATACCAGTAGGCCAACATCCAGTCATTTGTCGTTTCTTGAAAGGTGCCTTTGACAGAGAGCCACCATCTCGTAAGTATTATGGCATTTGAGACGTCCAGCAAGTGTTGCAGTTTTTGAAGACTATGAGTCCTAACAGATCTTTGACTCTGAAGGAAATTACCTTGAAATTAGCTATGTTATTGGCCTTGGTCAGCATTCAAAGAAAGCAGACCTTACTACACCTTAATATTAGCCAGGAATATTTGAAGAAATCTCAGGATGAGTTTGTGTTTATCCTCAGTAAGCATGTAAAGCAAAGTAGACCTAATTTCCCAGTTCCACCTGTGATTATTCCCAAGTACAGTGTATATGCTGACATATGTCATTATGTTTGTTTAGAGGATTATATTGAGCGAACAAAGAGATTACGACATGTGGATGTGCTGTTCATTTCTACGATAAAGCCTCACCAGGCTGTCGGCACTCAAATGTTAGCTAGATGGATTAGGACAGTACTACAGATGTCGGGTATCGACATTGATCTTCAGGCATGCACGTTGGAGCAATGCTAATACCCGTTTAAGAGGTTCTTTTACGAACACGTGATCAGTCAGTTGGAACATTCGGTTATAATTTGATCAGGAACTTGTTTGCTCGCTTTATATTATAAGGGCCCATGCAGCTATATTTGAAGAGGCATTACAGGTTTTGTTTCTTTTTGAAAGTTATTTATGAAGCATGTCTTTCATAATGTATCAACTACTTTATGTATTTAGACTAGGCTTTGGGTTATAAAATATAATTGTAATTTTGTGGCACCAAAATTTTGGTTTGTTCAATTATTTTTTTGGAGGTAGTCATAGTGTCCTCACACGCTTTGAAGACTTCATGTCAGACCGCTGGTTACGGTTTATGAGATAGAATTACTTAGTTAAACGAGGCTTACCTGTAAGTTGAAGTTTGACTTCAATTCTATCTCATAAAAAGTCGTAACCAAGGATTGACATGCCCACCTTCCCCTCCCTGTGTGGTCCTCAGTCACCTTGGTTACTAATATTCTTTTTATGAGATGTTTTATATTGTGTTCCTCCACTAGGAGAAGAAATGATTGTGACGTCACTCCCGGTAGGCTTTGTTCATTCTTCATGTCAGTCCTTGGTTACGACTTTTTATGAGATAGAATTGAAGTCAAACTTTAACTTACAGGTAAGGCTCGTTTAACTAAGTAAATAAACCGTATAATATATTGCGATTTTTAAGAAAAGCAACTTAGGCAAGGTCCCGCGTCTGTCGAAAGCTTTGCCTCAACAGCTCGCTACAGATTTTTACATACTTATAGGTCGCCAAGAGCAGTTCACTTATGCAAACAGCAACGAACAGGAACTGAAGTCCAAACGAAAATAACTACACACGATTGACTGAAACTGAAAACAGCTCTCGCTATTAAGGACAGCAAGTCTCGACCTCGATACTCATCCTCTTACCTCGGAGGTTTCCAACGAACATTCTTCATTTTCAATTAGATCCAAGACCTCCACCATCACTTCTGTTAGAGAAAATAAAGAGTTTTCCAGAGATATACAGGTTTTTAAAATATGCAAATTTTGGTACAAGGAAAATTTTGGAAACGAGTGGACTGAACACAAGTAACAATATTCAACAGTTTAAAAACAGGCTTATTTATTGTGATACAGAAATTGAGCATTAACATTTTGTAATTTGCTTAAAAACTAAGGAACACTTTAATACTTACAAGTTTTTATAAAGATTAGATCGAAATTAAGTGTACCTAAATAAAATACAGGTGTTTTCATGCATACAAATGCAGTTTTGATGTCGGAAAACCAAATTTTGTGAGCAACGACTGCACTTTTAGTTTCAGTCTAACTTTAGCTTGATTCCTATTCGCTCGTTAGTTTACCGCGCAATGGGTTCCTGGCGCGTGGCGGGAATTTCAGCAACTTCCAGAAGTGTCCATCTGGTGTTGGGGTAGCGGCCCATCAGTTTACAGAGTAGTCTATTTTTAGAAATGCTAATATTAAATTTCGCGGGGGAAAAACAATGGCGGACATTGGGTCAGATGCGAGAGTCATGGCTCTGGGGGGAGGGGGGGGGGGCACTCATGTACACGACGTAACGGAGATGTGCGGCGGTACCGGATATAGGTTTGAGCCCAATTTGGCAAAGTAAGTCTTGTTTTGGAGCAAATCAACAATTACCCTGCGAGCAGAGGTTTCTCATCTCTTTGCCTGAGATTAGAAACCTCTGCTCGCAGGGTAATCAACTATCAATTCGGGTTGATTTTCATAAATTTCATGAAAATTCTGGTTAGTAAAACACCTTCACTACATTGTATTTTGCAAAATGGGTCGGGCACTGAAGACGGTACCTCACATACCTCCCCTTTATTATGCAAGCAGTGCCCCCCAGTTTGAAGCTCAGTACATACAGGTCGCCAAGCGGTGCTACAAACTACAAAGCCCGTGGCAAACGTCGGGCTTTTGACGACTAAAATTGAAGATTTATATTGGAATTGAAATGAAACGAAATGTATAGACTGATCATCTGTGTCTGCTAATGGATATTGGGGTGATTTCAGAAAGTTTAAAGTGATTTTCAAGTCTTCAAGTGTTGACTAGCGACGAGTCACTTTTATAAAAGTTTGAATTAATTATGACTGGCCAGGAACAACAGACATATTATACAAGGACAACATTTACATCAAAGTAAGCCAAGTTTACTTTTAATTTTTTATTTTATTGTTTTGATTTTAATCCATCGAAATCGGCCTTGGAAACTCGGTCGCATGTGACCCGTTGCCGTGAGGCAGTTGATTCAAATCTTGTTCAAGTTGCCTGAAGAAAAAAAACCTTGCTTGTACTAACTTTAATAACTGGAATTTCATTTCCAGCTGCGATAGTTGCGTTCGGTTTTATAGTTTTCGTTTCTAAAGTTTATTCTTGGAGATGTTATAACAGTTAGTGTCTTTAATAAACAGCAAAGTGACAACTGTTTCATTGTTTGATTGTGCTTGATGAACTTCCTGAAATCAAACTTCGCCTCTTGCTAGTGTTCAGTGTACCAGAAATTGACTTTTTTCACAGTTTATAGCTATTTTCTCTCAGCTCCAGTCGATTATTAAGCCTTGCTTGGAGATTTGCCGGGCTGTTCTTTTATCTGCCAAGCGCAAATTACTTACAGGATTTTCAAATGTTCACTTGAGCTCAAACTCAAAGAAGTAAACAAACTCGGAGCACTTTACTATTGAGAGAACATATGATTGTCTTTTTCAGTACATTTCTTTGGTCATATTATAAACAAAAATAGCATGATTTGTACGTGATATTTATCACTTGCTGTATTTATGCCAAATATCACTACAAAAATCCGTGTTTATGAACCAAAAGGCAAAACTTAGCTTCGTTCTGTATACATCACACACTGCTGTAAACACGAAGTCTTGTACAGATGAAACGGGAAAATAAAAGGTTACAAAGGAACCACATCTTCTGATTTATAATGGTCTTTCCTGAACATGTGGTGCTCACCAGTTCTTGCCTGTTATAAATGAGAAATAGCTGATCATCAGAAGTTTCTACACTAGATAGTGAAAGATGGACACTTCTGGTTATGGACTTCTGCTAAATGCTATGGGATTCAAAGAAAATTCATTGCCCGACTCGGGAATTCCATGTTAAATTTCACTTGAAAAACCGATATCGCACGAATCGCGAAAATTTCAAGTGAAATTTAACGTGCAGGAATTCCCTCGTCAGGTAATGAATTTACCTAGAGTAATATGATATAAATTGCAATTGAGGCATCTGATTCACCTATTAGCAGGTTTGGCTTTGACATCTGAACTGTATTTAACACCTACTTTCCCACTTTCACTGATTTTAAATTTCCCCAAAGTCACTTACCTACAGAACAAGTCTCTCCCTTCTTTGCTTCGCTCTTTCCTCCGTCACGTGTGTCATCCTTTTGGAGGGAAAATGAATCTTCTAGAACTAATCTCGTCTGAGATGCTCTTTCACAATAAGGAGCCTCGGTTCCTCTTTCTCCTAAGGCCAGCTTTTTCACTTCACTGTCACTTGTGACATCTTCCTTAAACCCATTTCCTCTTGACGATGATTTGTCTGAGAGAAGATCAGCGAAGTCGGGCTTATCTTGTTGAGCATCCGAAAATCCGCTCCAGGTTTGTACAGCGTCTTTTTCAATCAAAAATACAAGAACAAAAAAATATGATTATAACTGCAATCTATTACTTGAAGCGTCCATAAAATAAAATAATCTAATAACCTGGAACTGTTTTTGTACCCCGCTAAACTTTTAATTTTGAACGCCTCTAATTCTAAAAGCTATTTCTAGCGACAAACACCTTCACAAAGTATAGCGGAATAATTGTCAACTCGTGTTTTTAAATGACGAAATTTCTAAGGATAGAACTGTTACACAAACCCTGTTTTCTCTACTTAACAGTCGTTGGGCTCAGGGGATGGTTGCATCCTCCTGTAGCAATAATTTATTCCCAATTAAACTGTTTTTACTCATAGGATTCTAGTAGTACTGCTAGTGTAGTAGTAGCAGCAGCAGCAGCACACTGGTGGGTGTAGTGACACCTGGTGGGGATAGTGGTACACTGGTGAGGGTAGTGGCACACTGGTGGGAGTAGTGGCACACTGGTGGGAGTAGTGGCACACTGGTGGGGGTAGTGGCACACTGGTGGGGGTAGTGGCACACTGGTGATAGTGGTAGTAGTACTGCCTCGTACCCAGGCGCTTTTGGTGGAAAGGAGAAAGATGGGGCGCAAGGGAGCATGGGAAGGGCGAAGAAGAGGAAGCGCCTGACAGATAATGATTCAACATGGCGGACTTGAATTTATGCAAAATTTTACAAAATGAAGTAAACCGTGGTTTTGTTATTATAAGCGAAAGATTAGTTTATTAGGCAGTCCTTTTCAACCAGTTTCCATGGATGCCCTTATAATTCCTTGTCGAGAATGGGGATTTTGACCGGTACCATAGTCTTGTTGTCCCTCAAGTGCGATACTTTCTCCATTGCTCTTCACGGTTTATATATATAAACGACCTGTCTTTGGTCACTCATCACTGCTCACTAGAATCGTATGTATATAAACGACCTGTCTTTAGTCACTCATCACTGCTCACTAGAATCGTATGTAGATGACTCCAAACTGTTCATATCACTTCCAAGAAGCGATATGAAAGAAAGCATCAAGGCACTTGAATAAGATTACAACAGCTCAATCTTGGCACCCCGGCAGATGTTATACCTTGTGCCAGAAGACGTCGGCAGCGTTAATTTCTTGGGAAAGCAGCTCACTCCAGTTACCACAGCTAAAGATCTAGGCGTGATCATTGACTCTAACTTAACTTATGATACACATATTACAAAATTAGTATCCTCCTGTATGGCGAGCCTTTGTCAAATTAATAGAGTGAAACATTTATTTACTCCTGATTCGCTAGAAACGATTATAAATTCTCTTGTTCTAAGTAAACTGTTTTATTGCTCTTCTGTATGGGCAAATACTTCTGATAAGACCACTAAAAAGCTTCAACTTGTACAAAACTTTTCTGCTAGGACAGTTTGTGGTAGACGAAAGTTTGATCGTGTTACTCCAATCTTACATCAACTCCAATGGTTCACCTGTAAAGGATACTCTCGAGTATAGGGACACTAATGATATTTAAGCGCATAAATGGGCTTGCCCCCAACTATCTAGTCGATCAGTTCAGTAAAAGATCAAACATCCACCAGCGCAACACTCGGTCTCGTCAAGACCTCAACATCCCTAAATATCGTTCTTCAAGCGGACAAAGATCATTTGATTACAGAGGGGTGAAGTTATGGAATTCGTTGGAAGTAGATCTTAAACAGGAAACAGACTTTCTCAAATTTAAAACGCAGCTGAAGTCGACTCTGTTAGAGTTGCCATTAGTGTATAGAGTTTGCCATTAGTGTATATTTTAATCCGTAATCATTACATAATATTATTATTATATACCATTAATTATACTTTCTTGTAATATATATTACGAATACTTTGTAAATGGAGTTGAAAAGCCAGTCAGGGAACTTCTATTAAACATATGTATGTATGTAAGTTCGTGCTTTATTGGAGTTATACACCTCATTCATAAGGGTGTGATCTGTATTTTAACATTTCAGCTACATGTTCAATGTACGAAAAACAACACCTTGTCATGCGAACGAGCATACCAACATTGGTGATCCTGTAGAATTTTAGCGTTGTAGCATAAAAGGCTGTAAAGGTACAGCGATTTGAAATTAAAGAGAACCATGTAGGCCTTCCAGCCTCGCTTTCATGTATTTTATACATCTAAAATACCAATAACTCGACAGCAATTTGAAACATTGCTTTCAAACTGTGGTCAATTACTAATAGGCCCTTTGCAGCTAACAAATCACGTGGTTGTGTACTGGAGAGTAAACAAATTCTGACTTCATTTATTTAAAGGCCTTGTACGAGATCGGTATTGATATTAGCAAAACCTGTTTGTAAATGCTATTTTCCACCTCAAATCGATTGTCGATCTTTCTAAAACAGCGTTTTTAAAGATAGCTTGCTCTCCAGCATCCATGGCAACGCCTTTCCCATTGGGATCACGAGCTCAATTCATTCGTTAACGAAGTATTATATCAGCACGTGAATGTTAGCTGCAAAGGGCCTATTGAGGTACGATCTTTATGTGGTAGCAATAGTTTCTCTGTACACATTAATCTTCCAATTTATGCAAATTAGTTGGCGGCCATTATGAATGAGGTCTATAAACTCTCGCTTCAGCTCGAGTTTATAACTCCAATAAAGCACTGGCACTCATTCTGTATATAGTTAAATGCCATTGGCTTCAGTATTATATATAATTTAACAAAACGGCACGAGTATAGAGAATTCTCAACGAAATAAACTTCAACACACAATAACTGTTCATCTATTAACTAGGAATAAGTCTTAAAACTAATCTCCAAATGTTTACCGCGTTACTTCTTATTATTTTGAAGACAGAGTTCAGTCACGTGAAATGCACGCGCGCGCGCGAGCCGGCCGGGGATCATTGAGTCGTTGTGTTCGTGATATTACATCCGTCGGATCTCTTTGGAAACTTCAGGGTGTTAGTAGTTGTATCGAGTTTCAAACATCTATATAATGCCATACTTTGTGGATATCTCTTGAACTTGAAAGTATCCATTTTCAAAAGGATATTTAGCGAAATCCCAAACTGACAAATATTCGCCAAACACAACCGCCTGTCCCGCCGATTGATTATAACCGGGATTACGAATACAATGTACTTCAATACTGTCAAATAACGACTACCGACAGATACCGAATTATTGCGGCTTCGCTCCTCGCTGGTGGTAGAACCTCTGGTACTCATCGGTGGTACAACATGATATTTTGCCCTAATTATACGCCGTTGCGTTTTGCATGGAAGCTCGATCACCAAGCGATGAAGTTCATCTCATCCATGTCAGTATCGTCGCCCCCTTCGGCCATATTTAGACTTCAAGACCTTGAATTCCACTAAATTGAACATGAAAACGAAGAAAAAAAATATTTTCTTCATGTTTTCCTGACCACCTTTCAAGTAAAAGAAACTGGTTGCTTCAACTATGCATATGCTTCAACCCACGAGTGATACCGTTGCCATAGAAACCACCGTTGCGAAAAATTAGGCGGGAAAATACAATACAAATTTATATATGACGAACTTTTCAAAACGGGGTGTGGAAAGAGCCCTCACCTTAAGTTTATCCTCACTTAATTTTAACCAATAGCGATGTAGGTACACTAATTGGCCTTTTCCATGCTGACTTCCTTCCATGGGGATGCTGGTAGGGGAGACATCTTGAGTGGTTCTCGTTTGCTTTCAAGAGTGGTGGTCAGACACGCCCCACACGAATTTACTTATTTGTGTACCATGCCCTCTTTACCTGGGAACCAGACTTTTTCTCGCAACAGTGCTTTGGTCTTAACGAGGCCTTGGTGAGCTAATTGAACTGTCTTTCTCTGAAGACTCGTCGGGATTATGATGCAGTTCCCTCTCAGGAGTAGTGTTCCTTGTGCATCAACCGCTACTTCATCTCGAACGCGTTCAAAGGATTTGAATGTGTCTTTGTTGACAGCCAAGTCAACAAAGCTGCATACCACTTGCCTGTCTGAACTGCCTTGATGACTACTTGAAGAGTTCTATCTTCTCTTGTCGCCTGTTTGATCTTGTCAACCGTCATTACCTTTGGAGTCGCGTTGATCGTTATGAAGTTTGACATACTCCTCCTCAATGCGCCCTTCACGACTGGTACTGCTCGTCTGTTTAACTGGTTGACGAGACATGTAGTCTGCAGGGTTGTTGTCACCTCGCCTGTACTCAACTGTCGCGTCATATGGTTGTAACCGCAATGACCAGTGTTCAAGCCTAGGTGTGGGCTTAGACTTCGGGTTTTCCGGCGTACATTGCCACTAGAGGCTTGTGGTCTGTGTAGGTATTAAAGGGATCTCCATATATGTAGATGTGGAGGTGCTTGCTCGCCCATACAACCGCCAGCGCCTCTCTCTCGGTTTGTGAGTACCGCTGCTCTACTGGACTTAGCGCTCCACTTGCGTAAGCTACAACGTGTCGTTTATCCGCCTGTTGTTATCTCGTTGCGCGAGGATTGCTGCCAGTCCGAATGGGCTCGCATCTACTGAGATCTCCGTCCTCTTGTTTGTGTCTAAGTAAGCCATCACAGGCCATCACAGGCGCTGTCACTAGTTTCTCTCGTAGCGTTGCCACAGCTTCTTCGTGCCGAGCCGACCATTCCCATACCACGTCTTTCTTCGTAAGGTTTCGGAGTGGCTCTGTTATGGTCGCGTAGTTTGGAATGAAACGAGATGAGCAATGGGCATCTAAAATAGGCTTCGTACCTCGCTTGGATTCTTAGGCATCTCCATCTCTAGTATGGCCTGGATTTTCTTTGGGTCTGGTGAAATGCTTTTCTCCAAGAACGCATACCCAAAGGTCTCGAGACTTGTTGAACTCACACTTCTTCTTGTTTAGGATGAGTTGCTTCTCGCGTAACCGCTTGAATAGGGCTTGCAGAATCGCGTTATGGCCTTCTTGGGTAGTTTCATATACCAGTATATCATTGTTTATGTTCAGTACTTCTTGGATAGATACCGCGTATATGGCTTCGGGAATGGCATTTTGGAAAAGTTTTGCTGCGCACGAAATTCCGAAGTTTAGTCGGCGGAATCGTCAAAGACCAAAATTGTTACTGAACTTTGTGATATAGCGTGACTCTCGTGCAAGCTCAAGCTGGTTGTAGCCTTGATTCAAATCGATCTTGCTAAACACCTTCGCACCATTAAGGTAGTTGACCATTTCGTTCAACGTGGGGGTTATGTGCCTCTCGCGCTTTATGGCCTTGTTAGCTTGTCGCATGTTGACGCATACCCGAACATTCTCTGGATTCTTCGGTTTTGGGACAACTACTACTGGAGATGTCCATGGAGTTGGACCCTATACTTCTTCAATAACACCTAGTTTTTTCTTTTATCGCTATACATTCTTACTATTTCTTGTTGAATTCAAATGCCCGGAAAAGTTATGCATAATGAGCTTCGCGGCCACGTATGTCCAATATTTCTGGCAATGTTTTTCGTGTTTAAAGCTACTCTTTTCGAAGTTTATTGGCATTACCACTGTAGTGTTTCTAACCTTATTTAGAATGTCATTGTGAATACTTAGGTTGCACGGACACGTTTCGGTGGCGGTTTGGCAAGTAAGATGTCTTTTAAATAAATACCTTAAAACACCACATTGGCGTCGAGGATACGGATATAAACACTCCACAAGTAAGCCTTCACATATTGTTTCGGTAAAAGAAGTACCGAAGTCAACGAGGAAGTTTGTAAAGGATCTAAATCAGGAATACAAGAAGCATGGCATCTACCGCAGTTTCCAGAATTCTAAGTGCATTCAGAACAAGGCGCCATCGGAGTCCGATGGAAGAATTGGCTAGCCCGTTTGGGAATAGAAGATACCAAAAGGCAAAAAGCTCTGTTACTGCATTACGCCGGTGAAAGTGAAAGTGAAATTTTCGACACGCTGCCCAACAGAGAAGCAGAAGAAGAAAACCCGCTAGAAAACGCAAGTCAAGCACTCACTAACTACTTCACGCCGAAGAAAAACAGAGAATATGAAGTATACATGTTTCGACAGGCCAAGCAAGAAAGCCAAGAAAGCATTTCAGAGTTTCATACAAGATTGAGACGGCCCGCGAACAGGTGCAAATTCGTCGACACAGATCGGGAGATTAAAGCACAGATCGTTCAAAACTGCACATCCTACAAGCTTCCATTGTCAGAAATTCATGCCACGCGTGCGCACTAGGCATTAAATTTCATCAATAAACAGATTCAGAGTTGCTCAGAATTTTACAGTAGTTTGTATGGAAGTTTTTGTTTGGGGATACATTGGGAGATGGTATTATAGCGAAGCTCATTTGTTCCGTGTTAACAATTTCTAAATCATATTCGGCCTTCCGTAAAATTGTATTATTTCAAGTTATAACGAATAATTATGGCTGCGAAAAGAATCTGAAATGAGTTAACTGACCTCCATGTTATGACCTCCATGTTGACAGCAATCTCCTTCCTTTCAGCCGTTATGATGGTTCCTCTTATCAACTTTACAATATAAAACTCGGGAGGTTATTGTTTTGTTCCGATTCAGCCGAGTAGTTTAAAAGACGTTATATTGCCCAGATAGATCCAAATATAACTTAACATTATCCTCTAGCTGCGAATTGCGTACAAATATGAGTAATTTTAAGGTTTATCGACGGCCACAGCCAGGAAGAATCCCGTAAACACGTAAGTCCTTTGCACACCTTCGAAACTCTTTGTCCGCCATTTCTCGTCGGCTTGCCTGTACAAGCCTGGAAACTGGTATATTCTTAACTGTTCTTTCATTGGTTCTCTTATAACTTTCATATATAAGAGCTTGTCTGATTGGGCTAAAAAATAACGCGGCATTGAAATAAAATATGCAAAATTAAATCGTGACTGTATTACCTGTAAACATACTCGGTTACACTGTTTACCTCCTGCTTGGCTATTAACCGCTCTACTTCATAATAATCCGACATAGCTAGAACTTTTCAACCACGCAGTTCATAAACACTAGAAGCCTCTCGAATTCGACCGCTTTCGCAATTCGCTTCGAGCAGAGTGTTTGGCCTGGAATAATGGCTGAGCGAGCCTGAGAACAAGTCATTTATGATGGGCAGGCAGATTTCCATAATTTTATACCCCGCCCACAATGGCATGACTTTCTGACAATGGCTTGAAAGCACTCGAAAAACCAAGTCTAACCTTAAGTCAGATGTTGGAAGCCGGAAAAGTCATGGAAATATCCAAATCCCACGCGGCGAGCATCGAAGAAAAGTATGCAGCCAACAAACTTGGAAGAAATCATGGCAGAAACCATGCATCCCAAAAGCAAGATGGCGGACGGTCACGTGACAGGAAGTCGCGCGTCAATGGGACAAGGCCGAAGACACGTAACACAGAGAATGGTGTTTGCAGAAACAGTGGAAAAGAATACCCACATCCGGGAGGTAAAACCACATGTCCAGCGTATCAGTAGTCCTGTCAGAAGCTGTGACAAATTAAACCACTTTGAAGCCGTGTGCAGATCTAAAAATACACACAAGAAAAATCAACAAAAACAACACAAGCTGAATATAAACAAAATGGTCAACAAAAGTTCCAGCTCAGGTGAAGAAGCGTATTTGTTTTCCATCAGCGCAGTAAAGACAGAACCACAACCGTTATTCGAAGTGCACGTGGTCGTCTATGGCACTCCAATCACGATCATGGCTGATTCAGGTGCTAGAGTATCAACGTGCTGGACGAGAAAGATTACCGGAAGTTATCAAAGATCCCAGAACTTGAGAAGATTAAAAGTAAAAATCTACCCGTACAAGTCCAGTGATCCACTCCAAGTGTTAGGTAAATTCCACACAACTCTTGAGTCAACGTCAAAAATTGTGGAAGACGTGTTCAGTTACGTAGTTGAGGATTCTGGAGGATCACTACTAAGCTGGAAGACGTCACAAGAATTGGAGTTGCTACAAAAAGTACAGCGTGTGACAAACACCAAGCTCCAGGGAACGAGAGCAGAACAACTCGTGGAAGAATATACAGATTTATTCAAGGGGCTGTGGAAATAGAAAGATTTTCAAGTAAAACTACGTAATATACACATTGACAACACCATCAACCAAAGAGTTCCCTTCCACATTAGAAGCAAGCTAAAAGAGCAACTCAAGAAAGACGAAGAAACAGAAATATATCAAAAACGAAGCTTGCGATACAACCTCCCGATACCGTTTCGAAAGATCGTAGTTTTGTGCTTTCGAACAATGTATATTTCCTTTAAATGATTGAAGATAAAATTTGCCAAAATCGAGTTCAAAACTTGCTCTTCTTACCTCTGTCTGTTGCTGTAATTGTCCGCTGATTTCAATAAATCCTATATAAATTCGATGTCCTGTAGAATCTTGGCTGGAAATGGTACACAATTTCCCGATAGCCAGTTCGAAAGAACAACATTAAACTCACAGAATATGGCATTATTTTGGCAATAGGAACGAATTTCTAGCAAAAGTAGGCTAAAATCTAAATCTATCTAGACATCAGTAAGGGATGTTTCAGTCATAGATGAGCAAAGAAACCTCCATGAACTCTCAAACCTCCACACAACCGCCATCTTGTTTTGTAACCTAAATCCTGCAATGTTTGCTGGGATATAAACTGGATTTCAGGCCTTTCTCTTCTAAATAATTGTGCCTGGCGTCTGTCTGTCCAAGCTGCTGGAGAGATGACAAATCTCCCCAACATGGCTTTTTAATCAAAAGGAGCTACGTTTAAGCTAATATAACTCTCGTTCTGCTTCTCTATTCTTATTTCAACACAGAAAGTTTCGGTTTTATTTGCGTTGGAAGGTCCATAAAAAAACCTACAGTCTCACACAGTATAAGCCGCCATTTTGAACGGCTAGAAGCGCGCCCGCAATACCTTTCCGCTGATGTCCATGATTTCTGGTAATGCCGAGTGGTAAAACACACTCACCATCAGAGTGATAACTGGAGCACATGGCGAACAATTTCGTACAGTCAGCGGTTGTCATTGCGGGCGCGTACGTGAAAATCTATTTTTAAAAAGAAAGCCGTTGATGAGAGTTTATAGAATGAGGAGAGGTTACATGGACATCGACAGTCAAAATGGCGGACGAGCTGCTGTTTTCAACGTCCTGCGCGAAGGGAAATATAACAGCTGAACGAGTCGGGTCTGTCCCTTTAAACTTTGTACGTTTGGGAAGGAGAGTTTTGGCGTTAAAATGCAGTTATTTACAGGACGTTTGGAACCACCACAGCACGTATTTCAACTCGTTTTTCTGGCGTTAGAATCTACTTTGGTATCTGCAGAACAGATTCAAACTTGTGGACCTCAAACATGAACTACTCGGAAGTCTTTGTGATTGAGCTTTCTGACTGGCCTTTACAGTATTTAACAGAAGATGTATGGCGGCTCTAGCTAATTTGGGTCGTTTTTTAGCAGAGCATCGGGAACCGGTCTAATCATCCACAACTTGTTAGCAATCATAGTCGAGGGCAGGAGCAGGCATGTTAACTGAATTTAAAACTTGTGGACCTCAAGAAATATAAATATTAAAGCAGCAAATTGGAAAATTGCGAAAAGGTAAGCCTTGTCTTCACTGTTTTCACTAATTTTGGAACGACGTGTAATGCATTCTACGCATGCGCGGCGGCCATGATGTACGATATTGTTCGCCATGAATATTCCAGTATATTCAGGTACATGTCCTTCATCAAGAGATACATTCACCATCAGAGTGATAACTGGAGCAAGTATATCACAGCAGACCTTGATAAGCCAAGTCAGAATAGGGTCCAATTGACAAGAAGCATTAGAAGAAGCCATTATGATCTCGCGCACTTCTGCTACAGAGATCAAGGAAATGTTCTTCAAATTTACTTGAGGCAAACGAAATGTCTCAGCTACCGGCCCAACAGTGATGTTATCAATCAAAGCTTTAATAAGTTTAATTTTCCTGTAGAAAAACTCACCAAAAATGAGGGTCTTCATATGGGGGTAATGAGTTATCCTGACGCTCTTTACTCAAGAAGTTTACAACGCGAAACAGTTTCTTCGAATCTCCAGCACACTGGTCAATAAGGTCGAAATCATGTGCTTTCCTGGCGTCATTCAGGAGGGCAGAGTAGTTGTCACGTACATTACGGTAGGCATCTTATCACTTTGAAGACCAGATTTTAGCATTTTTCTTTCGAGCTTTCTGCGCTTGCTTTAAGTTTCTTAAGGTTGTCATTGAACCAAGGTACCTAGGCCTTATGACCATGACCTTCGTCTTCAGAGGGGCGTGTTTATCAAGAATGGCAGATAAGGTGTCATCATAGCACTTCGCTAGCTTGTCGACTCTAGACCAGGTTGCACTGCAAAGCTCAGATGACGAAGTGTTAGCCTTAAAAGTGTCCAAGTCAATCTGTTTAAGCTTGCGAAACTGAACTTCACTCACAGATAGTGATCCCCCTCGTATAGATTAGGAGAGGAAGGAGACAAGGCCAACGGCTTATACGTCCCTGCCCAAGGACGCGGCCGGGATTCGAACCCCTGACCTCCCGCACTCTAGACCGTGCTCTACCAACTGAGCTAACCAGTGAGGCGGTTACACCCTAGCTTTTGCTAACTCTGGCAGGATTTCATCAATTACTGGTAACGGGTAGTGTCTTCGCTTCAGTGCTTGATTAAGATGCTGGGGGTCGATGCAAACTCTAACTTTCCGACTTGGTTTTTAAATTACGACAAGGCTAGACACCCATTCAGTTGGTTCATCTTTCTTTTTCAGGACTTCTAGTTTCTCCAGACGTTCGAGCTCTTCCTTTAGCTTGCCCTTTACTGCTATCGGAACACGTTGAGATGGCATAAGAACTGGGGTGACTTTCTCATCTACCTCTAGGTCAGAATTTTCTAGGCCTTCAAACAGATCTCCGTACCCAGTGAGCACTTTCTTGCGTAAGTCTACTGCTGTCTGGTCTCTGAACAGACTCATGATTCTCTGTTACCCGATCATCTAGTTGTAGGATGTTTTAATGCTGTACTACCAAGAGATTCATCTGTTGTGAAGCTCTTGCACCGAGGAGTTGGCGCAAATCCATCTTCCACGATAACAAACTCTGCTCTGTACTTCTTACCGTTCTTTCGCATGCTGACTCTTGCCGTGCCCATAACTGTCATCTTGACGTTGAATATGTAATGAGTTCCCTGTCAGTCTTGATAATCTCTGTATTCTTGAGGAAGACCATTACAGAATGCACCAGTGTCAATCTGGTGCATTTTTAGTGGTTTATCTGCTATCTCTATAGTTGCGAATATCTTGCTCTTGCTGCTACCGACGTTATTTCCATCATAGGCCACCTCAGCTTGGCTAATTGGAAATGACAATGCCCAGAGTTCCTCTTCAGATCAATCTTCCTCACTTTCTTGGCAGTTGTCGCTTACTGTATGTACTCTTCTCTGCTGCTTATTTCTTCTGTGGGTTCCTCCTGATGACATACTGCAGCGAAGTGGTTCTTTTTACCACACTCGGAGCAGATTTTGCTATTTGCCGAACACTCTTTCTTTTTCTCGTGCTGTTGGCCACAAAACTAGCAGTTACTTACTTGGCTGCTTGGTTTCTGCTTGCTGTTTTGGGTTTTTGTCTTACCGTTATATACAGCTCGTGACCGGCTTCAGCTCCATGGCTCGAGTTAACCTTAAGCTGGCTCTTTGTAGCTTCAGCTGCTCTATAGTAATCAATGCACTTTGTGAGTGTCAACTTGGGCTCTTGGAGTTGTCCTCGATACCACAGAAAATTCGATCTCGTATTAATTCGTCTCTCAGAGAACCAAATTCGCAAGTGTCTGCGAGCGTACGGATTGCTGTCGCATACGCGTCTACTGTCTCGTCATGTTCTTGTACGCGTTTGTTAAACTTGTAGCGTTCATATAAAATATTCGTCTTTTCGATAAAATAATCGTTCCGCAGTTCGAGTAATTTATCAATCTTACCTTTTTCTTCCTCTGTTGTAAATGGTAAACCACAGTGGATTTCGAGAGCTTCGGGACCAATGCATGTGATGAATGTGGCGACTCTATAGGTGTCTGAATTCGTGTTCAAATTCGTCACAGTTTCGTAGGCTTTCCATATCTGGAGCCATCTCTTCCAATTTTTCGCTAGATTTCCTCGTATTTCTAGTGTTGGCGGTATAGGGATATTGGAAGTAAATACCTGGTTAGCTTGTTCTCGTTGTGGGGGATTTCCGTCTGGCATGTTTTGGTGAACTTATGGCACCATGTAATGTTTAGCTATTCAAACTAATAAACTAAACCCAAGAGATCCATTCAGTATCTGTTTTATTCCTATACAGTGTAGCTTCGGCGAGCTTTTCACTTTTTCTGGCGAGCACATGTAACATTAACAACATTTGGCTGCGCCTCATGGGCTATTTAACGATTAGACCCGCAGCCCGAATGGGCTATTTAACTCGTAGCCCATGAGGGCGAGAGGTCTAATTGTTTTAGTATATATAAACTAACTAGTCGGACAGTAGAAAATAATAAGAAGGAAACAAATTGAAGTTGAAAACATGTTAATATTTCCTGAAAATGTGTGCGGTTTTTCTCTACCGTGGGCTATCACAAACAGACCTATAGTAGGTTAGCCAATCAGAATGCAGGATTTGTAATAGTCCACTAGTTCGTTTACACTATGACTCGTAGCCCATGAGGGCGAGAGGTTTAATTATTAAACTGATGGCCCACTGGATTTACCACCGCAAATAACGATTGACCGATGGTATTTTAATCTATCCTTCACTTGATGGATTACCCATTACCGATAACAATCGATTGAGCAGGCATTAAAAAGTTGTGACTATCGATTGTTATCGATTATCGATAGTAATCGATATTAATCAGATAATTATATCGATTAATATCGATTTATCGATTAGCTTTCCGATCATCGATTTCGATCGATTAGTTACGTCGGGTAGAAATTCAGAATATATCAGTGAACAATAATCAAGATCGTTGAATGTGAATGAATATATCAGTGAACAATAATCAAGATCGTTGAATGTAAATGAATATATCGGTGAACAATAATTGTATTGTTCAATGTGAATGAATATAATATTGAATGTGAATGAATTAATATCGATTAATATCGATTTATCGATTAGCTTTCCGATTATCGATTTCGATCGATTAGTTACGTCGGGTAGAAATTCAGAATATATCAGTGAACAATAATCAAGATCGTTGAATGTGAATGAATATATCAGTGAACAATAATCAAGATCGTTGAATGTAAATGAATATATCGGTGAACAATAATTGTATTGTTCAATGTGAATGAATATAATATTGAATGTGAATGAATTTTAATTGTTGAATTTTGCACCATTTTGCCAACCATAAGCAATCACCTAATTACTTTTTGACACTCAATCGAAAACTGCTCTAGAGGTTTTGTTATTTGATAGGTTTGTGCAACCTCGTACCCATTGCCCTTTACCAGCCTAGTCGAGATGGCATCTTAAGAACCTGCGATCAGGGCTGCGTTATATATGACCCAAAATATACCAAATATATAAGCAAATTTGGAAGATCAGCTTAGCACTTGTGAATTTGCAGTCGACGTAATAAAATGTGAATACGCCATTCAAAATTCCCTAATCAGCGTGCGCTAAACGTATAGCCAAACAGCGGCCAAATCATACCAGCCTGTACCAGGGGTCTTGCAATGCCATTTTGGATAAGCGCGTAAAGGTCCCTGGATATACGAGGTTGGGCTTTGTGTGCACTTTTTACAGATTATGAGTTGTCATATAACTTACTCAAAACCTCACCAATGCTTTCATCATGTTCCAGACGAAATTTGACGATAGCCTCGTGGAATTCCTCCGAAATGACTATCCCTTGACCACTTTGTACTTCATTTCCACTGTTCCCCATGTTTTTGCCCATATCACTTTTAAGTATCACATCGTTTATATTCATGACGATAGACAAAATTGTTTTGCCATTTTCTGTCATTGGAAAAAAAAATAAGTTAAGAAAAATATCTAGTACAGCAAATACTCTTTGAAAGCGGTACTAATGAAGGATACCAAGTTGAGAAATATTTGGTAAATAATATTCAAAGTTATTGTGGGATATTAAGTTAAGACAATTTCATTTCAAAAGAAATGGGAAAACCTTTCGCACACAATAACTCACAAGTGGTCCGAATGAATACAATCAATGTTATTTTTCTCTCGATATGCGAAGCAGCGCACATTAAAGCCAAATGAACAAACGTAACAATTGCTTATCACTGAAATAGATGAATTCGTATAAAAAACGTCAGGCATGGCGGAACAGACCCCCCCCCCCCCCCCCCCTTATAATAATGATTACCTTTTGACATACATATCACAGACGTGATACCATAGATTAACAAAGTTAACAAAGGATTCCCCTTGGTGAGCTTCCCCCCCCCCCCCCCCCTCTTCCCAAAAAGCTGCTTGACTTCCGCCATGCCTGAAGGTGTGACTATTGCAACTGAGAATTAATTAATGTGCGGCGTACACACATTTACCTTGTACGGCGTCAAGTTGCTTTCCTAAAATCAGTACAGAATATATAAGAATTAAATTCTCCAAAAAAAATAAACATGTATTTTTTCTTATTACAGATACGGATTTTAAATCTATGGTTCTATCTACTCAGTATAATTATGTTTTTTAGATCTCAACCTTGTATTGGTGACCCATTGTTTCTAGAACATACTATGGCAATGGATTTGTTAGCATATTGCATTTTCAATCATATTGCATACTTAAGGTAGAAAAAGGCTATACGGTCCTGCCGTACTTGACCTTCCAAAAAGGTCTAGTGCGGTCATGATGGTCGTTGATTGAGTGGAAAGTATTATTAAATAGGCGTTAATTACCTTGTTCACTTAGCTGTTGGCGTACTGTGTTTACTCGTTGAAGCACTACACCATTTTGGCAAAATACTGTTTAAACGTAGAAAATAAGGAATACATCAGAATATGTATGGAGATTCCTCAGGTACATATAAAAGAGACAACGTAGCATAACATTCTCAGTATATTATAATCCTTTTAAAATATTATATTACCACTGTTCACATTCTCAAAACTTACATGACCGAACAATGTTGAAGATGTCCCTTTCATGTTGAATGCATTCGTTTAGGAGGAGACTTAATTCTTCCCAAGGTTTGCTGCTGATATCTTAAAATTTAGAATAAGCGATATTAAAAACATATAGTCGAAGGTACTGTTTTAAATATAGTTTAGCTTAATTTGTATAAATTAACAACTGTTACGCCGTGAATACTTGAGGCTAAAGTTGATAAGATAGAAAAACTAGTTGTTTTATTGAATGTGTAGTGATACAGAAAGTCACGTTGAAATCTAACGAACTGATCGACTTAATCACGCTATTAATAGCGCTACAAGCGCTATAGACCATTTTCTCAAGTATGCGCACGCAACAGGCTTGACGGGCCGGTAAATACTTCACATGGGCAATCACCTAGTGGTTTCCTATAACCCTCCCTATTATTTCAATCAATACTAAATCCAAGCTGCCTACATGAAGTATTTCTTGGCGGGCCGTGAGTTTTGTTAGCTTTTGTTAGACTCGTTCTGATGCATCAGCCTTTGTTGTTCAAACATTGGCGGCTATTGTTCAAAAAGCGATTTGGCGGGCCAATATTGCGTGCGCATGCCTGAGAAAATGGTCTATTCATCTAATGAATAACTTAGAAGCCTCGATATGATGTTAGTTTACCACGGGGAGTTACATTGGGCCAAAGAGAGGGGTGAAAACCACATTAAAAGTAGTATAATCTTGAATATTCGCTTCTCTGAACAGTGTGTTTTTATTTATGTTTAAGTATTTTTAACCGTCTCACGGTTAGTTCAGTGGTTAAACAAGGGCCCGCGCTATAAAAGGGTCAATCAGCCTTTGCCAAGTGAACATCTCTGTTCATATGATAATACCATGATCGCCTCGGATTCCTTTGTTTGTTCAGGCACATTTAATCTCTAAATTCCCCGGCTCATTACAAATGCAAGGGAAATTTAGAAATATGCATTGTCTTCAACAAGAACAATGCATATTTCTAATTTTTCCTTGCAGCGTAATGAGGAAAATTAGAAGACAATGCAGGCTGGACATGAGAGAGTGAAACGCATCAACTCTTGCTCCCCTCTGGCACGACTAGCCCTGCGCTCCCGGGTGAAACAATTGAACCCAAACTGACCTGGCTTCATCATAACCTTCAACGTAATCAAGACAATTTTTTCACACTGATTTGAAAACGTAAATAACAGGAGTAGTATGAAAAAATACAATGGATTGAGGTCATTAGTTTAAAAATAAGGATAATACAATGTCTGTGCGCAGTAGCCAAAGTAGCGCAAGGCTTTCGAGTTGGCTGCTGTAATTAGGAAAGTAAAAATAGGCTGAGCTCAGTTACAAATTACAATGAGATATATGACTAAACAATTTAAAGTAATTAGCATGCATATATTGATCATATTTACAGCTAGGAAGAAAAAGGTTTGATGTGAAAATTATTATATACTATGATGTTAACAACTCACAAAGAGACGAAGAAGAAAATATACATACGACTGCCATAAAAATGAGAAAATCAGGAATTCAGTGATAGTTGAGAATTACGTTTGACGAATCAAGAGATAAATTTTATATTGTTTTTTGAAAGAATAAGCTGATAGGTCTTTTAGGTCAGGAGGGATGCTTTCTTATAATTTGGATGCTAAGTATTTGAAAGTGAATTTGCCATAATTTGTTCTTATACTAGGCCTAAGTAATTTTTTTCTGGAAGAATATCTTGTATTATGAGAATGGATACTTGATATATACAGGGATGAGGAATTCAGTAAATATAGAAGGGATACTAATTGAGTGGTTCATTATCTTATGTGTAAATATAGATGTCTTTAGTTTTACGATTTTTATTTTATTTTGAGAATTCCAAGAAGATTGAAATATGGGTCCAGATGTTCTTTCCATTTAATAAAGAATATACTTATGCAGTTGTTTTGTTTGATAGAGAGTTTTTAAAACTAGTTTTGTAAGTGTTACCCCAGCTCATAGATATGGATAGATAAGTGTATAATAAAGTTGCTTTAAAATATGCAAATAAAGATAGTACCTTAGTTTATAAATGATTCCAATATTCTTAGCTATTTTGTTATTAACATGAGCAAACTGATTATGCCAGTTAATATGTTCGTCTACGAACCTAAATATTTAATGTAGGGTTTACGTTTAATATTGGGAATATTAATTTTTATATTTTTCTATGGGCAGAGGTTATAATCATATTTTTTTTTTTTAAGTTTACAGAAAGTTTATTAGTAGCACAGTAATTACAGACATGTTTTAGTTCATCGTTTATAACTGTTTCTAGGTCAGTAGGATTGTCACATGAAAAAAAGATTCTGAATGATTCTGTAATCATATTTTAGATTACTAGCATGTAGCTCAACTGTGTACTAATTTTGTTTGCTTTCATATGCGATGGCCTAGGTTAACACATACAGTTTAACATGCTAGTTTAGGCAGTGTAAGCATTTATATTATAAATCAAGTAAACCATACCATTTTCAACGCCGTCAAATTCCTCCTGGCATGCACCAAACTCCTGCAATGCAGTGCAAACATTTCTCCAAATCATAGTGAAGTCTGTGGTGGACAACCTGGCATCTGGAGCGTGACAAATAAGGTCGTTTCGAATGTTCCTCATATCATTTAAACATACGTTCTTAATACTACCTTCTGGTGCAAATCCCAGAGTAGAAAACCGGAGGACTTTAGTAAGGAGAGCAAAATCCCATCGAGCAGTGTCTCCTGAGAGGACTTTCGTAAGTTCTTGTGCAGGAATCCGTAGCCCACCAGCATTTATTAATCTATAACCATCAGCTGGGATGTCTGTCCAATGTGTTCCACATAAGGTGTACCAGTTTGTCTTCAAGTACTTGCGTAAAGTGTTGCTGCCAACTCGGAAAAGAAGTAGCGTCACCTTGAAGAAGTTTTCTCTGCCAAATAAAGAGCGTTCATATTTTATTTTTTAATCATAAAAAATTGTAATTAGATTGGACACAGGCATGTTATGGTTTTTAAAAATACATTAAGCTTGAGAAAACAATTAAGACATTTAATTAAGTGGTATTTTCTATTATGAAACAAATTCAACAAGTTTTGTTATATCCAACATGAAGAACAGAAATGGAAAAGTAAAACATGGATGTTGTGTTACCTGACAAACAAATCAGTGCTACCTGTTAAATTTTAATACTACAATCCTGCTAATCGCTAATGTAAGTAATGATGTTACTGGTAATACACCAGTAAGAGGTGACGACCTCTTCAACAGCCACCATCGGGACAGAATTTACTGGCTGTTGTAGAGAGGTGGCCTATGTGGGGAGGTACTGGGGTCATTTGTAATAATATCACACTGTGTATTACTTTTTGAATAAAATTGTATTTGTTAGACAAAGTTTACTTACAAAGAGCAACATTTATGCATGTATAGATGTAGATATCAATGTAAATCGATGAACTACAGTATTATTTGGCCGATATGGACTAGAGGTTCCTTGTTTGTTCAAATTGAGGGGGCCGGGGGATTTAGTTTCGTGTCAATGACTAAGAGCCAAACTTTCGCCTGATGGCTACGACATTTTAGAGCAGTAATTTTATATTTTCGTCTAAGGCCACCCAATAAAATATTTCGTTTACCATCGCCCTCTGGCTCGTGATGGTGAGTCGGTCGGTAATGAAAAGTTAGGGAGTCTGGAACCAAGTCGGCTTGAAGACTCGCGTCAAACGTTTAATGTAGTCCTCGACTACTTTTTTCTCTACTAGTTGTGGATGTACAATTTGCATTAGAAAGAGAGATCGCAAAAGAGGTGTAGTTTGGAGAGGTTATTTTAGTGTAGTTATGGAGAGATTATGTTAGGGCCTGGAGACCCGTTATGCTGGCCGTTCCCTTTGTGGAGAGGTGACCGTTGTAGGGGGTAGTCGTCAGTGGAGTTTCAACTGTATTCTGGAGAGCACACGCTTACCTCTGGACTTGATCTGTCTCGCAATGTGCTGCAGCCATTATTTATTGAATTTGTCCATTTGCTGTTACGACAGCTTCGCATAGAACACCTCTGTCTGAAAATAATATATCCAAAGCGTACATCTATAATAAATTAATACTTAGAGTGATGACATGTAAACTGTTAAACAATAAAACTGTAGCTATTCTCTTTTTCAAAAGATGAAAATAAAATAATGAAATGTCAATATTTCTTTCACTTTTTTGCCTAGCAAGACGGTAATTGACATACATGTATTAAGGACAATCAATCTATCCTACAATGCGTTTAATCATAGTTGGGTCTTCTTCTAATCAGGGATCGGTCACATATTGTGTTATGGGGCACAGGTACAGAACTATATATAGACTTTCTTTTTTGCAGGTCTCAAACTTGTACAGATACTGTAGAGCCGTGTATTTGTAAACACAAGACCTTAAACGTACAAATTTCGTACCGGTTCTACTTTTGCCCGGTACCATGTAACCGTAGCTCAACATTTAAAGTTGTAGCGATCTCGTTGCATCAGTATTTCTCTGGCAAAGTGCTTCAGGCTTAAGAACCTTCAACATTCAGAAATTATTCAGACATGTTCACCGGCTTGAACAATCAGATTGCAGCTATCTGCATTAACCGTATCATCGGACGTGCTTAAACTTAATTCAGTGACTGAACATTTCCCGTGACTGAACTCTGTCTTCACTAGCAAGCAACGCTGTAAACATATCATGATTTGGATATGATTTAAATACTTATTCCTTATCACTGTAAGCCCTATCATTCCTGTAAGCCCTGCAAGCCCTGTACTCCTTGTCATCCCTGTAAGCTCTGTAATTGTTGTAATCTCTCTAATCTTGTCATGTCCTCCCTGCATATAAACCCTGTCATCCCTGTAAGTCCTGTCATCCCTGTAAGTCCTGTATAATATCATCCCTGTACTCCCTGTACTCCCTGTAAGCCATGTTATCACTGTCATCCCTGTAAGTCCTGTATCCCTGCATGTAAGCCATGTCATCCCAGCATGTACGCCCTGTCATCCCTGTACCCCCTGTCATCCCTGTAAGTTTAGCTCTTCGTCTCCGACGCATCTGTTCTACCGACGAAACGTTTAAAATTCGTACTAATGAATTAATAACATACCTTTACAAACGAGGTTATAACCGCACATTCCTTAATAAACAAATAGAAAGCGCTGCTAACATTCCTCGCAACGACCCTCTACAAACTACTAAACTCACAACACTCTACCCACCGTATACCTTTTGTTATTACATATAACCCAGCACTTCCCCACATCTCTAATATCGTACGCAAGCACACTAATATACTATTTTCTTCCAACCGCTGCAAAGACGTCTTTAAGCAATTGCCTCTAGTTGCATATCGACGTAGCTCTAACCTTCGTGACCTTTTGGTCAAATCACAACTACCACGTAACACATCTAATCAATCTAAAGCTCCGCCAGGCTCCTTTCGCTGTGGACAAGATTGTGCAACTTGTCCCTACATTACTAACGGCCTCAATCAATACACATTTCATTCCACTGGCGAGTCTCGCTTTATTAATTCACACATAACCTGTAATACTAAAAACCTCATATACATGATACAATGTAATCGTTGCCATTTGCAATACATAGGTGAAACTAAGCGACGCCTCAAAGTCAGATTTAATGAACACAGACGCACAGTAGACAAGCCTAACATTAAATCTAAACCTACTACTGTATCTGAACATTTTCTTTCTAGACCTAACCACTCTTACACCGACATGCAACTTATCCCTCTAGAAATAATATACTCCTCAAGAGACTCGATACGTAAAGCCAGAGAAGCGCACCTTATAGATAAAGCTAAAACTCTAGAACCATATGGTATGAATATACGTGATGCCACATAGTGCTTATCTCTTATACTATTTTTGCTACTTCAAGTTTTGCTCTACGTCACTTCCGGTTTCCGCAATTTCTATTGCGAAATTTACAACATTTATAGATCTTCTTAACTTAGAGCTCTTCACTTGTAACATCTAGTACCTGAAGAAGGCTGGTTTGGCCAGCCGAAATATTGTAATATTCAATATAAAATCCTACGTTGTGTCAGCTTTGCCGTAGTCCTTGGACTTCGTATTAATTTTATTTTGGCTGATTAGATCTGACTTAGATCCAACGTAGCAACCAGCAGGATTTTCGTCCACGGTTCTTTGCCGTTTCTCAAGTTTATCCCTGTAAGCCCTGTAAGTATTGTATCCCTGCACGTAAGCCATGTCATCTCAGCATGTAAGCCTTGTCATCCCTGTAAGCCCTGTCATCCCTGTAAGCCCTGTCATCCCTGTAAGCCCTGTCATCCCTGTAAGCCCTGTCAACCCTGTAAGCCCTGTCAACCCTGTAAGCCCTGTCATCCCTGTAAGCCCTGTCATCCCTGTAAACCCTGTCATCCCTGTAAGCTCTGTCATCCCTGTACCCCTGTCATCCCTGTAAGTCGTGTCATCGGTATACCCCTGTCATCCCTGTAAGTCGTGTCATCCGTGTACCCCTGTCATCCCTGTAACCCCAGCTGTCATCCCTGTAAGCCCACCTGTCATCCCTGTAAGCCCTGTCATCCCTGTAAGCCCTGTCATCCCTGTCATCCCTGTAAGCCCTGTCATCCCTGTAAGCCCTGTCATCCCTGTAAGCCCTGTAAGCCCTGTAAGCCCTATCATCCCTGTAAGCCCTGTCATCCCTGTAAGCCCTGTCATCCCTGTAAGCCCTGTCATCCCTGTAAGCCCACCTGTCATCCCTGTAAGCCCTGTCATCCCTGTAAGCCCTGTCATCCCTGTCATCCCTGTCATCCCTGTAAGCCCTGTCATCCCTGTAAGCCCTGTCATCCCTGTAAGCCCTGTCATCCCTGTAATCCCAGCTGTCATCCCTGTAAGCCCTGTCATCCCTGTAAGCCCTGTCATCCCTGTAAGCCCTGTCATCCCTGTAAGCCCTGTCATCCCTGTAAGCCCTGTCATCCCTGTAAGCCCAGCTGTCATCTCTGTAACCTCTGTCATCCCTGTAACCCCTGTCATCCCTGTAACCCCTGTCATCCCTGTAACCCCTGTCATCCCTGTAACCCCTGTCATCCCTGTAACCCCTGTCATCCTTGAAATGACGTCATTTAAGTTAATTTTGCAAATGAATTGAAAATCAATTGAGTAATAACATTGAATATGTTTATTTTTTCAGTTGTTTTTCAGGCTTGAGATATTTGATCCTTCAGTGTAATCTTATTGAAACATATTATACTAAGTGGAGCGAACATAAAATCAGAGCAAAAGGAACTCGAATTGGTTTGAGGCGGACTTAAATGACGTCGATCATTGAAATTTGATTCCTTAATAAATGATAAGCTGATTGAAACGATTTTATATACAGGCGTAACTGGAGATCTCAGCGTGAAGCAAACAGGACGCAACTTCTTTGTAGGCTACATCACATAATGCGTGACGTAAATAAAAAACCATTGTGAATTTTCAATTAACAACGAGACCAGACTCTGACTTCTGTAACTCATGTAAAACTGTATTTTCAAAAGAATGTATGCTTTTGTTCTTTTTTGCTGCTGCTATCTTTACTGTATAATACCATGTCTAACGGGATTAAAACAAAACTTCTTTCTTTATACGGTTTACTGACTTCTTGATATTTGAAAACGACACTGGAAGCTGCGTTTCAGCTTCCACGGTAGATTGGTTTGTTTCCTTTGTCACTAAATATTTTGCTGAATAATTAACTTTGACTTAATTTTTAAATTAATCAACTTAAAAGCAGCTCTGAAACTAATTATACGGCGAATACGTGTTACCAAATTGTAAATTAAAGATTAACCGAAAGAGACAGAACTACAGAGAGAGAGAGAGAGAGAGAGAGAGAGTATGTAATGTGTTATCAGTGCCACATTCAAATGCACTCGGTTAATAAGACCAATCTGAGGTCGCCAATGCCATTCCGATATCTACTTAAATTAGCGATAGCACCGATACTGCTGAAAAGAGCATCTCAAAATTAGTCTAAATCCCAAATTTGAGAGTTATACCTCACCCTAGAAGCCAAGATATAGTCGAGTCAAGTGCGCTATTTTTACAGACGTTTGTATGACGGGGTGCAACAATTTGCATCCCCACGCGCATACAAATATAATGTCTGTAAACTTGTCTTACTTCGCGGTGCTGTATCTTTGCTCCCATACAAAATATAACTCTCAAATTTGGGATTTTGATTAATTTTGAGGTGCTCTTTTAAGCAGAAGAAATCGTAATGGCAATCATCAGGCGACCTTGGATTGCTCTATTGTTAATTAGTATACAGTTAGATATTTCTCTACCACTGGATAAACCGAAACTCCAGGAAACCTTAACCCTGCTTTACCAATCAGAAATCGTAAGGGGTGTTGTGAGCTAAGATCGGGGGGTCGGTATTGTTTTTTTTAACTGTTATCTGAAACGTTAGGTATAACCTCAAAACTTTGTGTTTTATTAATTTATACAGTAAATATACCGACTCTGACGCCAACCCACAGCTGTACACAGAATTGTTACACGATCAATATTCATCCTTCTAAATGGTCAAGACTATATATATAATGCTGTACTTTTGCCTTTTTTGGCTGTTACCGGACGTGAGAGTAGGAATAAGATCCATGTATGTCCACAGAGAAGCATCAGTATTAAATGTGACGTACACATGGTAATTTTACCAGACAGTTTAAGTAAGTTTAATGGCCGAGATGCATGATTTGCAAAAGGACATAGACTACTTGTTCAGTTTGGCATTCAGAAAATCCTATGAAGTACGGTAAACAAACGTCTTTATAATCAATCAGTGTATTCCTCTTGGACATAGATGGTCTCCAACTTTATAAATTATTGCTGAAATGGCATAATACAACTACTGCAAAACATGAGCGGGTCAGTGAAAGGCTCGAATCGATAACTGTTTCGAATGAAAGTTAAGTAAACGCCATTAGAATATTACTGGATACTCACTGAAGTTTGTGAAGTTTCTATTCAGTTTAATTTCCTGGCTCAGTTAAATTAATGTCTCCAGTAAAGGTCATGAGTAAGCATTTCAGAAAAACCGTACGTTAGACATATGTGATAGGTGTTAAGTTCAGACTCGCTGAAGTAACTGAACAGCTAGGGCACTCTTAGGTATCTACTATCTATTAATCAATGAAGTTTATTTCATCAAATAATAACGTTTACAATGAAATATAAAATACAATTTAAGTGATGGGGAGTCTACTGGAAAGCAAGAATGCACTATCCATCGCAAGAATCAAATTAGCCATCGCAATTAGAGAGGATGATTTTAAAACCGACAGAAATGAGCAGAAGATAACATCGTGTTATCTTCTCATGTCACATTCTGGGTTTATCCTACCAATTGGAAGTTAGTTTCCGGTTACCGATTTCATAATTTCAGTTACCGGTTACCGGTTCTGCTTTTTTTATATTTAAGCATGTTTTCACAGTTGAAAATTGAACAAAAATGGTTGTATTGAAGGAATCGAATGTTTGCTAATCTAGCAACTAAAAATACCCTTGAAATCAGGCTAATATGAGATAAGCGATCTAGTTCTTTTATATGACTTTCGTGTCACGAAATCCATGTTGTTTATAATTCACTAGATCATGCAATAACCTCCGGACAATTACAATACGAGACGAGAGAAACCTTTTGTTTGGCACAAGGAGAGGTTTAATGATTACACCGGCCATAATAAATACATAGAAATGACCAATAAAACCTAACAGAAAACCTCTCTACCCGCCAAACCGGCCAAACAAAAAGTTTCTCAGTCGTCTAAAGAAGCAATCATATTATTTGCAACATGTAACTTAGCATTCATGGAAAAATCGAGGTAACACTTGTAAGCGTCCGATAGTCAATCCCCGAAAACTTGGATAAGCTCGCCTGAAACCCCTGCTCGAAAGGCCCAGGTGGCGCCACCTCTACGGAAGGAATGTCCGCGAAACCTAAGGTCAGTAATACCCAACAAATGTAATCGCTCACGCAGAACGGTCACGAACTGTGGTTTTGTGATGGTCGTGTACGTGCCAGAGCGTTTTGGTATTAAAAACGCCGGAGCCGAGTCCTGTGCCGGAATAGAGGCGCACATTTTGTGAAACGTTGACACAGGACACAAAATCGAGTTTGGAACACGAACCAGAGGAAGTACCAAACGGCGATATCCGGACTGATTTGTTTTTGACCACCTGAACGCCTAGCAAGCCAAATTCAGTTGAGACAATGTTTCCCCGACACAAATGTTTGCTAGAGTCGAAGAGACGAGTCGAGTCTGGCGCGATGTTAGAAATGCGTGCGAAGAGGAAAAAGGCGAATAGAAAGGCGCACGAGTAAACGAGGTCAGTGACATTGCTCGAATTACCAGCGAAAATAAGCTGACGAAGTAGCGTTAAGGCCTAATAATAGGGACCTTACGCAACAAGGACGGCAACGTCTAGGACGACGGCATAAAACAATACCCTTAATTACAAAATTCAATAACTGCACGTGAAAATGCACGCAGTCGCCTTCATTTCAACCGTTGTCTGGAAAAACACAACGTCAAAACCCCAAAGTTTACGTTTACAAGAGAACGCAAACGTAAGAAAGTAAATCACTCTGTTTTTCGGTCGGCGTGAGCAAAACTTTATGCTTATCATATTTTTCGAAGACCTGGATGTGAAACGTAATTATAAGCGAATAAAGGAACTAGTAAACACCAGATTTCGGGAGAAAACACTTTTCTACCTCCCGTCGTCACTGCCGTTGCCGTCCTAGTTGCGTAAGGTCCCTATTGGATGTGCCCGCGACGGCGAATGTTTACTTAACCGTTCGATGCCTCGTAAAGTAAGTTTTAACGAATAATAAAAAATAGCAAAAACCGTATACGACGATTCTGTCGGTGGTACGTTGGATCTTGCGGAGAGATCTGATCAGCCAAAAATACTAATAAGTAAACAAGTCCAAGGACTACAGAAAAGCTGATCGAACAACGTATATATTGAGAATTCTACGATATTTCGGCTGGCCAAACCAGCCTTCTTCAGGTAGATCTTACAAATGAATATTTCACAATGGCAAGTATAAATATCAAGGTGATTACACAATCTAAGAGGAAAAAGGAAATGACGTAAGTAAAAATATGGATTTGAGATAACATAAAAACACGGGTCTACGAGATAACATATTAAGTTTCATCACGTTTGTTCATGCCGAGAGGTTCGAGAGTTTTAGCTGTGTCGATAAGATATGACTCTCTGGCTTTACGAATAGAGTCTCGCGAAGAATAAATTATTTCTAAGGGGATAAGTTGCATGTCAGTATTAGAATGGTTAGAGCAGGAAAGGAAATGTTCAGAAACTGTGGTAGGTTTAGATTTAATATTAAATTTGTCAACTGCTCGTCTTTGTTCATTAAATCGGTCTTTGAGCCGTCGTTTAGTTTCACCGATGTATTGTAAGCGGCAGCGATTGCATTGTACCATGTAGATAACGTTACTGGTGTTACAAGTGATGTGTGACTTAATGAAACGGGTTTTCCCGGTGGAAGAAAAAGTGTAGCTAACGAGGCCATGATTAATGTAAGGACAAGTGGCACAGTTTTTTCCGCAGCGGAAAGAGCCAGATGGAAGAGCAGGTTTGTTAGTCACATTACGTAGTTGTGATTTGACAAGTAAGTCACGAAGGTTAGGGCAACGGCGGTGAGCGACGAGAGGCAGGTTAACAAAAACGTCTTTACAACGATTAGAAGAAAACAGTATGTGAGAATGTTTACGAATCAGTGATGAAATGTTAGGTAGTGCTGGATTATATGTGATGACGAAAGGAATTCGGTTAGAATCTTGTGCATGTTTAGAGAAATATTAGCAGCACGTTGTATTTGTAGATCGAGGAAAGAACGCTTATAACCTCGCTTTAAAGTGCCACTGTGATCAAATTTTGGCATATGAATGTTTTCTCATATTCATAAAGTAGAGTTGCTATATTATTACCAGTTCAAACCGTTTTTCAATGCGACGACGGGAAGTCTTATTTTTTTGGACTCCGAATCTTGAATTTTACGCCCGCCATTACTCGAACGTGTTCCTGTTGGCGAGGAACGCCTAGTCATTTTTGAGCGTACGTGACGTCAAAGTCTCAACACAACAACACGTGGGGCTACTTTTCTCATACAAACCTTCACTCGAACTAACATATGTAGCAAGAAAGTGTACCATTTTTCCGCAAAGAAAAAGTTTTGAATAGAAATATGCCTTCCAGTTTGTGCATTGTACAGGACTGTAGCAATTTAACGAACCACAAAGCTGACATTTCGCTACATTCAAGCCTTCTAGTTGAGTACCGTACGATCGAGCAGCCGTGTGATAATCAGTGAATAAGGTTTGTAATTTTCTTCAAGCCTCAAGGATGGTTTGTGTATGTTTTGGTCGTTTTGAGGACAGAAGCTTCTCCAGAATTTTTTGTGTCATGATCATCACATGGAATAGCCGGTAAGATCGTACCCAATAAGAGTCCACTATAACAGTTCGGAAGAAGGCCAAAATAGCCGAACCAACTGACAGAATGTAATAATTTAACCGAAAAATAAGCTGAGGATATAGTTTGTCATATTGCTGTTTCCTATAAACAGATAAACCTAGCGATGTTTAGTATGCCTTTCACTTTACTGCTAATTTTATTTTCAAGATAATCAACCACAGAAGAAATGACCAATACTATTTCATGCGGGGCGCGCGAATTATCGCTACTGCCGGTAAAGCTCACTCAGCAGATCAGTCAGTTTCAATACCTTTTTTCAGTCTCTAGTAAATTGTTATCACTCACGATTTCATGTTAGACAACAGAGCGATTTAATTTTATAGCAATTACATTGAATTTTAGAATGTAGATTCGCCGGAAAATCTATTGCCGGGACACAAGTCTCATTCGTGTTCCGCTATAAAAAAAAATTAGAATTGTGATTTCTCTGCTGAATTCTTCCTGTAGCCCAGATAACAGCACAACCTTAAAGCCGAACCAGGGAAAATACCCTAGGAATGACTAACGGACTGATCTGCAGCTTTACAGTGGCGATATTACTTCGCGCCCCCGTCGCTGTTTGAGACACAAACAAAGTACTGTGCATGAAATAATATTGGTCATTTCTTCTGTGGTTTAGTGTCTTGAAAATAAAATTAGCAGTAAAGTGAAAGGCATACTAAACATCGCTAGGTTTATCTGTTTATAGGAAACAGCAATATGACAAACTATGTTCTCGGCAAACTATGTTCTCAGCTTATTTTTCCGTTAATTTATGACATTCTGTCAGTTGGTTCGGCTGTTTTGGCCTTCTTCCGAACTGTTATAGTGAACTCTGGTACGATCTTACCGGCTATTCCATGTGACACAAACAATTGTGGAGAATAATCTGTCCTCAAAACGACCAAAACATACACAAACCATCCTTGTCCTTGAGGCTTGTAGAAAATTACAGACCTAAATATTCACTGATTATCACACGGCCGCTCGTACGGTACTCAGCTAGAACTGAAGGCTTGAATGTAGCGAAATGCCAGCTTTGTGGTTTGTTAAATTGCTACAGTCCTGTACAATGCATAAACTGGAAGGCATATTTCTATTCAAAACGTTTTCTTTGCGGAAAAATGGTACACTTTCTTGCTACATATGTTTCGGGGGTAGAAGCGGAATATTGAATATTGAATATCGTGGTTGAAAACTGAGGAATATTGAATATTTGCCTGAAAAATATACTGAATACGGAATATTTCAATAAAGCGCATGAAAACCGCCGTGTTTTTGTGTACAGTTTGTGCAACATGGTGGAAGCATGGTAACAATACTTGCGAAAATAATTCAAAACTCAATTCTAACGACAGACAGTATCATAATGAAAACGGACTACGATGTCTGCTTGCGGTCAAACGCCGAACCATGAGGACATGGCAAAATTGAGGTTCAATTCGCAATTTTTCGTGTCGTGTTAAACATTTACTTTTTTGGTTTCGGACTGAGTATCGAGACGAGTAAGTCGAGTAAGGCACTTTCGAAAATTAAAAAGAATAAGGAATATCCAAACATTTTTTAGTAGGGAATGGGAATATTTACCTCAGGAGAGCAGAGGAATACGGAATTTTTAAAGTGAAAATATTCCGCTTCTACCCCCGAATATGTTAGTTCGCGTGAAGGTTTGTATGAGAAAAGTAGCCCCACGTGTTGTTGTGTTGAGACTTTGACGTCACGTCACGGCTGTTTCAAAACCAGAAATTTGGGACATTAGGTTGCAGTCCCTCGATTGCGCTGAAGCGCACGGTCAATGGTCATCAGAACGAGGCTTCATAAAATGTGATTCCTCGAAGAAGCAGATCGATTTCGTGGTGTTGATAAATTGTTAAAATTCTCGTCGTGTTTCATTGTTTGCTATCCTAGGGATTTGCTAAAAGTTTAATACAGGTCCAGTAGTTGGTTTGAACATGTTTATATTCGGAATTTTAACGAAGGAAGTGCGATTTTATATGGTAATATTGAGAACATGTTGTGGACAGCAAAGATGGCGGCCTGGATCATGTGCTGCAAACCTTCAAAACTGAAGTGAATTAGACCAAGATCGGAGCAATTCCCAGAATTAGGTGAGTTGAAATTGAATGCAACATTACTTTATCTGTGTAAAAGTTCACTTACTTTTTTGCTAACTATTTTTTGGTAGAAATCATGGTCTGGTAAGAAAGTGCATGTATAATTTGTAGCTTTTGACGATTCCAAAATTTGATTGATGCTTTTTAGGGACTGGTCATTAATTAGAGGTGTCGGGGCTGGCGCAAAAGGGGGGTGGGTCCCCAATTTTCATGCAGAAAGCCAGACAACTACAATAGTTGTGAAAAGAATCTAACAAAACAGAATTTACTGGATTAGATTTCTAGAATATTGACTTTTTTTGTGCTCTCAACCATTGTCTTCGATATTAGTTATAAAATCAATCACTCTAGAATATTTTATCTTTTATAGTTTTAATAATAATTATATCAAAACATTTAGTGTAATTTTTTAGAGTTGTATATAAAATATTTTAACTATCCAATTTATATCACAAAACACATTTTATCTAATTTTCTTTTTGTTGTGGCAAACCTGTAAAATAGCTGGATTGCTCCCTCAGGGACATCATTTATATAGCTAAGTGTTTCTGACCACGTTAATAAATTATTGTATCGTTTGCCAAAACACCAAATTCACACCATTTTGTATATACATGTACATGAGCCTTGTGCCATTGGCACTATAGTTTCAGAAAGGCCCTCATTATCAAATACTTGGAGCCACATGGGTTGCATACTTGTATCGCAAACAGGGCCCTTATTAAAGTGCATATAAACCCTGGCTAATTATATTTCTTACGAAGAGACTAGAGACCATAGACAAAGGATTCCGGAATAGAAAGTTGATTTGATTTATTTGTCATGGTGTATTGTCCGTTCAAAGTTGCCCAAAAACGTGTCTTGGGTTGCCTGTGGACGAAAATCAAGCATGCTAGAGCGCTTTACAAAATTGGCACTGGGTCTAGTTTGACGTCATCAACAGAACATGCTCGATGCACTATTGCATGAAAGGCCTTGCCGAATAAAGCTCTCGAAACGTTTAGCACGTTATTAACCCTTTCCCTACTGGACATGTTTGGCTCAGTTGGTGAAATCCTGAGTGCTAACTCAACCCTCCCCCCTCAGTTCAAGTTTGGCTAGCCCGGGTCAGTTAAATACTACTGACTTTTTAAGCCGAGGGCTCAAACTTTTCCCACAATGCCATTTGGGAGAATTCTGTTCACTCGTTGACGGTAGGTATGGCTGCTTCGGTAGGGTTTCTAATGAAATGAGCTCTAATTTTGGATAAATATGCCACTGTCAGAGAGCTTGAAGACATCGTTAAGTCTGAGGATGGCTGAAAAGTACTTGGTTTGCTTCTAGTAGGCTTTGTGAGGGGATTTCACAGGGTTTCTCCGTTGTGTTTGTGCTTTCAGACACAGGAACAAATTCTTCAATGAAATCCTTGGAATCCTGCAGTTGGCAGTCTTTTACCCCTGTCCAACCTATTAGGATGTGTTTTTGTCACTTTAAAGCAACGGCTTGAGTCCAAATCACCGCTCTTGGTTGTAGGGGCTACCCTACCGGAGTTCCAGAGGGGTAGACCCCTTGTGATTTTTTTGTTGATTACCCAGCATGCAATTGGAGTTGGGAGCAGGTAAATGTGGTCGAGTGAAATGCAGTGTAAATATCGGCGTGGTTCACAGTCGTTTGGTTCGTTTTGTGCAAACAAACCTGCTGGTTGGAAAGATTAAACAAGGTACTGTAACGACTGAGTGGTGATTTTGTATTTGCTTTTGATTTCAAGTGCGAATCGGAAGGTTTTTTTGAGCCGATTTTCAGCTCCTCAAAATTCGCGAAAATCGAAGAAACGAACAACGATGTCCAAAACAAATGCGTTTTTCTCCAAAGTGGGAGAGTCAAGCGATCCCTGTTATAGCTCTGACTTTGAAGTCATTCATTCCTTGAAATAATATCACAACATCGTATTTCCAGCATGTCTAGGTTTGATGCAATAATTTTCTCCAGGTACATGTTTCATATTGGGCGGTTACGGGCGGCACAGGAGGTTAACATCTTTCTCGGTTATCTATTCAATTATTTTGCAAATAAGCCAACGTATTAAAGCTGCATCACGTTTTATTCTCGTCCCAGTCCCCGAAGGTGCGTGGAAATTATTCTACATTTGGAAGTTTAGTCGCTAAAAAAATATTGAAAACATTTTTATTTAGAAATTTCGGAATTTTTTCTCTACCTTTTAAGGTCTAAGCTTTCAAAAAAAAGCATAATTGGCCAGGGCTTATATCCACTTTAACAAAGGGTTCCTAAAAAATGACGCATAGTGAAAATGAGATATGTGTGATTTGAGCAAAAGTTCTAGCCAGAACAACATACATGTATATAGTAATAGTTTGTTTGATTTATTAAATATCCTTAATTTTCTTAATTGACAGAGGGAACCATACAGACATTCCAGGGATGGAACCTCCTATGACATATCTCTTTATACATTTATTCACATGATCAGCTGGCTCAGATTCAATTATACCTGAATTCATGGTGTACATGTATAGACATTACATCCTTGCTCCCCAAGAGAACAGAGACCTAGTGTCCATGTGTTTAGGATTACGTGATTCTCTGAATGTGCATTTTGATGACTCAGAATAAAAAAATATACCTATAAGTGCTCAGCCTGTGAAATTTTATTTTAGTCCCTATTAAATGCCTTCTATAGCCTAGTACCATACAGAAAGATGGAGGCTGTACATTTGACCACAATTCCCTATGAAACTAACAAAGTCCAAAAACAAGTACAAATCATCTACCTCGGTAACTGCACTTGTACTCAGTGTACGATTCAAGTTTTTGTGGGTAAAAGTACAGACTCCAGCTTTTTCTGTATCATGGATTGAAATAGGAAGAAAAGTACTGAGGAATATGCTTGCTGAACAAGGTAAGGCAGAAATGTGGTACATGTACACTGTAGGACCTTTAATCGATGTTGCCATACATTGTGCCATTCATTACCATGGATGCCACTTTTCTCTCATTTGAGTATTGTACATGTATAATGACTGTATCATGCCCATTTCCTAGAGTACTGCACAGTTCATATGGTATTTTCATGTGCATAGTATAGGTTTCTAAGTTGTTTCAATCATCTTTAATAGGTGAAATGTCAACAAAAAAATCGTTATGAAGGGGCGTTCAGATGAGGGGAAAAATGGCTACCATTATTGTTTGGGTTGTCAGTAGAAATTGAAATGAGGCTACATAGTGTTTCACAGCTGGTTACAAGATCGATAGTTGGTGACAATGTCATAAAAGTAGAAAAATTTGGGCAAAACAGGCAGCTACTTTTAACCTGACAACCAGCGGAATTTACAGGTTGCTGGCTTCTACTGACAACTCTGGGTATTCACTGTTTACATTTTTAATTAACAACAGTACATGTATGTTATGGCACCAGGCACAGGAATAACACTGGTTCTTTATTGGGGTTAATATTTCTTATACACTGTGGGTCTTGCATCTGAATTACATTGTAAGTGTCCGTCTTTCTGTTGCTGTTTTTTAGTGGGGGGGGGGGGGGGGGGGGGGGAGCATGGGCATTTCTGTATTTGCATGTAGACTGTGCATGTATAATAGGTTAAAGCTATTTTTTTTATTGTCTAAAATGTTTTGTATGTATTTATTTTTAAATTAAGTTGTTGTGGGGCATTTGACAATATTTGCCATTAAAAAATATTTATCATTTTTAATTTAGGTATTGTAAATGCACTACTGTGGAGTCAGCTAAGCTACATGTACATCATGTAATGACCCAACCATGCTTTGGAATGAGTGCAAGATGTAACAAATCCCTTACATGTATTTGCTCTCTTTGACCTGAATTCCCTGGCCCGAAACTTTCTTTGCTGGCCTCCACCCTGGGACAGACGGAGTTGTCAAATACCCCACATATATGCCTAGGGGTGGATGGGTAGGTTCGAGATTGTAGGGACTAGTGTACTACAATAAATATTGTCTAGGGTTAGATGCGACTACACATACTTGTCAGTAAAGAATTTCACTTTTATATGTACTGTCAAGTGATTGCACCTGGCTTTACTAGTCTAAATGTAAAGATTAAATATCTCCCTAATGTGAATAATGAAAGAAATTAGTTTCTACTGGATGAATAAGGATTTTTCAGCAGATACACTGAGACAATGCAAGGCACTTGTCAAGTAACTCCAGCAGGCATGCGCATGGTTTTTCAGAATTTCACCATAAAAAGGCGTGAAAATTACACTTGTCATAAGATTTGCATTTTCATGAAGTGTTTCTTTTATTTCTGCCCCTTCTACACCAGATAGTAACAGCAGCACTCCTGTATGTCGAGTAGATGGAGGTCCAGTGTTGCCATCTGGTACTACAATCATTGTAAACAAATCGTGGCATTAGGAATGTAATCTCCAAAAAGCCCTTGTTAAACACGACCCAGAAGTCACATGCAAAAAATAGTTAGCTAAAATTTAACAACAGATATACAAAGTACATGAATCAAAGCTAATATCATTAATGTCTTACCTATTGATGGGAATTGCTCCGATCGTCTGTAAACACCACTTGTTCGACAGATAATTGCGGCCATTGTTGTTACTGTACGAAAGTCGATCTTCAAGTTCTAATTGTTAATTGGTTCGTGTTTGGCCCCAACTTTAGAAAAAAACATTACCAAGCCAAAGAAAAATGATTCGTTTCGCTATTGAGCTGGTTATTTTCAATAGTTAGACGAAAAGGAAGTAAATTTTACAATTTATATAACGCAGGTGCAACAGCTAACTTCGCCGCCATTTTCGTTGTCAAGGACTTAAACTTGCATAGCAACAATAGTTGACCGCGCGATGGCCTGGAACCTAATGTCCCGCGCGAAACAGCCGTGACGTACGCTCAAAAATGACTAGGCGTTCCTCGCCCACAGGAACCAGTTTCGCGTAATGGCGGACGAGATTTCGACGGTAAACTCTCTTTAAATGTGTGGTCTAAGTTCCCCCTTTGCAAACTTTTTTCACTGATTTGGATATTTCTGCCACTGTTTGTCCTTATGGAATACAAAAAGTGGTAAAAGAAATAGTCAAATTTCGTCGTAGTAGCACTTTAAGAGGTGAGACTTTAATTCATTAGTGCGAAGTTTGAAGGTTTCGTCAGTGGAACAAATGCGACGAATGCGGAGTGCTAAACTAAAAGGGATAGCTTTTTTAGTATGTAAAGGATGACATGAAGAGTAGAGAAGGTGTTGGTGTTTATCAGTAGGTTTGGTGTAGAGATCAGTCTCGATGTTACCGTCTTTAAAGATGACTGTGACATCGAGAAAAGAGATGTCGGTGAAACTATAAGACGAAGTGAATTTAATGGTAGGATGAAGTTTTAACTCCGTAGTGTCTAGGAAGTCAAACTCATTAATTCGAAACCGGCGGAAACGTGTAATAATTTTAACCCGCTTAAATAATTTCGCACCGATTGCGGAGTCATAGATCTACTAAGAAACTGGTAAACTGGTCGAGCTGACTCAATACAAGTACATAACTGATCCACGTGCGTCAAGAAATGAATAATAATTAACTGTAACTTAAACTATGATATACGATACTATTTACTGAAGCGAATTAAATATTTTAAATAGCTATCCAAAATAAACCAATGTTTGCTCCGCTATAATGGCTAGGAAATTGTTTCAATACTGCTGGTCTTAGCAAATGTAATAAAATATAATATACATCGCCCTTATGGCAACTTGATTTTTTTAAATTATATCACTAAACATGTGACCGGCGATGGCCAGGTGAGACCTTCCTAACCCGTTTCTTTCTAGTTCCTTGCATCGCTTCAAATTTCAAACGGCCCAGACTAATCGATAGAGTTGGACATAATTAACTGTTTGTCACAGCGCAAGTTTCAGTCTGTCTATCGCAAAACCGGAGTGCATGAACCGTGATGTGTGAATTACCGAATCGGCTGATAAAATTGAACTGCTCAAGCCCACTTCTAGCCTGCATCACATCCGAACTGAACCCTATTTCAGTTCGGATGCGACGTTGGCTAGCCCACTTCCTGTCTGCTCTTTAAACGAATTTTGTCTCTTTATAACTACCGGCTCAAAGGAATGGTGACTATGAAATATGTCAGAACACTGAAGTATAAATTGGTGTCGTCTGTTCATCGCAAACTACTACAGCTCCATCGTAGAGTTTTTAAGAAAAATATCAGCTTTTAAAATGCTACCGCCCGGCCGTGGTACTTTTCGTTTTTTGGTTGGTACACTTAATCATTTATATCTTTTTCTCCACTGCTTTTTAGCAAGCTCAGATCTTTCTGCTGTTTGCCGGCAGCCGTGTACGTGATACGGTATCTTATTAAGTCCTATCCAGCAATAAGCACTGAACCTGATTTAAGTATAGTCGTATACACTCATCGAATTGCGACTCAGTAAGCATGGATACAATCACTCGGAGATTCTGACTTGTCTTCTTATCTCACATGGAATAAGTCTTCGACTACTAAAACGAATTCTCGCTCAAAGCAATCAGTCCCAACCTTTTATGTTGGAGGTATAACATTAAAAAATGTACACCAACTGGAAATGAAATCCATCACAGTAATTCATCTTTGAAATTCCATGCATGATTGTTGCGTTTAATTGAAATATCTTGCAAATCGTTTTCCAATCAAGCCTCTAGTTTGGGCAACTGAATATTTGGGGCCATGCACTGAGTTTCGCAGGAGTTATTTCCGTCTCTTTGATCGATCGGAAACTGTGTTACCAGAATCCTTATTTGCATGTATCACACTTGAACTTCCTGCTTCAGTTAATGTTGACACGCATACAGATACCATCATACAGATGCACTTTTCGTATGCAAACCAAATACACTACTCAGTTCGCGCATTAAAAACTAACTACTACTTCAAACCTTTCAACAGTCATTTCCACAAATTAAGGTCTCTTTAGACGGCTTTCCTCCATATGCCACCTCCAGAAAACAGATGCCAGAAACTACGATATCATACTTGAAAACATATGAAAACCCTAAAAGGATTTTCATACCTCACCGATCTAAAAACTGATTCGCTGCCAAAAACTCCGTCAACGAAACATCGCTGACAAAAACTCGTCTTAAAAATTTCACTGCTAAAACCTCATCCTAATTTATCAAAAATTCGTTGTAAATGCTTCGCGGCCAACAACTCGTCGTAAAAAAATCACTACATCGAGAGCCCATTGCAAGCTGTTTGGATAGAGCACTATGCGATCAAGTCTGTCTTAATTTGTTTCCATTGTTACAAGGGAAAAGTTAATATTCAACCCAAAATAAAAACTACAACAGCTCATTAATTCAGTTTATCGTCAGCTTCAACAAAATTCAGTCAACGGCTCTTTATTGGGTGTGGAAGGAATAGTTCTTAGCAAAAAAACGACAATTGAATTTGCAACGCACCCGAAATAAATCTGCGGTTGTACATAGGTCAGTTCAATGTTGAATAACTTTGTTAGTAGATTTTCACTGATGCTTTTGAAACTCGCGGAGCGAATGCATTTAGACCTGCAGACCCCATCGCAAACATAGAGAGGACCATCGCAACCAATTTGAAAGGAGCACTATGCGCTCCCACAAGAGACCATCACATAAGAGAACTGATCTCGTACCCTATGATAGTCTGCGCCAATCTATTTTTGGCTCAGTGGACGTCACGATGCTATTTTAAGATTCGGTTCCAGCTCCTCACGGATTTTCATCGCTTCATCTCATGAATTCAACCTTGACCGGATTTCAACAAAGAAAGAGAGGCGATGGATGCGAAGCTTCAAAACCCTGAATTATGGCTCTGAATTATGTGTTGCTCCATAAACTTACTACCCGGACTGGTATGGGACGGATCTGACCTGATCTGACTTGAAGAGTCGAGAAAATTAACTTTGAATTTAATTAACTAGAGTGACCTGAAATTCGTGAAACTATCAAAGGAAATGAGCCGTATATTACATTCAGTTTGTAGCCGGATCGGCGAGCATGGAAAGTAAAAAAATAGAATAAATTAACAATCCCGTAACCTTGTTATTGAAACTTCGCTTACCTTATAACTGACTCGTTCCCTGTCGTTCATATTCATGTATAGCTAGATAACATACCTAGGGAGCTGACCGGATTATTTGCTCTATTTCATCAGGCTAATAATTGTAGAAACGTTCAGTTTATAGTAAGCAAGCACTGACGCATCGACGTTTGACCACAATTTTGTGAAATTATAAATCCAGTTAATCTGAAACACTGGCTGACTGAGTTTGGAATTATCGTAAACAGACACTTACAATTCGCTAAAGAAATTAGAAATAGAACCTATAATATCGTAAATAATCGGACATGCTTTTGCAACACCGTAATCAATATGAATCTGTAGAGTAACTGTCGTGAAAGAAGAAAATTGTGAATGCTTTGATTACTGAGTAAAACACTGAATGCATTCTTCTGCTCTCGCCTGACCGCCGGGCCATTCGGACACGTGACCCAATCGGATAGAGTGGTTAAAAATAGTCCAACTAATTTATGCAAGCTAAAAATAAATCGGCGCAGACTATCATGGGGAGAGAGGCTAGTATGGGGGATCGGTTCTCTTAGGTGATGGTCTCTTGGCTCCCATCAATGAAAATTACAAAATATGACGATGCACAGCTTGTATTCCCCATGGTTCAGTTTATCGTCAACATCAATAAAATTCAGTCTACGGTTCTTTATTGGGCGTGGAAGGAATAGTTTTTAGCAAAAAAACGACAATTGAATTTGGACTCTTGAATTTGCAGGGCACCGGATATGAATCTCCGGTTGTACATAGGTGTGTTCAAAGTTAAATAACTTTGTAAGTAGATTTTCAATGGGTATGTTCAGACTACTATCGTGCAGCTTATGGGGCGGTAAGTGTAAAACAAATATTTAGCTGTATTTATACTGTTTTTTTGTGCTATTTAGTAAATCACAATTTACGTTGCTTTGCAATTATATATCACAGATAGTGATTTATAAATCGCAAGTGAAGTAACTTTATCATTTATAAATCGCAAGCAACGTAACTTTGTCATTTATAAATCGCAAATGTGCGATATGTAAATCGCAAATGTGCGATATATTAATCGCAAATATGCGATATGTAAATCGCAAATCAGGGGCGATAATGATAAATCGCAAAACTGCGATATATAAATCGCAAAAGTGCGATATGTAAATCGCAAATGTGCGATATATAAATCACAAATGTGCGATATAATGTGATTGCGTGCTCAGTCTGATCAGCGGTATTGCGAAAGAAAGAAGGCGCATGGCTTTGGCGGGAAGTTTTGCTTGATCAATATGGCGGACAGAGAAGCTCTTGCAAGCCGAATTTCTACAGCAGTTTCCCGAGCCATCAGTGAGGCATTAGCCGTTCCAGAGCAGAGGCAGAACGAGCAGGTAAGAAAATATTTCTATTTCATCCAATTTATTTTGGCAATTCTCAGTTTGTTGGCCTCTTGATCGTCATGTTTATGTACGTGACTTTAAAATTGCAGTGATACGTGATACGATCTGTTCACCCAAAACTAGGATTGAAATTGTCAAATTACCTGTCAGTGTTACAGTCTGTTATTGCTATCATTATTATCATTATTATTATTATTATTATATATATAGTTAACAATTCTTCAGGTTGCATGTGACGACATCAAAAATCTATAAGTCTGCTACATGTACAAAGCTGTTCCACACAGAAAATTTCACGTAGATAAAACTAAAATATAAAGAAATCAAAAACCTCCCTGATTCCTGAAACAAGGCTATACTACCCAGGAATCACCAGACATTAAATGTTATAACAACAAGGGAAAGCGAAGGTTTTGGAATCATTTTATTAGATTTATGGGCAATACAGTGAAATCAGATAATAGTGAAATTTCCATACCTTCTCTTGTATAAATCACTTATAGTATATGGGGACACCAAGATGGCGGCCGAGTACACAGTATTAAAGTACTAACTGTCAAATTGTCGTACATTCATGGCCACTGTTCCGACAGAAAATAATTTAACGTTCCAAAATTTGGATTCTAAGTGTATTTTTGGTAGTTCTACGAGGAACAAAATGCTTTATTTTATTTTATCAATGCAAACCAATTTTGCCATCATGGCGATGAAAACCACCACTATGAGTTTACTGTAAACTTTGGCAGGTCACCTCTCACCAGTTTCCCGACTGAATAGAAACATTCTACAGAGAAAGAGACATATAACAGGCAATTATAAACAACTTGAATCCTAGCCCAGTCAAGTGCGTGAGCCGAAAAATTAGAAAAAAGAAGCAGTTTTGCTTTTGGGTTAGGAACAGATCGTATCACGTATCACTGCAATTTTAATATCACGTACATAAACATGGCGATCAAGAGGCCAACAAACTGAGAATTCCCACAATAAATTGGATGAAATAGAAATATTTTCTTACCTGCTCGTTCCGCTTCTGCTCTGGAACGACTTACATTTGCGATTTATATATCGCAGTTTTGCGATTTAAATATCGCACATTTGCGATTTACATATCGCACATTTGCGATTTATATATTGCACATTTGCGATTTACATATCGCACATTTGCGAGTTATAAATGACAGTTACGCTGCTTGTGATTTATAAATGACAAAGTTATGTTGCTTGCGATTTATAAATGACATAGCTCACTATCTGCGATATATAAATTGCAAAGCAACTTAAATTGTGATTTACTAAATAGCACAAAAAACAGTACAAATACAGCTAAACATTTTTTTACACTTGCCGCCCATAGCAGCTAGCTAGAGTCTTGAGATATCTGTCAGCAACTCCTACCTCGCAGCTAGTTAATAAATTAGTACTGTTCAGACCAAATTCTGGTATGCGTAATTTGAGCACTTTAGAGATTTAGTTTGTTTACCCAGTACCATATGTGCCACGACTTACATTAGCTAGCCTAGTTAAACTAGTAGGTTTTTCTTTTTGTTTTCCCTCTTCTGGTTTGTTTCTATCTCTTAAAGATAGAAATTTGGTCTATAATAGCCAGTTCACAGGCTCTAGATACTGGGGAAAATGACGAAAATAAAACGTGGCGAAAACAAAATGGCGGACGGAAAGAAGAGGGGGACTGGGGAGAGGGGGAGGAAAGAGTGCCTGTGGACATTCTATTCCGAAACCTCTTCCGCCCACTTGTCAAGCTGTCACTGAATTGCGGTTTCAAGCTGTCTATCAAATTTCAGTTTATAGCGCGGGATGGGATGTAAACATACCGCGGCATGTCAAAGCGGACCTATAGCTATATAATTTGCCTGTTCACAGGCTCTTGATACTGGGACGCACAGTTTAAAGCCTGCATAGCTAAAGAAAGCTAGAGCTATAAACGTTACTTTTCAAAAGAAATAAAATCAAGTTTACTGTGAATTCCGTTCCAGGTAGAGTAGATCGATATGATTTTTCGATACGAGTTCGGTTGAAATTTCACACATTTGCCATTTGGGCTTGAAGTCGGTTTCGCCAGTAAAAGCTTTATACATAATAATAATAACAACCAGATTAGTACAAGGAGGCTCAGAATAACTGAAAAGCTAAACTCAACTGAACCACCAAAAATAGATTTATATGCATTGTAAGGTCAGAGCACCGGACTCTACAGAAATTACTACAGACAAAGAGAGGACTAATTACTACTATACAAGACTACCACGGGACTACTTACGAAAACTAATATACACTACTATAGAACTAACATAGAATACTACTGGACAAGACTAATAAACTACTACAATGTGATTGTGTAATTAAGTTAATATTTGCTAACTAGTTCTTTTTCAAACAGTTCTTAAATTTATGTACTGTTTAAAACACGAACAGCAGTGTTTTATCAAGTTTAAAAATTCGAGGGCGAAGCCCGAGAATTTTTAGACTTGATAAAACACGTGCTGTGAGTGTTTTAAACGGCTTCAAAAACGCTTTAAGAATGCAATGAAAGAAAGACGCACATCTCAAGGGAATGGTTACTTAATGAACCATTGAACCTTTGTATTCACAACGCCATGCAAAATATTCGAGTAATCACCGCCTGCAATTACGAACATCTCAAGGGAATGACATGAAGAAATTACCATACTATGATGTTTGAAGCGGCGTTTCGCAATCCAAGAAGAATCTGCACTTGAAGGATTTGGTGTCGTGGTTTACCTCGATAAAGTTCAAGACTTGGAAAGCGATGTGACTGACATGACGGCAGACTATAAATTTTTGACTCCGGCAGAAAATATGTAAGTTTCATACACGTTTTTATAATTTTACGGCTTTGAGTTTGGTTTAATAATTGGAACTAAATAGTGGCTCGGTAAACAAGTAATGGTAGTTGGATAACTAGTCTGCTGATATTAGTAAATTTAGTGCAAAATTTATTATCTAGGTACCTTATGTTCCGTGTACTTTTTGCTATCTTTGGGTCTTTATCAGTGAATTCTTAATTAGGATGAAACTTTATATAAAATTTCATGTTCATTAATATTCTTTATATAAAACGTTCATCCTAATTAGCAATTCAGTGAGAAAGCTGAAACATCAATAGAAATTCCATTGTCTCAATCATTAACCCCGTTTCCCTCTGGGACAGAATTCAAATCCCTCCGCGGGCCTTTTAGAATGATAGATTTTATCAGGTATAAAGGAGCATGCACGTGACTGATTTGCTTCATCTGATTGGACAAAATGCTCATTAATTATTCATGAGTTTTTGAAGTTTAGTTATAAATTTTATATTATTGTCAACTGAATTCCATATTTTAGGACCCTGAAAACGTATGTTAAATAATCCATAATTTGTTCGAATAATTGGAAGATAATAAGAAGAGCTTGAAGCTAGTCGTGTATTGTAAGCGTGAACATTTGATAGTGGTACAAAACAAAATTTGAAGACAGGTGGGAGAGTATTTGTGTGGAACTGGAACATAAATAATGCAGTATGAAAGAAAGTTAAATCATGTAATTTCAGAATTTGAAGTTGACTAAACAAAGGGGTAGAATGTGCATCGTATTTAGAAAATGTAATGATACGAAGAGCCTTTTTTTGGAGGATGAATAAAGGACGAATAGTAGTATGGTAGGTATTTCCCCAGATAAGGATACCATAGGTGAGGTAAGGATATATAAGTGAATAATACAAGTTAGTAAGAATAGGTAATTTAAAATAATATCGTAATTTAGAGAGTACACAATACTTCTGTTTTTTTTTTTTAATTTGATGTATAAAGGATTTCCAGTTTAGATTGCAGTCAATAACTATTCCAAGATATTTCACTGTATTCTCCTGCTTTATTGGTTTGCCATTTAGTACCAATTTAATAGGATAGTTAAATTTTTTTTGGTAAGGATGGAAAATTACAAAATTTGTTTTAGTAATATTTAAAGAAAGCTTATTTGAACATATCCAATTGTTTACCAGTTCTAGTTGTTCGTTAATGATCATTTCCAGATTTTGCAAACTGTTATTGGTATAAAATAGATTGGTATCATCAGCAAAAATACGAAAGTCTAGAATTTTAGAGCTGTTAGAGATATCATTGATATATAGCAAAAATAGAGTTGGTCCAAGCACTGTTTCTTGTGGGACACCGCAAGGAATAATTCTCTCTTCAGATGATGTATTACCAATAGATGTCAATTGCTTTCTATTACATAAATCTGATTGAAACCAATTTAAAGCAATCCCTCTAATCCCATAATGTTCCAGCTTATGAATTAAGATGTCATGGTTAACTGTGTCAAACTCTTTGCTAAAGTCAAGAAAAAGCCCACAAGAAGTAGTTCCCTTTTCAATAGCTTGTTGAATTTGATCAATTATAGAAAGGATTGCATGTGTTGTTGAATGTTTTGAACGAAAACCAAATTGTTTAGATTTTTTTTAATCTGAAGGGGAGATTTCGCCTTGAATCTGGAATAGAGTAGCAACAATAGGGCCATTTATACGAGAGGAAGTTAGCCGCACCGCTTAGCTAAGCAGCGAACGATTCGTATAAATGGGTCAATTTAAACTGAAGTTCGCGAGTAATACTGACACATGTATAGGCCGAGCTACCCAATGAATTCGTCGATACTTAAACCCCGCGCCGGCTCCCAGTATTCGACATAAAATAACATTTGAAAATATTGGGGTCGCTACGATTTATTAATAAGCATCAAATTTTTACTGTAGGGCTCGGTTCTAATTCTAATATATACTCCGCGCACTCCAATTGGAGTATAATGCAGAGGCGCATGGCTGGAAAATAAATAAAGAGCTGCTAGTTTATGCTATCTTAAGTTTACAAAGGTTAGCCTTGTACGAAAGCATTAATAGTTGTGGCCTCTACAACCTTTGAAGTACATATACGGTAGCTGAAAATATCACAGTCACCGTTACCTCGGCCGACTTTCGGCAAACTATCGATAGCTATTGAGTGTCGGTGATCAATCGGACGACTGTCGGTTCATCATCAACCATGTTGGCCGACATACAGAATAGCCAAATCTCGGCCGAGTAGCGGTCGACTCTCGTCCGACCCTCGGCCGCCTATCGGCTGACCGTCGGTCGACATGTCGACCGATACGTCGGCCGCGACCGATATGTCGGCCGACATTGCGTACAGCACACATGATCCGGGTTATAAATGTTCGCAGGTTTATACACAAGGCTCTTCTGGTTTCACTTCTGCTGGTAAACTTAATGCAACAGTAACATTTTTGATAAAAAAATTGATCAAGTTGAAATATTTGTATGAAATATAAATGGTAATGATAGGTTTTGGGTACCAGTTTGTGTTTCATCACTTCTGTTGATAGAGGGCTGATCTTATGTGGTGATTTCTTGCTTTGACTGTCCTTTTCCCCCTTTTCTCTTAGCCCGTTTGTCAGTTTGTCAGTTTTGGCATTTGCCATTAATTATGTGGCTTTCTTTAATTTCCAAGGCCCAACCAGGAATGCTACTTGAGCGAGCGGGAGTGCGTGCAATGTAAAAAAAACACAGTCACGCTAAAAAAATATAGGATTGTTGGTACAAAATATATTGCATTAATATAACTGAAAAAATCTCTAGGTAAGTTCAGAAAAAAATATCGTGCAAGGTCATGGCGCTTTAAAAAAATATCGTGCAGGGCTAGAATCAGAAAAAAAAAATCGAGCAACTAAAATTCTCGCAACCCCCCCCCCCCCCCCCCCCACCCCCATCAATAATCTAATGGTCCGTCCTAAGATCAGAAGGCTGGGCTCATCTGATTTTAGATATGACAGATAGGTGTTGACGCGAACTGTCAAAATTGACCAATCAGAAGGTATACCAGGAGCTGGTACTGACCGGAAGAAGGTTCTGAATAGAATGTCCACAGGCCCTCTTTCCACAATCTCGTTCCCAGAGCCCGCGCGTTTTTCGGCCAGCGGTGACCACGTCCGATTTTTTAGTTTTTTTAGTATCCAGGGCCTGTGAACAGACTAGGGCTATACTCCTGCCCTTGGCGCGAGTGTTTTGTAATCACAAATAATTGACCGCCAAAATGCTCAATTGAAATTTCAAGCAAAATATTAAAACTGTGCGAAAAACTACTACTGACTGGTGTTCGGCGATCCTTGTTATACATGATAATAATAATAATAATAATAAATGAGTTTATATAGCGCCTATACATTGCTGTTCTAGGCGCTTTACATGAATTTCTACAGAAAATGTCTGTATATATATATATTAAAAATTAAAAATGTGACTAACATAACTGATGAAAAGAAATAAGCAAATCATTACATTTCTCTAGACTATTCGCAAGAATACTAAAAATAAGCAATAAAAATGATGAATTAGCAATAGGCCTTCTTAAAAAGAAACGTTTTTAATTTTAACTTGAACGTTTCAACGTTGGAAGAAGCACGGATGTCTAAAGGTAGCTTGTTCCAGAGCCTGGGAGCCGCGGTAGAGAAGGCGTGTTGACCATACGTTTTCATGTTAAAGGCGGGCTCAACCAGACGAAGGTGGTCTTTAGATGACCTCAAGAGTCTTTTCTGTCGGTAAAATGTTAAAAGGTTTTTAAGATAGCGTGGACCGAGACTATTTAATGATTTAAAAGTTATAAGATTTATTTTAAAAATGATTCTGTACTCAATTGGGAGCCAGTGAAGTTCTTTTAGAGTCTCCGTGATGTGGTCGTTTTTTCGAAGACATGTCACAACTCGAGCAGCTGCATTTTGAGCAGACTGCAATTTCGCTATATCACGTCCTTGGGCCCCATGAAGAAGAGAGTTACAAAAATCTAGTTTTGAGCTTACAAAACTGTGGATCAAAACTTCTGTAGTTTTCTTGTCAATATATTTTCTTATTTTAGCAATATTACGAATGTGGTAGAAGGCACCCTTGACAACAGCATTTACATGTGGTGAAAAAGACATAGTTTCGTCAAAAAGTACCCCGAGATTACGTGCTTTATTTGTCGGTCTAATAATTTTCTCGCCAACAGTCAATGATGGAAGTGTGGGAGTTGGGCGAAATTGTGAGTGCAAGAGAAGAAGTTCCGATTTGCCATTGTTTAATTTAAGCTTATTGGCAGTCATCCATAGTGTAATGTCAGATATGCAGCTCTCAAGGCGTTGTTTAGCAACTTGAAAATCATGGGTGTTTTTACAAGAAAACGACGTATATAGTTGTGTGTCATCAGCGTAGAGATGAAATGATAGATCGTGCTCACGAATGATATCACCCAGGGGAGAGGTGTATAGCAAGTACAATATTGGCCCCAGTACAGAGCCTGTGGCACACCGAAATGAAGGGGGCGCACAGATGATGAAGCATCGTCGATTTGGACAAACTGTGAACGATTTGCAAGATATGACTCAAGCCAGGAAAGTGCTTTTCCTCTCACAGCAAATCTTGAATGTAGTCTTTTTAAAAGAATGATGTGGTCCACTGTGTCAAACGCTGCGGAGAGGTCCAGCAGCAATAGGAAGACACAGTTATGTTTATCAATGGCCTCAAGAACATCGTTCTGGACACGATGGCGCAAGCCACGTAGGCGCAACTTGACGTACAATACACCCGGTAGTTGTCGTGGTATAAAGAGAAATTACCTCGGAGTGAGTAGTGAACGTGGTCGTAGCGAAAGCTAGAAGAAAGTCGGCTAAATCGGATGATAACACAGACTTGACATTTGTGTACATTGCAAAACCTTAAAATAACTAAAATCTGTCATCGATGGGCTTTTAGCGCGCTAGATTCTATTAAAGCCACCTCGCTACGTGGCTTGGAACTTCAAAGTATTCCACCGACCACTAGCTAGCTAATCACCAAAGCGGAAAAACTGTTCAAACTAGAGAAGATCGCTAGCTCCTGTGGTTAGCTAGCTAGATTTACTAGTCTGAACATACCCAATGCTTTTTAAACTAGCGGGGCGAATGCTTTTAGACCTGCAGACCCCATCGCAAGCATCGAGAGGACCATCGCAATCAATTTGAGTGGAGCACTATGCGCTCAAATCTGGCCTAATTCAGTGTGCCCTTGTTCCAAGTTAATATTTAACCCATCAATGAAATTTACAAAATATGACGATGCACAGCTTGTAGTGCCGATGGTTCAGTTTATCGTCAACATCACCAGAATTCAGTCTACGGTTCTTTACTGGCGTGGAAGGAATAGTTCTTAGCAAAAAAACGATATGAGTTTGGAACGCTCGAACGATCGGTGAGGTATGAAAATCCTTTTAGGGTTTTCATATGTTTTCAAGTATGATATCGTAGTTTTCTGGCATCTGTTTTCTGGAGGTGGCATATGGAGCAAAGCCGTCTAAAGAGACCTTAATTTGTGGAAATGACTGCTGAAAGGTTTGAAGTAGTAGTTAGTTTTTAATGCGCGAACTGAGTAGTGTATTTGGTTTGCATACGAAAAGTGCATCTGTATGACGGTATCTGTATGCGTGTCAACGTTAACTGAAGCAAGAAGTTCAAGTGTGATATATGCAAATATATCTATTAGTACTCTGAACCTGCAGAACAGTAGATTAAATTGTAAGCGTGCGTTACATGAATAAATAGAGGTCAACTTCTTTAATTTACATACACGAGAAAAACGAAAATATTAAATTACATATATATACTAGGGGAGCAGAGAATGAATGTCACCGCGCTACCGGCCACTCCTAAAGACTGCTAAATTCAGCTAATAATTCTTCCCTTCGGTTATTACTAGAGGATTTCAAATGAAAGTGTATTTCAACTTCAATCTCATGTGGCCCGAGTGAAAGCCCAGATGGGCTGTTTTATTTTTGTTTCGTGCAGCAAAATTTATGCGCATGCGTTAAAGTTCAAGTTCACACTAATCAGATTGCACTGTGCTGGTCACGCAACAACCGCGTTTTTTACCCAGATGACCAGTGAATTTATATACGAGACGGCGACCTGAAGGGGCTGCATGATCAAAGCTAATATTTCTCGTTTAAGCTTCTCTTCCGCCACGGCTTTGTTATTTGAATCTCTGTGGATTGGTATACTCAAATATACTGCACAATACCATACAACTGAATAAGAAGTCTTTAACAAAGCGAAACTCAACTTCAACTCAAGAGCAAAGCTGAGAGGCAAAGTGAAACTGAACAGTGTCTTGTCAGGTCATGAAGGTACGGTGAGGTTGAAATCATTGCGTGTTTATATCTGCATTTCTTTGTCGATTTTGTTTTCGATAGTCAGTGTACTTTTTTACCAAGTCTATTAATATCCAGTGTTATCCTTCCGATCATGATTATATACGTCAATCTCTGAAAGAATGCAGACATGCCAGTAGAAGATAACTGCACATTTTATTAAGTCGAAGAACCAGACATGTACGCGTACATAATCACATGTACACAGAGACGTGCTGCAAACACTCATCCTATTATCATAAAACATGTAGCAAGCACATCTTATTTACTTAAACGAATTTTAGGAAAAAGCAGAAAAGTGAGGCGAGTTAGAAAACAAAGCCGTAAGGACGGAGAAGAGAGAAATCAGAGATATTTTAAATAAATGAAGAAATAATTTGTTTGTAAAATCACGTCGAAAAGTCTGTAGGGTAACTAAAAGCCAAAGCGAACCAGAGGAAAATGTAAATTTCATACTACAGTATCTCCAATCATTCACATACCCGAGCAGTTCTCTCCAAAAATCTGAATCATAAAAAGAATCACTGCAAAATCATGCTGTCTTATTCGATGTCTCAGATGTATTTATGATTTTATTTTAAGAGAATTGGATTAATTTAATCTGAAAAAAATTTGGCCCATCACAGAACCAGTAAGCTCAGTGGTTAAACGGTCAGTCTGTTGTGCAGGAGGTAGTGAGTTCAAATCCAGGTAGGACCTTAAGATAACTGGGAGAACTGGTACTGCATGCCTTTGCTCTGACATCTGCAAATAGTGGTTCTAAAAGTTTTGTGTCTTCTTGGATCACAATGTTAAATTGTAGGCCAACACTGAGAATGCAACCAAATCTCTGATAGTGACCACCCTCAAGTGTAGTGAAATTATATAGTCATATATATATAGAGTAAATGAATTTGTCCCCAATTATAGCAATACCATGCTAAATACATTGACTCTCTCCTCTGTTAGTAGTAGTAGTACTAGTTCCCTTGGTGCCACTATATGCATTTTATACATTATAAGTATACAGGCTAAATCTAGTAGATTACATACTACATAAAACATAATCATGACTACTGCCTTAAAAAATATTTTTTATTGTCGTTGTAAATGGATGGGTACATAATGTATGTATCAGCAGCTTCCATCAGGGGTGGATCCATGGGAACCTTGTCAGAATTAACTGTTTGTTGCCCATTGGTGTTGGGGGGAGGGGAAGCTCACTTTGGTTCATGGATTAGGAACCAAGGGGACCGACCTTGTATGAATTGTTACTAATTTTTACTAATTTACTAATTGCTACCGGCCACTCCCAAAGACATCTAAATTCAGCTAATAATTATTCCCTTTGGTTATTACTAAGAGGATTTCATCTTCAATCTCATGTGGCCCGAGTGAAAGCCCAGATGGGCTCTTGTTCCATGTGATATAAGAAGACAAGTCAGAATCTCCGAGTGATTGTATCCATGCTTGAGTCGCAATTCGATGAGTGTGCTGGATAGGACTTAATAAGATAGGACTTAATAAGATAACGGTACCAACAAAAAAACGAAAAGTACCGCCGGTCGCATTTTAAAAGCTGATATTTTTGTTAAAAACTCTGCGATGGAGCTGTAGTGGTTTGCGATGAACAGACGACACCAAAGTATAATACTTGTTCTGACATATTTCATGGTCGCGGTAGTGATAAAGAGACAAAATTCGTTTAAAGAGCAGACCGGAAGTGGCCTTGAGCGGTACATACTTTCAAGCGATGTTGTCATTTCTGTCGGTTTAAAATCACCCTTCTTGTTGCGATGGGTAATTTGACTCTTGCGATGGATAGTGCATTAAGTTAGGTACTAGCTGACGTAGTTTTGTTTCTTTTCGAGCAATGGAGAAAAATATATAAATGATTAAGTGTACCAACCAAAAAACGAAAAGTACCGCCGGTCGCATTTTAAAATATATTTTTGTTAAAAACTCTGCGATGGAGCTGTAGTAGTTTGCGATGAACAGACGGCACCAATTTATACTTGTTCTGACATATTTCATGGTCACCATTCCTTTGAGCCGGTAGTTATAAATAGACAAAAGCAGACGGGAAGTGGGCTTGAGCAGTTCTATTTTAGTCTGCGATAGACAGACTGAAACTTTCGTTGTGCGGTGAAACATTTAATTATGTCCACTCTAATATCGATTAGTTTGGGCCGTTTGTAAACTAAAAAGGGATTTTGGAGCTATCAGTAAGGAACTAGAAAGAAAAGGTTAGAAAGGTCTCACTTGCATTGCCATCGCCGGTCACATGTTTAGTGATACAGTAGAACCCCGCTATCTCGAACTCGGTTATCTCGAGCACCCCGCTATCTCGAACTAAAACTCATTTCCCTTGGTTTTGCCCCTGTTATTTCAGTTATTTACTATGGGCTATCTCGAACTCGGTTATCTCGAACTCCCCGCTATCTCGAACAGTTTGTGATTTTCCTTGGCCCAAATCGACCCCGGCTATCTCGAACACAACACTAAAAATAACAAATCACAGCTATTATAGTGCAAATCTTTATCATTTAAATTACATTTTAACAGGAAATTAATGCGATTAAATTAAGCGAGATACGACAAGCGTTAGATAGTGTGTTCACATTAGGATGTTTCGGAGTCACTCACAATTAACAGACGTTCACACTCACTCAAGGAATACCCGTTGGCATTGGTTACGGCGCCATAGAGGGATAGTTCTGAGGTGTTTAGCTGCGATTTCCTAGTCAACTATTTTGAGGGTTAGAAACAGCAATGTAAATATTCCGGCCAATGATAGCCAATGCGCGTTCAAAGATATTTAAATCCCGGAAACTCATTTGACATGTCTACCTAAATTGGAAACATGATTCTTCGTACTCTATTATCTTCTGCATTTTCGCTTTAATATGGAACAAAATTCGCGCTTTATTTGTGACGATGTTGATTTTAGATAGACCAAACTGAAGACCACAACTCCTATAGGAATCTCCTGTTGCAAGCCGCCACAACGAAACAGCAACTCTCTTTTGGATTGCTACAGCCTTCCTCAAACTCGTATGGTTTCGTCTGAGTTCTGGACCGACAATTCCACAAATCAAGTCAAAAATCACTCTCGAAACACGAAAGTTCTGCTTCCACATAGAGTCCTCAAAACGGTTGTTTAACAGTTGGTTAAACCAAAACTGTGGCCTTGGCTTGTCGACCAGTGGGCTGATTCAGTTGAATTCGCTGATTAATCCGGGCGTAATATTAAAAGTCTGGGTATTCTACGGCGCATCAAAACAAGTAGCGCCTCAGCCTGCTCCTTTCACGGTTCACTTGAGTTCGAACACGCTCTTGTAATTGGTTTATGAACTGAGGCGAAAAAACGAAGAATTCGTATGCGATTCATGATGATAGCGAAAGCAAATCACGACTGAACAAGCCCGCGCTTTTGTTGTTTACATCGAATGAGCGAATGAGCGGGAAGTATAATTGACATATTTTTGCATCGTATTTCACGTGCGTGTTTACTGTGAACGCACGCTCTCTACCTTCAGTTTCTCGATGAAAGCGCCGCAAAAGATATCCGAGAACAAGTAACGTAACCTTTCTTCATGGCAACAGCAACAACGTCCGGATCTGTTAGACGTGGACATGGATAACATGTAACGGGAGTTTGTTATCAAACACTCGGTTACGCATCATCAACTGAATTTGATGTACAGTATTGTAGATACAGAAAACAAAAACTTTATTATTGAAGTGCGTACGTTTGAAATAACTGTTGTTATGATTAATTTGATATTCGTGTTTATTGTAGTGACGAATTTCAGTGGGGTTTATCGTACTTCTGATGTAATTGTTTTTAATAGCAATTGTATTGAGTTAATAATTAATAATACATTTCTGATATTTGACACTACCCCGCTATCTCGAACCGCCGCTATCTCGAACCGCCGCTATCTCGAACTATTTTCCATTTCCCTTGAGAGTTCGAGATATCTTTATAATTAAAAAAAAAACAAGTTGCGATAAGGGCGATGTATATTGCGATGGATACAACACCTTATTTTTGATTACATTTGCTAAGACCAGCAGGTATTGAAGCAATTTCCTAGCCATTTATATAGTGGAGCAAACATTATAAACAACATAGATTTCGTGACACGAAAGCATATAAAAGAACTAGATCGCTTATCTCATATTAGCTTGATTTCAAGGGATTTTTAGTTGCTAGATTAGCAAACATTCGATTCCTTCAATACAACCATTTTTGTTCAATTTTCAACTGTGAAAACATGCTTAAATATAAAAAAAAGCAGAATCGGCAACCGGTAACAACTTCCAATTGGTAATTATTTAATAGCCACCCGTTGTTGACGGTTAGGGTATTTTTATATGTAGGGTTAGGATTTGCATTAGTTCATATATATAGGGAGAACGAAGAGGCATGTGTTGTTTAGTGATCTAGCCCCAAAAAATCATATTAGTGACTATAGCTCTAAACACCATAAATTCAGTGAGCTAAATGAGTGAGCACCCGTATGACTTGTATGGGAACTAGCGATTTGGGCCTCACAAAATACATCTAAAGTCTCAATTCTGCTTCCAAATCTTAATTCTTTTATAAGACTTATAAATTAAGAGCATATAAGCCTCGATGAAAGGGCTTGCTTGCATTTTGGAAGAACAAGGTGACTTTACCCCGTCATCTATTGGTTCAGGCCGATGAACCAATGAATTATTTAGCATTACCGAGAATATATTTCCCGCTTATTAGTCTGTTGGGTTACGTATGTTTCATAAGCGATCTCGGAAGAGTTTATATAATTTCTCCTTGTGAATTCTCTTTTCCGATTCCTACGAAATAAAATTTCAAAAATAAAAGATTTATACTTAATGAAGTTGTGTGAGTGGTTTTTGGGAGATTTTGGGCCTTCTAAAGCAGTTTATTAGGCCTCGAAGTTTTGACATTTGGCCGCGTGTCTACTAGCCTGCTATACAGACTCATAAATTCGAAGAAAAAAGTAACTACCCGAGCGCTTAATTAGCTTCCAATATGCATACCTCATTGTGTTATGAACCAGTCAGATTCTACCTTCCATATATATCCTGAAAAGTGATGTAATGTTACATTTAAAAGGAATTCAGACAATACATTTACCTTCGACCAGTCATAGGAGAGTGTTTACTGGCACGCCAATTCACAATGGCTTTGATTGGGCAGAAAAATAAAACAAACGTGCTGATGTCATGCTTGATATTGGAAACTAATTAAGTGCTCGGGTAAGCAGACGTTACTTTTTTCTTCCAATTTATGAGAGTGAAAAAATACGTCTGCATTTAACAAATATAATGCAAGCAACCGTGGACGACGATCCTGCTGGTGTACGTTGGATCAGTGATTGATCTAATCGGCTGGACACATGAAACTAAAAGTAGCAAAGCCGACACAACGTAGATTTTCGAGGTTTACCTAACGATATTTCGGCTGCCAAACGTTAACCAGCCTTCTTCAGGTAATATGAAGAAATGTTATTACATTGGCGAACGTGACTAACTAGAAATATGGGTTACGAAATATAGGAAATAGATGACAAATGACTATGACACTATTAACATAGAAATAATAAGATAAATAAGTTTTTTTTTTTTTTAAACCTTTTTTTATTGTAAACATTTCTAATTACTAAATTACATTACACAAAATTTATACGACAAAGAGACAAAGGAAAAACAAACAAAAAAAGAGAAAAGAAAATACTCTAAGCCAGCTATTCCTATTCAGAAAAATGTCTAATTGCAATTAACAGTTTTTCCCATTTCTTAAGGTGTTCCAGGGTTTTGTTCCTTGATTTTGCTACGTTGGATTCAATTTTCTCAAAATACACTAAAGAGTTTATAAATAGAGCTAATGTAGGGATTTTTCTTTTCTCTCTTGCTTTATATAAAGCTAATTTATATATTAAGATAATAAAGTTTTGTGGCTGTTCGTTTACCCCTAATATGATATTTACAAGATTCGATGGTGGTAGATTTATATCGTGCTTTCCTAACCAAGTTCGTAATTCAAAATATAAATTTTTGGCCTCTATACATTCTACAAATAAATGATCTATTGTTTCTTGGTTAATTAAACAAAAAGAGCAACGTGAACACTCAATTAATTTAAAACGAAATAAATCGAAATTAAGATAAAGGCAGTTGTTCAAAATTCTATATTGAAAATATCGTGAATAAGAATCAATCGTTGTTGAATATATACGCCTATAAATCTCTTCCCAACTTAATGGGCTCTCGGGCTTTAATCGATTTATAATATTTATTTGGGAGGTAGGTGACTTAAACTTCGCACCAATTAAACATTTGTAAATTTCTTTTGAGTTCTCAACATTTTCTATATCAAACGACTTTTGCCCAAGTTTTAAGTATTTTTTTCCTATATCTATAGTACCCTCTATTATACCTATATTTTTGACTACTTCTTTCCATTTTCTTGGTATGGAGTGTACTAAACCTGCCCAATGAAAGAAATCCTTAGCTTGGAGGCCTTTCCTCTCTACCATTTCCCATTTAAATTCACCAGATTCATTCAATAGGTCTACTATTTTATTAATATTGAGTTGCGAAAAAGTCTTAAAAAAGACTGATTTATTATCAATTTTAATATATCTATTATTCCATAAAGATTGTTGCAAAATATCAGAAATATCTATTAATTCTACCCTAGCAAACTCCGCCCAACATCTTAATACACTTTTGTAAAAATCAGGGAGATACTTTGGAATTCGTTCTTTTTCAAAATTTTGATCTATTGCTAATATACCCCCAATTTGATTTAAAAACGTTAAGGGCAAGAATTTCCATGCCTCTTGTTTTATACTTAACAGCGCTGTAGCCCATTTTAGACGATTCGCTTTAACAATTGATTCAAAATCAGGTGCTTTTAAACCCCCTAATTCATAGTCGCCTATCAACGTTTGATGCTTTATTTTAGGTTTTTTACCATTCCATATAAAAATTTTCAATTCACAATCAACTAATTTGATAAACTCATCTTTCACATCTATTTTCGAACATATGTATCATTGTCAGAAATTCATGCCACGCGTGCGCACTAGGCATTAAATTTCATCAATAAACAGATCCGGAGTTGCTCAGAATTTTACAGTAGTTTGTATGGAAGTTTTTTTGGGGGGATACATTGGGTGATGGTATTATAGCGAAACTCATTTGTCCCGATCAAAACGATTTCTAAATCATATTGGCTTCCGTAAAATTGTATTCTTTCAAGTTATAACGAATAATTATGGCTTCGAAAAGAATCTGAAATGAGTTAACTGACCTCCATGTTATGACCTCCATGTTGACAGCCATCTCCTTCCTTTCAGCCGTTATGATGGTTGCTCTGATCAACTTTACAATATAAAACTCGGGTGGTTATTGTTTTGTCCCGATTCAGCCGAGTAGTTTAAAAGACGTTATATTGCCCAGATAGATCCAAATATAACTTCACCTTATCCTCGAGCTTCCAATTGCGAACAAATATGAGTAATTTTAAGGTTTTTCGACGGCCACAGCAGGGAAGAATGCCGTAAACACGTAAGTCCTTTGCACATCTCTTGCCTCTCTCTTCGAAACGCTTTGTCCGCCATTTCTCTCTCGGTTTGCCTGTACAAGCCTGGGAACTGGTATATTCTTAACTGTTCTTTCATTGGCTCTATTATAACTTTCATATATAAGAGCTTGTCTGATAGGGCTAAAAAAATAACGCGGCATTGAAATAAAATATGCAAAACTAAATCGTGACTGTATTCTCTGTAAACGTACTCGGTTACACTGTTTACCTCCCGCTTGGCTATTAGCCGCTCTACTTATAATAATCCGACATAGCTAGAACTTTCCAACTACGCAGTTCATAAACACTAGAAGCCTTTCGAATTCGACCGCTTTCGCAATTCGCTTCGAGCAGAGTGTTTGGCCTGGAATAATGGCTGAGCGAGCCTGAGAACAAGTAATTTATGATGGGCAGGCAGATTTGCATAATTTTATACCCCGCCCACAATGGCATGAATTTCTGACCATGAATAACTTGGATATTGCTAATGAACGAACTACCTGAATTCTACCATATAATGTTCAGGGTCTACTCCGCCACATAGATAAAATTGTTCTTAAGTTAGTTAATATACGCTGGAAATTATTGTTATAATGTAATACCTTGTTGTAAGTAAAATAAATACCTAATATTTTAACTCCTTGTTTCTCAAAATCTACCCATTTAAAATCCTTAAACTTTCCCTCTTCCACAATTTCTTTCCCTATCCATCCTATTTCCGATTTTTTTACATTTATCTTTAAAGATGAAAACACTCTAAATAGATCTAACATTTCTAACGTTTTCTCTAGCGAGGTAGTATTTCTTAAAAAGAAAGTTGTATCATCGGCAAATATTACAAACTTCCGAACATTACCTTCTAATTCCACTCCCTGTATTTCTTTACAATTTCTTATCATCAAAGCCATTATTTCTAAAACTAAAATAAAGATATATGGAGAGATAGGATCTCCCTGTTTTGTCCCTCTTTTAATTGCGAACAAGTCAGTAGCTGTACCATTATTTGAAACACACGCTTGATTATCCTCTAAAAGAACTTGTATCCATTTTATAAATCCCTCACCAAAACCATAACTTTTCAAAACTGCAAATATAAAAGGATGCTCTATCGAATCAAAGGCTTTTTCAAAATCTGCTGCAAACATGATCAAGGGGAGACAATTTTTCTTTGCGTAAAACATTATATCCTCAATTATTCTAATTGGTTCATCTATTACTCGCCCTTTAACAAAAGCTGTCTGGTCATGATGAATTATACCAGGAAGGATATGAGATAACCTCTTACTAAGAACCTTACTACATATTTTAACATCCACATTTATTAAACTAATTTGACGCCATGAATCTATGAATCTATTATCTTTACCTGGCTTTTCCAATAATGTAATTATTATTTGTTTCTGTGAAGTTGTTAATGAACCTTTTTTTAAACTATCATTTAAGCAGTTGACCAAATCTTCCTTGATATCATGCCATATACTTAAATAAAATTATTTTGTTAAACCATCGTTTCCTGGTGTTTTGGAGGACCCCATTGCCTTAAGACTATTAAAACATTCATTAACAGTCATCCTCCCTTCACATGCCATTCTTTCTTCCTCCTAATTCATGCCAGGTTGCCTTGGATCGTACTATAACACCGTCGATTACATAGTTACTTAACTCTTCTAACTCCTTTGTTAGCTTATCATGTTCGGTTAATTTACTTTCATAATTTTCCCAACCTTCCGTATTCTCAATCTGAGTGATTTTGTTCTCAATATTACTGTATACGCTCCGTTTTTGTTTAGCCAGATGTTTAGAAAACTTAATTGTAAATTTACGTACCTCATATTTAATCAGTTCCCACCGTAACTGTGGATCAAAGATGCCCTCTTCATTCAAAGCCTTCTTCAAATCATTTATTACCAATTTCAATTCTTTTATATATTCTTTGTTTTCTATCAATGAATTATTAAATTTCCAAAACGAGGGACCCCTTTTACCCTCTTTAACTTTTAATAATTTTAAAGTAATGGCCGAATGATCTGTATTAGGGGCTGGTATTACATCACAGTTATCAATAGAAGGTTGCAATTCATTTGAAACTAGAAAATAATCTAATCTACGATGTATACGTTGGCTGCTACTACGTGTACCTTGTCCTTTACCCCTCCATGTGAACCTTTTCAAAGCGGGATTCCGAATTCTCCATATGTCACATAAATCTAGTTCAAGCATGATTGTTTCCATTGTCTCGATGGACTTTACCTTAGGAATTGGATTACCGCCGGATGATTCAAGGTCTAAATCAAAACAGAAGTTGAAATCACCTCCCCAGATAATATTAGTTTCAACTGGGTACTCAATTTCGTTAATTCTAATCAAGATCTCATTAAAAAAATCAACTTGATTTTTTTCCACATTGGGAGCATACGAGTTAACTAATAAAAAATTAGAACCTTGAATTTCACACAATACTATCACATATCTCCCTCCTGCATCTAATATTTCTTGGGATATTTTATAATCCAATTTTGTTCCAAAAACAATCGCAGTGCCCCTACTTTTCGAAGTCCCGTGGGCCATCACTAACTTTGCTCTTGTTCTATGGGACCATTCAACTGATACATCGTTAGTACTATGTGTTTCCTGTAAAAACGTGATTCCTTTCTCACCCTTGTGTTTCGTAATCCAATTTAAAAAAATTCTACACTTTGTATATTCTCTCAAACCCCGAACATTTAAAGATAGTAAAGAAAAATCAAATTCATGCATTTATACAGGAAAACCTAAAGATCAGAATATAAAGATGGTAAATTTGGCTTGAGTAAACAAACGGAAAGAAAATAAAAAAACTAAACAAACACATACCAACATGCACATTTATGCAATTATCTAAAATCATGTAAATTGAACCTGACTGGTGAAATAGATGGACAATTATCTCACAGCGAGAATTAATTCTGAATCTTACTGCAAATTTAAAATTAAACTTCCGTAAATAGCTAATAGAGTAAATAAACATTTAAACTTATTGGTATTACTATTAAATAAGTTACAGTAACTTATCTAAATCTTCAATATCCTTGATCTTGATAGGGCGCGACTCCTCGGTTTTCCGCATGAAAACGTTTCCATCGATGGTCCAACACCCCTGGAGTTTATTATCTGACTTAAATTTTCTTGCATCTTTGAAGAGCTTCCTTTTAACTGCTGTTAGGTTTTCATTAATGAATAAAGGACCAGCATCTGGAAAGATTTCACCGTAGCCAAACTTCCTTAATTCGCGTCTTGCTCGATACATTTTCTGCTTAGCCTTGTAATTACTGAACCTAGCAATAATTGGTCTTGGTTGCTCCTCTACTCCTACGTATCCAGGACGCTTCTTTGCCTTTATCCTAACGGACATTCGATGAGAAATGTCAATATCGTCTTCCGTGAGGTCCACTTCCACTGCTTCAGCAATCTGGGTTCGAGAGGCATGGCGTACGGACGCGTGCTATAAACGCTCTCGATATTTTTTCTCCACGAGAAGAAATTTATAGAGTTATACGAAACCTATCCTTGTGTGAAATATGTCTTTAAATATATCAGCTAAGTCGACTATTTCTCCGAAAGAAAAGTCGTCTTTTAGTCGAAGAAAAAGGGACGAACTTAGCAGCAGCGACTCAGCGAGCTCGCCTATATTGTCAAGAGATGTGAAATTTCAAAGAATAGAGTCTAATGGCGGAGCTACAGAAGAAGTGTTCGAGGTGGTCAAGGGTTGAGCAGAGGGAAACTTTGAGTATATATGGAGTGTCTTAAAGGATATTAAAAGTAATACCGACCGGTTGTTGGAGGATAACAAGGTGATGAAAACGGAATTGAAGACGATGAAAACGGAGTTTCAAGACTTAAAGAATTCTTTAGAGTTTTATATTGCTGAAGTGGATTCACTCAAGAACGATAATTCCACGCTGAAGCAGACGGACAAGGCGTTGGAAAATGAAGCGAAAGAGTTTAAGCAAGATTTGAAGGAAGTTACTGACGACCTCGACGATACCGCCGATAAACTGGAAAATTTAGAGCAATATACAAGGAAATTTAATCTCGAATTTCATGGTATCCCTGAGGGCCGCGAATCAACCGAACACCTTATTTTAAAGATAAAGAAGTTATATATATATATATATACCAGCTAGTATGACTCGTCACGGATGTTAAGACCATAAGGCACGAGTGTTCTAGCTTGTGTAATAAGAGTAGCTTCTCTGGCCTTACGAATTGAGTCTCTATTAGAGAACATTTTTTTCGATAGGGATTAGTTGCATGTCATTAGCAGTGTGATTCGGTGTCGAGATGTGTAACACAAAAAATCTAATCTACATGATTCAATGCAACCGCTGCAATTTACAATACATAGGTGAGACAAAACGCAAATGTGTCGTGATTTAGGAATGACTATCTTTTGTAAGCTTTCGTGTAAGCCGGCTTACAACCTACACAACACGTGATTAGTTTGCACCAATCACCGTCAGTATTCGGTGTGAACATAGTTAATAGAGTGGAATGGTTATGAAACCCAGCGACCTTCTTTGTTATATGTCTTTGTTAGCTTTTTTCAACCATGACCCTGCACAAAACACAATAGAAATTCCAATGTGTTAATCAATCAGCCAATAGAAACGTGTGAGTTCAGTCGTTCAGGGGACGCTAATGAACTATGACCCTGCACAATCTTTTGTCTTGCCCCCTTCCAACATAAATCGCAGCGCCTTTGTTAGCCCCTTTGAAGTTTGCCGGGTTTTATAACCATTCCACTCTATTAACTATGGTGTGAATTATTAACATGCAAACATGAGGATCCGTGAAAAACAAAAAAGTATATAATAGAATATTTTATGAACATGCTAATGAAGTTGATATAAATCTGTTAAAAAAAAAACTGCAATCAGTGAATTCGCTCTTTGTATAATGGTTAGTGTTGGTGGTGGTGATTCTTAACCGGCCCGAGTTCGAATCCCGGTTCAGGCGGTATATTTTTGTATACTGAGGATAACCTATAATCGTTCTAAAATGTGCCGATTCCGATGTTCGTATAAAATTTCTGAGTCTCAAATTGTTCATAGCGAACGTTACCCTGGTTCCAGAGGTGCTCAGGTACAGATATACTGTAATGTGCCGCGATCGAAGGAGTTTTTATTCCCGGCCGAAGGAGTTTTGACTCGTGCTGAAATCAAGCCTGCGGCTCGATTTCAGCTGCTCTCGCTTCGCTCGACCGACGATTTCGAGCCTCTGGTATCCAGGATAAGCGAACGTGGGTAACAAAGGGAATTTTTATGACGCAGTTGGTTAAACGGTAGTGTATTTACTTACCTATTATGTTACTACATTTAATACACTGCATTAATTTCCATATACTTAATTGTGACAATATGTACATCCCATGTTCCCTGCTAGCAGAGGTCTCTCTCTGTCTTAGTAAAATGGAAGGCGACGGAGAGAGACCTCAGCCGACATCCGACGCTTTCTCTGTCGCGCATGCATGAAGTTTCCTTGGCAACAAGTGATGCGATCTCACGATCACGTGAGCTAACGCCTGTTTCAGTTTTCGCGCGCGAAGTCAATCAGTTTTCGCGCAAATAAAAGTAAACAACTCTTGTTTGCATATGTAATGTTTGCCCCTCCAGCTTCACCAATACGCCGAAAATTTATAGCCAAGGTAAATTCTCCCCCAACGCCTGGAAAGCCGGCTTTAACAGGCAAAGATAGCAGCTGCGTTTTATGTGGGCTTAAGTGAACAAGGAAGTTTTTATTCCGTCAAAACTAGCAAAGGTCTCCATCAAAAAATATTGCTAGTCCTCGGAAGAACTCTGAACTTCACTAAGGAATACTCGAGAGTTTGCAAGAAGTGCTACAGATGGATCGAGTATTTGGCAAAGCGGTGTAGAGTTGTGGAGGAAGATAAATTTTCATTATTTTTACTGATTTCGTACTTATGAGCGCTCGCACACGAAACAACTGCAACAATAAACTGATGCATACAACTATTTCCGGTAAAACGTGTTTTCGAAACTGGTTTGACTCGTCCATGAATGTGGACGGCAAGCGTCGGATGTCGGCAGAGGTCTCTCTCCCTCTCCTTCCATTTTACCAAGACAGAGAGAGACCTCTGCTAGCAGGGAACATCCCATGCCATTATAAAATACAGTGAAGACTCAACTACATTATGTACAACTTGAGAAAAAAACATTTATATTTTATTATGACGTTTTTAAGAGCAACCAGTAACAGCAGTCCAGAGCTTCTGGTCTCTACTCTCCTCCACCAAAGTAAAATGTTCTGTATAGTCAAACCTAAGAGCCCTCTTCTGTTATCTGTCAATTTGACTTAAACACATAGTGTATGATGCTATCCCCAAACCCTCATACAGCAGGTAAACAGGAACATCAGAGTGTTAAATAAGTAATTAAGCTCCCTACACTGTAAAAACCAACTGGTTGAAACAACCAATTTTAATGGTTGCAACCATTTATAAATGGTTCCTTTGACCAATTAAAGATGGTCAAAATACAACCTAAAAAATATGGTAATATTAACCTTTAAATAACTGGTTGATACAACCAATTTCAATGGTTGCAACCATTTATTAATGGTTCTTTTGACCAATCCTGAATGGTCCAAATATAACCAAAAAACTATGGTAAAATTAACCTTTTTAGAATGGTCAGATTAATCTTTTAAAATTGGTTAGCCATAGTTGTATTAATTACGACAAAACAACCAATTACAAATGGTTACTTTAACCAATCATAATGGTACAATCTACCCATTTGGAAATGGTTGTAATTATACATAGAAATAACCATTTCTTAATGGTAGAATTGACATGTTCAAAATGGTTGGACTTTTGCTATGTTCAACTTATTTACCAAGTAAATGAGGTACATTCAATTACCCAACCGAGTGAATTATCTCTTCCCTGGAGTTAACTAAAAACTCTTTGAAACCACATAGGCATGCCGAAGTCTAGTTTCATAAGCCGATTCCTATGCCGTAGATCGCAGCGAGTGGGTAAAATGATAAAGCAGAGTCCGGAAATTGTCTCAGATGCGGAGAACCGGGTATTTAAAAAATATCTACTTTGCGAGGAAGTATGCATGTAAATAGAGACTGCATTAATTAACGAAAAATAATACTATACTACGAAATATTATTATGAAAATAGTCCGGAAGATCAATCGATCTAGTCCGCAGTTGTTCCGCGAGTACAACCGTGTGTATAGAGACTGGTAACTACAGTACAGTATTCGGTCAGCGGTAACGCTCATGAGTATATCATGTTTCGGCGGGCGAACGATTTCAACGGTTCCACGACGAAGCATGCACTTTGTGAGCGGTTTTTTCCTACAACTTCAGCGGATTTACAGAAGGTTACTAAGTTAAGAGTTTTGGAACCAAGCTAATAATTCATGAATACGTCGTTTGGGCCGTGAATGGCTCTTTATGGGCTGATATCCTTGGAGGAAACGAAGCACTAAAGACGTACAGTTCGAAGATTATACTAAGACGGTAAGTTTAAAGTAATCCTTAATTTACCTACAAGTAGATATGTTGATCAGTAGGTCCCTTAATAATACTAACAAAAAGTAAATGAGTATTTCATGGATGAACTAACTATAAATGCATGTGACCCAGGGTCCAACTGCTGGGTTAATAAATTTGATCTCTCACCTTGACGAGCAGATCTAGAGTGAAAACAAAGTCTCATTACAACTTCAATACACATTGGCGACTCGCATTAACATCTAGTTTCAAGCTTAGGACATTGTAGTCTCCTTCGCACCCGATGGTTGCGAAGGAGACTAAGGACATTGCGTTGTGTTTGAGTATATTCTATAAAATAATGATAAAAATAGACATAGTCAACCTCGTGTCTCAGCCCTACCCAGAAGTCTTCGCGGGCACCAGTATGTTAATCATATTATAAATTCCGGCCCATACTTCCGCTAAGCTACTAAATATACAAAGTAGCACTGTCATGGACAATGGGCACATGCATATAAACGTAATATACATTTTGACTACAACTGGCCAGTGTCTCTTAAGGGTCAAGTGAAAATCACTTGCAAATCAAACATTTTAGATGTTTGATTTTTTTATAATTTTCAAATGAATTCATAAACAAAACTTTTATTTAATTGGAATAATATATGGCCCATTTGAATGGAAATGGTTAGTGAATTTGTAAACCAGCCATTGGCCTTGGTGAATCCATATATTTTCGTGGTAGCACTTTGCCTTTCACCTCTGTGGCCCCGTTTGTGAGTTGAGTTTGTTGGTGTTTTGCCCTTGCTCCAAGGGTTTTCCAGGTTTGTCCAGTTTTCGTTCCTCCATAAAAACCAACATGCTAAATTCCAATTCAATCTGTGATTTACATTGTAACCAGGTCCTGGCTTAGATCAGCCCCGTGGTTGTGCCGTACGTTCCAGGTCCTGTTACAAATTCAAGCTTATTTTTATCTGTTGAAATGTGCCTGTGTAGTTTTTCGCATGGTCTATGTTTTTTTGGATGAACAGGTACCGGTAAATGTTGAAGACTGCATTTGTGTAGGCACTTCAGTTGGCCAGAATTGATTTAAAACATTCCTGGCTTCATTTTTTTAAAGAATTGGAAACTGTTCAAACTTATGAGAGACATACGCAGTGCAAATTTTATTAAAATCCCTTGGGCGGAAGTTGGCAAAAATTTAGATTCTTAATTTCTCACCTTATAGAATAAATGTTGTGAATGTTGAAAGGATTGTACATGTACACATGTATGTGTAGCTTTCTGGCAATAGAAGTGATTAGAATCCAAGCTAGTTAATTTTTTTTATCAAAGCTTACGAAATCTTGATGACAAACAAAATATTATCGTGCTAGCAAAAGAAGAAAAGTTGTGAAAATTTATTTAGAGAAAGTAAAATAGTCAGGGTTTAAAAAAAATAATTCAGGGTTTTCAAAAAAACTGCTACAGAGAATTTTTTAACAGTTTTTGAGCAATAAATTCAATCTTTCATAAGAATAATACACTTAGAAAATTCTATCACTGAGAAATATCTACAATTGGAGATATAATTTATCATTATCATAATGACCAGGGGAACATACAAGGGATAACTAATTTCTGTAAATGGTTGTGCATTGTACCTCCTTGTCATTACGATAATTTCTCGACTTTTGAATGCACGTGCCTATGCCGTTAGTTAACTGTGGCCTGTTTCATGAGAATGTTGTTGTCAACGGTGATGTAATACAATAAGTTCTTTATTTAGTTTCTTACTTGTACAGGGATCTGGGGCTTATAACGAATAGTAAATTTCTGTTCTAAAGCAGAAACCAGAGGTTTGTAAACATTGGTTGGATGCCAAATTGCTTCCAGGTCAATAACAAATAGTATGTTTCATTTTTTATAGAACAATGCTAAGACTGATATTGCCCATGAAGTGGAGGAGAGCAAGTCACCATGACTGGTGTTGTCAGGCACACTTGAGGATGTGCAGTCCCTGACTTTGGCTGCAGAAGGAATGGTCATGTGTCCATTTTCCCAAGGTGGCATAAACATTATTAATGTGATAATAATGCTATACCAAGCTGTTATACATTTAAGTAATGGTCCAGATAAGAACTGTAGTGTCTACGGCAAGCAATGTTAAAAGGTGTCAATTTTCTATTATTCTTTCTCGTAATTTCATTGGTTGATACTTATAAATTCAATAGAAACCCATCGAAATAATGAATTTTCGTTCCATATTTTTTTGTGGTTTGAATTTATTTTTGATCAAACTAACTATGGTTTAATTTCGAAGAATATCGTATGTGGGGAAAGTTCTCAAATTTGCGATTGAAAAATCCTTTGTTTTCTCTATATCCGATTGGCTGGATGGTGGCTTCTCTACGTTTTCACAGTAAAAAGAGCCAATAGCATAAAAAATACTTTATTTTCGAGATGTAGTTTGGACTGTAGATACCTCCTAAAGCACTTAAGGCATATTCAAGCAAAATCGTATGTGGGGGAGGCTCATTGCCGCAGAACAATGGATTCCACTACAGTTCTTATCTGGACCATTACTTAATACATGTAGCTTGTACCCGATTGGCCACTCCAAAAATGTTTGCGTTTTTAGAGTACTGGCATGCTCCTTGAAAAGTGGGGGGGGGGGGGGGGGGGGGGTTGGGGTTGGGGTTGGGGTTATCTGCCAATAGGTGTAGACAATTTCATTTCCGAGAGTAGCTGCATGGTTGCACAGAAGGGTTTTCCAGTGATTCTACATGAACATTTTTTTAAAAACTTTCATTAATACATCATACTTAGCATTAATGGCACTTATTTACTATCCAAATTATTTGAGTGGTAAAACGTGCAGTCGGAGCCAGCCTCCATGGAAGCCTTTGTATGTACCATGTGATCGAAGTTTTACATACCACGCAATGTCTGATCTCTTGGCTTGTCGGCCTTATTCCAGCGAAAGGCGGTTTATTGAGCTCGAATCCTTGCTAATACATTTCCCTCGTAATATCGACCCAGCTTTTATAAACAAACGTGTCGTTCAGCGTAAAAGCTAGCAAAGACACTCAATAATTTTCAGCACGTGGTACATGTATATACAAAACTTCGATCACGTCGTACAGACAAACGCTGCCTCTAGGCTGGCTCTTGACGTGACATTTTACCACTTTTGATTTTCATAGTAATATCTCTTTCGTGACGGGTTAAACATGAATTGCTGGATTAAGTTTGATTTAGTTTTTACTATAACGGAAGTTGTTAAGGATCAAGTTAGGATCAAAAATTAATATACTTTTCAAACATGATTTGGACTATGCAAGATACTTTTTAGACTGCGAGATATCATTTTGAATTTGTATGTACATTAGAATTAGTTGGATTCATTAATTAATCGATAAATCTTTAAATCTAACAAGAACATACATGTCAGGTTTTACTTAAAGTGCCACTACGACGAAAATTTACCATTTCGATTTGCCACTTTTTCAGTGTCTATAGGTCAATCAGTATTAGAAATATCCGAAATAGTAAAAAATATTCCCAAATGGGCATCTTAAACCACAAATTTTAGGAGAGTTTACCGGTAAAATCCTGTCCGCCATTGCTGGAAGCCGTGCCCTTTGTTCAGCTTTAAACAAAGGTTTATTCACCGGAAGTGATGTCATACACTTAACACGACAACTTCGTGGCGCGAAATAGCGTGCATAAAAAAGTAGCCAACCTCGCAAAGATAAATATAACTTTCTTCTTATGTACGTGAAGACGTTTTTAGTAGAAATATGCCTCCAGGCGTTGTGTTCTGCAGGCGAGCGTTAAGTATATGACATCATTCCCGGTGAATAAACCTTTGTTTAAAGCTGAACAAAGGGCACGGCTTCCAGTAATGGCGGACGTGTAGATTCAATATTCGGAGCTAAAAAAATAAGACTTCCTGTCGTTGTATCGAAAAACAATTTGAACTGGTAATAATATATGAACTCTACTTTATGAATATGCAAAAACATTGATATGTCAAAATTTGATCGTAGGGGCACTTTAATCTGTATATAGCTTCAAAAAGTTGTGTGTGATAGAAAAGGGTGCTGAAATAATGAATGGAATCGAAGTAAACTGTTGAATTAACTAATTATGTATAGAGGCAGCGTGACATCTAATCGTAGGATATGTACTTCCTATATATTTCATGCATGCATGATAATATAGTTATTTGTTTCCATATACATGTACTGTATATTTCACATAATTTGCAAAGGAATAAATATTGTTTAGTAAAAGTAATCTCTGATTGTATTGTTACATATATTTGGGCAGTGTAAAATTATGTATTATTATTTTTGGAAGGTATAAAGTGAAAAAAGGAACTAACATACTACAACCAGAAACTAGTGGTTTATTCTACCAAATTAATTTAGATTTTCAACTATTTATCATTGGTCGAAATAACCATTCAGAACTGGTTGTCTCAGACTCACACCCTTGACAATATATTATTGGTCATGCTGACCAAATATTATTAGTCAAAAACACCATTCCTTATTGGTCAAAACAACCTTAAATATATTGGTCACCTTGACCATAAATTATTGGTCAAAGTAACTAAAGGTTTTGGTCAAATCAACCATTACTATATCGGTCAAATCAACCATTAAAAAAGGATCAATTCTACCAAAACTAAATGGTTGAAACAACCCAAAAATATTTGGTTGTCTCAGACTCAAATCAAAACCAATTATTTTTGGTTGTTTCAACCAGTTGGTTTTTACAGTGTAGGCCGAAGTGGGTCTCAACATTTGAAATTCTCATGAGGATTTTCACACCCTATAGAATATGGTGACAATTAGGATATTATAAACAATACCTATTCTTCAATATACCTGATAGTTTTATTAGCAGTGTCTAATCCTACATTAAAGTCAGTAGTATAGGAGACACCGAATTACCCCCCTTTTTGGTGCGCTATGTTAATTTTTGGTGCGCTCTCATTAATTCAATGACGTCACGGTTCTATTGTCTTGCACTCATGAATAAAATGAAGATTGTTATGGTGTCATGCTAATTTTTAAGGCGCTCATGAATAAATTGGGGATGAATAAATTATCTTTTGTCTTTCCGCATGAACAAAGTGCGGCGCTCTCATGAATAAGGTGTGGTGGTTTCTCATTATCTATTGTTCCTTTGGATGAGGTCATCGATCTATTCGGGCATGTTTGGGCAAAGCCTATTGCTTGGAGCAGCTATAAAGCTAGAACCGATCGCTCCCAATTCCATTCAAAAAAATTGAGTAGCAACAAGATGGAAGTGATCTACAAGCTAGGATCTCGAGGTTATCATGCCAGCGCTAACATTTTCCACGGCAAGATGAGAGTTCACATTCGAAAGTACATTCAAGGCCAAAACAAGAAATTTCCCACCAATTGCAAGGAGGGAATTGCTTTGACAGTCGACGAGTGGATCAACCTCAAAGACATTGTGAAGGAGATGGATGATCTTATTGAAACCATTACACAAAACCCAGAGGATCCGGACTATGAAGCCTTTGAACGCAAGAATCCACGACAGACTGAAATATCCGATGAACCAGAAGAGGTTTTTCGTCCAACACTTCAGAGACAAAATGCTATCCTGAAGACCACAGCAGTAGAAGAGCAAGATACCTCCTCAATGACGACTGAACCGGGAGATGTTGAAGAACAGTCAGTACCCAGTGTTACGTTTGGAGGAAAGCCGCCTTTGAGCCAACTCAAACAGTGCTCAGTATGCAAGAGAACTCTGTGTTACTATGGAACTATTTGTAATACCTGTAACGGCGCTTGGCGTTCAGGTCTTTTTTAGAAATGCTATGTAAAATAAAGCCATGGTGTGATACTGAATTGTGTCTTTGTATTATTTAAGGTATTGTATTTATGTAAATATTTCTTAATAAGTAGTGCCGGTTCATTAGATCAACTCTGCTATTGTTCTTAGGGATTAGCGATAACTGAAGGGCCTATTGTTTTGAGGAAAACTCTTGAGATGCAAATTCTTCTCTAAAACTGAACTAGTTCTTAGGTTGATATAATGTACCGTGTTACAATATTACACTGATTTATGTTTCATTGATTTTTTCTTGTTGACAAATGCTGCTTACTGATTGCTTATATTAAAACGATGACAAGAGGAAGAATATTTTAAAAGACATTTATTAATAGAAATCGACTTAATTAAACTTATTTCAAAAAGGTACAAATGTATTGTTCATCACAGGAACACTCTGTTCCGGAATAGGTTGTTTTTGGAATTGTTTATTCAACAATAATTTTTGGTGGTGAATTGCAGCCTCGGTCGCTTCTTGCCATCCATAATCTTCCATGTTCATCAAGTTTTGCTTTGTTTCCAAGATTTTTCGGAAATCAGGATATTTTCTTAAGCTGTGAATCCATTTCATATCTTCGAACAACACTTCTCTTAGGTCTTTTCTATAGGTAGGAACCAAAGCGTTACTGGCTTTGATTTCAGCAACTTCCGATGACTATCCCCATCGTGTTCATACTTTTGAACAACGCTTCCCAGTCTTCCGGGTGCCGTTCTTTAGCTTCGTTTCGAATTCTTTCCCAAACATCCTCTTCTCCGTCATAACTATCATCAGTGGAGTCCGTGCTCTCCTGAGAATCAGAGCTTTGAAAAGAATCTTCAGTCATTTCATCATCTGAGTTGGAACGATTAGCAGCCATCGTTTATATCGTTACTCTTCAAGGATCGGGAGTATAATGTCAGACCCTTACAAGTTTCCAACTTTATAGAAAACAAATTGGCGTGGTCGCTACGTTTAACAAATGTCGATTAGCTGATTTAGCTAAGGTCTCTCAGTTAGACCAACATTATAAGTAGGATTTCTAACCAACATATTTTCCATTATCAACAACTGGATTTACATTCCTCGACAAAAACCTTCTTTTTTGAAGTTTCACTTCTTGTAAATATGGTTTACGTTCTTGAGTTGATAACCTATGGACTTGTGCCAAGTGGTTGGATAATTTAACAAGATACTTTGATCCACAATTAGGTACAGGGCAGTTTTTCAAAGTCCGATTTTCCATGTTCACTCGCCGTTGAAAGTTAGTATCAAATAGCACAAATCTACTTGATCGTCCCTTTTATCTGTTTTGATCCCTTTTGTCGCCTTTCGTCCCTCTTTTTTTCGTTTTGAAAGAAAAAAAGAGGGATAAAAAAGAAAAAAGCGGGACGAGAGGCGACAAAAGGGATGAAAAGGATGAACGGAGATAACTATATCCGAATGTGAACACGTCTCTTGTCAGTAGGCCCTTTCATCCCTTTTGTCGCCTTTTGTCCCCCTTTTTTCGTTTTAATATGGAACAAAATTCGCGCTTTATTTGTGACGATGTTGATTTTAGATAGACCAAACTGAAGACCACAACTCCTATAGGAATCTCCTGTTGCAAGCCGCCACAACGAAACAGCAACCCTCTTTTGGATTGTTACAGCCTTCCTCAATCTCGTATGGTTTCGTCTGAGTTCTGGACCGACAATTCCACAAATCAAGTCAAAAATCACTCTCGAAACACGAAAGTTCTGCTTCCACATAGAGTCCTCAAAACGGTTGTTTAACAGTTGGTTAAACCAAAACTGTGGCCTTGGCTTGTCGACCAGTGGGCTGATTCAGTTGAATTCGCTGATTAATCCGGGCGTAATATTAAAAGTCTGGGTATTCTACGGCGCATCAAAACAAGTAGCGTCCTCAGCCTGCTCCTTTCACGGTTCACTTTAGTTCGAACACGCTCTTGTAATTGGTTTATGAACTGAGGCGAAAAAACGAAGAATTCGTATGCGATTCATGATGATAGCGAAAGCAAATCACGACTGAACAAGCCCGCGCTTTAGTTGTTTACATCGAATGAGCGAATGAGCGGGAAGTATAATTGACATATGTTTGCATCGTATTTCACGTGCGTGTTTAATGTGAACGCACGCTCTCTACCTTCAGTTTCTCGATGAAAGCGCCGCAAAAGATATCCGAGAACAAGTAACCTTTCTTCATGGCAACAGCAACAACATCCGGATCTGTTAGACGTGGATATCGATAACATGTAACGGAAGTTTGTTATGAAACACTCGGTTAAGCATCATCAACTGAATTTGATGTACAGTATTGTAGCTACTGAAAACAAACACTTTATTATTGAAGTGCGTATGTTTGAAATAACTGTTGTTATGATTAATTTGATATTCGTGTTTATTGTAGTGACGAATTTCAGTGGGGTTTATCGTACTTCTGATGTAATTGTTTTTAATAGCAATTGTGTTGAGTTAATAATTAATAATACATTTCTGATATTTGACACTACCCCGCTATCTCGAACCGCCGCTATCTTGAACTATTTTCCATTTCCCTTGAGAGTTCGAGATATCTTTATAATTTAAAAAAAAACAAGTTGCGATAAGGGCGATGTATATTGCGATGGATACAACACCTTATATTTGATTACATTTGCTAAGACCAGCAGGTATTGAAGCAATTTCCTAGCCATTTATATAGTGGAGCAAACATTATAAACAACATGGATTTCATGACACGAAAGCATATAAAAGAACTAGATCGCTTATCTCATATTAGCTTGATTTCAAGGGATTTTTAGTTGCTAGATTAGCAAACATTCGATTCCTTCAATACAACCATTTTTTGTTCAATTTTCAACTGTGAAAACATGCTTAAATATAAAAAAAGCAGAATCGGCAACCGGTAACAACTTCCAATTGGTAATTATTTAATAGCCACCCGTTGTTGACGGTTAGGGTATTTTTATATGTAGGGTTAGGATTTGCATTAGTTCATATATATAGGGAGAACGAAGAGGCATGTGTTGTTTAGTGATCTAGCCCCAAAAAATCATATTAGTGACTATAGCTCTAAACACCATAAATTCAGTGAGCTAAATGAGTGAGCACCCGTATGACTTGTATGGGAACTAGCGATTTGGGCCTCACAAAATACATCTAAAGTCTCAATTCTGCTTCCAAATCTTAATTCTTTTATAAGACTTATAAATTAAGAGCATATAAGCCTCGATGAAAGGGCTTGCTTGCATTTTGGAAGAACAAGAAGAGTAATTTGGCGATGAATAAACACCGACCTGTGATATTTTATAAGCAACTGACTGGGTTCACGCTTCGTTTCTGCCAACCGACAGAATGCAACAAATGTGGCGTGATTGGCCTGTGTGACGTCACAGTAAGTATCGTAAGTATTGAATGCCAGGGCAGAATAAAGTTAGATTTAGTTTAGTAGAAGAGAATCAATAGGGTAAAATAATACGTATATATACTATCATGTAAATATATATAGCGATGCTGTCTGGTGGTCGAAGCGCTTGAACAGAAATTAGGCTCAACGAATCCTATTTTCAGATTTTCTTCAGTAAATATTACATTGCGCAGCAACATTTGGTCTCAATCTTCCATATTGTCTATGATTATGGGTTGTTTCAGGGAATCGAAAATAAAATGAGAATAACATGAGGTGAAGTAATGATGTAAATCGTTCGGTAGACCTGCTGCTAGTCTGTCTGAAGAGCTCAGTATGAAGGCCGTCGTACGCTAAATGATTAAAAACAGTCCTCAACAAGTCTATTCCTCACCTTCACAATAGACCGTGCTGTACATACAGAACTGACCTGAAACGTATAGGTGTTTATCCCTTCAATCCCTGCTCACTGGGAAGCATATACTATGTCATCATTCATCAATTTTATATACGGCAGAAATGGGATTATATAGTTACGACTGATTTGAAGTATTCTACGAAGCGAAAAATTTCCGCCCAACTCGAGTTTGGCTGTGATTTCTTGGCAGTGTTTTACGCCATCAGGTGACTTTATCCCGTCATCTATTGGTTCAGGATGAACCTATGAATTATTTAGCATTTCCCGCTTATTAGTCTGTTGGATTACCTGTGGCATGTTTCATAAGCGATCTCGGAAGAGTTTATATAATTGCTCCTTGTGAATTCTCTTTTCCGATTCCTACGAAATAAAATTTCAAAAATAAAAGATCTATACTTAATGAAGTTGTGTGAGTGGTTTTTGGGAGATTTTGGGCCTTCTAAAGCAGTTTATTAGGCCTCGAAGTTTTGACATTTGGCCGCGTGTCTACTAGCGGCGCTTTCTCAGTGTAAGCATATTAATAATTCATTTTTTCGAATTTTCATACAAACCTTCTAAAACCTAACCCCCAAATTTGAAAAAAACCTAACCATTTTAAATCCCAAATCATTAATAGAACGAGTCTAAATACACCTGAACTTAATGGGGAATTTAGCGAAGTTTTCAAGTGTTTTCAAGTGCACTTTTGCTTTAACAATTTCAGGACATGCTTACACTGAGAAACCCCCCTACTAGCAGTGCTATGCAGACTCATAAATTCGAAGAATAAAGTAACTACCCGAGCGCTTAATTAGCTTCCAATATGCCCACCTCATTGTGTTATGGACCAGTCAGATTTTACCTTCCATATCCTGGAATTAAGTGACGTAATGTTACATTTAAAAGGAATTCAGACAATACATTTGCCTTCGACCAATCATAGGAGAGTGTTTACTGGCACGCCAATTCACAATGGCTTTGATTGGGCAGAAAAATAAAACAAACGTGCTGATGTCATGCTTGCATATTGGAAACTAATTAAGTGTTCGGGTAAGCAGACGATACCTTTTTCTTCGAATTTATGAGATAAAAAAGTACGTCTGCATTTAGGTTCCAAGTGCTCATGGGATTGTTTGGAGGAGCCAAGTGAAGTAAATACAAATGTAATTAAATTGTCTGCTTTTAGTTTGAGCGAAGATGATATACCCGGAGCCAAATTAAATTACCAAAACCTGCAACCGAATGCAGCTGTGCCATTTTGAAACGCTGGTTGTTGTGTAGAGGCGCAAAAACAACAGGGAAATTGCTCGAGCTACAGCGCCGGTGAGTTTTACTTTCCTGCACTTTATGTAGTTTGGTTTTGCAGGGAAAATATGTGGGCTCCTGTTGAGCTTTCCTCATATTTTTATTGCGTTTTACTCATTGATTATTACACTGTTTTCCTTATAACTTAGGGTAAATGATTACACGAAAAATGGCATGGACAAGAAGTACTTGCGGGACCCAGATGGCGGAATCAACTTGATGAAAAAGAAAGCAGAGGCTGGTATGCTCAGTGAAACTGTACCCGAAGGAACTGAAAATTTTCCCTTCAATGGTATAATACAAATCTTTCAACACTGCCAAAAGTAACATTTGTACAGTCTGGCGATTTATGATTGAAACTGTGTCGAGCAAGAAACATATTGCCACAGCGATCAAATTCCTCAAATTATTTCAGAATATAGATCTAGGGGAACTATTGATAAAAACAAATTTTACTTCGATCCGATTATTATTTTAGGCGAACGGCGACCACTCTCAGACCGATTTCCACGGGCTCGACCATGAACATCAGAATGTACAATACTAAATAGCTCAATAGAAAGTACAAATAATGCTTTATGTTTTGGTGTGTTAGTTGTTTAATTTGATTACAAATTAAATATTTTAGCGATTTTTTATTATTTTGCTTAATTTATCCATTTTTGGATAACAAATAATAAAAAATATCTCACAATTATGTTCAAGTCGCATCGTAAAACAGTTTAAAAGCAAATTCTTCAGACTTTCAACTTTCAAATGAGACATTCAAGTTTTAGAAGTCAAGATATTGACAAAAGAGTCTCGGCTACTTATGTTCAACTCCCAGTGTTAAAGCGCCGGCAGCGAGCTTTACTTTCAAGGCAAATGGGTTTAGTTTAAATAAAAATATCTCACAATTATGTTCAAGTCGCATCGTAAAACAGTTTATAAGCAAATTCTTCAGACTTTCAACTTTCAAATGAGACCTCATTCAAGCTTCTCAGTGCTACTTCTGTTCAACTCACAAGTGTCAAGGCGCCGGCGGCGAGCTTTACTTTCAAGGCAGAGGGGTTTGGTTAAAGGAGCTCATTCAACCAAGATGCATTGCGAGTCACTGTTATTGTTTTCATACGGGAAACTACTTGAAATCGGACAGCTGCCAATCAGAAAATGTGATATCGGGCTTTTTATAAATAGAGTTTATGGCCGAGATCTGCGTAGCCTGATTTTCAGACTGTTGAGGTCGTCCGCTCACTTCCTCCCACCTCCCAGTCTGATGGACTTCGGCATAAACCGTGTTCCGACGTCATTTAATTTCGACCAATCAGAGCGAAGGTTTTATTTTTAGAGAACTGAGGTATGCGTGGAATGTCCAGTTAAGCCTGCATGAAGGACAAGCCAAATCGCGGACGATACAAACGGACTTGATATGGCTTTGGAGAAAGCGTGCGAAACTTTCGACATTTCTGAATTATTTCCCGAACAGCGAAACGCAATATACCCCTCGTTTCCCGGAAGGACCTTGGCGATCACAGCTACATCTATAGGCGACGACCAGGTAGAGAATCGAGAAAGGAGAAATTATGTTAGCCTTCTAGTACAGCTCGCTAGAATCACGCACTTTCCTGCATTGCAGAATTCTTATGTTTTACAGCTTCAAACTTATGTCGATTTCTCAGAACTAACCCTAACCATATCCTGTTTGAGCTGCTATGGTTTTCTGGGCAGCAGGAACTTTTTAAATAGGATTTTTCGTACAGTATTTCAAGCGCATGGTCACAACACTGATTTGTTGTACTTTACAATTTGTCAAAATCAAGACTGTTCAAAATTCTGCTAACATAAATATTTAGGCAAATGTAATCCAACTTTTACCATGACATATTCACTATATGTGTTCACTCCTGTAAAAATGTCATGTCATTCCATGAAAGATTTAGTCTTCTTAAGGCGAAAAAGCTAAGATATTTCAGCTTTTAGGTCAGCAAAATTGTCAAAATAAAGTGTGTTAAAAATTCTGCAAACATAAATAATTGCCCAAATGTCGTGAAACTATTACCATGACATACTCAGTATGTGTGTTCACTGCTGTAAAAAAATCAGTACATTTCATGAAATATTTGGTCTTCTAAATGCCAACATTCTAGGAGACATCACATTTTAATACGGCATACAAAGCGGTCGAGGAAGATTAATGATTTTCCAAAGCCCGTAGCTAGTAGATTCATAAACATCGATCGCGATATTGATAGCGCTTCCTATCAGATTTTCCCGGAACACGTCTGAGGACAACATGTTTCTCCACGTTCTGTTTCTATAAGTTTGAAGCTGTAGAACATATTCTGCAGTGCATGAAAGAGCCGTGATTCTGGCGATCTGTAGAAGTTGTAGAAGGCTACATAATTTCTCCTCTCTCGGGAAACGAAGTATAATAATGCCTTTCTCTGTTCGGGAAATAATTCAGAAATGTCGAAAGTTTCGCACGCTTTCTCCAAAGCCATATCAAGTCCGTTTGTATCGTCCGCCATTTGGCTTCACCTTCATGCAGGCTGCACTAGACATTCCACGCATACCTCAGTTCTCTAAAAATAAAAGCTTCGCTCTGATTGGTCTAAATGAAACAATGGCCAGAACACGGTTTATGTCGAAGTCCATCAGACTGGGAGGTGGGAGGAAGTGAGCGGACGACCTCGACAGTCTGAAAATCAGGCTAAGATCTGCGGGGAGATCGGTTGCCTTTATACTTGAAGAAATATAATAGAATGAGCGGAATTACTACGGTTCTCCGATAAAAATTCCTCGACGTGATGCTAGCAGTCGATCTCATGCTCGATCTAGCGAACCAACTTGTCCAACTTCTGGACCAAGTTCGTGTGGCAAGGAAATTAATCAATTCTACGATAGCGTTATACATTTAGAGTTCTTTCCTTTCTAGGCTTGTGCACGCAAGAACGTGTAGTCGAAAGAAAGGAGCTAGGTTGTCCCTGCCAAAATGCTGGTTTGAAATGTTGAAGTACTGTTTGCCACATTCTATTTGTGTTCAAGGTCCGTGCGTTCTCCATACCACATTTTGACTCGCCAATGCAATATGCAAATTTGAAATCAAATCCGTATAATGTTATTGTTTGTTAGCCTGAATTTCAGCCGGTTCGTGTAATTTTAAAAGCCCCTTGACTTCCGTTAATCGTACATTGGATATGCTGGGTAAAAAAATATCGATCAATCAGTTTTCTGAGCGCCCAGCGGCACTTGATTGAACTTTATTGATCAGCAAAGAAACATTAATAAAATAGGTTTCCACTTTACAGTAGCCTGCGTCGCATCCGAACTGAACCCCGGTCTTAACCAGGGTTCAGTTCGGATGCGACGCAGGCTAACTTTACAGCCGCTCATGCAGATATCAACACAACATTTCACTTTTACTTACTTTAATTGTCTCAGCGTTGTCCATGTACATTGAGCGAAAACCAAGACTATAAGACTAAGAGAGAAACTGCGAGATTTGTAATCTTGCATGTACATGCAAGATTTAAATGTTGTAAGTGTCCGATAATGATAAGCAAAAGGCTCAGCTATTCTGACCTTTAAATTTCTTGTCATTTAGGACTGCGGGCCGATCAAGCCAATGTAGAAAGGCCCTGGTTTGGATAAACTGTAGGAATTACGATCAACCAGTCGGCTAACTCCAGTACAGGCTCTAGTAATAATTTCACTGACCAAAGGCGACTCCAGAGTACGTTCAATATTTCCCCTGGTAGGTGAAAATTCGGAAATATATGACTGAACACAAATTAAAGCTAATAAATAAGGAACATTTCCCCCTATAAGTAATCAACTGGTATGCCCCTGTGAGACCGATGGAATAGGATTTGTTTCAAGAAGCTTCGGGGGCCCCGAAAATGGCGGTTCGAGAAATTTGTGCTCTGAACTCTGAATTTCTAACGAGACCTGAAACAACCATGGGAGCTGATCAAAGCCAGGTCCCGGCTAATCCACAGATCGAATTGGAATTTAGCGTGTTGGTTTTTGCGGAGGGAGGAAAACCGGAGAACCCGGAGAAAAACCCTCGGAGCAAGGGTGAGATACCAACGAACTCCGACTCACATATGGCGCCGCGTCCGGGATTCGAACCTGGGCCACAGAGGTGAGAGGCGAAGCGCTTAAAGTGCCACTACGACGAAAATTTACCATTTCGATTTGCCACTTTTTCAGTGTCTAAAGGTCAATCAGTATTAGAAATATCCGAAATAGTAAAAAATATTCCCAAATGGGCATCTTAAACCACAAATTTTAGGAGAGTTTACCGGTAAAATCCTGTCCGCCATTGCTAGAAGCCGTGCCCTTTGTTCAGCTTTAAACAAAGGTTTATTCACCGGAAGTGATGTCATACACTTAACACGACTACCTCGTGGCGCGAAATAGCGTGCATAAAAAAGTAGCCAACCTCGCAAAGATAAATATAACTTTCTTCTTATGTACGTGAACACGTTTTTAGTAGAAATATGCCTCCAGGCGTTGTGTTCTGCAGGCGAGCGTTAAGTGTATGACATCATTTCCGGTGAATAAACCTTTGTTTAAAGCTGAACAAAGGGCACGGCTTCCAGGCGGACGTGTAGATTCAATATTCGGAGCTAAAAAAATAAAACTTCCTGTCGTTGTATCGAAAAACAATTTGAACTGGTAATAATATATGAACTCTACTTTATGAATATGTAAAAACATCGATATGTCAAAATTTGATCGTAGGGGCACTTTAAGAGCGGCTGTCAGGAAAAACCAGACAAATTTAAAATTTCGCGGCAAGGGTCGGAAATTCGATTTCTTTCCTATTTCAAAGTCAGATAGGCTAAGGTATAACCAAAAGCACTGTACACTTTTTTAGGAAAAATATCTTCTTATTTCCAAGAAAAATGCAATTAACTAAATTCAGTCGAAATGACTGTTTGAGACGCCAAATTCTGAAACGAGTTTGACGGTCTCGCGTACCAAAACAAACAGTCATCTAGTCTTAAAAACGCTCAAATCGTGTTCTACGATATCTAAATATCTAGTGTTAGACATTTGAGAAATATTGTATTATTCTTTACATGAAAAATAATTTTATTCAGAAGGCATACATTTCACGTTGTAAATAAAATTAATTTTCTCCATGTGCTAAACCTTTGAATGGATCAAGCTTCGGGTTTTTTCAATTATCGAAAGATTATCTCTCGATTACTGTAAAGATTTCTTTGGGCAAATAATTGTGCGTGACGCTAGAGCTGTTCAAAGTCTGTTGAAAAACGTACATATTTGACCTTGAGAGGTCAACTGTCTATCTACGGGTCCAGCGCATTTATGGTATTTCACGCTTCTTAACAAATTAGAGGTTCAGAAAATACACTAAAAGGCCATTTTATAAAGTTCTAACCTTAGTTGTTGTAGAAATCAGATCCGGAGACTGTTTCTGTGTGATTCTTTTGTCGTTCTCTTACGTTTGCCGTATTACTACAAGCTGTCAACGGTTAGACGGCTGTCAACAGTAATCTTTGTCTGACTTTCAACATCACACTGAATATCCAATTCACAGGTTAAGTCATTTGCTAAATGTTCTTCGATTTGGAGTGCACTCTCGTTATAGTTTTGAGACCTTTAAACTGCTACAATACGATCAACGTGCCGGCGGTTCTTCCAAGTTGTACAATATTAAGACAATGGCAATTATGCTAATTACTTAGTGTGTTCTGAGTTGCGCAGGGCTAAATCAAGTTAAAAATAAAAAAATCAGAACATTCAGATATATCAGTTCCAGTTAGGATTATATTTATACAGAAATAGAAGCCTGTTAGGCCATCTCAATAAAATGTTTCGTTTACCATCGCCCTCCGGCACGAGAAAGGCAATTAACTAATACGTAGGGAGCTCGAAAAAGAAGTATAGTTAAAAATATTTTTCAATCGTTTCCTACCCCCCCTCCCCCCCCCCCCCCCCCAAATATATAAATGGGTCGGTCAAACATGGTTTTCAAATTTCTTGGGCCGTTTATAAAAACTGTGCTTAACATCATACTGTATGCTAGGCTTTTATGATTGCTATAATGTGTCGTACATGGTTTTGTTTCTTTTTTTTTGCCCGGCATTAAGAGACAGGTCATTATTTATTTCAACCATGCGAAAGGGGGATCAAAGCAGTATACGTTAGAGGGGGGTGCACAATTTATGAAGCAGGTAATATATCGAAAACTTGTTTGATTCTGGATGAATTGTAGATATCCCAATTTTTCTGACGCTCCTAACACAAGATTTTCCGGGGCCCCTTGCTGGTAACGCGTCAAGTTCTCTGTCCCACCAATACTATTACCACAGCGGCTGGTTGGTTTCTCATTGTTTAAGATTTATATAACCTAACTGAACATGTAAGTCTTCTTTTGGTGATGTTTTATAGTTCAATAATATACCGGCATCCCGCCGTGAATGAGCAGAGATACGTATTTGTGTATTGAGAATTGAGGGGGATGTTTAGTTGCGACATTGAGGAGGGTAGCGGGGAAGGAGAGAATGAAAATGTAACATCAATTTCGGGGGATCAGATGATTTTACAACAACTGCGCAATTTCTCGTTTAATTTTCAGATTGGCTGATTGCCATTGGAAATAAGAGGACTTTACGTAATCGCTCGCGCGATCACTTTTCTCCCGCAAGTCTCCTTGTCTCATTCAACCTTGTCTCATTCAACCTTGTCTAAGTCAACAATATTGAGCATGCGATGACGTAGAAGGTGGTAAATAAGAGGGAAAAACCACGGTAAACTATCGTAAATTTGTTAATTTTACAACTGCTCGGTTTCTCTTTCAACCCAAAAATTTCCCTCATTTTCAAGGCTCTACCGCCTGACAATTTACGTTTTTTTTAAGAGATTACGATAGTTTACGGTGGTATGACTTCTTATTGCCCATATTTTTCGTCATCCACAACAATCAGCGGACTTTCCTCTCAATACTGTGGCCAGTGTTAGAGGCCCGGTCACATGTTGAGTTTGTTGGTATCTCGCCCTTGCTCCGAGGGTTTTGCTCCGGGTTCTCCGATTTTCCTCCCTCTACAAAAGCCAATACGCTAAATTCGAATCAGTTTGATCTGTGCTTTAGCTGGATCCTGACTTTCATCAGCCGCTGTTAGTGGTTGTTTTGGGGGTCTCGTTAAAATTTAGTGGTATGCCCTCTTATTGACGTTATTTATAATAAACTTTGAGGATAGCGCTTAGAAAGTCATATGACTGTATACCTCTTGAAAATTCAATGTCAAATTGTAGCTTGAATGTTTCAAATTAATGTGAAAGTCCGCAATAGATCAAGCAGCGTCGGCCAGGGAGGTTGGGGGAGGGGGTATACCCAAAATACCCAAATACTCTAAATCGTGACACAATCCCACCCTCGGGTGCATGCTTTGTCTCTACGGCATATAATCAAAATTTACCCGGAATTCAAAGCAACCAGAATTTCATCAACAATATATTTAAACGATTAACAGGCTCCTTTTCTATTAGAAATCCTAACTAGAACTTTTACTTTTTGTATATATGAATTTTCTGATGATTGACGTAAACCCCTCCTTCGCGAAAGCAGAACACACTAAGTAATTAGCATAATTGCTACTTGGGATCGGGAAGAGACACCAACACGTTGGTCGTATTGTAGCAGTTTGAAGGTCTCAAAACTATAACGAGAGTGCACTCCAAATCGAAGAACATTTAGCAAATGACTTAGCCTGTGAATTGGTTGTTGTGATGTTGAAATACGTCGAAAGTCAGACAAAGATTGTTGTTCCAAATCAACCGTTGACAGCTTGTGGCAACTTAAGTCTTAAAGTGCCCCTACGATCAAATTTTGACATATCAATTGTTTCTGATATTCGTAAAGTAGAGTGGCTATATTATTACCAGTTCAAACCGTTTTTCGATACGACGACAGGAAGTCTTATTTTTTGGACTCCGAATCTTGAATTTTACGTCCGCCATTACGCGAACCCGTTCCTGTGGGCGAGGATGCCTGGTCATTTTTTAGCGTACGTGACGTCATACACTTAAGGTTACCGGATACCTTCAGGGTGCGTTTCCAGTCTAAATTATGTAGCGCCTCGAGGAAACATCGTAGATTAATCATCCATGTATCATTGTAAAGCTTATAAAATTGGCTACGAGAATACATAAAAAGTTTTGAGTTCTTTGAAAATCTCGAATTTTCCGCGATCCCGTTTCTCCGGTCTAGTGAGATGGCTTTCAGAAGCTCCGACTCCAAAATTATTTTAAAGTTTTAAAATCTGTTTGCTTTGTCGCATTTCAGAGGAATCGTATTACAAAACTGTGTCGGGGAATTTCAAAATTCGATTTAGTTCAAAAGTTATCATGCTCTTCGTGAAAAGGCAAAAACACAGTCCGAGTAGATATGCGAGAAACGCCGTCAAGAGCTCTCTTTTTAGAATTTCCCAATTCCCCGATAATCTTTTGCAGCTATGATATCAATTAATATTTTGTGAAAATTTCACACAAATCGAATAGATTCCTATTGAGTGGGAGCTTTTTTAAAACTCTATTTTGTTGAAAATCGAAAGCGTAGGAAATAGCATTTAAAAAATTTTTGCCGTCTGCGTGTGAATCTGAATCCCCGCCACTCCAACAAATTATCGAGCTCTTGGCCAATCGATTACTCATCACAGTTCAACTATCTGTTAAGATTTCCCGCCAATGTTGATTTCCGTTCAATGCTGGTTGTTCTAGTTCTCTTGTGTGACTTGAAAAATGGGAAAGACAAAAAGACCTCGAGGGACAAAGCCACGGTGAACACCTAGATACGCCTTGAATGCCAGCAGAGTTAGTAGAGCAGACAGCGATTTGCAGGCGTCTGAAACAGCACGGCAATAGCGAGATCGTTTCAAGAGATTCAGAGTCACCGTCAGACTTTTAATACGTTTCCATCCGTAAGCTTTCTTGGCCCGGGTTTCTTGGAAACAAATATTCTCTCGGCTGGCTCCTATCAATTCTTCATTTATTATGTTCAGATGTTGACCACCTCGGCAATGCCGGTCTGAAAGTGAAAATACTAACCCTTGGCCTTGTCGGGTTTTGCGAGGACTTCTATTTATCTATTTGGCTTGTAGTCGTATGCATTTGTTTGGCCTTGTTTTGCTTTCCATTTTTCTTTGTTTTCCAAGCTTAAGGGCATCCTCCTTGCTTTTTGGAAGACATAAGGCCAACAACCGATGGAATTATAGAATTGTGTGTGGAAAAACATTTCTCAATAAACGTAAACAAAGTATATGAAATGAATTTCAGTTAGTATGCGCTAGCTTTCCCACACCAAACAATGAACAAACTTAGGACTTATAAACTGATCATTATCTTAGTGACTTTCTCTGCTGAATTCTCCCTGTAGCCGCCCGGATCCAGTAACAGCACAACCTGAAAGCCGAACCAGGGAAGATACCCTGGGAAAAAATTACCCCAAAAAGATAAGAAACCTCTGCTAGCTAGAACTACTTACTAGCAGGCCACTTCCCAAGCGATTTTAGCAACTATTCGTCCAGCTTTCAACTCGGTCGCCAGCGGCTCTATTTCCCCCTAAATCATCTACATCCGGCAATAAATTCAAACAGAAAGACACATTACTAAGTTGTGAAGAATCTGATGCAGATGTTAGGTCGTTATTTACTAAACCACAGCAAAATTCGCAGTACGAGTTTGTAGCTAATATAAGAAGAAATGTATGGGTTCGAAGCAACTTGAGAACGATGCGTTAAGTGTATGACGTCACATACGCTAAAAAATGACTAGGCATTCCTCGCCCACGGGAACGGATTCGCGTAATGGCGAACGTGATTTTGACGGTAAACTCTCTTTAAAATGTGTGGTCTAATTGGCCCCTTTGCAAACTTTTTTCACTGATTTGGATATTTCTACCACTGTTTGTTCTTATGGAATACAAAAAAGTGGCAAAAGAAATGGTCAAATTTCGTCGTAGTGGCACTTTAAGAGAACGACAAAAGAATCACACAGAAACAGTCTCCGGATCTGATTTCTACAACAACTAAGGTTAGAACTTTTTTAAATGGCCTTTTAGTGTATTTTCTGAACCTCTAATTTGCTAAGAAGCGCGAAATAGGCATAAATGCGCTGGACCCGTAGATAGACAGTTGACCTCTCAAGGTCAAATATGTACGTTTTTCAACAGATTTTGAACAGCTCTAGCGTCACGCACAATTATTTGCCCAAAGAAATCTTTACAGTAATCGAGAGATAATCTTTCGATAATTGAAAAAAACCGAAGCTTGATCCATTCAAAGGTTTAGCACATGGTGAAAATTAATTTTATTTACGTGAAATGTATGCCTTCTGAATAAAATTATTTTTCATGTAAAGAATAATACAATATTTCTCAAATGTATAACACTAGATATTTAGATATTGTAGAATACGATTTGAGCGTTTTTAAGACTAGATGACTGTTTGTTTTGGTACGCGAGACCGTCAAACTCGTGTCAGAATTTGGCGTCTCAAACAGTCATTTCGACTGAATTTAGTTAATTGCATTTTTCTTGGAAATAAAAAGATATTTTTCCTAAAAAAGTGTACAGTGCTTTTGGTTATACCTTAGCCTATCTGACTTTGAAATATAAAAGAAATCAAATTTTCGACCTTGCCGCGATATGTTTGATTTTTCCTGACATCCGCTCTTAAGGGCCCATTGACATATTTAAATCGGCCGTTGCTAGGGAAAGTTTGAAGCCTCATAAAACCCGGAAAATTAAAGAGTGGGCAATAATTATTGTCAAGGTGATTCCTAGGGTAAAGTCTTGTAGTCTGATGCCGTCATCAAGTGACGTCACGATGACGTCATCAAAATAAGAAAATTTCTAAACTCTCCAAGGATTTTTGATCTACTAGTAATTTCTGAATATTTTCCGAACCTACGAATAAAGGCGCATAAAACCGAGCATGCGTTTGCCATTACGACAAAAAATGAAGATTTTACAACATTTTTCAGTCCAATTTTAAGCATTTTTGGCGAATGAAAAGCCATAACTTTGGCAGTTATTGTCGGTTTCCAAAATCCATGCTAGATTTTGTGGAGAACGTGGTCAACAACATTTTAACGGGAAAAAGTTTGGTGTTTAGTGAAAGCGCGCAAAATGTTTAGGATGTTTAGAAACCGGAAGTTAAGAAATTAACGCATGCGCAGAAGTGCCTAGTTGGTGGACGTGAAATAGTCGCAGAACTATTGTTGCAGTAACGTCTACAATAATTGGTCGAACAGGATGTGCATTTTCTCCTATTTCCTCCGACAATGGCCAGTTTTGGGGCATGGCTGAATTCTCCAGTTTGCAATGAGCTAGCTTGATTGTCTGCAACGAGCTTCGGACTGTGTGGCAGATGCCAGGAACCCATTTCGCGGCAATACGAAGAGCCAATAGAAATCAAGCTAAAATTAGACCGAGATTCGACAACTTTCACTTGAAGTTGATCTCGTGGCGTTCACAACAGTTTGTTTTCCGACATCAAAAATACTTTTTTAAGGATGAGAACTGACCTGTATTTTAATTAGTGGCACTAAGGTTCAATCACAACTTTTCCAGGAACCCGGAAGCATTATCTGGAGATAAAAGTGTGCATGTTTGTGGACGATTTGAGTTGAAAACCTGCCGGTCGAAAATCACTCGACTACTTGAGTGGCCGTACTTTTCTTCGTGTCAGTTTAGAGGCCATGTTCTCGCTGGAAGCAGCCATTTCAGCTTCTATATCTTTGACAACTATAGATACTATTTACTAGATGTTCTTTCAATCTGTCAACAGCGGGAAGAGCTCGGCTACATCTGATAGTCCAGTACAAGTTTGCTTTCCCATTCATCAGCTTTCACTCATCACTGTGTTGGCGGCGCCGTACGCTTGCCGTTACTTTTTTGCTCGGTACAAATTATTAATTATTTCCCTTTCTCTAGGTTCAAGTACAGTTAGGCGCCTTTCGAGACCTGAACGATTCCTTCAAAATTATCGGATTGAGTTTCTTGTCAAGTATTATTTTCTTTCACACGATGAACCAAGCTTTTCATTTTCCAGCGACAAAAGGCTTGTTCCGACTTTTGAACACTTTACTTCATTCATTCATGAAAACCTTTCAGGTAAACCACGAATAAAACTTTCAAATTAACATGTGTATTAAAGTATTAAAATTATCGGGTGGCCGATGGACACGCATAAAACTATTAAACCTGAGAAAACAGCCGACTCATATCGCTCGAGTCGGCTGTTTTCTCAGGCTAGCATAAACCGGAAGTCTATGCTCCTGCGAGCATAGCAACGGTGTTGCGTAGCAACGGAATATGTCAATGGGCCCTTAACCACTGTGCCACCCGAGCTGTGGCACCCGCAATGCATCTTGGTTGAATGAGCTCCTTTAAATAAAAATATCTCACGATTATGTTCAAGTCGTATCATAAAACAGTTTAAAAGCAGATTCTCCAGAGCACATAAAGACTTGAGAAACGTCTCATTTTAAAGCTGGGGGTTTCAAAAATCCGTTTTTACATGCGTTAGCGCTTTCTATGTTGTTCTGTTAGTTTGGAAGTTCACTTTTCAAACCGCCGCTACCGTGAGCGCTTTAAGGTCTTCACAACTTCTGAGTCCAGAAAAACAAAGTCTAAATTTCTAACGAGACCTGAAACAACAATAGGGGCTGATCAAAGCCAGCTCCCGGCCAATCCACAGATCGAATTGGAATTGGAATCCAGAGTCCGGTCTCGAAAAAGGAGAGCGATAGCAGTTCACTGCAAGTGGAGGTTTCCTCGTTCCCTCTAAATCTTGTTGAAAACTTTTTAAATATTCAGACTAAACGGAAACTAAACGGAAACATCGTAAGATTGACAGGTTAGGCTTAGCGTTGAAGTGAGGTGGAATAATATCATGTGACTGCTAAGACCAATCAACAAACAATTTTCAAAGTGCATTGTGTAAGAGATGTCCATAAAACAATGGCCATTCTGCGCGATGTTGAGAGGATAAAATCGTACATTGGTACATGGCTTGGTTATATAAGAGTTAAGCCTACCGAAAGAGCATTATTTCTTCATTCAAGAAACTGCAATAAAATGTTGGGGCTACTCAAACTACGAATTTTTATAAGAGCGCCAAACACATGCGACACTGAGATCAAAAATCGCTTTCTTCTTACGTCGTTCGGATGTCTAGAATTCATGATGCGCAAAGAAAAAAAAAATTGTATCAACTTCTCCGCAGTAATATTGGCTATTGGTGAAGTCTGACCACTACCAAGTATGTTATATCTTGGTTTCTAGCAATTATGTGTGGATCTAGTAACTGTTAGCGGGATATTTTCTGACTGACAGATCGAGCTACATCATTAATTACTCGCTCCATTCGGATAATTTTTTGACACTTCTAAGTCATTTTGAAAGTCAACGATTGAGCTATTTAATGTCAAACATGAACAAAATAATTATTACCTTCTCAATCTGTACCTTTAAGTACAAGTTTCGTAGAAAAACAGTAAATAATTCAATGGTAACTTCAACATCATTGTAGCCTGCGAAACAGGCCCTCAGTGTTATTTCAACGCAAAGGAAGTGATAAAATGATTTGGCCGCGTAAAAATGGAAAAAGGAGACTGGCACGAGAGAGAAGAAGGAGGGCCTGCAGCCATCTCTTATACATTTTCATTTCCCGTACAGATTCTGTACGGGAAATACTGATTGGTCAATTAGCTGTCATCGCTGTCATGTGTCACGAAATGTCGCACATTCCTCCTGCGAACTGACGGATATGGCGGCGACAAGAGAGAAGTGATCGAGCGGTTGAGCGTAGCAGGCAGTAAATAGTCTACATTTGTACTTTCTAGGCGAGATATTTTGGCGGTTTTACCAAAAGGTAAAAGCCTTATTTTCCAATTCGAGTAAGACAGGAATTAGCGCTTCCGCATTGTCCTATTTGCAAAGCATTGACATGTTAAATAAACATGTTAATCCATGCGGAAAAGGGCAGAATTCAAATTTCCGTAAGATGGCAGCAGGCGCTTGTTTCTTCTCGCGGCTCGCTTCGTTCGGATCGGTTTCAGAACTCGCTCCGCTCGTATTGGCAGAACTAACTCGCTCTGCTCGTATCGGAAAAGCGCCTGTTCTGCAAGCTAACATCATTGCATCCCTGCATTGCAACGATTGCGTTACACACAGGAAGCCCGCGTAAATTTATTCAACACGTGTATAATTTTCTTTTTGATCTAAAATAAAGTCAAATATAAAATTAAATTAATGTAGGCACATTATTACTTTTTCTGTAAAAAAAAAGGTGTGAGTGGGAAAGTTAAAATGATGAAGTTTATAGACCGTGGATTTTCGATAAAATTTCTTGGCTCCTTAACAAAACAAAGCAGATTGGCCTTGAATATGTAATGTTTCTCTTTGACATCAGTATATAATCATCTTTGTCAAGTACGTGACACTTTGTACCGAGTCAGCGTTCTGTTTGCCTCGGGAGTCATTCGGCAGGGCATCGGATATGGCTTCGTGTAGCTATTCTGCATTAGTTGGTGGCCTTTGTGGATGTAGTCCTTCCAGTCCTGCAAATGTCCAGTGCGTATCGATAGAAACTTGTGATAAGGATATCAAGAGGCATTTAAAGTTTTTCGATTGCAGAGATTCTTCCCTTAATATATACGGAGAGTAAATTGCTTCTTGCCAGAGCAGGTACACTCAATAGTTATTTATACTTGTGGTGAATTACCACAAGATGTTGGTCTGATTTAATGTCAATTCTGTTTAATTTAATAAATTAGACACCAAGAACAGAGAAATATTTGACGCGCATTGTTTAATTTTAAAAACACGATAGTTGTAAATTTCCAGGCCGGCTCGATTTTGAGACCAGACAACACAACAAGTCGAATTTGGAAAATTGCAGTTAGCCAACCGTCAATCAAAATGTCATCAAGTCTACGAGACTACCGTAGAATGGAACCCCCTAAAGGCTTTTTAGAAAGGATAGTTCCCGGGTATTCTGGCAGGTAATTATAAAAAGAGAGGAAAATCAGCCAACACTAGCATGATTCTTTTTGCTATATAGTACAAGGTCATCATTGTAATATTTTAGTTTAACAAAGCAAAAACATTAACACAAAACTACCGCACCCATGTAAATAACAGGGCCGATTAATTTGTTACAATTTTTTGAGGGGGCTATCCATGAAGGGGGGTTATAGGTGGGGATAATGGACATGGAGTGGAAATAGGTAGATTATACACATGGCCATGGGGTGAGGTGTGATTATCTACAGGGGGCTTGAAACTTCCAGGGTTACACTTCACTGAAAATAGTATAGCCAGTATATTACCACGCAAATGATCTAAATAAACATTGTGGCTACTTGAATAACAACAAGGCTTAGAGTGGACTATGATGATGCCTAATAAAAAAATCATTTTCAATAATTATAATTGCCAGGTGTTTTTGAAATCAAGGATATGTCCATGTCACCGAGATGCATTAGGAATCCAATGGCGCTGTAGTAAAAAGTCGTGTGCATCTCTGGCGAACTGGGCTCCTCACAAGGACAAGCAAATGAGGGGAGATCGTGGAATGACTCTCCTGCAATCTAGAGAGCTCTATAATGTGTCTTCTACACTTGTTCCAGTTGCCTCGCGTAAGTGAAATAAATTATGATATCGATGTCTGCGCACGATCTGAAGTAATGTGACTTTTTTAAACTATAATGCACGTATTTACTCTCTCTGAATTTATTTATAAATCGGGAACCTATATGTTTCTTTCAGCAATATGTAAACAATGCCGCCTCCTTCTGGGAAAGGAGCTGCTCTCCACACAATCCGATGTTCTTCCAGAAGAGAAAGGCAAAAAAGAAAAATATATCACTCCATCTCCCGCTGAATCATCTGAAAGTGAAGTGGTATGAAAAAAAAACGCATTGAAAACCAGACAACTGTTTCACTTTTCACTCTAAGAAATGTTGAAGTCAGAAAGAAATGTTCTACAGAACTCGTAATCCAATCACAAAGCGAGGATTTCTCTGATGCTGTCAGCGAACAACTGTACGGGATTTGAATGTGCATATTACTAATTTTATTGTTATTTATGTTCACAACCTGCTCAGTGAAACAGTTACCTAGTGCAGCTAGCCCTTTAATTGTCCTGCATGTCATCTTATGTACATTGTACTAAACCTGTCTGAGAATACCCTAGCATCCAATAATCCCTACCTATAATGAACACAACCATGACAATACACTTCCAATCATCCCAATACCTTTCCCAATACCAATCCCTCGGGTACCTATTTTTTCAAGTGTGAAATAGGTACAGCAAATCCCTTTTATGGTACAGATCCTTGTTTAGGTTATTATTAGCTGTGTATAGATACATTAACATAATTAGTTGCAGTTCTTTTTAGTCGGTCGTATAGGCAAATGTGTACCTTATGGGGTTCTCAACTATGAAGAGCAAATGTGAAATTTACTGGGGTAAGGTACGTAAGGGCAGTGGGACCTCGGGGGTGAGGGGCGGGGGGTGGTAAGGTTTAGTCAATACAACTGATATACAATGTAGGTGTAGAGATACATAAATTTGTATTCATTAATAATTATTAAAAACAAAAACACTTACAGTCTAAATATAGTTTTATAATAACCAGTTATTTAAGCTAAATGTGTAATTTCATATTATATCATAAGCCAATACAGGGCGACGTAAGGCGACATTGGGCGACATAAGGCGACATTGGGCGACATAAGGCGACATTGGGCGACATAAGGCGACCTAAGGCGACCTAAGGACCCAGAGTAGGCCTAATACCTTAAGACCGACTACAAGGTAGGTTCAATATGAAATTGTTATAGTATTATTCCCTAGTTAAAAGCAAAAACAAACTTACAAAGTAAAAGAACAATAACTATGTACGCACTTGCCTGTCATTTATAAACAGAAAATAAATATTGCTTTCCTGATTTACAGAAGCTCGTTGTTATGTAATATATAACAATAACAGTAATGCTATTTCTAACTTTGTCCATTCAAGGTACATATTACAGAATCCACAAACGTCGCAGATCATTGTTGTGCATACGCACTCAGCGATCCCAAAGAAGAACTTTTTCGTGTCGTTTGTGACCAAACCCACAGCCACAGCTGTCCCTCGTGCGAGGATCTTAAATCCACTATCAGATAAATCGAGTCAGTGTTGAGTGGTGCCCAATTAGCTGGCGAAGAACGAGATGGTATGATGTATTCATACCAGCAGGCTGTGCAGGCAGTTTTTTCATGGAAGGCCCACCAGTTACGATCGATCCTACAGGATAAAGCGCGAACGTGTCTGTTGGATGGACTTGATGAAACATCAGTTCTCGTCACACAAGGCTGGGCCATGAAATTCCTTCCACAGAAATATAGAGAATCGCAGGCAGACTGGTTCGGGAGAAGGGGAATTTCATGGCACATTAGTGTTGTGGTACTTAGGGTAGCTGCTAAGCTGCAGCACCAGGCGTTTGTTCACATTGTGGAGAATTCCAGTCAAGATAGCAACGCTGTTGTTGGGATCATCAGGCACACACTAAAGCAGCCGAAGAAAGAACATCCAGAAGTTTCAACTGCTTGTCTGCGCCAATACAATGCCGGATGTTACCATAGTGCAACCATGTTGGCCGCCTGTCATCTTATGCAAGAAACAACAGGAATTAAAGTCAAGAGGGTGGTCTTTAGTGCTCCACAAGGGGGAAAAGGCGCGTGTGACCGAAAGGCTCACGTTCGGCGTTATATTAACGAGGGCCACGATGTGCTAACAGCAGCTGGCTTTGCAGAGGCCATACTCTCCTATGGTGGTGTCAGGGGAGTGCGGGTTGCATTAGTAGACAACAAAGGACAAAGGACATCAACACAAGCCCGATGGGCGGGGATTAGCACTCTCAATAACTTCTGTTATGGTTCGGACAGGTTTATAACTTGTTTTCCCAGCATAACTTGCAAGCTTTCACACGCGTGTATGTCTTTTACTACTTAAAGTGTATATGAAACGAAAATTAAGTTGATCTTATTTGAAAGTCCTTTCGAAATGAGGAAGGGTGGCGTTTTCCGTTTATGAATATCTCATCTCGTTCCAGAGATATTCAGGTTTTTGTAATATGTAAATTAGATTACCTGTGACGTCATGACCTTGACACAACCTGAAGACAAAGAATATCTCTGAAAATAGTGGCTAAAAATAATTGATACTTTGCACATGTATGGTACTAAGGAAAATACACATCAATGTGAAAATCATGACGTTGCCATGGAAACACTCTTGGCTCCAGGCTCATTTGATATTGAATATAAAATATTATCTGATTGTAATTTATGACTGTTCTACAAAACTCGTTGCATGGCACTACACAACACACGCTATGACGTAGCTAGCTACGTCATAGCGTGTGTTGTGTAGTGCCATGCAACGAGTTTGGTTCTACAAAACAATTTTATTTAAACCTCGCATATACAATGCCTACATTGTTTGTAATTGTCTGATGCGCCAACAGCAGTAAATTGTACATTACGAAGGAGAAATCAAAGAATTTATTTTTATCATGAAAGTGGCCTGGGAACAAGAGTGTTTCCATGGCAACGTCATGATTTGCACATTAATGTGTATTTTCCTTAGTACCATACATGTGCAAAGCATCAATTATTTTTAGCCACGATTTCATCACAATAGGCACTAGAATGCTTTGGAAAACATTTGTAGCGTACATTTTACTATTTTATTCACAAGTTTAGACTAAAAAGGTTTAGTATCGGCAAAACGTATCGGAAATTCGTTTAAAATCATTGATAGCTGCATGAGTACAGCATAATAAGCTAATATTTTGAAGCAGAGATGTATTACACTCTATTCCTCACGAATTGTGTCGCGGTTCATTCGCGGAAAATTGAAGAAAAAGCAGTACAAATCGATGCGGACGAATAAAGTCCGAGATTACCGTTATACGCGACAAGAAATTAAACCTCCGAGACCGTACGCGACCGGCTGTCGTTTAGTACGCAGAGGCAATTTCAAGTTATTATACGAGTATATTTATCGCTAAGAAAGCGAAGTTTTTCAAGAGTTACACGAGAATATTTCTCGCTAAGAAAGCGAGGTTTTTAAGAGTTATGGCGTTTCGCGCTGAAGCGGATTTTCAAGAGTCATTAAGTCAAGTTCATTGCATATCCATAATGGGATATAGGCACCTGAGTACACGCGTATATATTTCAAAATCCTGGGAATTGATACTGCTATGAAACTGTTACTGCACATGAAAGAAATATAAAAAAATGAAATGGAGAAGTAACACGTTAAGCTCTGTAATATTAGCTCAACTAATTTTAAAAGCACTGTCATAGATATGTTAATTGTCAGAAAATGTGTCTTAAAAGTCACGTGAAAAATATATATATATAAATATTTCTCTACTCTAGAAATGTTTCCCATTTGAATAAATCCTTTTGAAGGCAAGAAAAAGAAAATCATATTTAAAAGTTCAACACAGGAATATACTATAAGGTTCTCTCGTTTTTCATTATTACAACATGCAATAAATTGTTATTATCATAAGTCAAGGTGATGTTCACCTAAGCAAATATTCATATTTTCAAGTTCAAATAAAATAAAATAAAATAAATATCAAATGCAAGATCATGAATGTCTTCTTGTTTAGCGCTCTCGTACCGACTTTTCCTCGACAAGTACAATATCTTGAACATTAGATTTCAAATAATAAACTGTGGTAAAGATTTATCTGACTGAACAGGACATGGGAAGAAAGAAATCTCCATCCTGCAAGAACAGAGACATGAGAAGACTTCATATGTGGATTGAGAAGAAGCAACATATAGCCGACATACCGAGCTTTATTCAGTGTATAGTTGATGAAACGCAACAATCAAATTTGTCCAAAGATCCGAATGGATATTGAAAGGAATATTTCATGATTGCTTATTACTACGTCAAAGTGGTATTCCAATTTATATACAGAACAATATTTAACGTTGACAGTGAAATCTCAAGAAGCAGGTTAATTTGTATTATAATGTTTCTGTCAATAGTTATCTGAATGTTACTTATCTACGAAAAACATTTCTCATTTTCCTTACAATTGCATGTACTGTTGTTATATATATATATATATATATATATTGTTATCTTGTCAACATTATATATTGCTATTTTGTTCCCACTTAACCTGCCTCGATTAGCTATGCTACTTGCGGGTTAATGTATTTTTGTAAAATTTGTTGTTAAACTTAATAAAGTCTTACAAGTCTTACAAGTTAGTTAATATTGATCGAGTGCAAGGCACAGCTCAAGCCTATCAAGTTCAACCACGAAACTTAATAATGACTCGTTAGCAGTTTTATTGTCGTTGTGTTGTCACTTGATTGGAAAAGTCAGTCGTGACAACTTTTACTTATATATACCCCCTTTTACTGCGCTTCAGGATGCCGAAAGCTCGTCCGAATAGGAGGCGAAACGAACGACTTCATAAGTCACCACCAGTTTCTAGAGATTTCATTCTCAAATGAGGACATTTGTCTTTGAAAAATGGGGATAGCTGTTACACGCTAAAAAAGGAAATAAAAAACACTTTTTGTCGTTTCTCTTTTAGTGTAATACTTGCGTTATCTTGGCCCTTAGGGTAATTACTGTGGAGTTTCCTTTTCTGACACAAATGTCATTATTGACATTTGCGGTTAGTTTGAAGGAAACTGGACAGCGTCTGCAGCCAGTCATTTAACGTTTGGCCCAACGTAGCAAGCTAGCAGCTCACAGCTAGATTATATATATTCAAAATATAATTAATAGGAGAGGTAGCGTTAAAGTCAATTTTCTCGGTTGGATTTAGAAATCCAGCTAGAAATTCGCTAGTAATGTTCCGAGAACATATCAGTTCCCCAAATGAAATATTAATTGGAAAATATAACTACGGATAAAAGGAAAATTAAAAAGCATATGATTCCTAATTGCATGGATACGTAATTATCGGCGCTCGAGATTAGCGAAATTAAGTGACATCGCAGGTCTTGTTGCAAAGAAAGCTGTCATTTATGGCGCCAGGGTGTCCTTGATGGCCTTTTTGGAAGGTAAAATTAATGGACTAAAAGGAAAATAGTGACATATCTGATTATATTGTGGTCAGAATTGTAAATCCTATGGATGTTTTCCTTATGTTTCAACATATATTATTTGTATAGGGCGTTCTCACCAAAACCTATACTTAGTCTTTAACCTAAGTTAAAGTTAGTTTTTACTGCTTTTATCGAGGAAATTCCTCTTTAAATCAGTGCACTTTTATTTTGTGCGTTTCAACTGAGTTCTTTTTATATTCTAAATGTGTCTTTGACAATATTTTACCTGGCAGCAATTAGTCTCTTGCCCAAGGTAATACTGGCTTGGTAATTACTGGCTTGTCAATTAATCTTAATGTAGTTTTGCATCCTGTTGTTATCTTCTGATAACACGTACAGGTTTAGTAGAATTTATGCGTGTAAAGTTATGCAAGTTCACGCGATACAGCGGATAAGCACCTCCTTGAGCGTATGTCATTTTGTTTATTTAGTCATTGACTAGAGAGAACTTTCATCTCCTAGAATTCACTTGTTTTCGATTTTAACCTAGATATTTCTTCTTGGACAGTTAGGTCTTACTGTCTTAAAACGAACATTGCTAAATTTGGATAGTTTCGTAATTCTAAAATACTCTAAAATTCGTTTTAAGGTTCGTTTTAAGGTTCTGGAAAGACAGGTTTATAACTTGTTTTCCCAGCATAACTTGCAAGCTTTCACACGCGTGTATGTCTTTTACTACTTAAGGGGTAGCATTGTAAATTTAGAGAGAGAGAGAGAGAGAGAGAGAGATAGAACGAAAGTAGAGAATGGAGTTGATCGGTGCGGGAGGTCCGCACAGGACAAGTCAATAAAGCAAAGAGAAATCCAACTCAAGTCTCGGCCATTCGCCTATTCCTGCGAGAGGACGCCAGTCAGAGGAAAACTCTCGCGAAACATACGGAGTGCACCTCCTAATAAATGCAAAGTATACAACGGTACTTTTACATACGGTCAATTAGTCATGTTATTACTGCGCAACGAGCGAAGCTAGCGGAGCAGCAATTAATAATATGGACCAAATATAACGGTTCATTGTGTTAATTCGCTGTTTCGACCACAATCCCTTGCTTGGCCAATGTGCTCCTCCCCTCCCCACTGGAGGCCATTTTCTGCAGACACTGATCAATACGATACTGAAGGACAAGATCCGCGCGTCATTGATAGACTATAATGTGTAGGTTATGTGCGTGGTTGTTTGTATTCTCCAACATATAAGCTTTATTTAATTCAGGGAGTACTGGTACCATAATAGTCTCCATTGGGGAGGGGAGGAGAAACCCTTTAACGGGTTTGTTCTTCGCATTCCTTGCAGCTTGGTATCTGGAGGAGAGCGATTTACGCAAATTCGCGAGTGCTTTGTCGTACGCTGCATGTCTATACTTCAGGCTAATTCTGATCGTTTTCGTTTGTATTTTTACTACAGTTCCTTCAGTGCTCTTTATTAGTCTTGTGTTTTGACGTAAAGTTTACTAAAATAGCGAGTTTAACCAACTAAACATGTTTTGTAACTTGATGATCATGCATGCTAAGCTGACAACTCTTGCGGCACGAGTCACTACAGTCACTAGAGTCGTGTAGGCGAACGTGTAGTCGTGTAGTTTTCTCTCCTTCTATCATGATGTGAGCAACAAGTCAAGCAGCCGGTTCAAAACACAATTATCATTTACAATTACATTTGCCATTACAATTGATTTCCTTTGTTTAAACTTCACCGGGCAGAACAGCAGTTTTTTTGTGCTGGGAATCCTAAGAAATGTCGGAAATTGGTAGGCTTGAATTTACCGGAAAATCGTTGATATGTCGGGACAAAATGAAAGAAATAGGGAAAACATTTGAGAAAACACACCACAGCTCAAACCTCAAACATGTAAGGCTTCAGTCGCACGACAGCCCCAAAACTACAAAATTAAATATATTCATCTAACACCTTGGCATTTTTATCACCCAGTAATATATTTTTCCTGCCAAAGGGGCACTGTTGATTTTTTTTCTAATACACATCCTTAACTGAGCGGCAACATTCACTACCTATTAGGTACATTTTTATTATAAATATAAGGAGGGGTGGGGCGGTTTTATAACTATTAATTTAGTATTTTAATCGTGGGGGTGCTATTCGTAATTATATACTTTTAGGTCGCAGTGTATTCAAAAGCCCCGAAATGCGACTGAAATCTCCAAAATTGTGACTATGCGGTTTAATTCTTGCCGTTAGCCTATATAATCCCGGCATCTAGATCTATGCGAAACCGCCTTAAACAAGACAACGAATAAAAGTGACGGGGTCTACAGCGATAGAACAAAACAAAACTCAAAACAATACACCCTATCTCAGGCTCGCTCTGTTGAATAATATACGGGATTCCTGTGTGTAACGCAATCGTTGCAATGCAGAGATGCAATGATGTTGAAGTTACTTCTACTGTTTTTATACGAAACATGCACTTAAAAGGTACGGATTTATATGGTAATAATTATTTTGTTCATGTTTGACATTAAACAGCTCAATCATAGACTTTCAAAATGACTTAGAAGTTTCAAACAATTATCCGAATGGAGCGAGTAATTAATGATGTAGCTCGATCTGTCAGTCAGAAAAAATCCCACTAAATGTTACTAGATCCACACATAATTGCTAGAAACCAAGATATAACATACTTGGCAGTGGTCAGACTTCACCAATAGCCAATATTACTGCGGAAAAGTTGATACCAATTTGTTTTCTTTGCGCATCATGAATTCTAGACATCCGAACGCCGTAAGAAGAAAGCGTTTGGCGCTCTTAAAATTCGTAGTTTGAGTAGCCCCAACATTTTATTACAGTTTCTTGAAGAAGAAAGAATGCTCTTTCGGTGGGATTAACTCTTATATAACCAAGCCATGTACCAACGTACGATTTTATCCTCTCAATTTGGTCAATATTTTGTTATCCAAAAATGGATAAAATAAGCAAAATAAATTTATAATCAAATTAAACAACTAACACACCAAAACATGAAGCATTGAGCTATTTAGTATTGTACATTCTGATGTTCATGGTTAGCCGAGCTGTGTATAGTGATGTGTGGTGCCGAGCCCGTGGAAATCGGTCTGAGAGGCGTCAAACCGTAATGGTCGCCGTTCGCCTAAAATAATAATCGGATCGAGGTAAAACAATTTTTTTATCAATAGTTCCCCTAGACCTATATTCTGACAAAATTTAAGGAATTTTCATTTTTTTTTTCATTTTGCACACCTCCGGCGATATTTACAGAATGCAGCTCTTGATATTCCCAGAAAGTCGAACTAAGAGTGGCAAAATCTAAGAACAATATTATGGTGCATCTTCAGAAGTGGGAAAAATTAAATATTGCTTTATTGGATTAAATTAAATTAAATTTAATGTTGTCGATTATATATATAGCTGGCAAGGGTGTTATGTTATGTTATATTATATTTTATTATAGTATTTATGTTATTTATTTAGGGTTAGGGACGTTGTATGAGTATATGCAACATATATATGTGTGTATGTGTATATTGTATATAAAAATAAAATAAAAAGATGTTAAAACAAAAACAAAAAAAAGCTGACCCTCTCGCCGTGACAGCCCTATTAAGTACAACTTATTGATTACATTTACTCTGCCTACAGACTACACATTCAAAATACAGATAAAGAAAAATCGTTGCAGAGAAGGAAACATCCAACAAGCGTCCTAGATGCCATTCAAGGGATGTTTCCCAACTACACTAGCAGTAGCTACATCCAAGTATAAAATATATGCTAATATATGCTCCTTATTTAAAAATATAGAGCTATTAATACTTACAGTTATCTAAATCGTAATCATAGCCTATTCAGAAACTTTTTATTTAAAACAATAGTGACAATACGTTTAAACCTATTTACACTTCCATTCATTAATAATACGTATAAAATAGCTATACTTAGAATATTTGTCCTACTGTAAGTTTGGTTCAGATCCTGTGAGTCAGCGCTTCTCAATTGATATCCACTGCGATCCTCAATGTTAATATCGTAATGTCCAATAATTATTTTTTTGAAAATAAATACACACCTTATAAATCTACTATCCATTGAGCTCTGTAAATTTAACTATCGTATATATCACAATATAGGCAATAATCCTGTTAAGATTCATAAATGATCGTGTTCTTCCATCCTCAGACCTTTCACTGCCTCCATCCTCGTAAGATGTCCTTCAAGAAGATGGACCCTTCCTGTACGATGGGTTGCTACTGTAACTCTAAGGTAGACTTCGAGTCGTTCTGCCAACATGCATCAGAGGTAACATGAGGTTTCTTAGTTTAACTGATTCAGAAATGCTTTTTGACTCACGGGTCTACGAAAAGTTTGGAATCTTTGGTGTCTTTAATTCTTCTCTTGCTTGCCCACGCCCTGTCTCTCGCTGGCTCCCTAAATAGTGATGTAAAAGCTGGTTTGTTTATAAGGATATTAAGAACGAATGCATATCGAGCTTTCTGATTGGTTTCTTACTTCACTAATAGAGAACGTTTGGACAAAGCAAAGATATTTAGTAAGTCAGTAAATAAGTCAGTTTCATTAGGAAAAAAATGGCGTCTAATTTAAATATAAACGTCCAGGACTGACTAGCCTCGTTCTGACGTTGATGCATGAAAAGCGTTTTCTCATGTTTGTGAGGCAAGTTAGTTCTAAACAAATTATTTAAATTTAACAGCTATTTTTCGAATGGGTCTATAACTGAGATCATAGCCGCTGGGAGACTCCACATGTGCCACTCGTTTATCAGGGTCTTTATATATTATATCATTGAAAGCAAAGGGCCAAGGACAGAACCAGGTGGAACTCCATTGTTAAATATTTCACTTTCGTATCCGAAAATTACAGTTTGACCACTACCATACATTCGTCTGTAAATTGACAAACTTTGCATGCTTGTAAGATTGTAATAGACTCCCTTAAAGTGCACATGAAGCGAAATTTTCGCATAATTCTAATATTTAGCATTTCAAAAGTTTCAACAGTTAAGGGAAAAAATTGATGATTTTAGAAGCCATGAATGTCGCCCTACTTTGCTCTCAAAAATGTTCTTCTAATCATGCGGCCAAAATGACATCACGTTGGTTGCATATCTACCAATTATATTTTTGAGAATGTTTAAGTTTATAGTCGTTTTATTTACATATTGAAATGTAAAATTACGAAGACAATCGCTTCATCATGCACTTTAAATTGAGAATACTTGATCAATTGGAAGTGCTCTTTTGAGCCATTGGTTTTGAAGTTCGTTAAGGTTTTAGATTCCCTTGTAAACCCTCATTTACGATTGTTTAATTTTTATCAGGTGTTAAAGCCACCGATGCAACGAGGGGATTACCCCATGTTTATCTTCGCCCAAAGTCGGACGCCTTCGGTTCCCGATGGTGTCGTCAGAGCTGCTCGTCTTTCCGAAAGTCTTGTCGAGAACAATAGCTCATCGAGTTCCGAACCAGAGACGAAGACCTTGAGTCGAAATCCCACCCGGGACGAATATGTATTGATTTAATTCTCTTTTTCTAGAAGAAAAAGAAGTCTTTCTTCTGAATTTTTTTACAGATATAAGTGTAAATAGAAGATAAAAGTGGAATCGTAGAAGATAGATTATAGTATCGCCTTATACAATCTTATCATGCCAGTTTCGTATCCGAAAATACGCTGTACGCAATGATTATATTCACGCATTTGCTCTGTGTGATGTTAAACATTCGTTAATACCAGCGGCGAGGGGGACATAACACTGTGCACCTCGTTGGGTAGGAGCTCATGTGCGATTCAATCGAGTTCGTTGAGTTTATCAGTGGCTTTAGATATGTCATTTATATATATTACAAAGAGGAAAGGGCCAAAGACAGAACCATAAAGAATTCCATTGTTTTAGTCTACGCTTTCTCACTCGTATTTGTGAATATTTAACATTAGAATGGGACTAAGGGCGCATTGCATTTACACGAGCCGACTGGTCTGATCAGAAATAGAACACTTCTGTTCTGAGAACTGGTTCGGGATAGACTGGTTCTACTCAGGGAGGAGAACTAGTTCTATCCCACAATGCACTGGCACCGTCGCCTCCACATGCTTATTTCTAGCAAGCCTTTCCTTTTATGCCAACCAGAACCAGTCCATCCCGTCCAAACCGGGCTGGGTAACTGCCTCGTAGCCAATAGATATCAGAGAGCAAAGGACCACGGGAAGTGATCAGAGGTAGAACAAAGGAGCACGGGAAGGGTGAACGTGCTCCCTTGCGCCTCGTCTCGCCAAAAGCGCAGGCGGGGTAACGGGAGGCACCCTTACACTGAGTAAATGCGTCTCTATAGTCATCGTATTAAGCCGGGTAATTTTCGAATACGAAACAAGATTATTAATGACTATGATTTTAAACGCTCAAAGACAACTAGTTAAAGAACAAATAACTGGAGAGGAGTGGGCACAAGTGGATCAGGCTTTCTATATTAGACTGTTGGGGATGAACATTTAAATAAAATTAAGCTTATTTTTCCTCACATTAATTCATGAAAACAGGCCATTAGCTATTTTCGCGCTCTCCTTTCAAAACCATTTACAAAAGTCACGTGATGGGAGCCGAACAACACCAATGCTTTATTTGTACTTCCTATTATAGTTACAATATCAATGTTTGAGACAAATTAACAAAACTGAAGTAGCAGGGCACCCGAAATACGTGCTTGACGTGACTTGTGTTTTGCTATTTCCAAGTGGTCGCATGATAAAACAAAACTTATTGACTGAGGGGAGGGCTGGACGGGAAAATATTTGTGCTCGGTCCGTATGTCATGATCTCAAGCCAAATATTTTCCCGTCCGGCCCTCCCCTCAGTCAATAATTTTCATACCATGTAGGGTATCATTATACCACCGAAAACTAAAAATTAATAATTAGTTCACGTTATTTTGACGGCGAGTAACGGTCCTTACGAGTTGCACTTGTTAATTTCCTGTTTTTGGTTCGAGTATCTTATGGTTCATTAATCAGTTAAAAAATTTTTTGAAGGATCAAGGGTATTTTGAACATTTCTCTAAAAATTGAAGTTCATTCAGTTTTTAAACGTGAACTCCCCGTTTTGCCGCATCAAACCCATTACGTGAATTGAAGCTGAAAAATAGTACGAACAATTCAATTCAATTTTTCACAGTGCGACGTTTTAGGAAGGTAAAATGAAAGAATGGTTTTTTATATATATTACGACAGCAGAATCAAATGTGTACATAAGTTGTAAATGGAATTATAAATGCTAATTATATATTATAATATACAAATTGCTATATTGTTGACCATGAGATAAATAAATATGAAACTATTTAAACTGTTTAGTTGAAGTACTATTTCAAACACGAATTCATGTGTTTTATCACGGGTTCCAAATACCAAGAAAACAATGCGATACGAGGGATGCAGCGTTTGAAATAACTTCAAATACGAATAACAGTAACACTTCATGAAAGGCATATCTGTGATGTAATCCGTATTGCTTAATTAGATCTACCACGTGCATGAGTCTTGATGCCTAATAGAAAGCCAGAGGATGATTACTAGTGATTTGGATCACAATTCCAAATCACAAGTGATCTTCCTATGGGCCCGGTTGTTCGAAGCAAGTTTAACTTTAACCCTAGGTTAGCGCTAAATCTGTAATTGTAATCTGTAAAGTTTAACCCTGGGTTAGCGATTTATCCCTGGGTTAGCGCTTAACCTTCCTTCGAACAACCGGGCCCTGGTGTTTAATTGGGAATCAAGATACAAGCACCTGATCAAAATGTGATAACCCGATTGAACATAATTAATTATTCATAAGTTTGAGAACGTTTTTTTCTTTTCATCACTTCAACAAACGTAGCTGATAGTCTAGTGGACAAGAGTGTTCATGAGGTCGATGTTTCGAGACGCACGGTAGAATTGGAAGCGGCGATCATAGTTACCAGAGATTTTGCATGAAATTTGCAAACAATATTTTGCAGTAGCATTTATATCTCTTTTGCTGTTTCCATTCCATAGATTTTCTTGAAACTCGCTACCAACAAAGCTCATCAGGGGCGTGGCCAGGGTCCCGTTTTAGTATTGGCACGAGCAACCGAGCGAAGGGAGGGAGCCATCTAGGGGGGTCATGAACTTTGTGAACTTTGATTTTTTGTGTGTAGGAACGTGCCGTTTTGCCTTAAGGCAGCTACGCCACTGCTCATGGGTTAGTTAATCTATAACATCATTTTTATAAAAATCTATCGCGTCGTTTTGAAGATTTTCACATTTTACTTAAAAACAAGTGGTCGAAAGAAACATTTATATCTTCGAAAATATTATGTATCTTGGAATTCTGTTTCGTGTTTACTATTGTTCAATATCATGAAATACACGGTCCAAAAAATCTCGATGATCGGGGAAAAACTTCCCGCTGAAAAGTGCGAATCTTTGATGCCAATCCGCGAGCCACCTTAAGAAATAGAACACAGTTTATGTTTTTATATAATGTTATGTGAACACGAAAGAGGTGTGGGAACAATACAACACAATCAATATACGTTTATTTCACTCAAAAGAACAGAAATTTTAATGATTAAATGAGTAGGCAGGACCTGAATAAACAAGCATTTTGGCGAGTGTTTCCATGACTACTTGAGAGTGTTTACATAGTGCTATATGAACACAGAATTTGTATTATGAAATATAATAAAAATGAGACAATTTTAAGAAAATGTCAATAGACCATTTTCTCAGGTATGCGCACGCAATATAGGCCCGACAAATCGCTTTTTGAACAATAGCCGCCAATTTTTTAACAATAGCCGATAATTTGAATAACAAAGGATGACGCATCAGAACGAGTCTAACAAAAGCTAACAAAACTCACGGCCCGCCAAGAAATACTTCATGTAGGCAGCTTGGATTTAGTATTGGTTGAACTAATAGAGAGGGTTATAGGAAACCACTACGTGATTGCCCACGTGAAGTATTTACCGGCCCGTCAAGCCTGTTGCGTGCGCATACAGCCAATCAATCGGGTAACAGCCAATCAGAGAACGCGTACTATTGAATATATTTTATAACATAATTCGAATAACAATATACATGCAACGAGTTCTCGAATTTGATTGGCTGAGAGCAGCCATATTTATGCTAAACACCAGTGCCGAATCATGTAATACAAAATATACAAAATATACCCAACCAGAACTTATAAATTGGTCGACTGAGAGGCGGCGGTGTTTTGAAAGTTTACAACAATGTAGAACAATAACACAGAAATTTCCACGTTTACAGCCGGGAGAAGTAAAAAAACTGAAGCAAAAGCCTTTGAATAACATCACGACAAAAAGCACAAATACGCAGACGAATATTATTAACAAGTAATCAGTTATATGGCTTTCTCGTGCAATTCGGGATTAACCCTTTATAGCCCGTAGGCCACTCCTGTGGCCATTTACTGGTTACTCGCTTTGAGTGTTTCAGTCTTGCTAAGTTTAAAGAGCAAAGCCCTGAGATTCACACATAGCATAATGTATAGACAAATGATCCTATTGAAATGCATTAGGCAATTACAAATGAATAACTTCATTTACATCCTCCTTTCTTTGTATAAGTGAGCTTCAGTTAACATTTCATTTCAGAAAAAGTAGCTAAAATGGCACTTAGAAAAATAAATTATCCTCAGATTCCAAAATTTCTCACAAAAATGCATATTTCACATAAAATTTAGAGTTTCATGTTTGCACTAACCTCACTTTCTGTCTCCCAACAACTAAACTTGCCCAGCACCAAGCCATTCTGTCCATGCTGAATTCATCCATAATGACCGCAAAGCATGCCGGGAAATCCTACCAAACAGCGACATGGCCCTTCCCCCATCTTCCTTCAAAATATATACTAAGTCTAAAGCCATTTCGACCTAATAGCTTCATATTGGAATCAATGGCAAGTAAATGTTGTCCAATATTCCAAAAAAGCTATGACAGGTGGCTCTAGACCCCCATTTATAAAGCTCACGCTAAAATGACAGAAGATATCCTGGCCCATTCACAAGTGGGAAATGAGGCTCTTTCTCCATCACAATAGCACTGGCACAGACTCGGTTATTTGAGAAAGTGCTGATTGAAGCTCTCATCAGACTTAATGATGTCCTCCAACACTCTATAAATGGTGAAAAAGGCTTTAAAAGCCTTAATTCTGTTTTTCCCCAAACAAACTTCCTCCAGCTCCGTAGCAATGCGACGTCAACGTATCCAAAATGGCCGACAAAAAACTTTGAGTATTATTGGTCAGATGAAAATTCCATTGTAACAATGGCTACATATTGTTTAGGTGGGAGGGTTCGTTTTAGTGTAGAAACAGCTAAAAATCAGTTATATTAAAATGTCTCGGGCTATAAAGGGTTAAGCAATTTGAACTCGTGAGATTTTTCAAAGAGCTCAAATTGCGTTCGACTTACTTATGAACTCATGCAATTTTGACTCTTTGAAAATTTCACTCGTTCAAATTAATCCCGAATTGCACTCGAACCATATGATTACCTCTACTAATAGCATGGTTTGTACATGATATTTGGCATAAATATCAAAATTGTCCGTAATATCACTCGTGGTGTTTATACCAAATACCACTACAAACCTTGCTTTTAATTATAAATATAAAAAAAGAACTAAAAACAAGGATAGCATGCGCAAGACAAACATGACAACCAAACAAATCCAGTTTGGGGGCAACAGCCGTCATCGGCAAAACGTCACGCGCATGCGTATATGCTATTTCTTGTTGGCGCGCGGCCGCCCCCAGTTTCCCGCGAAAACTGAAATGAAACAGCAGGCACATACCCGTGATTTTAAAATTTCTGGTTAAAAGTATTCATTTGTGAACTGTTTTGTCAAAAAATAAGAAAACTACTTAAAAGATAAACGATTAAGAATGAAAAGTCCGAAGACTATACAGCAAAGCTGATATACAACGTAAAATTCTAAAACAAAGCACTACGGTTATCTAGGCCTGATATGAAAAGTGCTCGAACTAGATTGCAGCCATAGACAGCTGTTTCGTTCTTATTAGAACTTGTCAGTATGACATAGCAAACAGTACGCGGGCTTCGGTGCCAATGTACTACCGACCCGGGCAAATTTTTTTTTTGGGCCCCACATCAGATCAGAGAGCAACTTTACCATGAGGCCTTGCGCGCCCAATCCAAGATGGCGGACAGAGGTGGCGGACATGGGGAAAGGAAATTGTTCTCGGGGTGGTGCTAGTAAAATTTTGACAACTATGAAGACGTAATTCAAGAAACCACGTGATATTGCCATAATAACGGGAGGAGTAGGTCAGTAAGAAATAATACGCAGTGGGTGGCTAGCGGGAACATAATAGTTCACGGATTTGCAGTCGGATCGTGGGCGGGATTTTCAGTGATTCTTACTAAACTGGATTTCTAAATGGAGCCGAATAAGAAGGGGTTTGTAAAATCTCGGAAACTCTTGTTTCCTGAATAGTGCAATTTTGTTCGGGTTGCGATACCTAGTTTAATTTGGCACGTTTCTTTGCGTTCAGTTCCGGACATCAACCGAAAAGCAGCGCAAGTTGAAAGGTGAGAATGTTAAGTTTCCTTATTAAAATATTTAAGACCTTGTAATCTTTAATTACTTATGATTCTTTCCCGATTGTGCAAAGCAATTATTCTCTTCCTGAGAGAGAACAAGGGGATCAAGCTTAATAAATACCCTAAGTGCTATAACGGTAAAACAAAGTGAATGTCAAAAAACTAATTTCCTTACGCAAGGAACAAAGTATATTTTATAAACATTTTGTCGTAATTCATAAGAAAATGTTATATTATTTTTATTTTGTATAATATATTAATATAATTCTAAAAAGTATAGCACTCCCTGAGGAACCCCCCCCCCCCCCTAGTTCTACCCATCCATGCTTATAAAGCCTTTTTTTTTTACTTTTCTAATACGTTTATATGCAGAGTATTTAGTATAGATAGATACATTAGTTCAAGCTGTACACTATGATATCGGATGTTTGGATAACCTTGTATGCGAGGTCACGTAAAAACTACGCCCTACATGTATGTCTGTATATATTTGTTACATTTGTACCAGGAAGAGAAAGATCATTAAGGTACTAATTGTAATTGTGGGTGACTTTAACAATTGCACTTATTAAATCATAAACCCTACCCCACATGTATACTGATTTGTTTCAGTTCAACCCTTTGAGTAATAGTTGAAGTCTCGTATTTCTTTACAGTAACAATATATACAATTAAAATACAATATAATGTACTTCTTTAATTTATAATTAAACAACACATTGCTTGAATCATTATTTGTGCTAATATATAATATTATATAATATTTTATACTAGAACACACTTAATATGCATTATAAATTTAAAAGTTGTGTTAAATAATAATGATCAATTCATTGGTATTCAAAACCTTTAAACACAGCCATATGTACAATATATGTGAAAGTGTTTTATCAGCAAATAAAAATGTATTTATATAACAAGTGTGCTAGTATATATATAATTTTAAAATATAACTGGCAACATACAATTTGTGGGCATAATACAGCTTCAACACTTGAAAAATACTGTGTTAGGTTTTCTGACAAAACAATTGTGACAAAATTGCAACCCAAGAATGACAGGTTTCTTTTTATTCCTTTAGGCTGCATTCATTATGTATACCACATGGGGATGGGGGGAGGTGATTTTTAAGGGGATCCCATTTTTTTTAACAGAAGGAAGGGGGATCTTAAAATTCATTAATGAAAGGACTTGGGGGGGATATGTTAATTTGTTTTAAATGCATGTTTTTCAAATAAAGACCTACACTTAAAATGGTAGGTGAATAGAATGAAAATGCACTAAATAGAGCTAGGAAATGCAGGAGAATGCACTTCCAATAATCTGAAATGTAAAAACTTTCCCACCTTCCCTAAAAACATTTTTTCTTAGGGTTATTGCATGCAGCTAGGTTGCCTGATGTAAGGAATTAATGAATGTTTTATATCAAAGAACAATATATTATTGTGTAGTTTTGGAATAGTCCAACAACAAATACCTTTTTAGAATAATTTACACCAAAGTACCGGTAGTAATAACAGTAATTTTATGGTTTATTCTTAGCTTTTCTACATAGTATCAAACTGAGTTTCACGACCCAACATCACAGTTCTGTAAAATTATGCTTGTAATAATGCTGGTTTGCATATGGAAATGGCCAGGGGGGGTTGTATTATTTTTTTGAAAGGATAGAGGGGGGTTACTATGAATAAATCACCTGTACCCCTGTGGTATACTTAATGAACACAGCCTTATATAGTCCAACTAATTTACATGCTGTATATTTACTTCAAATATCACAACTGAAAAGTTCAAAAGCTCCACAGGGTAGCTTATTTATAAAGAGATCATGAAGTCATGCATCCTCTTGTTGACCAGGCACAAATAATCAGTTCAGTGTTGGATAATAAAGAAGTACATTTTGTTGTATTTTTTGCAAATGTTGTTACTGTAAAGAAATACTAGACTTCAACTAAGGAAAGAGGTGGAACTAAAACAAATCAGTATACCTAGGAAGGGGTACTAGTCTTTAACACATAACCTGCATAACCCTACAGCTCCCTCTTTCCCCCACCCCATCTTCACCCAACCCTTATAAAATATTCCTAAAGCATACTCAAAATATATTCATAAGTCTAACATTTACAAGTACTCCACCTCAAATATTTTGATTGAAAATGACTACCAAAAAATTGAAGAAATTTTAAATTATAGATTAGTACCCTTGCCTTTCTCTACCTGGTACAACTGTAACAAATACATAAATATATATGAATGTTGTTTTACAACTGCACCATGTATTGGGAAAGTAAAAAAAAAGGGGGGGAGGGGTTCTGGGAGTGCTATACAAATGACTTTTTATTATATTATATTTTACAAATTAAAAACAACATATTTTCTTATGAAATTACGACACAACTTTTATAAATTTTGGGGGCTCTACAATTGTTCCAAAGTCGGAATCTGCCATTGGAGTGCGTATTCGCGATTCCCTTTATAAATTAAAATTGGGCACTCACTCTCTGTTGACCCCGAAAATAACGTCGCGTCAAGTGCGTGAATTAAGACGTGAAAGGCGAACACGAAACTGAAAGCAAATTAACTTGCGTTGATCTTTGTGCTTTGCGTAAGGAAATTCGTTTTTTTATTAAACATTCACTTTATTTTACATTAGCACTCACGAGTATTTATTACCTTTCATATTTGAAAAGATCCCCTTAATTGTCATCTCTCTGAAGAGAATATATTCCGGGATATATAAATCGCTTCGCACATTATCGGGAAAAGAATCAAGGTCTTAAAATTTTTAATTAGGAAACTTAAAATTTGCAGCTTTTCGTTTGATGTCCGGAAACTACGCAAAAAATGTCTAAAGGGTATAAACCAGATAAACGATCGAATACTGAATTGCACTGTTCAGGAAACAAGTTTCCGAGATTTTTCGAACCCATAGCCGATCTTATCCGGCACCATTTACAAAAATCCAGGTTAGTAAGAATACTAAAAATCCCACGATCCGTGAAAAAGCCGGTCCCGAATTCGTAATAATCTTCCGTAAATTGTTGCCGCCAACCACCCACTGCGTATTATTTCTTACTGACCCACTCCTCCCGTTATTATGGCAATATCACGTGGTTTCTTGAATTACGTCTTCATAGTTGTCAAAATTTTACTAGCACCACCCCGAGAACAATTTCCTTTCCCCATGTCCGCCACCTCTGTCCGCCATCTTGGATTGGGCGCGCAAGGCCTCATGGTAAAGTTGCTCTCTGATCTGAACTGGGGCCCAAAAACAAAATGTGCCCGACCCGGACTGCGCTAAAGAAGCATCCAGTTACGAGCTGACAGAAAGGCTTGGTTATCGGGTCACACGTCATTACGTGTGGCGAAAAGCCAAAAACCAAGCAAATCTGAACTAAACGTGTCAGTGCTTTGCAAGAAATATAGTGATGCTGGCCAGACCAGCTTTATAAAAATGAGGACAAATAGCAGGAATAATCGGATCTATAAAAGACCTACGGTACAAAAATCCACAATAGAAAATACATAAGCAAATACCGTGAACAAAAATAAAAGATAAGCCTAAGACTTTAACAGGTTGAAGTTTTCTTAATTTGTAATTCAGTGGAGCATACCAGCGGAGCATACCGTTTTGCCGCGGTGTGCTATACATCTAACCCGTAGGAGAAAAGACTATCGTTACACAGTGGAAAAAAAACGTGCCAAAAACGGCTACATAAATTTTTGTTTTGCTGCTTTAGTTCAATCTAGCTGAAACTTAGACAAGTGAATACTAGTGAAGTGTAGTGGAAATTGATGGTTTGATTGTATAGATATACGTCATTCTGACGTCACAATCGATGAAGTAAAAAATGCCAAAATACTTCAAATAAGTTGCCTTGCCTTGAAGTCGTTAGAAATTATAGTATATAATACCACGAGTTCAAAAACGAAAACTGTATTTAGAAATATTAAATTTAAAAGTCGTTCAAAATTGCCGCTATTATGTGACTAATTAATTGGAAAGAATGATAGGAATGTAATCAATAATTGCTTTCCCTTTCAAGATAATGATATTAAACGTGCATCACTCTGGTATATTCTGTAAGAAGCAAATGTTTTCTCCAATGGTTCAGTAGTAGTAGTAATTTCAAAATATTGATTTTCATGACGTCAGCTATAGTGACGTCATCAAAGTTGAAAAAGAACAAGTTCTTCATCATTCTACCTACAACTTCCAATAACGATATCAAGATCCTGGAGCAAAAAGTGCAAAAGCCTACTCAAGAAGTATTTTGCAAATGTTATTGCTTTTCCCATTGTCACGTGACTATTTTATTTATTCTGTTTTACCACTCGAAGGTGGACGGAGAACCACAACAGGCTTAGAGCCCTTCTATGGACGTCTACGAGGGTCTACGATTTATCATCCTTATCTGAAAAGACGTGAGGTCTCGCGATTTCTAGTTCGATTACAAAGGCAGCACCTTATACTCCGTTACTTTAAGACCCTGAGTGTTGGTCCGGCCAGCGTTTGAACCTGCGACCTCCCGCACAACAGACCGTTGCTTAACCACTGAGCTAACCGGAAGGCGGTAACCATGACAATAACAAGTTCAAAATGTTCCACTTGCCAAGTTTTATTCGATGTCCAAATGTGATATTGATATGATTTAGTTAATTGTAGTTATAGGATTGAACAGAAAACCTGCTCATGCCCCACAAAGGCAATTTTTTTCCCACCGTGGTTACATTTCTTTTTCAAACAATACTCGATCTGCATTTTGTTATCCGTATGGATTTCATTCTGCACTCTACAGTAATTACAATATACCAAGAGAGCACAAGTAAGAGAGGGAATCTCCAATGAGCTGAAGCAAGTGCGCGAGCGCGCGACAACAATATCCTGGCGGCAAAATATTATCCTTTCGCAGTTGGTAATACCGCTACCGGTCACCCTGTGGATAAACACAGACGCGAGGCGATTTCGGTCAATGAGCGTTTTTTTTTTACAAAACAGAACAAAACAAACCTCCGCGTTGCCCGAAATCGCCTCGCTCCCGTGTTTGTCTACAGGGTGACCGGTAGCGGTATTACGAACCGCAAAATGGACCATTGTTGTCGCGTGCTCCCTCTCTTTACTTCATGCTTCATCGCATCCAAACTAATTTTTCGATGAGGAATGGGGCTTTTGTCACACGACGGCCATGCTGGCTTGAAACAATAGATTTCCCACGTGTAGCCTCGTACTGAGCAGTTTCAGAACGAATTCACGCGTGCAAAACAAAGGTTGTTATACTCCTGGGATTAAACATGGCCGCCGTGTGAATAAAGTCCATTAATGGCCTTCCCGCACGGCAGAATATACATATTCAATGTCTTTGCATTGGGCTATCATTTCCGTCAAACTGTACTGATAGCCCTTTTATTATCGCTAAACCTAAGAACAATAGCAGAGTTTTTAAGGGAAAATGTAAATATTTTGGCATCTCTTTGAGTTTATTTACCATTCACTCTTTGTAAAACAAACTCTTGGCCTTCACTTAGTTAGGTTTATAACTGAACACATGCGCCAGTAAATGTTCTCATGTCCTCACTTAATGAAATAAAGACAGCGTTCCGCTCTTCTTCTTTTATCATGAATTTGCATACGACCGAATCCCTCACACAAAAGAAAGTTATACAGCTCAACGTGAATTTGCACGCGACTAATCCCAATAACAACCGCAGCGAAGTTACTGTAGAATTGAAAATAAAAACGTTTTAGAACCTATCAAGATTAGTTTTTTTCTTACTGTTTACGCTACAAAGGAGTTTCAGATAATGCGAGATATGTTTTACTTTGTGCTCCTTTGTTTGCTAGAGCCGGTTGAAAGGTTTGTATTACTTAATGAATTCGGGAATCTTCCAAAATAGACCGTGACCTCATCCCCAGAAACAATAGATGAGAAACCACCACACTTTATTAAAGAATCCAAGTCATCCAAAATGCATTGCGCGCTCACAAGTGCGAATCCGCCATTTTGTATGCCAGGATAAATGGCGGCCATGTAGGGAGTTTAGCAGTATAAGAGGAAAATCTGTTTCCATCGGCCTAAGTGTTTACGTTAAAGTCAATTGTATCATCAAGTTGTTTTTCAGAATTATCAGTCTTCGTGTGTATGTTATTATTTTAAAGTTTTAGTCGTAGTTAGACTATATTTTCAACTAAAATACGGCCTTAGTACGTGAAGAACGGCAGGCACTTTAGTCGCCATCCCCGAGGCCGAAAAAGTGCAAGGAGGAGAAAGGAATCGCTCCACGTATGTGCTATAGAACCAAAGAAAGGAAAGTTTTGGGATAAAAGGCCTTTCAAATAGCGAATATGATGAAATTTTACTCCTCCAGAGTATCGCCGAGTCAGTGCCGATGCGAAAGGTTTCAACAAGGAACCCTAGCTCGAGCAACACCAACAGCCTACAATACATGTACATCAAGTAAGTGTTGAATTCAATTGCTTGTTGTAACGTTTCTTTTGATTTTATAAGCTTATTCAGTGGGAAAGATATATTTGCTAAAGTCTGAAAGTCTTGTATCTCATTCTCAGCTAAAATTTCGGGTGTGATAACTCATCCCATTTTTTCTCCCTCCTCCCTAGTGAGTTTTAAACATTTCTTCCAAGCCCAAGAACATGAATGTAATCCCATAATTTTTCTTCTTCCTCCCTAGTTTTTTTATGGACATCTTTCCGTCTCCCTGGCATATATAGACTGACCCTCTCCGCTCTGATAAATTGCATTGTTTCTTTTTGAAATACATGTCATACTAAACTTTAAATGGTTGCTATTTACATTTAGGTAAACGCCAACACTTTCAGTCCAGACCATTGAAGAGTGATGCAAAAGGATCCCAGCGTGATATTTCTCTGGTGGCAGTTTCAGAAAGGGAAGATTGAAAGGTCTTTCAATTTCACTGTATTGCTCATGCATTTGACCATGTATCTGTGTATACATAGAGACCCTAGTGGTATATAAAGGCCCTAGTGCATCCTCCTTTATACCCAATAAAACACTACATGGCTTAGTTGCTTCATCTGATTGGTTAAAATGTCATTAATGTGTTTTTGAATGATATATATTTCTTATACTGGTCCACTGAGAATCCTCTGGAATTGCACACTCTGGTTGGCAGTCCATATTTTGTTCCTCATCTGGGTGACTGTAGCTAATCCCAATGCTTTTCAAAATTACAGCTTTTGACAATATTTTTACATAAATGTAACTTTTCATTTAACACTGTGTTCCTAATACATTTTATGTTTTTATTGGAAGCCTCCAAACAAGGCCATGAACTACATAACTTGAGTAATTGCTTTTTAGATTATGCAACAGAATTTAAAAACTAAAATAAAAATCACAAGGAATAAGCTATGTGTACAATCTTGGACAAATGTGTTTTGTATTCTGGACCTCCCTGTTCATTCAATGTTGAAAGGGCAATTTTTATATTCAGCTTATTGTACATAACTAGAAAACATCAACATTGAGCCAGGGGATGGGTGTATAAGGAAAAGGGTAATCATTTTCTTGTGTTTTAATCTCAAATGGATGTGCCAACCTATTTTGTCCAAGTTTGTTGGTTGGTACTGATAACAAAATTGACTGCAAGAGGTATTGAGTATGGACAGAGACTGAAGGCCTAATAATTATTGTGTGGTTAATAAAAGGGAGAAACTAGTGTTAAACAGAGTAACAGTAAATAATTGAAAAGTTGATTACAATTTTTTTTATAGAGTCCAATTGCATTTACAGACAAGGTTAAATGAACATAATACATGTATGGGCCTGGTATAGTAGAGAGGTTGTCCCTAGTGCTAGGTCCACCATCATTGTCTATATACAAAAGTTTTGAGAGATTACAATAATACATTGAAATATTGTTTGTGCTATACTCAATTTCCATTCATACTAGCATGCCTTTTGATGTTCAACTAATTCTAATACAAGGATAAGGAATCTGAGATCTACTGTGGTTTCAATAAGCTAGTTTTGTATTCTCACAGATGAGCTGGAACTAGCAATAAATGGAGGCTCTGCTGAATAGCTTTGCTCGTCTGCGAATACTAAACTTGCCTAATAAATGCAATGCACGAGTTACCAGTACTGTCCTCCCCTCCCCTCCCCCCCCCCCCCCAACATACCTAGTTACCTGTCCCAGGGGAATTTGTCAGAGAGGGTGGAGAATAGCACATTTTCATTATGGCATCATTTTATTTTTTTCTCTTTCAAATTTATCAATTCCTTTGAGAGTTCCAAGACTGATACAAATTCGAAGTAGTTGTAGTATGTGATGGCATCATGAAAATGTCCTGTTTGTCAGAGTATTTAATTACATCAATTTTTATACATGGTGGGGCATTTGCATAACTTAGCTGACACCAAAGGTGGTGGTTCATTCAAAAATATCTGCCTGAGGGAGGGAGGGATAGGCTTGGAATTAATAGAGACCTTAACAGTCTACAATAATGAACACATTTGAGTACATCCCCCACACAAAAAGTAACTAGTTTCGAAATATTTTGGTATCATGAAAGCATCTTATTAAAAAATAAAAAATGTACATGTATAATTATTATTGTACTGTTATGGTTTTCTAACAAAAGGTATATTTTTGGCATATAATCACTAATTGTGATTACTTTTGGTGGATCCTGTGATGTCATCAGTTGAATCAACAACCAAGAGAACTGGTACAATAACATCCCATAGGATTGAATTATGACACTGAGACAACACAGTCCTGCAATTCAGGTAGCTTTTATCCTAGTTTAATTACTGTGACTGCCTTTTGAAGAAAAATAATTTAGACTCAACTATAACAAAATATAGAATTTGAGCATAAAGAATTCATGCTGTGTTAAAATGTTACTTGCACTTTAAATGTCCTGAAATGTTTCCAACTGGAGCAATGATAATAGTGGACCAATAATCCTAGTGATATAGCCCCTTTAAAAAATATGTAGATAAGTAATTGTTGTATCCAATGTATGCCCTGCCTGGTTGTGGATAGTCTTATCGGATCATGAGCACCACACTGGATGGTAGAACTCTGCGGTTTGCTCAACCCAGTTTTCCATATTTCCACAGGCAATATTGCCTGTATGCTGCCTTTTGAAATGAGTTACTTGAATAATCTGGTTCTTCTCCCTTATGCCACATCTAGTCCGAAAAACTAATGTTAGAACTTCCCGATCTAGGCAGATCAGTTACTAAATAGAGCAGATTTCAGATGAGTGGGACAAACTATGGCATGTCCATAACCGATTTGATTGCATCAGCAGGACAAAAACTGGGAAATTATTTCAATGTCATGTCACGGTATGCCGTGGGGAACTACCAGAAGGTGAAAGATATACTGCTTCTGAAGGCTATTAACTTAAGGTCATGGAAGTCTAGAGTTCGCTTGAACCACATGGTCAACCAGATGATAAATCCCCAGCGACCTGGATGGTGTACTTGTGCCATGGGGTCTGTATAGACCTAGAACAGATTTTGTATGAGTGGGGCAAACTACAGCACAATGAAATCCTGCTATGCACCTATCAATGTTAAGCCTGGGGGAGGGGGGTTTTGCAAGGGGTGGGGATTTGACATATAAATAACCTATAAATAACCCCACCCTGGGCAGGCAGCGTATGTCAAAATCCCCACCCTCGGGGTAGCCCTGCCTGTCAAATCCCCACCCCACGTACCCCACCCCCTGGGCTTAACATTGATAGGTGCATTAACAGAAGTAGTTTTCGACAGTACTTTTCATTCGTAAAAGGTACAACATTCAATATACGTTTATTTCACTCAAAACAAAAACAATAATTACTGAGTAGGCAGGACCTGAATAAACCAAGGGGTTATCGAGTCTAGTTTCTATTAAACAAAACTACAATTATATGCCGTGAGATAGAAGAGAAACACGTATAAATAAAGGGGAAAACGTATACCAATAAGTTCATTTAATATTAGATTTTGAGTGGATTCAAAAATATCATTCTAGAATTTATTTACAGTTAAAGCAAAATCGATGCAAGTGACTATTCAACTGACCCCATTTCTGATCATCGTCACAAAGTTTCCGATTTTTGGTTGCAGCTAGTCTCGCGCGAAACAACAGAAGAAAAAGTATTAGCACATTTCATTTCTCACCTTTATTTCTCTCAGCATTTGCGACTTCCTCCTGGTGTCGAACAAAGGCATTTAGATTACGATTTATAACTATTAGGCTAACTTTATTCTTGCATCCCGCCTTTTGGTACCGCATTTGCAGTAAGGGGCCGTCGACATATTCGAAATGCCCCGCTTAACGCACAATGGACGTTTAGGGGGGGAGGGGGTAAGGGCATGGACGGTAGTGTGGGGCATTTAGAACAAACGCTTTTTCATCAATAGAAGTACACTTTTTAATCAAACGTTTCTAGTCAGCTAGATCTACATTAGAGCGCAATTTCTGTCGAATTTCCCGGAAATTTCAACAAGGTATTTTAATTAGAAGTATCATGAAATACCTCAAACCTCCAGGTAAGTGAAACGGGAATTCGAGGTACTGACTGACTGTACAGTTGCAGCTATTAAAGCTTTAAGCTTGTTTTATACTTTGTTTATAAGTGAACTCCCGTGTATTTCATTACTGTTTTTCCTGACCTAAAAAAAGCATAAAACAATGGGTGGACGTTAAGGGGGAGGGGGGGGGGGGTCTGGCCTTAACGTCCGTTGTGCGTTAAGCGGGGCATTTCGAATATGTCGACGGCCCCTAACAGCATTTTAGGGAAACACTTTTGCACGATGAACAACTCTTTGTTTTTGCACCTTTCTTCCTGCTGCAGGTGTTCTTGCAGGAGCAAACCTACAAATGTTTATTCGTATGAAAGTTCATTTTTAAAATAGATAATAACTAACTCAAATTTAAAGTACGATATTCCAAATAAAAACATGCTTACCACTCGGTCAGAAGTGAGAGTCAGATAATTTCTCCCAATGCGTTTGGTGATGGCTCGTTAGCATTTCGCTCAGGCTGAGCACAAGCAACTGCAGTTGGAGAGCCGTAGCAATTGTGTGAAGGACCAGGACGACTTTCATCTTCACCTGCTTTTATCTACAATACTTGAAGTGAACAATATCAATTCCCGGGTCTCTAACCTCCATTGCTCGATCGAGTCGAGTCCGTTGAAAGGTCCATGTCCCGTATGTAAACAATAACATGAGCGCGCAATGCATTTTGGATGACTTGGATTCTTTAACATTAGATAATGAGATTCCACCACACTTTGTTCATACGGAAAGACAATAGATCCATGACGTCTTGAATTAATTACCTACCGCACCACTTTAATGATATACCGCACCAAAAAAGGGGCTTAAACACGAAGTTCCGGTATAAACAGGTTAGCCCTCAAATTGCTGAGAAGTGAAGAAAGCAAGCGAGCATATCAGCTTCTCCTTTGAAATGATACATTTTTAAGGTTTAAAATTAAACAAACCATAAAAAAAAGTGACCAGAGGGAAGATAGTTGTCCATTTATGACTGCCAATAGTATTTTATGACTGTTTGCGAACTCTATAGCCTTTACTCTGAAGTTAATTTTTTTGTCAGTGTTTCATTTGAATTTCGCGCGATAAGCAATCAGCAGGGAGCATTCAAGCGAAGCATCACGCAGATGTTCACTCCACAAAGTCCGATTGACAACTGAAGGGTGACAAACTCCTATGGCTCCCTTGTTATACCGGAACTTCGTGTTTAATTCCATGCACCCTATACTACTGTTGCACACGGATTCTAGATCCAAGTGCCACGAGCCAATGGCGAGGCGACAGCCGAGTGCCACGAGATCCAGGTGCCACGAGCCAATGGCCAGGCGACAGCCGAGTGCCACGAGATCCAGGTGCCACGCTCCAATGGCGAGGCGACAGCCGAGTGCCACGAGATCCAAGTGCCACGAGCCAATGGCGAGGCGACAGCCGAGTGCCACGAGATCCAAGTGCCACGAGCCAATGGCGAGGCGATAGCCGAGTGCCACGAGATCCAAGTGCCACGAGCCAATGGCGAGGCGACAGCCGAGTGCCACGAGATCCAAGTGCCACGAGCCAATGGCGAGGCGACAGCCGAGTGCCACGAGATCCAAGTGCCACGAGCCAATGGTGAGGCGACAGCCGAGTGCCACGAGATCCAAGTGCCACGAGCCAATGGCGAGGCGACAGCCGAGATCTAGAATCCGTGTCCAACATACTGGCGAGGTTAGAAAATACTCCTCATACAGCACAATGGATATTCATAGCGCATTCGCAATAAAAGTCTCATTATTGTGAGAGTTTTCTAATTATTTTATTCTCTAAGGTGAGCATTCCGCATGTATTTGATGTGTACAGCTATTTCAACTGCAGGCATTTTATTCGATTCTTGACTGCAGTCGAGCTGAGCTAGAAGGCGATGACAGAACGTCCTCCGAATAAGCGATTTAGAGAGCCCTTTTTATTTAATAGAGGCTCTGAAGGATATGAAGCAAGCGGTTCCTGAAAAGGAACGGAGTACAAAACGCGTTGGGGTTTGAAAGTGTTTGGATTTGGCAACGAGAAAGGGAAAACAAGCACACGGCTCTGGAAGTCAACCCGAAAGTGAAAGGAACTTGGGCGTGCGGATAGAAATCCCTTGAACTCTACAAATTGCATGTAAGTTTGTTTGTAGTTTTCTCTGGTTAATGTTACACTTTTTATTCATTTGTAAATCTGCTCTTTTTTGCTAATTTCTAGTTTTAAATGTGCTATTGTTTATTATTTGTGCTGTACGTTTTATGTTTACTGACGAAGTTCGTTTATTTTTTGCGTTGCAAATAGGGGTGTTCTCGTTGAAATGGTTACCGGCCAACGCTGAGAAATTTATGGTTAGTAGAACAAACATTTTATTATGTACATAGTGGCACTTTTCATGGTCAAAGAGGGAGTCTGAGGGGTAATAGATTCTAGTAGCTCTATTTAGAAATCATTTGTAAATACAGTTTCGAGTAATCTGCAATTTTTTCGTACTTAGAAGCTATTTCTAAGTACGATAAATATGGAAATTAGCTATTGTTTAACCCTCTATTTCCCTCAGCTTGAAAGCCCCCCCACTTGCCAATTCAAAAAGCGCGGGCTCTGGGGACGAGATTAATTGGCCACTTGCATAATTACGTTTGTTGTTCTATCCTGGGTGTCAAGGTATATGCACGTGACCTCAAACGAGAACGGTCATTGGCGGATGTAATGCTGTATAAGAAATATACTGTTATTCTTGGGTTGCACATGACGTCACGGCGGCCATGTTGGAGGAACATTAACAAAAGATTCCTCATTAGTGTCTTTTGTTCCGTCCTCCCACATGGCTGTCGCGTCTTTGTCTTTTGAATCTCCAGGGATTGATTGCAACCCAAGAATTTCGTCTAATGAGAGAACCTCGCCATTGTGAAAAATAAGCCTTTTATCGGCTTCCCGCTAAGGGTTATGTAATATATACACCTCGGGTGACGGCCTTGGTGAATATATCACATACCTCCCTCGCTCCAGGTCAATAACCCATACATGAATACCGCAGCCGTTTGTTCAGAGTTTTAAAGATTTACACTATCAATCTTAAAGTGCATATCAGCCCAAATTAGTTATACTTGTTATATCGATTGTACATGAAGTAAATAGTCCAACGGTAGAATATTTCTTGATTTGGGTGTTGCGTCTACGAGATATAAAGGTTTATATTTCCAATATGCTAATGTCATCACCGAGATTTGCTGAATTTCTTTGTGCTTGTGAATTAAGCTATTTTCTATTTTAAAATTTGTTTTTTGTAAAATCACTTTGATAAGCTTCAAATATAACTTACAATAAAAAAATAGGTGATTTGTCTCTACCAGCATGCTTTTGTATAATAAGTGATGTCAGTGATGACTTCACATCATTAGCATATATCAATTGCTCAAGGACAATAGGATCTTTCGATGCCATAGTTAGCATCATAATTAGTATCATCAGCATATAGCCTTAGCTTGGCTTGGAATAAAGACTACAAGCAGAAAGATCATTAATACAGATTATAAATAGTAATGGGCCTAAGATCGAAACTGAGGAAAACCACATTGAATTCTTAGAGGATCAGATAAATTACCGTTAATATATGTAGATTGACAACGATCAAATAGGTATGAGGAAAACCATTTAAGTGACTTTTAAGCAAATGCCAAGGTGTTGCAACGTTTCTAACAAGATTTGTTGGTCAATAGTGTCAATGGCCTTTTTAAGATCTAAAACGATTACTCCATTTAGAAGACCTTTGTCAATATTAAAGTACCAATCATTTGTTGTATCTGAAAGAGCACTTAGTGTTGAATGCAATGGTCTAAAGCCAGACTGAGGATCGGCAAGTAGGTTATTCTCTGTCGAGTAAGCATACAATTGATTAAAAATGATTCTTTCAATGAGTTTACTCAGGGCCCATTACCTATCTGTAAAACATTTGTGTGTCAACGTGTTCCCAGATCAGGCTATTTTTATCCGCGAAAACTGACCAATGAGAAGCCTTGTCAACAGTAATTTCATGTAACAATGTACTAGGCAAAATGCTTCCTAATGGTTTATGAAGAGATATTGTTACTGCTTACATTGCAAAAAAAATCTCGCCATTATGAAAAAGTAAACATTTTATCGGCCTACCGCTCGGGGATATGGGATTTATTTACCTAGGATGTTCTAAAAATATTACCTGATCTGGAAATGTGCCGACTCACAGACCCTCTCCCACAGTATGGGAGATGGACGCTCCTGGTTTACTAACAACCGAAAGAACAGATGTAGGCCTATAGTTATGTGGATCGGTTTTAGATCGGCCTTATAGATTGGAAAAACTTTCGCATGTTTCCAATCGCTTGGACAAACGCCAGTTTTAATAGATTGATTGAAGATGTGCGTTAGAGATGAAACAACAACAGGGCCAGCTTCCTTTAGCAGACGACATGGGATTCCATCTTGCCCAGGGGATTTCAACTGACGTTTCAGTAATAGAAAATTGACTGAGAAGGGGTTAGGTAATCTTTAAAGTCGACTATTCCCGTTGGTATTTGAGCAGCTAGTTTTACCCTAGTTTTGCAGTACAATTGAAATGTATCCTAACACGTTATCACATCGTGACATAAGATGGTGTGATGTATCGCGCGCGCCACTGTCTAGCTAAAAGCGGGAATACTAAAACTCAGGGAAAAGGAATTTTATAATCGTTGCTATATAACAAATCACTTAATAACTGGACCCTCGGGAATCAATGAGTTGTTTCCCCTTGATACGGAGGGGAACATCGAGGATATCGGGGAAATAAAATTCACCGTTTCCCTCGGGACCAGTCATAAAGTGTTCAATATGAGGTTTTGGTTCGCTCTGATTTGCGCGATTTTTGGAAGCTCGCCACATTTTCAGTATTATCAAATCACTCTTCCTCAAACTCGGTAAGCCTAGCTACTAATACTTATTTTAGCCGGCAATACACTAGAATGCTGTTATTTTTACAAGGTGGAAAATCTCGACATCTCAAACAAAGAAATTATGAAATAGTTCTCCAACAAAGACATTTATTTATGGAGATAGAAAGGCGAGACAAGTCGGAAAGAGCCATGTGCCCTTTGATTTGAAACTGAAAAGTGAGTTACCAGCACTTAAAGGTAACAAGCCTATAAGATGAGAGGCATGTTAACATAAAAGGAGCATTCTTCAGTTCGCCGACTTCTTTCTAGTGAACTTGAATATTGATCAGCTGTGGGACCGGTAGCTGTAACCCCGACTAACTCAGACACCTACTCTAAGTCGAGGTTTGGGAGTAAGAACTCTTACTCAAGCCATATAATATGCATTTCTTAGCAAATGATGCATCGTTCGAGTGATTTTATGATGAAACTGTGCTCAGAAAATACGGAGTCCGCCATGTTGAAACCTACAAATTAAATTTTGTTGTGTGCAGTCTTATCTCCATTCCCAAAATGGTGCAGCAAAATTGCGGTCAAAAACGAGAGAGAAATAGTTGCGTGTCGTTTTGGTAGATTTTCGTACTTCTTTAGCAAAGAAAACGAATCTTCGAGCCACTACAGATAATTAATGTGGGACAATTTAACAGCTAAGTAGTATAATTCGAGTGTCTCGATCGGCATATGGACCTTGTGCATTGAACAGAGATCAATCCGATGTGTGTTGATCCGACTACTGTTTTAATAGTGTTTATTCGTGCCAATATAAGACGAGATGATAGAGTCTCGAGTCCTTTATTCCAAGCTAAATGTTCTATCCGCCTACACACACACAACTAACTATCGCATCTCAGGTTTCCGATACTTGAGATGCCAATCACATGTTCAATGACATATTGGAACATCTTTCCCTTTTTTTTGATAAACAATATCGGGGAAATATATATGAATCAAATATGCACGAGTCACGTGTTAACTGTAACAGGAAAAGGGATCAAACAGTCAGTGTTATGAGGCTTAGCGAACAAGTTCTTCACGTCATCCAAGTAGGAAGGGTGCCTTCTGGTGCGCTGTGAACGCGTAGCGGGAGTGCTGTCCTGAGGCTAGACTGCGAGCAGTCCCTCTTTTTTCCTCCATTGATAGTGAGTTTACGAGCGGAGGGACTACTCGCAGTGTATCCTGAGGCGGGGTGTCGTTGCTAGAAGTTGATTCGTCAGTCACCTTCGGCATGACAGGGCCTAGGGCCTCTCGTCATGGCTTGAGAGATAGCTGGTGTCGTCTTAGCCTGTATCTGGGCATCCTGTCCATCACGTGTGTTACCCGTAACTTTCGCAGAGCGCAACTCCGACAGGCGGCTCCTCGTGGGATTTCCTCAAGTGGAACCGATTTCGCTGGTAAATGCCTCCGTCTTCAGTTTCGACGATGTAGGAGCGCTCATCTGCCCTGCTTGTTATTGTTGCCTTCTGCCAGCTTCTCTGACCAGGCCTAAATGGTTTCATCCTCACGACATCACCTTCTTCAAGGATTGGTAGGCTTCGGGCTGATCTGTTGTAGTACTCGTCCTGTCTTTGGTGGCTTTGCTTGAGCTTCTTTTCCTCCCTTTCAGGATAGATGATCCTAGGCTGGAGTAGAGACTTGACGGTAGGGAGCAAGGTTCTTGTCCGTCGATTCATGAGCCGCTGCGTAGGACTGGAGTCTATCCCTTGAGAGGACGTGTTTCTATGCTCAAGAATGCAAGATATGGGTCTGATCCAGAGTCGAGGGCCTTGCGCAACAGGTTTTTTGCCATTTTCACGGCCGACTCGACTTTGCTATTGGCCTTGCTGTTAGCGGGGCTGCTCGGTGAAATTGGATGCTCGAAGTCCCATTCCTTCGCAAATTCCAGAATTCTTCACATACAAACTGCGGCATGATGTCGCTCACAACTTTCTCAGGACAGCTGTACATTGCAAAATGATTTTTCAGCTTAAGTATTACGGCGCGCGCCTTGGTGTCATGTAGTCAGTCTATCTACCAGAAATTGCCGAGATAGTCAACTGTAATCAGGTGGTCTTTGCCACCAAATTTGAAAATGTCCACACCCACAGTCACTCAAGGCCTGGAGGGTATCAAGTGACTCGTTACGGCTATTTAGGTTGCGCAATGTCGAACTTTCTGCACGTGTCGCACTTCTGGGTGTGCTCTTTTACCCGCTGCGTGGACATTCCGGGCCAGTACCTCTACTCCCATGTGTGAATAGTGCAGCTTTTCCTTCATCGTCTGGCGCTGGCAGGCACTACCACTCTTTCTCCTCGGAATATAAGCCCGTCTTTGACGGTCAGTTCGTCGCGTATAGCAAAGTATGGGCGGTCTTCTGGGAGATCTCTCTCTTTGTCAATGGCCACCCCTGCACTTTTCTGAACTATATGGTTAACCTGAGTTGTCTGACTTCCTTCTACATTCCCGCACTTTAAAGGCCCCGACAACACCTAGCCCAGCTATGTTTCTACGGCTACAGGCTGGTTTGCCTCACCCTTTATAGTATGACCTTTCATAAAACAGCAGATAGTCTGCCCCGATGGGTAAATCTATTTCCAACTCATCTCTGCCCTTATTTACATCCGAAAACCAAAGCCCACGCAGATGAGGGTAATCGCACTTAACTATCTTCACGTGCCTATTAGGTATAATTGGAAACTCTGGGATAGCATACGCTTCCATGAGAATGCCCGGCCTCTTGAGACCCTTGCCCGAAGGTGCTGATATAGCCAGCCATTCCCTACGTGTTATGGTGAGTCCTAACGACTCCACCAACGCAGCGGTTACAAACGACCTAGGACTACCCTAGTCAAACAAAATTCTCCCTTCCTCTGCATTTCCTTTAGCTGTCGCTTGTGCGGTTTGTAACACAACTCTGTTACCCCTTGCATACATAGTGATTATTAGTTGAGCTACTATAGAGTGAGTTACTGGAATACTAGGGCTATATACTGTTTGCGTGACTTGAACTAGTTCCCTCTGCTGCCGTTGGCCTATTTCCACGTCGCTGTCTATCACATAGGTCTCGTGATGGCCCACCCCAGAACGCTTAGCACATTTAGTATCAGCCTTACTACATAAAAAAATTTATGTCCCTTATTTAAACAAATAAAACAACGTGCATACCGGCACACAAACTGTTTGCGTATCTTTACATCCTTAAAGTGCCTATCACCCTGTTGCAATTTTGATAGCTTATGAAACTCCGAAAAGTTTTGAGTACTTCTGTGAAGAAAGTTTTGGTTTAAAGTGAATACTTTATGTTCTACGCTTGTTTGAAATCGTGTAAATGTGACCTTTCCTGACCCATGACCGCGTAAGTAAAAGCCTGGGTCGAAACCTGGGTAGACGTCATCTCATTAATGCATTATTCTCCATGGCGCCTTTTTATCACAACAACATCGATGCATAGAAAATATACACAGTTTTTGAGTTGTTAGTAAAGAAAAAAGTCATTTTAGTCAACAATGTTAAGAGCGACTGCCTGTAAATATCGAGAATCGCGGGACAACGGTGAAATTTCGGAATCCTTCATATTTTGCCAGAACATACCCTTGGGTGAACTGTTTTAGGAAATCATATCAAAAAGTTCCAGCGCTTTTTTAATTTGGCGATTTTTACAAAAGATTGAAAATACGGCCCCAGAGCGGTTTTTGGCTTGTCGAAACGACCGAATCATCACGCAACAACAAAGAGCTAGGGAAGTCTTATAAAAACTCCAATGGAATCATACTTCACACACGTATTAAAACAACTCTTTGACCTCAACATCAAGCAAGAATATATTCCGATAGTGTAATTTATTCTTTTTTCTCCGCCTTTTTATACATGCATATTTTGGATGCCAAAACATAAGACAAAATAATGGCCAAGTTTGACAGCCCTAAGCGACTCCTGGTATATGATTTTTTTAAATAAAAACTACACGGCATGAAAGCTTGGTTATTCTAGTTTAATCTAGCAAAGTTCCAACTTTGGAATCCAAACGCTTCCCCTCGGCAAAATAAAACGACCATGTACTGTAAGAGAGACGATTTAACCTCTAATTTTACAGTGCTTATCATAAACACCCATTCAAAAAATAAACAAACGTCCAAAATCACTTTTCAACTACTCTTAGCTGGTCTTTTAAAGCTCTGAAAGTGAAATGTTACCTTTGTACCTTTTTATCAGTCGAGATTTTGAGCCTGAGAGCCGTTAATTGAATGGTAGCTATATATAGATTCCCGTGCGAATCCGATCAAACATTGAAACAACAACAGCGTTGTTCCAGTCATCGAATTGGCCGAAATTCACCAGGCTGTGCTCATTAAATGCCTACACTTACATCGGAAGTACATTCTATACGACAAATATATCAGATCCTGCAGTTATTTCTGAAGCCAAACGAAGACATTTTCATTCTCAAAGATCTGACCTGTCACCTATCAGTAACGCTAGCGAAGCGCCGGCTCAACGAATACAACTCTAGTTTACAAGTCATGTTATGAGAACTAAAATAAATTCCTGCACCTTCTTTATAAGCCAATAGAAAGCTTAATTCAGACACATGGAGATAAACTACTGACTCAACTCTGCATGATAACGATTCCCCTAAACCTGTCTACAATAGCCCGGTAAATATAATGATGATGATAAACAACTGAGCTGAAAATATACTACTAACCGACAAGAAGGCCCATTTCCACCACTTTTATTTATCCACCCGGACTATCCATTGTGGTGAAGGTCCTAAACGCCAGGCTAAACGATATGCAATAACTTTGTAGTGAGTGATCAAGGTGAACATAACTGATGAAATGTGACACTACTGGAATGTAACGCAACTCGTGCAGCCCCGTTACCCGCATAAATTAAATACTTTCTGTGTGGAGAATAACGTGGGGTGTTACTAAAACGAGTAACGCAGTAATGAGTAACGGAGTAATGGGAAAACGAGTAACGACCAAAAATTGCAAGAGGTAAAAAAATTAGAAAACGAGTAACGACCAAAAATTGCAAGGGGTAAAAAGTAATAAGAATTCTTTACAGAAAATATTTACAGAAAATTTACGAAAAAGTCAACAATGCACCGGCCTTCCATTTTCGCGCCATAAATGTCATGTGACAAATTTTAGTCATGGCGTCCTTTAGGGCTTGGCATATAACGTGTTACAAGATACCAAGATACAGATACGGTGATACAGTGATACGAACATCTCAAATTTCCTAGTTTTAAGCGGACGCGAAATGGCCCCGCTAAATACAGGTTTCAGTATGAAACGGACTATTGTATGGGTCACTTGAGCTCTTGCAGCCGTGGCGCGACGCTAATTTAACGCTAATTTATTATCTTTCAGCAAGACTGCTTTGTCTGACTATTTTGTTATTTAACTTTATTGCCCTTGTTGAAGAAACGCGTTTTTGCAACACACATACGAAATTAACGCCGAAAGCTTTATTCTCATTGGCAACTAGATATTTAGGACGGACCATTTCAAAATTGATGGAGGGGGCCCGGTTTTTTTTGTTCGAAATTTTTTTTACGACTTCTCAGTGGCTGCAAGAATTTTTTTCTGGCATCAGAACCTTGCACGATTTTTTAAAGTTTCACCCTTGCTTGATTTTTTTTTCTGGGTGATATTGGCTCGCTCGTTTTTGTTTTTGTTTTTTTTTGTTTGGGGGGGGGGGGGGGGGGGGAGGAGGGGGAATCCCGTTTCTCCGATCTAGTAAGATGGCTTTCAGTAGCTCCAACTCCAAAAATATTTTATGGTTGCTTTTTAGCATTTCGGAGGAATCGTATTACAAAACGTGTAGGGGAATATCAAAATTCGATTTAGTTCAAAAGTTATGCTTTTGGTGAAAAGGCGAAAACATAATCCAAGTAGATATGCGGGAAACACCGTCAAGAGCTCTCTTTTTAGAATTTCCCAATTCCCCAACACTGTTTTGCAGCAGAGATATCAATTGACATTTTGTAAAAAAAATCAGACAAATCGAATATTTTTTTCTTGAGTTAGAGCTTTTAAAAAACTCTATTTTGGTTGAAAATCGAAAGCATAGAAAATAGCACAAGATTTCCCGATTTCCGATCAAAGCTACGCGCCGCATGAAGAACAATTTTATAGCCAGTCCTAGTTTTCTTATGACTTGGAAAATGGAAAAGACGAAAAGTCCTTGAGGGACAAAGCCAAAGTGAACACCTATAAATGACAAAGGAAGGGCACAAAAATCAAAGGCCTTAAATGCCAGCGACAGCGATTTGCAGGAGTCTGAAAGGTCCTGAAACAGCACGGCAAATAGTGAGATCGTGGTGTTGGTTTCAAGCGATTCAGAGTTTTAATATGTTTCCATCTAAGCTTTCTTGGAAACAAATATTCTCTCGGCTGGTTCCTATCTATTCTTCTTTATGTTCAGATGTGGACCACTCGACACTCTGTCTGAACTTGTCGGGTTTTGCGTACCCTGGTTCCAGAGGTGTTCAGGTACGGATATACTGTAATGTGCCGCTATCGAAGGAGTTATGATTCACGAAGGAGTTTTGTTTTCAGCTGGTCGCGCTTCGCTCAACCGATGATTTCGAGCCTCTGGTATCCAGGGTAGGTTTTGCGAGGCTCGTAGTCGTATGCATTGTTTGGCCTAGCTTGTTTTGCTTCTTTCCAAGCTAAGGGCATCCTGCTGGAGCTTAGCCCTGCTGGAGCATTTAGCCCTGCTTGCTTTTGGAAGACATGAGACCAACAACCCATGGATCTAGGGTGGAAAAACGTTTCTCAATAAACATGAAATGAATTTATGCTAGCTTTCCCCACACTTTCGTTACGGGCGAGTGAGCACATGTCATGTGTTAATTGACCTGCTGTCAATCAAACAGAACATTTACTTCCGGTTAAAAACTTCCTTTTGCGTACTGATTTTTTAAACAGTTTTTGGTATGTGAAAAATTGCTACCAAAACTTATGTGTTAATATGTGTCTAGCCAAAACTATATTTCTGTGGGAAACTATTTTTCCCCATTTTTAAAATTTTAAAGGAAATGTGAGATCTTCGTATCACTGTATCACCGTATCACTGTATTTTGGTTTCTCCGTATCATTGTATTTTGTAACACGTTATATACCAAGCCCAACCCCCCTAAGAGAAAAGAACCTCTGCTAGCAGGGTTACCAAGCCCTAAAGGACGCCATGACTAAAGTCCAGTCTGCATTCTTTGTCACGTGACATTTATGGCGCGAAAATGGAAGGCCGGTGCATCGTTGTCTTTTCCGTAAATTTTCTGTAAATATTTTCTGTAAAGAATTCTTATTATTTTTTACCCCTTGCAATTTTTGGTCGTTACTCGTTTTCTAATTTTTTTACCTCTTGCAATTTTTGGTCGTTACTCGTTTTCCCGTTACTCATTACTCGTTACTGCGTTACTCGTTTTAGTAACACCCAATAACGTGAACTTCGGATCCTATTATCGTAATTTTTCATGTATGAATTCTAGCCGAAGCAAAAAAAAATTAAACCACAACAAATATTTCAAATTAGTTTTCTGTTTAGGCCATCCCAATAGAATGTTTCATTTCTCATCGCCCGACCGACCCAAGTTTTTTTGGAAAAGTAAAAAAAAAAATTCAAAGCTCGATACCGACCCAATTTTTTGGATAAGTAAAAAAAAAAGGATTGGAGCCCCCTTGAAAACCACTAACAATGCATTATAACAGGAGCCCATTACTAGTATTATAAGCATGGCCTAGGAAAAGAAATTTGCGCCGGGCAGAATTGCTGGAAAAAAATTCATGCACACAGATAGTCCCTCACACAGATAGTCCTCCGCAGGCAACTCCTATATGTTTCAGGCTTCGCCGGAAGCCAATCCGAACGGCGAAGCCGCGAGGGGACATTTGTTTCATCCTCAGACCCTTGCTCGTCTCTCTTATACAACAGGAAGCTCGCCGGTTTCACATCTTTTTTTTAATTAAGAGTTGCCTGCGGAGGAAGCTAGATAGGCCCAAGTCCCATGGTGGCTCTGTTATGCCTTCAAAATGAAAGAAATAGCATTTCTGAGACATTAAAAAATATTTTTTCGGGACATAGCTGATGGACGTCAAGGTTTCACCACTGTGCCGTATTATGTTTGGTAGGGAGGGGGGTCAGATATTATACTTTGGTTCCATATCCAAATGCTCCGACGACCCCCTACTAGATCCCCCTACCAGCCATACCCCCCAACTGTTCAAATCGTATGCACATATTATCGCATCTACTATGCATTCGATTGTGCCAGCAAGTGCAGGGAAATACGCATCCGAGAACCAGAAATTGAAAATTTTCCCCGGCCCGCCTAGAAACTCGGTCCTCAGCTGGGCGTCGGATGTAGCTACTCCCAGTACTAGGAAAGTGCGAGGGGAATACGTCGAGGTCTAGGGGGAACGAATCTCTCATACATGGGTCTCATGCCAATGGTAATTATACATGAGTCTCATGCCAATGGTAGTTGTTGAAATATATTTGACATTAACAGGACACAGCTTGGTTATTTTAGGAAATACCCGATTTGTGCTAAGGAGTGCATGTTTTAGTTATATAACGATGATCTGAGGACCCAGAGGATACATACAATGGGTAACAACTAACGAGGGTAGCCTTCCAGATCGATATAAAAATAACTCAAATCACGTGTTGTGAAACTAAAAGTAGATTTCAAATAGTTATCATGGGGCATGGGGATTCGCTACCTCATCCTCTCTTGGTTCAGGGGATTATATAAGGGTTATCGATCTGGAGCGAGGAGGTATGGGATTTATTCACCGAGGGTTTCGCCCAAGCAAGGGCGACACCCGGGGTGTATCAGCTCCGCTTATTTTTCACGTGGCTCGTTTTTCTTTGTACCAGTTTCGGGGGAATATATCGCGAAACCCCCGCCCAGTTTCAAAGGCAGAGGGAATCTCGCAACATATTCCCCTGGACATATTCTCCTGGACATATTCCCCCCAACTTATTCCCCTCACTTTCTTTCATACTAAGTTCTACTTACTCTTTACTTACGGAGAAGTAAATAATTTATGTAATGGAACATGGAAAACACGGCATGTGTCCTGAGCGGATCTCTTGGTTTAATACTAGCCTGCTATCCCATCCACTACACCATAAGCTTCATTGGTTGAAAGAACCGAGAGAAAAAAATTGTGATAAGCTCTATTGTGTCAGCTTTGCCATAGTCCTTGGACTTCGTATTCTATGAACGGGAATTTTATGCAAAAATATTTCGTGCAACGAAATGAACCTCGCCATTGTGAGGAATTAGCATTTATCTGCCTTTCACTCGGGGTTATGAGATTATTCACCTCGAGTGCTGCCCTCAAGCGGAACCCTAGGTGAATAAATCAGCCATACCCCTCGATCGAGGCCGATAACCCGAGCTGAAGCCAATAAAATCCATATTTTTTCACTGGCGAGGTTTTGTCCGTTATCAGTTGTACGAAATAACTAAAATTACTGTTCACAAATCTTCTCATTGTTTCTTTTTCTCGTTGCTTGTAGCGTAGTGGATAGGACTAGTTGTGGATTGACAATAGGCCCTTTGCAGGACTTGGTCACGTGACCTTCTTAGTCTGTCAATCAAAAACAAGTTGGCGCTAGAACAACATGAATGCCAGAAATGGAAAGAGCAAGCCAAAATTAGCCAAAAGAGCAAGCCAAAATTAGCCAAAAGCCCAAGTTTTAGGTTCATATCTTTAAAACTGAAGGAATGGCATTGTTTTGAAAACTTTATAATTTAGCTTAATTTAGGCACGGCTTGCCAGTCAGCAAAGATATCCTTACAAACCGAGAGTTTTTCAAAAAATTGCCATTCCTTCAGTTTTAAAGATATGAACCTAAAACTTGTAATTTTTCTAATTTTGGCTTGCTCTTTCCATTTCTGGCATTCATGTTGTTCTTGCGCCATTTTTATTATTGACAGGCTAAAAAGGTCACGTGACCAGGTCCTGCAAAGGGCCTAGTTTGCATGAGAAAGGCAAGAAACTAATACGTAGAGATCTCGAGCACGGAAAACAGGTGTAGTTAAAAAAACATCCGGCTTCAATCCTTTTTTTTACTTATCCCAAAAATTGGGTCGGTGTCAAGCTTTTTTTTTTTTTTTTTACTTTTCCCAAAAAAATTTGGGTCGGTCGGACGATGGGAAATGAAACATTCTATTGGGATGGCCTAATTTGAAATATTTGTTGTAGTTGTAATTTGTTTTGCTTCGGCTAGAATTGAAACATGAAACACAGAAAGTATTTAATTTATGCGGGTAACAGGGCTGCACGAGTTGCGTTACATTCCAGTAGTATCACATTTAATTATGTTCACCATTTTGAAAAAAAATCGATCAAGTTTAGGACGACCCTCGGGCAGTTAACTTCTTTTCTAATACTGAGTACCAAATTGGATAGTCCGGGTGGATAAATGAAAGTGGTGGAAATGGGCCTTCTTGTCGGTGAGTAGCATATTTTCAGCTCAGTTCTTTGGTATCATGATTATACTTACCGGGCTATTTTAGACAGGTTTAGAGGAAATCGTTATCATGCAGAGTTGAGTCAGTAGTTTATCTCCATGTGTCTGAATTAAGCTTTCTATTGGCTTATAAAGAAGGTGCAGGAATTTATTTTAGTTCTCATAACATGACTTGTAAACTAGAGTTGTATTCGTTGAGCCGGCGCTTCGCTAGCGTTACTGATAGGTGACAGGTCAGATCTTTGAGAATGAAAATGTCTTCGTTTGGCTTCAGAAATAACTGCAGGATCTGATATATTTGTCGTATAGAATGTACTTCCGATGTAAGTGTAGGCATTTAATGAGCACAGCCTGGTGAATTTCGGCCAATTCGATGACTGGAACAACGCTGTTGTTGTTTCAATGTTTGATCGGATTCGCACGGGAATCTATATATAGCTACCATTCAATTAACGGCTCTCAGGCTCAAAATCTCGACTGATAAAAAGGTACAAAGGTAACATTTCACTTTCAGAGCTTTAAAAGACCAGCTAAGAGTAGTTGAAAAGTGATTTTGGACGTTTGTTTATTTTTTGAATGGGTGTTTATGATAAGCACTGTAAAATTAGAGGTTAAATCGTCTCTCTTACAGTACATGGTCGTTTTATTTTGCCGAGGGGAAGCGTTTGGATTCCAAAGTTGGAACTTTGCTAGATTAAACTAGAATAACCAAGCTTTCATGCCGTGTAGTTTTTATTTAAAAAAATCATATACCAGGAGTCGCTTAGGGCTGTCAAACTTGGCCATTATTTTGTCTTATGTTTTGGCATCCAAAATATGCATGTATAAAAAGGCGGAGAAAAAAGAATAAATTACACTATCGGAATATATTCTTGCTTGATGTTGAGGTCAAAGAGTTGTTTTAATACGTGTGTGAAGTATGATTCCATTGGAGTTTTTATAAGACTTCCCTAGCTCTTTGTTGTTGCGTGATGATTCGGTCGTTTCGACAAGCCGAAAACCGCTCTGGAGCCGTATTTTCAATCTTTTGTAAAAATCGCCAAATTAAAAAAGCGCTGGAACTTTTTGATATGATTTCCTAAAACAGTTCACCCAAAGGTATGTTCTGGCAAAATATGAAGGATTCCGAAATTTCACCGTTGTCCCGCGATTCTCGATATTTACAGGCAGTCGCTCTAAAAGTATTTCTTCAAATGATTGCAAAGCCGAATTAATTATATGACGTCAAGATGACGTCTACCCAGGTTTCGACCCAGGCTTTTACTTACGCGGTCATGGGTCAGGAAAGGTCACATTTACACGATTTCAAACAAGCGTAGAACATAAAGTATTCACTTTAAACCAAAACTTTCTTCACAGAAGTACTCAAAACTTTTCAGAGGTTCATAAGCTATCAAAATTGCAAAAGGGTGATATAGTCTGGGAGCAAATGTCATAATATGAGGTCCCGTGGGAATTTTGTGCTGAAAGCAAGGCACCAGTCTAGAAGTGTTCATTGGGGCCTAGTAGACATGAAAAGTTTTGGTGACAACTTTGTAACCTGCTAAGACCAGATTTATGGGGGTTCGAAATTGTGACGTATAGAGGCCAGCATGGAAACGAGGCTGGAATATAAAACTCCTTATAACTTTCATAAAAATACACCGTTACTCACCAAACGTGGCTATATTATAATGATCGATGCTCTTAATTGTATTTAGCGGTTCTTAATTAAAATAATGGTCACGTGACCTCGTAAGCATGGAAACGAGGCACCATAATCTATTTAGGCTACATTAAATTTATATATAGTTAAGGTTAGAAAACCACAGCAAAAACCGTGTACAATCAATCCTAACAATTTATATAAGCCTTGTATCCATTTGTGATCTCCACTGTAAAATAAACCTGAAGAAGGCTGGTACTGGCCAGCCGAAATATCGTATAAACCTCGACAAGCGTTGTATTTGATCAGCATTGCAGTAGTCTTCGGACACTTTATCATTAAATTTATAGAAACCAAAAAGAAAAGAAAAAAATAAATTAAACTAATGCTCATTGCAACTGAGAACTTATTTTCAATAGGTGTGGTCATAAGACTCTGCAGTTAGCATGAAAACGAGGCACATTTTGATGTAGTGAAAGAGAAGATAAGAGGGGGGAGGGGATGAGGTGTTGAGGTGTGCTTTTCTTGTCCAATCCTATTTGTAGTTTTTCAATAACCTTTCTTCAAAAATTATATTCATTATCAGATTATCAGAATGAAATGAATTTTTTTAATCTCACTGCATGGGCAATATCAATAATATTTATTGACATTACCTTAAAATTGACCTAAAATTGTTAGATTTTCGCGGATTTTCTTCCAGTAGAAAACTCAATCATCTTTTCTTTATGCCATTTATTTAGCATTATTACTATTTTATTTGTTACTGATAAAATCCTGTGGTGTTCATACTAGAGGGGAGCCTGGGCTCCAAGTGAGCCCATTTATTTTAGGTCAGCGGTAATTATCATCAGATGAGAGGTCGGCCATCTTTACTTACAGACGATCTAATGAGATATAGAAAGGTCAGTGGCACCTGGAAGTGTCAATTTTCAGTTGTGCATCGTTTGTCAAGCAAAGAAGCAAGATGATCTTGTTCAAAGACCCAGTTCTCATGACAAACTATTTAGTGCAATCAAAGAACTTTCTAAATATGAAGATGTGAAGTTAACAGAATTGTGGTCGGTTTTGAAAGACATCCCATTTGAAGAGCTCGCAGAAAAGGTGACATGGCACAGGAAATGCTATCAGGATATGACACACTCGGGAATGTTAAAAAGAGCCAGAGAAAGATTAGAAAGGGAAGTAGCTGGGCCAAACGAATCGAGACGAAAATCAAGTGATAATCTCCAGATAGAACAGGGACTTTTAACTCGTTCGAAGACTGCCCCTTATGACCGGGATGTTTGTTTCTTTTGCGATGGCCAAGCAGAATATCAGCAGCCACTACACAGTAGTATAGGAAATGGCGGTTCTGGCGCAGTACCATGGATTATCACCGCACCCCCTCCTGCCCCCCACCCAGGTGCGGTGATAATCCTTGGAACTGCGACCAGAACCGCCATTTCCCACCCTACTATCGTATTTTGATACCCTATTAGAGGAAGGATAGTATAAGGTAAATCACGTACCATAGTTACTATATCGAAATCGTATTTCGATACCCTATTAGAGGAAGGATAGTATAAGGTAAATCACGCACCATAGTTACTATATCGAAAAACTGTATTTCGAACCTCTATTAGAGGAAGGATAGTATAAGGTATTATACCATGGCTGAACATATACTAACATTCGTTCGAGCACCCAGGACCATTAAGGGTTATTTACATGGTTGGAAGATAGACATTCTAGATGGCAATCCCCTAGAAGCAGACCCAGCTGCTTTCCTATCCGGCGTGCGAAGGCAGACTACCGAAAAGATCGATGAAGAGCTACAAGACTAAAATAACATAAAGGTTCAGCTAGCTTTGAATATAACTTTTCGTCTCGATAAACCTGAGGGTCCAGTATACGATACAATCACATTTCGGAGTTCACAAGCAGTTCTGACCAACAGTTCTGATACCCGTGGAGTAATAGTAGAAGCACATGCTCAGATCTATAACTACATTGAGAAGTGGATCAGTCGAGGATCGAACTGGGTCATAGATAAAGTCAACATTCTATGGGTGAATATTGCTAGATATCAACCACTACGCGGAGGTTCATATTTACCACTACCTACAGAAATCGCGAATAAGAAAGCCGTGATCAATGTGAAAAACTACGATGACCATTGTGCACTTTGGTCGATATGCGTAGCACTGTTCCCAGTTAAAAAAGATCCTCAGAGGACATTAAAGTATAAGAAAGACGATGTGAAATCCGAAGGAGTGGACTCACCGACACCAATCTCACAAATACCACGTTTGGAGAAGCAAAACAAGATCTCTATCAACGTATATGGTTGGGACCCAAAGGAAAAGTGTTTGATTATACATCACATTTCAAGGGAGACTTTCTCAAAACGTGTTAACCTATTGCTAATAGAGTTCCCAGAGAGGGGTCTGCAATACTACTACTGTATCAAGGATTTCAACCGCCTCCTATTCGATCAAACGAAACACGAACATAGGAAACACTTCTGCGAGCGATGTCTACATGGATATACTACCGAAGCTCTCCTCGAAAAACACATTCCAGAGTGTAACGGAATTAATGACCGAGCCATTCGAATCGAGATGCCCACCGATGAGAACAACAAAGTCTCATTTCAGAACCTTCACAAACAGCTAAAAGTTTCCTACGTTATCTATGCAGATCTTGAGGCCTTAACTACTAAGATCGAAGGACCTTTCCAAGACCCAGAAAAAAGCAATACGCAAAAGACAGAAGAACACATTCCTTGTGGATTTTCCTACATTGTCGTACGTTCCGATGGTCATAGCGAACCACCCGTATTATATCGAGGTATAGATACTATCGAGCGCTTACTACAATGTATACAAGAAGAAGAAACAAAGATAAAAGACCAAGTTGCCAAGCCACTATGTATGTCACGGAAAAATAAGAGAGATTATGATAGGTCAACTATTTGTCATATCTGCCAGAAACATCTTGGTAAAGATAGAGTACGCGATCATTGTCATATCACTGGTGAGTTTCGAGGTGCCGCACATAAGGTATGTAATCTCAAATTGCGTATCTTTCCTACTATCCCAGTCGTTTTCCACAATCTTCGTGGATATGATTCTCACCTATTGATGCAATCCATATCTAAGACGTCAGGTAAGATCTCTTGTATTCCAAACAATATGGAGAAATACATTTCATTCTCACTTGGTAACCTACGGTTCATCGATAGCGCGCAATTCCTACTATCTTCTCTCGATAAATTGGTAGCAAGTTCAGCACCAGACACATTCCATCAAACTACCAAGAATACGCCCGACCCAGATAAAAACAAGTTGCTGGTACGCAAAGGAGTTTATCCATATGAGTACATGGATTCTTGGGATAGATTTACAGAGACTTCTCTTCCACCAAAAAACGCATTTTATAGTAAACTAACTCTAGAGGACATCTCCGACAAAGACTACGAACGCGCACTAAAAGTTTGGGAGGTATTCGAGTGCGAAACATTAGGAGACTACCACGACCTTTACCTACAAACCGATGTACTTCTTCTAGCAGATGTGTTCGAGACCTTTCGAACGGTATGTATGCAAAACTATGGATTGGACCCGGCTCACTATTACACTAGTCCAGGTCTTTCGTGGGATGCGTTGTTAAAGAAGACTGGAGTGGAACTAGAACTATTAACCGACTACGATATGCATCTATTCGTTGAGAAAGGTCTACGCGGTGGGATATCTATGGTGTCTCAACGTTATGCTAAAGCAAACAATCCAAACGTACCCGACTTCGATCCAGATAAGCCAAATAGCCATATAATGTATCTTGACGCCAACAATCTATATGGATGGGCCATGAGTCAATATCTACCAACAGGAGGGTTTGAGTGAGATATACCAACAGAAGAGCAGATCGTCAATCTTGCTGACGATTCAGACATAGGATACATCCTCGAAGTTGACCTCGAATATCCTAAAGAACTTCACGACTTACACAACGACTATCCACTAGCTCCCGAGAGAATGCAAGTAAATAAAGGTTGGTTATCAAATTATCAAATCGATCTATTTGAGAAACTATACGAAGGCAACGGATCTTTGAAAGTGGAAAAGCTCGTACCTAACCTATACAACAAAGAACGATATGTGCTCCACTACCGCAATCTACAACTGTATCTATCTCTTGGAATGCGTTTAACAAAGATTCACAGAGCATTACGATTCGACCAATCACCATGGATGGAGCCATACATACGAATGAATACAGAACTACGAAAACAAGCGAAGAGCACTTTCGAGCAGGATCTCTACAAACTAATGAACAATAGCGTATTTGGTAAGACAATGGAAAATCTACGAAAACGTGTAGATGTCAAACTAGTGCGATCTTCAGAAGGAGTCAAACTACAACGTTTATTGAATAATCCTAGTTATGCCCGATCCACGATCTTCGACAACGATCTAGCTGCTGTACACAATTACAAAAGTAAGTTACTACTGAACCGTCCAGTATATGTCGGAATGTCGATTCTAGATCTCTCGAAACATCTGATGTACGACTTCTACTATAATGAGATAAAGAATCAGTATGGGCAACGTTGTAATCTACTATATACTGACACCGATAGTCTATTACTTCACATTGAAACAGAAGACATCTATACAGACATTGCCACCAATAAACATCTATACGATACGAGCAACTACAGCAAGGATCATCCTCTGTATGACATATCCAACAAGAAAGTACTTGGTAAAATGAAAGACGAATGTGGAGGTATTCCCATCGCTGAATATGTTGGACTACGATCTAAGCTATACTCGATCTTGAAAGTAGGTGGCGGCGAGATTCGGAAAGCCAAAGGTACCAAGAAGGCAGTTGTTAAACATCGTATTCGCCACGAACAATACAAAGAGTGCTTACGAGATAAGAAAGTATTCCGCCATGGAATGCATATGCTTCGAAGTGAAGGTCACAGGATGTATGGTATTCATATGAATAAAATATATCTCTCGCCATTCGACTCTAAGCGTTGGATTTCAGCGAACGGAATCAATACATTAGCCTATGGACACAAAAACTTAGACATGGATGATTTTATTTACGAGTTGCTATCTTAGATCGGTTGGGTACGAACAGAATTCCCTTTGGTGGTAGTTCAGTATTTGGTGGAACGACTTGTAGCTCTTCGCGCACGAACCCTCGCTTTGGTGCATCTTTTTCCAAATAGTACAGAACTGGTTGGTTTGAAGATATCACACTACGCGAAATAATATATGTCTGTAAACTCCACACGGGATCAGTTGCTTGCTTAGCTCCACCTTCCAATTCTCCAGGCGCATATAGATATCGAACTAGAATATCGAATGGCAACCGCTTTTCTTTCAATCCAACAGTGCGCGAATACGTAGGAGTCTTGATGTTGACTTGCTGTACCACTACAGAATTCGAAGGCTCTTTACCAGTAAGTCGAGTCACCTCGCTATTCATGGCTTTGATAACTTCTGGAAGCCGCAATACCCATTCTCTACTGAGCGCATCTGATCCTTCTGAAGTAAGTACCATCTCTTGTGCATATTGATATCCAAACAATCTCTCAGCTAATGTTCTATTTGCTCGTTCGACAAAACTTTGTGCCCTATGATTACCAGCTTCACCTCGTTGAACTTTCGTACCACGTAGTTCTAAGGTTTCAGACATGCGTCCCATGAATTCTCTACCAGGATCTACTTGCAACGTTTTTGGCCATGTTAGTGGACTACGCTTGTAGATTCGTTCAAAGGCAGCAGAAACTTCACCACTATCTTTCGAAGCTAAAGGCTCGGCCTCTTTATATCTAGAAGCTACATCGATTACCACCAAAGCATACTTGTATAGCTTTCGTCCACGTCCAGGTCGATCATGAGGTAGAAATATCAAATCAGCTTGATGGACCTCATTTGGTTTCGATACGGTCCAATGTGGTCGTGGTATATATCGTGGTGGTGGTGGTAAATAGATCTGCCATAGTGCTTGTTTCTCTAACCAACTCCTAGCTGCGTCTTCCGTTACTTTTGCTGCCACCGATAGTTTACCAATTGCAGAGTAGCCTTTCCAGTATCCTTCAGGACCATAGAAGATAGCGTCCATTATATATCACATTAACAACGAGACTTTAATATAAAGAGTTCTTATCCTCGCCCTATTATCAAACCTACGCTGCTCCCTTCGTACACTTCGGGGAAGAGAACCATGTGCGCGGTTAGTGGCTTATCTGAGCAAAGCACCACATTGTGAATGCTTGAGAATTCTTCTGTCTTACTCATTTGTAATTCTAGATTCGTTATGTAGACTCTGTAGTCGGTATCGAATTTAACGTCTGATAACTTTCCTTTTGGGTCTAATTCGAGCATAAGCGAATCGGTACAATACGAAGTAGGGGATTCTAAGGCTATTAAGGCGTTAGCGGTGTCAGAGCTTACACTTCCTTTAATCCTCACGTTGACGATTTCCATTTTCACCTCTGATATTTATATATGTGCGTAGCTTCAAATGTAAGTAAAAACCAACTTAGGCGCACCTAGTAAGCGATCTAGTAACTTCCTAGTAATTGCCAGTAATTGCCAGTAATCTTACCAGTAATTGCCAGTAATTGCCAGTAATCTTGCCAGTAATTGCCAGTAATCTTACCAGTAATTGTCAGTAATTGCCAGTAATCTTGCCAGTAATTGCCAGTAATTACCAGTAATTGCCAGTAATCTTACCAGTAACTTCCTAGTAATTGCCAGTAATCTCACCTAATGTAAAAAAATCGTTTTTAAAAAGCATAGTCATATCAAACGACTAACGGCATATCCAGCGGCTAGCATTCCACCTCCAACATAGACCAACTCACCAGTCCTCTGCGAACTTGATGGTTGATAGTAGTCTCATAAACGAGGTTCTCTCATTCCTTTGAGACGTTGTAGTTGCTTGCGTAGTTTGTCGGATCGTACGAAAGCACGGTTAGTGTCGTTTTGAGAATCGTGTGCACTACGTTCCAGTCCTTCCTGTTCTTGCGCATGCCGGGTCGTATAGTCTTTGACGTTGTTCATCGTAAGCAACCACGGCAGCCGTTTCTTCCTCTAGTGCCCTGTCGTGTCTTTCTCGTTCTATATCAGCCGTATCGCCTTCTCCAGAAAACATCCTAGCGAGTACACCACCACCGGTGAGTGCCGTTGCATTCAAAACAGCACTGAAAATTGCCATTCCAATTCCCGCCAATGTTGCCATGAGCACTCATAAATCAGTTGGTATGCACTTTTGATCCTCGAGATATTGATTTGCGGCTAGGCTACCCGCCAATACCGCTATCCACTTCACGTTATTCAAGATAGAAACGGAAGGATCGTTAAGCATTGGTTCTTTTGCCACTTTTCTTACGACCCACCCAATACCTGTAGCTAGTCCAGTAATTATTGCGGCGTCGGTGACCGTTTTCATTAATTTCTTCTCTACCATTGTCGTTATACTACTTATGATTCTAATCTTTAAATGCTACTCCATATCTGGTAATGTCGTCTTCCTAGTCTCTACTGGACTTGCGGGTCGTATCGTACTTGCGTTACATCTGTATCTTTTATATTGGTAGTATACGCCCACCAATGCAGCACCTACGCCAATGGCCGTTAGAGTAGTATTAGTAGACACATCCAGTAGTGATATAGTAACGTTGGTTTCTTTACATGATTCACTTTCACGTTCCAACTCCCGCTTTAGAGCCTCTTTGCTAAGTTTAACGCCTGCCGCAAATGCTTTTCCAGCAGCAACGCGTTTTGGATTCTTTTCTTTTTTCTCAGGTGCAGTCTTCGGAGGATCTGCAGTTATACGATCCGTCTGTTCCACCATCTTGCTTTGATATAGTAGATATATGCGAAGGTTCAATAGGTGTGGTAACGGAGCTACTAGGAATGACTATGTGACCAGATACGTGGAATAAGACGCTAGCTAATGCTACGAGGCGACCTGCTTTAAGTGATAACAGGCCAGTCGCAGCACTGATCTCATTGCGGATTATGCGGTCTTCTTGTAGGTCTAGCATCAGTGCTTCTTGAGAATCTATAGGTATTAGGTATGCAACTAGTCGGGTAGCTAAACGCATAATACCATCGGTTAGATTCCCCGTTATTTGCTGAGCTAGAACGGCCTGGTATCTTCTATATAACATCTACTTCTTTTTCAGATAGTCTATGGATGTCTCCTAGAGATAAGTTCTTTCCTAGGTATTCTTTTGTTGTACCAGTTGCAGCCAAAATGGAAAGTGCTTCCCGGTTGTCCGTTGCATCGTCATCTATTTTTGGTGATGGACCTGTTACATCCTCACCTGTTAGCCCAAGTTCGTTCATCATGATACGTTATAGGTGCGGGTAGCTCTAACATGACCATAAAAGGATGCCGTAAACAAAAACATATGCGAGCGAACTTGTGGGACCGAAGTACTGCTCGTAACTCATTACATTGTTGCGATCCTCCGTTGTCTTCAAATATACTTTTACCATCTATAATCGATGCGGTATGAAAGGCAACTACCACCGCTACGTTCTCGCGGAAAGGTTTACATATACTTGTTAATTGTTGGGATAGCACCCAAATAGATAGTCCTATATGTCTAGCAGAGAATGCCAGATCTACTAACTTGTCAGTTCTTCGTTTTACATCTTTTGAGGCGTATTGGTTCCAGAACAACGGGTTGCACAAACCTCTAGTGCTGTATTGATAGCATCCTGTGATGGTGACATAACGTAGAAGTGTGGATCTTGATTGGCAAATCCACGATAGGTTTTGTTGAGCGCATGCGTAGGACATATTAATACTATATAATCGAACTTACCGCGAAATACTCCACGAAGTTGCTCTATGAGAAATGCGGTCTTTCCACAGTTTGTTGGACCTACTATGAGTGCGTTGAATGGTATGTGCTCTACCAAGGAATCCATTAGTATGTTATACTCTGCAGTTCTCTGTTCAATATAGTGAGTTGAGCATCTGCGAGAACGTAGATGTGCATGTTTACGTTTCCACTACCTTTTGCGGATCTATGTATACGAAGATCGATGTCTTTCCCGCCACCTGTTTGTGCCATACCATCGCCGTGAACAGTGGAATCTTTTGCCGTGCGACAATCAACTAGGATAGCAAATCTATTGTTATGAAATTTGGTAGGAGTCATAGAAGTATTGGATGTGGCAAACCATCCTTTTGCAGCCTCCCAGAAATCTGGTGGTAGCATACCTCCTGGAAAGAATCTATTTGGGACTCCATTGACATCTACCTCTATCTTAGAAATACCAGGATTTGAGAATGCTTCACTATCTCGCGTACCAGTGGTAGGTGGATCTATAAATAGTAGAAGTAGTCCAGCAAATGATCGTCGTGGAACATTGATATTCTGAGATATCAAAGTATCTGATGCCTTGGCAATAGTTACTGTCTTGAAATGGACAGCATGGTTGTATAGGAAAGCAGTACCTCTTTCGTATGCGTCAAGTGCGTCCTTAGCTAGAGTTTCATTCTTGATCGCTTCATATTCTAACTGTATGTTGGTAATCTTGTATGTGCCTATCTTCGTGGTATCCGATCCAACAATTATTTCGATGGCAGGCGCTAGAGTCCACTCAAACGATATAGTGTCTTCTAGGGCGTGAGGATATAGGACGCCATGTTGTGTCAGAATATCAACGTCTAACGGAATTCTATATTTAGAACCATATGCGGCTAGTAGAGCGTTTTCTCCAGCATCTGAAGTACCTGCATCGCCAGCTTTCGATCGTAACTTGTTCGTGTTCTCTGATTGGATACCTTGCTGCGTTCTAGATTCTCTTTCTTGAGTAGATAGGTATATATCGGAATATGTCTGTAGTAGATCTGACCTAGCGATGTCTTCTACTATTTCAGCTCCTATTTTACAAACTCGATGTATAACCAAGCAACGCCCAACGTTGGAAACGATGCGATTATTGGCATGTCCACCAGACAATACGATGTCACCCAATAGTGCTAAGCTACCAGGTACCAATACGATGTTTTCTCCTAGCGTTGGTACTTCCACATAGAGCGTCTCTCCAGGGTTGGCAGATGATGGGGTGAAAGTTTTTCTATGTAGAGTTCGTGGAGCCTTGAGTGCTCGAGGTTCTCTTTGCGCTTTTGCAGGAACTAACTTCGATGCTATCATGTTGAATATAAGTAGATATATAATTATGTTCAATATGGAAGTTGAGGGCGACGAAGTTGAGGAAGGATCTGGTGGAGCCGAAGGAGGCGAAAACTACGAGGACGCGGATACTATCGATGCAGAGGAATGGAATGCGACATTTCCGAACGACACTACTGTGCTAAGCGAATCGCTCTCCATGAAAACTAGACGCGACTATACTAAAGAAGGTGCTCGACCAAAGAATCAGGAAACCTCGTTTTCTACGAGCGATTACATCTATTCGATACTTGGCTCGGAAGACTCGAACATTTCTAGATATCAAAAGATCCTGGAAGATCTGAAAGATGAGAAAGCTCCTGACTTTACCAGTAGAAAGTTAATCTTCAAACAAGGCTTACCAGATGCCGCAAAACCGATGCTGTTCGAGGCTGTCTGGGAACGATACCGCGATGTGGGAATTCGAGGCATACTCGAGGTAGCAACCACGAAGGCTGGTAGAATAGCTATCCACGAGTATGGAAGTAAAAATAGACCTATCCCTTTGACCACCAAGAAGGGTGGGTTATATAAGCGGATGGGAAAAGGTCTCAAAATAGTTATAGGGCCTACATTAGAAGAAGCGGTAGAAGAAGTCATGAAAGCTGAAGACCAAGTGAATGAGAGGATCGAGCAAAACGAAGAAATACTCAAAGACCCTACATCTACTGAATCTCAGAAAGAAGATGCCAGTAATAAAATAAAAACCAATCGGAAGGAACAAGCAGTCCTAGGACAAATAGAAGAAGCCATAACAGAACGTATGCCACTAAGGGATCGTATAAAATCTATCTTCAAGAAGTATGGAGTTAGTATAATTAGCGTGATGGCTGCGGCGGGTACAGTGATCGGTGTAATAGTTTCCAATCTAGCGAAGGCAGTTCCCACAAAAGCACCGGGTTGGGAGATGCTATCAAAGACGCCGCTAAATACACTGCCAAAGTACTAAAAGCAGTAGGTAAAAAGTTAAAGGAGATCTTACCTAAGATGATTGGACCGATTGCGAGTTTCATATTTACTATGGCTGGTGACGTCGTTGGAGTCTTAGCAAATAACGTTTGGTTGTTAATCGTAGCAGCAGTGGTCTTCGTAATAGAGCAATACAAACGACGTTAACGAAACAACGTCCATGCGATTACAGCTGCGGCAATAGATGTCACTGCGAGATTGATCTCATGTTGTGGGATGGACTTTGGTACGTAAGTGTGTGGTACTCGTTTCTTGTGTGGTACTTGTTTCTCATAAGGTGGTACTTGTTTCTTATCGGGTGGTCCTTCCATGGGAGGTGGACGGTTCTTTTCTTTAACTTCCGTATTGATATCGTTTTTATCAAACACCATACCTTTCATCGCTACCGAGATTGGATTCTTATAACCATCTTTCTTTCCGAGGTAGTACACTAGATCGCTTGGCAGTAATAGCACACCTACAGCTATTGCTAGATCTAGCCTCTTATGCGTTGTCATTATAGCGGTAAGGTAGTTATTGTAACTTAACGTTAAGTCGTTTACCTTAATAGCGACTTCAACCAAGCTCTTAAACGTTCTTTTAACGTTACGGCTATCTACAATGGATTTATTCAGATCTGCTTGTGCACCAAGCATGCAATATCCGAAAGCCTCGACAGATAGATTTAATCTACCTAATCCAGCGTCTGTCAAACCTTTCCCGATTGGTGGTGAGAACCAATTGTATTGTTTTCCTCCGTGGTCATCGTTCCGAATGAAGGATACGAGATCTCCCGCGATGGATTCCTTACATGGCCCAGATCTGGTTTCATCACTACAATCTTCCAATGCGCCACCTCCTTCATCTTTAAACAAATTATTGTGGTTGGGGTACTCATTTGCTTCTTTGTCGTAGCCTCGGATTACGTGGACGTTTTTGTAACCATCACCGTACAAAAGGAATACATCGCCAAGTCCGTTATTCCTACCTCCGTGCCATCGGAAGTCTGGCGTTCGAGATATACCAAACTCGATGCACAATTTCTCTAGTGCCGCTTTGCTATAGAGATTATCAATTTGTTTGAAATCATGGTCGCCATGAGTACCGCCAAGTTCACGTAGGATTCTTCGTATTGTGAAATATACGTGAAATCGTAGGAAACCTTGAATGATGGGTGGATACGTTTTGAAAATAGGGTCGAACAATGACACTCCACATCCGGAAGTTGCACACCACGTTGCGAAATTCAATTGTTGAGGCCAATATTTAAAATCCGGACCAGCCAACCAATGGTGGGACTCCTTTGCTGTCAAATGCTCTACAACGGTCTCCTTGAATATGTTTGGAACGCCCGCTTCGAACCTTTTCGTGGGAGTGGCGTATATCCATAGATTAGTGAGATCGATATATTGTGCCGGTTCGGTAAAAGGAACTGCTTGTATGGGGTATTTCGCACTTTTGTCTAGTGTCAACGTAGATGGGATGCACACCCCATAGCGCGTTATCGATACGTCTTCGAACATCTGCTGGTACTAGACCACCCATATCCCAATGTTGCCCCCATAGTAAAACATGATCTTAGTCTCGTATGTTGACTCATCATGTATGTCGGATGCCGTTGTCCTAGCTGAGAACTTCTCGAAGTCCGCGTGGGGATATTTTTCCTTAAAGATCTCGAAAGCCTTTGCATTGCGAGGTGCGATATAGTCGCCCCAATCTCCCTCGAAATGAACTTTATGAGACATATTGAAGCTATACGTATACATAGTTATAGCTTCAATATATAAGATGGTTCTCTTATTTGTCACCGCCACATCGGCTGACCATGTGGTCTACTTCGATAAACCTATTCTTATACAGAATATTTCGCTAGTTGAGGTCACTCTTAGCCATAATTGGTGGAACCTAGCTGAGAAAGGGAGCTTTAAGTGGGATGACAATAGTGTGATGTTTCCACATGAAATTAAGGCGGGGCATTATAGTACAGAAAACTTGATAACCTACTTCGATCCCGCAGTTGAGGCTGGTTTCTTGAAATTCGTAGACCACCCATTTAGGAAATATTGGATTATTGAGGTCAAGAAACCAATCCAGTTCACTAAGAATATCTGCGATTTGTTTGGTATCGAAGTAAATCAAGATGTGACAGGCTATGTGACTATCAATGTAGGAAAATACACCCTGGTGCCACAAGATATTCATTATGCATATATCTACTGCGATGTGGTAGATTCCGACTTCTCACTTCTTGAGGGGAAGCCATCTAAAATACTACATATTTTTCATATGGCAGACCACAGTTTTGGAGCAACAACTTACTTTCCGCCAACTCTCCTACCCATTCGAGTCCTGGGAACTATGCGGAACTACATTTGCCTCACAGTTCGCGATGAGGAAGGCAATCTCATAGACTTTAACAAGCAGCCTCTACGTTTCGTATTGAAGCTTGAGTAAATCATATGTATAACATGCGATGAACGGCGATTCAATTCAAACGTTTCCAACAGCACCAGATCTCTATCCATCAGGAGCTATAAAGGAACTTAACGATAATGGATCGAGCTTTAGACTGCGAACAATCCGAGATACTCTTTCAGATATCGAAACTCAAGAAAAACACTATGAAGGTGTGCGTAAGAAATATGCCCGTATGCAAGGAATAGTTCACGGTGTCGCTGTGGTGACAGGAGGCCTATCTGTACTCTTATCAAGTTCTGGATTGGCAGTCGCTCTAACTGGTATTGGAATAGTGATTGGTCTACCGCTTGGCGTTATCGGTGGACTCTGTGGATTAATTTCGGCATCTACAACTGTTGGCTAAAGCGAAAATTAATACTATTCGTGATCTAGTATCGAAGGCCCTACGCAATGAAAAAATATCTGACTCTGAATATGGTCTCATCCTCGCCGAAGCAGAAAAATACGAGATTATGAGGTCTGAAATTCGCCGAGAGACTTCGATGACCGCCGGTGGTAAAAAAAGGATGGAACAAATTCGAACCGAAGTGCTAAAGGAAATACGAGAAAAACTTGGCAGTCTAGTGGAATAAGGATCGATATCTCCTATGAAAGGAACCCACGTGGATTTTATTTTAACTTCGCTAAAAGCAAAATCGTATAAATTAATTCCAACATCTGAACACCAATTAGAGATAAGCTAGTATAAGGTATATATCACACGATGGCTGAGACGATAACTTGTATTTGGTTGATGCGGGGTAAGGACACAAAATGTATAAGGAAGTGTTCTAAGACAACGGAATACTGTGCTCAACACAACTATCAGATACTAAAAGGGTGCGCCTCATTCGTCCCATGCTCGAAGTGTGGTCTCGGTTGTCGTACTATTTCCGAACTTTGTGCGAAGTGCAATAAGCCAGAGCGCCGTAAAATTCTTAGAAAGAAGAGCCTCGATAAGATACGAGCTAAGGAGTTGGGGAACCTCACAGATCCAAATGTGGTGGAATCGGAGAAAGATCCCCAAGAGGATAAGTGTTTCGTTGTGGAAATCGATGATAAGTGCCAAGTTGTGAAATGCCAAGTTGTGGAACTGGATTAAGGTGTTGGCGGACCTCACAATCGGTGAGAAAGATCTAAATGTGGTAGAATCGGAGGATGAGTAGAAATCACGGCATAAAAAAGAAAAAAAGAAAAAATGAAGAAAGGTTGTCATGTAACCTCTCTTCATTTCTTTTTCTCTTTTTTTTTCCGTTAGCAATTAGACAATAGATAACCCTACTGTATACGCCGCTAGTATGAACGATCTTCTTAGATTGCTTGGTCCTGAAATTTGTGTAAGTCTACATATCGACCCTCTTACTCCACAGTTACGACTTAATTAATAACCCTATGTTCCGAGTGTCTCTGTTCGATGGAAGTGCAAGGAACGGAATTAGTTTGCTCTACATGTGGTTTCGTCTCTAAGACTGAATTGTGTGAAGAAACGGTTAACGTTACTACTCGGCTGCGTATAGTAGGTCCGGATAGCCTTCAGTATCAACATGATCTAGATCGTACGAACCTAAAGGAATTGAATAACCAAGAAGCACAACGGCAAACGATTATGCGAGAACTACTAGCATACAACACTGCTTATAAACATAATTATGACCTATCGTTTCCTATGAACATATTAGGAATCGTAGCCGACGCATTCATCCAAGCAAAGAAAGTTTGCCCTATGCGTGGCCGCACTAAGAGAACTATCCTAGCTGCACTACTTTACCATGCGTGTATACAATGTGGGTTCGTTCGCTCTAAGGGCGAGGTTGCTAATTTCGTACAACTAAATAACAAACGCATCTATCGCGGTAATGACTTTCTACGATCGTTACATACCGATGGTAAGATTGATATAGATATAAATACCGATAGTATAACTCCCCACATCGTAACGACCTTCGCTAAACTCGATCCTCGAGGAGAATTTAAGGATATCCAACGAATAGTCTATGAGATTATTAATATAGCAATAGAAAACAACATAGGTGCCAGTTCCATGCTTCGAACTAAAGTCATTGCGGTAAGCTACGAGGTGCTACGGCGTTCGGGATTGTATATATCTCTTAACGACGCCATAAAACGATGTGGTACGCATAAGACCTCGATCTCGCGTTTTCTCGATAAGTTCCTCGCTTACAATTCCTACTTCGAGTCCATCTATAAAGAACACAGTCTAACTAACGATAAAGTTTAAGCGCTTTTTCGTGGTAAAACTCGATCGGATTCTTCTTCTTCCTCAATGTCAACAGAATCATCTCCGAAATCTCCTTCTTCTTCATCATTTCCATAATAGTATTCTTCTTCCTCTATGGCAGCATAATCATTTCCGTAATAAGTTAGTATAGCATAAAGAGCATCTTCATCCTCTATGGGGGGCAGGAGGGGGTGCGGTGATAATCCTTGGTACTGCGCCAGAACCGCCATTTCCTATACTACTCCACCGAGTCTGCCGGTAGCTCTTTGGATGCTGCGGTAAAGAAGTTAGATGATCCGAGGCTTCTTGTAAAGCTCTCAACTGCATTGGATAGTCAAGACGCTCATGCGATTGATATCAAGTACCACAAGAACTGCTGGGCGAGGTACGTCAGGAGCGTTCTCCGAAAGTCGTCCACCACAGAAGGTCCCGGAGAGAAAACCAGTGAGATAGCAGCTAAGATCGAGTTTCTAACGATGACAGAAATTGCTCTGAATAGTGGAATGGTTATGAACATGGCTCAGCTACAGGACGCCTTTGAAAGCATTTGTCGTGAAAACAACGTGCGATCGAAATCATGGAGCCGAAAAGCAATCAAAGATCTTATTCAAGGGGAAATAGAAGGAGTCGAGTTCCATAAGCCAAAACGGGTCAATGAGTCTGAGAGAGTCAGTGTGAAGCAATCAAGAGACAGCGCTATTCGCTTATCAGAGTCCTTGAATGAAAACGCTGCAAGTAACATGAGAACCCTCTATGATGCTGCGTTGATATTGCGAAAGGCAATAAATAAGAGCGAGAGGTGGATTTTCGCTGGCTCTCTTGATACTTTATCCGATGATCCTTGTCCCGAGGAACTTCACTGTTTCTTCAGGTGGATTATTCAAGGCCCAAACAACCCTCTATCTGATGAAGAAAAATGCAACGAAGTACATAAACGGGCAATGCATCTAGCCCAGAGCACGGTATCGATGTGTTTGACTGAACGGCAAGTCAAAAACAAGAAGTCCCAAGTAATCAACTCTACTCGTGAAATGCCTCAGCAGCTTGCTATCCATCAGGCAATCAGAAGCAAGGAAATTGTCAACCTTTTGCATGGCTTTGGAATGGCAGTTGAGTACAATCGTCTTTTGCGAGTAGAATCTGATATCGAGAAAACTGTCCTTAAACGGATGGAAAAGGATGGCGGGTGTACCTTCCCCCTGATATCGTGAAAGGAAGGCATATTTTCTTTGCGATTGACAATATTGATTTTGCTGAAGATACTCCTGACGGGAAGCGCACTCTGCACGGCACAGCTATGGCGATATACCAGAAGACTGAGCCAGATGACGAACAACCAGAATTAAGGTAAGGCACTTTGTGTTTTTTTACGCACGTCCTAAAAGATAATATCATCGTTATGTCTTATCTAGGTTAGAACTACGGATAGGGCTTGTCACATCTTCAAACATTTACTAAATTCGCCGGCATGTCATTCTTTATGCTCCAGTGAGTGTTTCAAAATTCTAGACTATGCCGACACCGGTTTTCAATTAAAGATAAAAGAGGCTATAGATATCCTTTGGGAAAAGCCCTCCTTAAACCAACAAGTCTATCACGTTAATATAAAACTATCCTTTGTACTTCATTTGTATATATTATCACTTTATTCTATTTAAACATTCCAATTGTAATCATTCAACGTTGGACTGAAGATGGCAGAATGATCTACTGAAACATGCCTCCATCCAATCTCAGAGTTGTTGTTTTGTTTTTGAAATTTACTGTAGGTTAGACGAATCAACAGATTCCTGCCGCTCGGTAAAAAAACTGCCTGATTCTCTTACATCATTACGTGAATGTCCCGTGCCGTCTTCAAAACCAGTTACTCCTATTCATCCCACATTTGGTCTATTGACTGAGCACGAGATACCCATAACCGTGAGCCGTGACGACTTTGCCTGGCTTTTGTCACGTACCCTCAATGCTCAAGTCGAAAATGAGGATGACCGAGCGCATGTTCCAGTGTGGTCTGGTTATCATTCGTTAGTCAATGAAGCGCTGCCTGTCACACGCGTGGGCACATCCTGCACATGAATGGAGCACTTTGTTGACGGTCCTAATGCAAGCTCAAGACATTTCTACGAAAGTGGTTGGCCCTGGGAAGAAGACAGTTATATCTCTTGACATGGGGCTGTATCAACCCACAAAAAAGCTCCAGATGGCTCGAAATGACCTAAACCACCTTATACTCCGTCCTGGCGAGTTGCACATTGGTATGGCCATGCTGAGGACAATCGGCGGCTATATTGAGAGTAGTGGGATCGACATGTGCTGGATTGAGTCAGAACTGTATGGCCCCTCTACTGTCAAGCAGATTCTTGATGGCAATCACGTCAAAAGGGGAGAGAAGGCGCACATGACAACCTTGCGAGCCTTGTTCACACTGTACCTGGAAGCTTTCCTTAAGAATGCACCGGAGCTGCGCCAGAGTCTTGAACATTTGGCAAGAGAAGTTAATGATGTATGTACGGATGGCACGAGAGCAAGGATCGAGAGAGCTCATCAACATTTCGTCAACACCATCAGTTCCGGCAGAGTCATCGAGAAGATGTTAGAGTTCGACGCTGCAAACTACAGCAATCCTTTGTTTGTAGTGATGCGTCACTACATGCGCATGGTGATGGAAATGTTTGCGTTCATCAGATCTTTCGCACCGGTGACTGGGAAATGCATCTTCTCACACTAGAACTGTTTACCAAGTACTTTTTTTCGCATGATAGGATTAACTATGCACGCATGATTCCAGTCTATCTTGCTGAGATGGCCTCTCTCGAATCATCAGATCCTGAGATATATATGAAGAATTCGTTAATGGCAATTGGGTGGTCAACAAGAACGAGGAAGTGCCATTCTGTGCAGTAGGAGCATACAACGCCTTGGAACACCTCAATCGCTCCATGAAGGTGTCTGGAGGACTGGTTGGCATCACATTGAATGAAAGTGCTCGAGCAAAGTTTTTCCTAATTGCACCAGAGTTGGCAAGGCTAGCTGAAGAAGCAAAATGCATGGCAGGTGTGTCTCCAGAAACTCCAGGACACCATCATGCCCTTTCTGCTGCTATCTTAGCACGCGAAGAGAAAGGCGTCCATCAGCTGACGGCAACGATTATAAGCTTTACAAATCCTTTCTCAGCCAGCGATGATTCAACTAATACTGACCTCTACAATCTAGTCACCAAAGTGGTCATGTCTGAGAAAATTAAGGACGATTTGTGTCAACAGGGCCTAATAGGCAGGAAACTGTTCTATTCGTTTGTAGATGAACGACTCAAATCATGGAAGGTGAACCTTTGGTCGACTATGAAGAAGCGAAAACTCCAGACTTGGAAAAGTAGTGGCAAGGTTATAAAGGTGAAAGCAGCAGATAAAGTTCTGGAACTCAAGGAGGACAGGTCTCTTTTCGCGCGTCTCTTGATGGTTTGCAAGAGCCGACCAGGAGTAGATGTCAAGGAAGCCGTTGGACTTCACGAATTCTCAGTAGTCCCAAGGTCTCTGTTTGCTGCTGACGGTACCATGCTACACTGTTCATGCAAGAGTGCCCTCATGCACATTTTGGAAAAGCTCAAGGGGGAGTCTAGGAGTGGCGTTACTGATACCAATACCGAGAGTGCCGATGCGCAAGTCAAGGTATCCGTAGTGGATGGAATGGCTGAAGTCCAATCGTTAGACAAGCCAGATTGGATCAAGAGTTGCAAACAGCTGGCAGAACATTTCAGCAATCGCCTCTTTAGCAAGTATGATGACAACCAGGAAATTCGCTTAATCTTCGACAGATATGATGTCCCATCATCTCTGAAAGCTGCCACACGGACCACAAGACAAGGATCCGAAGACCCGATATATTATCGCATAACCGATTCCACACATATCAGCAAAGTGCCACTGAAGAGACTACTCTCTCACACGAAAACCAAGGCAGAGCTCACCGCCTTGCTGGCAAAGAAGGTAAAGGAACGTGCTGAGGTTATTGGCAGGCAGATTGTTGTGGCATGGGGAACGGAATGCGAAGCGACGCACAAAGATATGGGACATCTCCAAAGTGACCATGAAGAGGCAGATACGAAGATGATATTACATGCCCTCGATGCTGCTGCTGACGGTGCCACGGAATTGTGCATTCATTCACCAGACACCGATGTCCTTGTACTGGCGATCAGACGATATCCAGAGATGTGTGCCAATACCTCATTTGTCACTGGAAGGGGCGCAAATCATCGAGCCATTAAGTTACAGCCAATCGTTGAAGCCCTTGGTTCTGCCAAAACAGCCGCGCTCCCCGCATTTCACGCCATCACAGGAGCTGATAATACAGGTAGCTTTTCGGGAAAGGGAAAGGTGGCTTGTTGGAAGGTGTTTCATGAAGCCGATGAGTCCATCCTAAGCGCCCTTGGTAATCTCGGTCGAGAAGAACAGCCCAATGATGAGATCAAATGCGGGATCGAAAGGTTTGTCTGCCAACTGTATCTACCGAAGACCGACATAACAACTGTCAAAGAGCTCAGGTGGTTCCTCTTCAGAAAGAAGCAAGCACAGTCTGACAGATTGCCACCAACACAGGCTGCACTGCACCAGGCTATAATGCGCGCTCATTTTCAGTTGATGGTTTGGAACAAGGATGCAGTACCAAATCCAGAGCTGCCGTCACCGAGAGATTATGGATGGGCAATGGAGAACAAGGAATGGGTACCTGTAATGACAACTCTAGCACCAGCTCCCGAAGCTATCATACAACTTGTTAAGTGCAGGTGCTCAAAGGAGCGATGCTCGTCCAATCGATGTCAATGCCGCAAAGCAGGGCTTCTTTGCACAGATCTGTGTAGTTGTTCTGACGACGGCGCATGCGAGAACCAGGAAAACGACGACGACGACCTTCATCAAAGTGACGAGGACGAAATTAGTGATGAGTCAGACACGGAGTAAAGATGCGTAGAACTGTAAATGGTGATGAGTACTGTATATACGTAATCTTCGGAAAACATTGTACGTCTTCTGTATTATGTATTTCTCAAAAGATACTGACAGGGATAAACCCGCCACAGTAAGCTAACAGTGGCTGGTATCCGCTCCCATGTGTCAGTGAACCCCAGTAAGGGGTCTGTCCAAGTTCATGGATTTTTTTCAGGAGTTCTAAAGAAGGCCATACATTTCTACAGGGGTCCTCTTCAAGAGACAGATTTCCTCGATAGGGGTGTGTGGATATTGCAATAATAACTTACCACTTTACATCACATTCTTTGCAATAATAACCCCGACTTGCAGTAATCACGGGTTTGTTCAAGCTTATTCGTAAAATTTACGCAACCTGGACTTGTTTTTTTACAGCCTCGTTTCCATGCTTACGAGGTCACGTGACCATTATTTTAATTAAGAACCGCTAAATACAATTAAGAACATCGATCATTATAATATAGCCACGTTTGGTGAGCAACGGTGCATTTTTATGAAAGTTATAAGGAGTTTTATACTCCAGCCTCGTTTCCATGCTGGCCTCCATACATCACAATTTCGAACCCCCATAAATCCGGTCTTAGCAAGTTACAAAGTTGCCACCAAAACTTTTCATGTCTACTAGGCCCCAATGAACACTTCCAGACTGGTGGCTTGCTTTCAGCACAAAATTTCCACGGGAGCACACTTGCTCCCAGACTAACAGGCACTTTAACGTTCTCACAGTTCTCATGCTTGTGTTCCCCAAGACAAAATGCGCATTTTTTTGTCCATGCGTTGTGGCGTGAACAATGCATGGCCGGCCCCAACCTCGTTCCCAGGGTCTTCTCGGTCAGATCCAAGGTAGCGGTTGCTCCGAGAGAAGACCCTGGTAAAGGCTGGATCACGTGATCAAATACTCCCCAGATTTGGGAGTATTTTGTCACGTGATTTGGCGATCTAAGATAGCGGCGAAGCTAAATATGGGAATAGTTCATGACGTGTACAAACCATAGGTATCCCAATCCGGAGTAAGCGAGAAGCTATTAACGATATTTCCACGCGGCGAACGATGCAGTGAAAACAGGTCTACTAAATGGCTCGAAATGGAGTTTACTTGGATAAAGAAACAGTGGAAAATTATCACAAAGCTACCAGGATGTATCTAAGCTAGAAGAGAATCCTAAAAATCGTTAATTTCCCGTTAGCGTTGAAGCGAAGCGATCAATGGCTTTCCCACTGATGGCTTTCCCACTGATGGATGGAACTTACCAGAAAACTCCCCAGTAATGCACTTCATCTATTGCTCTATCTACCCAACGGGTTTTAAGGTTATTTAAAATCATTTTATTGATAAAATTTGAGCAATCGAATCCATATACAAGTTCATTTATCTGGACTCAGTCCGTTTGGCCAATAAAAAGCATTGTTAGGACAACCCTTGCGTCATAATCGAAGAGCCAATCAGAATACGTGACAGTTCAGCCTTTACCAGGGTCTTTCGGAGTAGCCGCCATCTTTGATCTGACCGAGAAGACGCTGGGGACGAGGTTGGGCCGGCCCTCTTTCGTTCCTCCTTGCACTATTTCCGCCGTTTGCCTTGTAATCTTTCCCTCGCAGATTAGGGTCACATTGTGGTCCTCGCGTAGCTCGACTTCCTTTAGTAGCACGCTCAACATCTCTCCCATCGACCACTCCAAGTAATCCCGTCCTCGCGTGATAGTCAATTTCGCCGGGCCTGGTAGTTTCTCCAGCCCCGAAGGCACCACAATACTAGAGTAACTGTCCTTCAATTCCGAGCGCTGATTATGCTCTGCCGGGTTACTCTCAACACAGTCATATTAGAATGACCTCAAGCGTGCCGTATCTTTCTCGTTATAAACCGGAGCCACATTCAAGAGGTCACTAATATGAGCCTTATGAATAGCAGATTTTTCCCCCATCTCTTCGCTTCAGCAATTCCACTACGGAGTTGTAATTGGCGCCGGTAAGCGAGAACCCAGCAATTGTCGCTCTGGCCGGCTCCTCTAACAAACTCCGTAGATAAGAACTTATCTATCTCTGCCAATGCAGCACCGAGTCTAAATCTGCAGGCCGTTCTTTTTTTTTTGTTCGGTGCAACAAAATTTCTGAGCATGCGTTAAATTTGCATTAATTGTTGGCGCTTATAAATTTCCAGTCTAGTCGCCATCTTCTGCGGACGCTATCAGCTTGTTTGAGGTACGTTTCGTAGGTTTTATGCCACATTTCATTTTACTCTCGGTCATAATACATACCAGATCGGTAGGCCAACACTAAAATAATTGTGACCGCGTTTTTGGCTGGTTTACCGATCTCGTACGATCTCTCTGTGTACCGCGTTATACAGGTATACTGAATAGCTGATTTATAGCGAAATATAACGATTTACTATTAAATTTATATACTGTGGTTGAGCAGTTATGGGTTACTATCCTCTATCGAAGTCTGAAGACATCTGAACTCCTGAACTGTGAGAGCAGCACTGTCGCTCGCCAGCACAGAATAATGTATGATGACCCAAGCAATATTCAACTCTCAAGGTAAACTTAAACAAGAAACCTCTCACGGCCGAGGTTTTGGTTCGAGAAATTAAAGGCTTCCAACAATTCCCTTTATAGTTCTTTAATATAATGAGCAGACTGAAGTTTTGGGAATGTGGGTAAAGCTTTTAATTAGAGATAACCAACAGGCATTTCAGTTAATAATCTTTAATCCAACAAATACCAAGATGGACTCGTAATGGCAAGAACAGCAGATAAAGTTACATAGAGGCACACAAATTGACATAGCTAGCTCCATCACAGGATGGACAGGATACAACTTATAATATGGTACAAATATAAACATACATTTGAGACAATCATCTATTAGTACTCGGAACCTGCAGTTTCCCAGCGGAGTAGCACGATTATATGTACCCTCCTCTGATTTGTTTTTACTAATGCTCATTCTTACACGTCTTCTGAATGGCCATTCAACTGTCACCAGCCATTATGATGGGCAGTTCATGTCAGAGGCCGCTCGGTTGAAACTGTTCGTTTGCATCTGAGTCAGCTGTTTACTTGGGATTTCTCGCCCTAGACGAGCTCAGTCGTCATTTCCCTGTGTTTTACTATCGGAGAAGGTTAGGTTTATTTCAATTTCGGGTCAGGTTTTGAAGTAATGTAACATAATAGGCTGTCCGTGGTTTAGTGCCACATGAAAGGAAACTTGCCGAACACATTAAATAGAATCTGTCACGACAAAATGCTCGTTCGAGGAACACACAAACAAATATCCCATGCAGCTTGGAAATATCCAGTATGTGCCACATCTGAACTCAACTACGGTCAACTGCTCTTGTTCTAGCAAACGAATCTTAATGTCAAACTGATATTGTACATATGCCATTGCTTTTCTCAACGTGACATATTTTGAAATTTAAATTAGCCGTAAGTCGCACTGGTGACAGTTGAATGGCCATTCAGAAGACGTGTAAGAATGAGCATTAGTAAAAACCAATCAAAGGAGGGTACATGTAATCGTGCTACTCCGCTGGGGGTCCAAAACAAGCTTTCGTTCGTTAATTCGCAGACGGACTTAACCGGGGTTCAGTTCGGATGCGATGCAGGCTAGCCCAGATGGGCTCTTGTTTTAAAGACTTGTTGTTGAGGTTGTACTTGTTTTTTTTGTTCAGTGCAACAAAATTGTCGACTTCCGTTCCCGTTAACCAATCAGCTCACACTGTTCAAGTGCACATACTTGAACGAGGAGCCGCCTGGCGCCGCATAATGTAATGTCGATGATGGTAATCGTGAAAGGTCAACCGGAAGCCGCACAGACTGCGGATATAATTAACACAAGATGTTTACTTTAATCGTACGTACGGAGCTAGTTGGTACTTTCGTTCGAGTTGTTAAACTAGAATCCTCTCGCGGGCGAGGTTTTGGTTCGAGAAAGGCCCTCCAACAGTTCCCTTTATAGTTCTGTAATATAATGAGCAGACTGAAGTTTTGTGAATGAGGGTAACGCTTTTAATTAGAGATAATCAACAGGCATTTCAAATATATGGACTCGTAATGGACTCATCATGTTACTTATAACCATCATATCCACGTCTACTTAACAACAGGAGTAGTTATGTGCCAAGGCACCGCATACGAGGCATGGGCAAAGATTGAGTTTCCCAGATTACAGATGAAAGTAGAGAACTTAATGAATCTTAAAGATACTTCGGAGTCGTTGGATGAAGAAACAGAGGTCACGCGCGACATGCTTGAGAACATGTTCAACATCTTTATTTCCATTCCAATTCACAATCCGGAAGGACCAGTTGTTACATATTTATCGTAAACCCTATCCAATTCAGCAGCTCAGGCTCGATGAAGACTTCGCTGAGCTGGTTCGCAACACAACACTCAACAGGACTGTATTTTCCAGCTTTATTCGGGCTTTTGCTTCACGTAATCTAATGCTCTCTAAATGCTTATCTTACTTAGGATTGCTAAACAATGGAATCTTTCAAGGCCCCACTTTCTTTCAAACCCCATACGTGAACACAACTAATTGAACGAATGCTGTGATAGATAAGTTTAGTAATTGATCACGCAAAACCACTTATAAACTCGACTATGGTATGCAAAAGGCGCATCCTGTTTAATATGCGACGTTTTTTGAATATCGACATTAATAACCTAATCAAATTTACCAAATTTGTTTTTATGATTAATTTTACAGAATACATATGTACACTGATGAATGCGATGACTGATATAAACACTAACAAAGTTCACCCACGCTCCAAAAAATCGCACTTATAAATTGTCATACTTCAGAAATTTAACTACTTTATTCTTACTAATTTTCGCAAGTACTTAATTTCGCCAACATGTAGAGCTGTATTTCGCGAGTATTAATTTTCGCGATTCCAGGAAAAAAAAGTGAACAAAAGTGTAAAACTATTTAATTTCGCGATTTTGCCATTGCTTTAATCTCCCAAACCCTGATCCGAGGGCTCCGTTTACTGATTACTTACGTTTATAATTCTGATTTACTAGCTGAAGATAACATTGAATCCAAGGAAGAGTGCTAGTCGAAAAAAAGTCCAGAAAGATATATTTTCAAGGACAGAAAGCGACAGTTTTAATTCAGAACAATTACCAGCAACCCGTGACCCCAACATTTAAAATTCATGTATTGTTTTCTTATATAATATGGTATTAAATTTCGCGTGTTTAATTTTCGCGTTTTTTTTCGCGAGTATTAATTTTCGCGATTTTTTCCCAAACGCGAAAGTCGCGAAATTTATTAAGTAGTATATAAAATGGGGGTTCTGGCGCAGCACCTCCGTTTCCTCATTTCAACCCCATTCGATGACCCCCTCCCCCCAACGTATTTGTCGGTCATTGTCGACCGTCTATTGTACCCAATCCCAACTTATTATCTCCGGGGTCCCATAGATGTTGTAATTAGGTACAATAAACGGTCAACTAAGTCCAACAAATACGTTTGGGTTCGGGGGCCATCAAACGGACTTGCAACGAGAAAACAAAGGTGCAGCACCATAACCACCATATTATATACTACTATAGTCCCATTCGTTGTCCACTTATTGCATTTCGACACCCAATTAGAGGAGGACTAGTATAAGGTATTATACCATGCTCACGTTCGTTCGAGCACTCAGGGCCATTAAGGGCTATTTACATGGATGGAAGATGGACGTTCCAGATGGTAACCCTCTAGGAGCAGACCCAGCTGCTTTACTCGCCGGTGTGCTGAAGCAGACTACCGAAAAGCTCAAGAAAGAGCTCCAAGACCTCAATAGCCTTAAGTTTCAGCTAGCCTTGAATATCACACTCCGGCTTGACAAACCCGAGGGTTCAGTATATGAGATAGCTACCTTTCGGAGTTCGCAGGCCGTTTTGACCAACGATGCTGAGATCAGTGATGTAATAGTAGAAGCACATGCTCAGATCCACAACCACATCGAGAAGTGGATCAGTAGAGGATCAAACTGGGTTATAGATAGAGTCAACATTTTATGGTTGAACATTGCTCAATATCAACCATTCCGTGGAGGTTCATATTTACCACTACCTACAGAAATCGCGAATAAGAAAGCCATGATCAATGTGAAAAACGACGACGACTGCTGCTTACGTTGGTCGCTACGCGCAGCAGTGTTTCCAGTTGCAAAAGATCCTCAGAGGACGTCGAAGTATCGAAAAGATGATGGGTTTAACTTCGATGGGGTGGATGCGCCAACGCCAATCTCACAAATAAAACGCGTAGAGAAGCAAAATAAGATCTCTATCAATGTATATGGTTGGGATTTGAAGGAAAAGTGCTTGATCGTACATCACATCTCGAAGGAGACTTTCTCGAAACGCGTAAACCTATTGCTAATAGAGTGCCAAAAGAGTGGTCTGCAACACTACTGCTGGATCAAAGATTTCAACCGCCTCCTATTCGATCAGACAAAACATAGATGTAGGAAGCACTTCTGTGAGCGTGGTCTGCATGGATATACTACCAATACCCTTCTCGAAAAACACATTCCAGAGTGTAACGGTGTCGATGACAGAGCCATTCGCATTGAAATGCCTACCAATGAGAATAATATAGTATCCTTTCAGAATATCCACAACCAGCTCAAAGTTCCCTACATTATCTATGCCGACCTCGAGGCTTTAACCACTAAGATCGAAGGACCCCCCAAGACCCTAAAAAGAGCAACACGCAAAAGACAGAAGAACATATTCCCTGTGGATTTTCCTACATCGTTGTACGTTCTGATGGCCATAGTGAACCACCTGTACTATATATAGGTACGGATACGATCGAGCGTTTTCTACGATGCATACAAGAAGAGGAGGCAAAGATTAAAGCCAAAAAGGCCAAGCCGCTATGTATGTCGCAGAAAGACCAGAGGGGGTTTGATAGAGCAACTATGTCATATCTACCAGAAACCTATTGGTATAGATAGAGTACGCGATCATTGCCACATCACAGGCAAGTTTCGAGGTGCCGCACATAGAGTCTGTAACCTCGAATTGCGTATATCACCTACCATTCCAGTTGTATTCCACAATCTGCGTGGATATGATTCTCACCTATTGATGCAATCCATCTCCAAGACAGAGGGCGATATCTCATGTATTCCAAACAATATGGAGAAATATATTTCATTCTCACTTGGCAACCTACGGTTCATCGACAGCGCACAATTTCTATTAGGGTCGCTAGACAACCTGGTTCGTAGTACCATAGAGGTAGCTGCAGGCAAATGTAAACGATGTAATGAATTCGAGCTGGTTATCATTAACGAGGCTTGGAAGCTAGTGGGGACTTGCCCAAAGTGTGGAGAAGTGAGCATAAAGCAACTAGACCCGTCTTGCCTCCCGATAACCGTTATGCATACACCACTGAATGCGCATCTTCTTGGGCGCAAAGGTGTTTATCCATATGAGTACATGGACTCTTGGGATAGATTCACAGAGACTTCTCTTCCACCAAAGAATTCGTTTTATAGTAAACTAACCCTAGAGGGTGTATCCGATGAGGACTACCAACACGCACTAGAAGTTTGGAAGACATTCGGCTGTGAGACGTTGGGAGACTACCATGACCTTTACCTCCAAACCGATGTACTTCTTATAGCAGATGTGTTTGAGACCTTTCGCACGACATGCATGCAAAACTATGGTTTAGATCCGGCCCACTACTATACTAGTCCAGGACTCTCATGGGATGCATTGCTAAAGAAGACTGGTGTGGAGCTTGAACTATTAACCGACTATGACATGCATCTATTTGTTGAGAAAGGTCTACGTGGTGGGATAGTTATGGTGTCTCAACGTTATACCAAAGCAAACAACCCAAACGTGCCCGATTTCGACCCAGATAAGCCAAATAGCCATATAGTCTACCTCGATTCTAACAATCTATATGGCTGGGCTATGAGTCAATATCTACCAACAGGAGGGTTTGAGTGGTATATACCAACATAAGAACAAATCACCCAACACGCAATCGATTCAGATAAAGGTTACATCCTCGAAGTTGACCTAGAATATCCTCGAGAACTTCACGATGTACACAACAGCTATCCGCTAGCTCCCGAGAGAATGCAAGTGGATAAAGCTTGGTTCTCAGAGTATCAAACCGGTCTATTTGAGAAACTATATGAAGGCAACTGAACTTTGAAAGTGGAAAAGCTTGTGCCTAACCTATACGACAAAGAACGATACGTGCTTCACTACTGCAACCTACAGCTATACCTATCTCTTGGCATGCGTTTGAAAAAGATCCATAGAGCACTACGATTCGATCAATCCCCATGGATGGAGCCATACATACGAATGAATACAGATCTACGAAAACAAGCTAAGAGCACTTTTGAGCAAGATTTCTACAAGCTGATGAACAACTCCGTTTTCGGCAAAACAATGGAAAATCTGCGTAAGCGTGTAGATGTCAAACTAGTGCGCTCTTCAGAAGGAATCCGACTACAGCGTCTATTGAATAAACCTAGCTATGCTCGCTCTACGATCTTTGACAACGATCTAGCCGCTGTACACAACTACAAAAGTAAGCTACTTCTGAACCGCCCTGTATATGTCGGAATGTCAATTCTAGATCTATCAAAACATTTGATGTATGACTTCTACTATAACGAGCTCAAGAAGCAGTATGGACAACGCTGTAATCTACTATATACAGATACTGACAGTCTATTGCTATACATTGAAACTGAAGACATCTATGCAGACATGACCACCCACAAACATCTCTATGATACTAGCAACTACAGCAAGGACCACCCATCGTATAACATAGACAACAAGAAAGTCCTTGGCAAAATGAAAGACGAATGTGGAGGTATTCCCATAGTCGAATATGTTGGACTACGATCAAAGCTCTACTCAATATTGAAAGTAGATGGTGGTGAGATTAGGAAAGCTAAAGGCACCAAGAAGGCAGTTGTGAAACATCGTATTCGTCATGAACAATACAAAGAGTGCTTACTAGATAAGAAAGTATTCCGCCATGGAATGTATATGCTTCGAAGCGAAGGTCACAGGATGTATGGTATGCATATGAACAAAGTATCTCTATCACCATTCGATAGTAAGCGCTGGATTTAAGCAAACGGAACCGATAAACTAGCCTATGGGCATAAAAATACCATTCCAGAGGAGGTAAACTTAGACGATTTTATTTGCGAGTTGCTATCCTAGATCTGTTGGCCCTTTGGTGGTAGTTCAGTATTTGGTGGCACCACTTGTAGCTCTTCACGCGCAAATCCACGCTTTGGTGCATCCTTTTCCAAATAGTACAGAACTGGTTGGTTAGAAGATATGACACTACGTGAAATAACATATGTCTGTAAACTCCACACAGGTCAGTTGCTCGTTTTGCTCCACCTTCCAACTCTCCCGGCGCATAGAGATATCGAACTAGAACATCGAATGGCAGCCTCTTTTCTTCTAATCCAACAGCTCGCGGATATGTAGGTACTTTCACATCTACTTGCTGTGCCAATACGGTATTCGAAGGCTCCTTCCCTGTAAGTCGAGTCACCTCATTATTCATGGCTTTGATAACCTCTGGAAGCCGCAACACCCATTCTCTACTACGTGCGTCTGATCCTTCTGAAGCAAATACCATCTCCTGTGCATATTGATATCCAAACAACCTCTCAGCTAGTGTTCTATTTGCTCGCTCAACGAAGCTTTGCGCCCTGTGGTTGCCAACCTCACCACGTTGTACTTTCGTACCATGTAGTTCTAAGGTTTCAGACATACGTCCCATGAATTCTCTACCAGGATCGACTTGTAACGTTTTTGGCCATGTTAATGAACTACGCCGGTAGATTCGTTCAAAAGCTGCAGCAACTTCTCCACTATCTTTCGAGGCTAAAGGCTCGGCTTCTTTATATCGAGAAGCCACATCGATTACCACTAAAGCATATTTATATAGCTTTCGCCCCCGTCCAGGCCGATCGTGAGGTAGAAAGATCAAATCAGCTTGGTGAACCTCATTTGGTTTCGATACGGTCCAATGTGGTCGTGGGATATATCGTGGGGGTGGTAGGTATATCTGCCATAGTGCTTGTTTCTCTAACCAACTCTTAGCTGCGTCTTCCGATACCTTTGCTGCCACCGATAGCTTACCAATTGCGGCGTGACCTTTCCAGTATCCCTCAGGACCATAGAAGATATTCGCAAGGCGAGCATCCATTATATATAGCATAACATACGAAGACAAAAAAGAAGAATAAAGACTCGTCTAGCCAACTAGTTCTTATTCTTCTTTTTTGCATTGATTTATTCTCGACCATCATACATATATAGGTGTAAGGGCTGGGCACTCAAGCTCGTCGGGCGCATGTAATATATATTTGATTGGTCGGGGATCTCTGTTCCACCCGACCATCATCACAGAATCTTTCCTAGCTTTGTATGACCTAATGTGTTCTGACCCTACTATCAAATCGATCTTGAGTTCATTAGGCGAATCGTGGTCGCCGTTTATAAGTTTAGTCGGGATACGAACCGCATTGTAAAGGTTGAAGAATCCATCCCCCCCATGAGTTTGCACCTTTAGATTTACTAGCGGGAGGCTCTTGGCTGGATCGCCTTCCAAATGAAACTTGGATGTATCAGCGCCTTTTAGAGCTATGAGATCTACCCACTCTACCTCGTTTTCAAAACCTAGCTTGGTTAGGAGCGAATCGGTACAATATGAAATATTGGATTCTGGGGCTACTATAGCACAAGCTTGGACAACGTTTCCAATTCCTTTAGCCTTCACCTTGACCAACACGACTTCTATAAGATCTTCCTTCTTATCTTGTACGACTCCCATTTTCATTGACGATATACGTACGTATATACGTAGCTTCAAATGGATGTAGAAAACCAACTTTTATGCTATATCTAGATCTAGCAGTAATCTAGTAACCTCGCCCAACTTCGACAAGTAGAAAAAGTCTCGTTTTTTAAAAAGCATAGCTATAACCAGCGACTAACAACATAGCCAGCGCCTAACATTCCACCCCCAACATAGATCAATTCGCCCGTCTTCTGCTCGCTTGAGGGTCGATAGTAGTCAGATAAACGAGGTTCTTTCATTGCTTGGAGTCGTTTCAGTGCCTGGCGTAACTTGTCGGATTGCACGAAAGCATGGTTGGTGTCGTTTTGCACCTCGTAATCATCATGCTCCAGACCTTCCTGTTTGTAGTACCAGTCGGCCAATCTTTGACGTTTCTCATTGTAAGCCTTCATGGCAGGTGCTTGTTTCTCGATGGCCCTATCGTATCTCTCTTTTTCTATAGCAATCCTATCGTTTGGTCCAGAAAGAAGCTTAGCAAGCACCCCACCACCGGTGAATGCCGTTGCATTCAAAATAGCTCCGAAAATGGCCATTCCTATTCCTGCCAATGCCATACGTACTACAAATCAGCTGGTATGTACTTTTGGTCCTCGAGATATTGCTTTGCAGCTATGCTACCAGCCAACACGGCCGTCCACTTCACGTAATTCACTATAGAAGCAGAAGGGTCGTTGAGCATAGGTTCCTTAACGACCTTTCTTGCAATCCAACCAATGTCTGTAGCAAGCCCAGCAACTATAGCAGCATCAGTTACCGCTTTCATCAATTTATTCTCTACCATCCTACTATTGCATGACATATAACCTATGGTCCATAGTCTTCAAATGTCTACTCCATATCCGGCAATGCTACCTTCGTCGTCCCTACTGGACTCGCGGGTCGTATCGTACTGGCATTGGTAGGGGCGTCGTCTCTGTACCTTCTGTATTGATAGTACGCCCCCACCAACGAAGCGCCCACGCCAATAGCTGCTAGAGTAGTATTGGTAGACATGTTTTTCGTCCAGTTTCCCCCCACGTCGGTTTCTTTAGATGATTCACTTTCACGTGCCAACTCCCGCTTTTGAGCCTCTCTGGCACGTTTGTTGCTCTCTGCCAGTGCTTTTCCAGCAGCAACACGCTTTGAATCTTTTTCTTTTTTCTCAGGCGCAGTCTTCGGGGGATCCGCAGTTATCTGATCCGTTTCCTCCATCTTGCTTTGATATAGTAGGTGTATGTGAAGGTTCAATAGGTGTGATAGTAGAGGTACCAGGAAGGACTATGTGACCAGATACATGGAACAAGACACTAGCTAGCGCTACAAAGCGACCTGCTTTAAGTGATAACAGGCCAGTCGCAGCACCGATCTCGTTGCGGACTAGATGGTCTTCTTGTAGATCTTTGATAAGTGCTTCTTGAGAATCTATGGGGACTAGGTAAGCAACTAATCGGGTAGATAGACGCATCACACCATCGACTAAGCTCCCCGTTATTTGCTTAGCTAGAACGGCCTGATACATTCTATATAATCTATCTACTTCTTTTTCAGGTAGTCTAGCAATATCTCCTAGAGAGACATTTTTCCCTAGATAATCCTTCGTTGTACCCGTAGCTGCTAAAATGGAAAGTGCTTCGCGGTTATCTGTTATGACGTCCTCTGTTTTTGGTGGCGGACCTGTTATGTCCTCACCTAGTAGGGCAATTATTTCTTCATCATCCATGATAATATGCTATAGGTGCGGGTAGCTCTAACACTACTGCAAAGGGGTGTCGCAAACAAAAGCATATGCGAGCAAACTTGTGGGATCGAAGCACTGCTTGTAACTCACTGCCTTCTTGCGAGCATCCATAGTCCTCGAATAGCCTTTTCCCATCTATAGCCGATGCAGTATGAAAGGCAACTACAACAGCTACGTTTTCACGGAAAGGTTTGCATATGCTTGTTAATTGTTGGGATAGCACCCAAACAGAGATCCTAAATGGCGAGCAGAGAATTCCAAATCCACGAGTTTGTTGGTTCGTTTCTTGACATCTTTCGAGGCGGCACAATCATCGAGAATCAATAGAGTATTGGTCCCAGCCCAAAAGGTTGCACAAATATGTAGTGCAACATTAATAGCATCCTGTTGTGGTGATACTACATAGAAGTGTGGATCTCGATGGGCAAATCCACGATAGGTTTTATTGTGGGCGTACGTGGGGCACACTAATACTATGTAGTCAAACTTACCACGAAATGCTCCACGAAGTTGCTCCACTAGAAATGCAGTTTTCCCACAGTTTGTGGGGCCTACTATGAGTGCGTTGAATGGTATGTGTTCTACCAGTGCGTCCATCGTTAATATGTAAAACTACTCAGAGATCCATTCAATATATTAATCTGAGCATCTGACAGAACGAAAGTGTGCATGTTAACAGTTCCACTGCCCCCACCCCTATGCACTCGGATGTCGATGTCTTTCCCACCACCTATTTGGGCCAAGCCATCACCATGGACAACTGAATCCTTTGCTGTGCGACAATCGACCAAGATGGCAAATTTGTTATTGTAAAACTTGGCGGGTGTCATAGGCGTCATTTTCGAATCGACATCGATTGACGTACCAAACCATCCCTTGGCAGCCTCCCAGAAATCTGGTGGTAGCATACCATCTGGAAAGAAGAAATTTGGAATTACATTGACATCTACCTCCATGCACCTTAGTGATGCCTGGATTGGAGAATGCCTCGCTATCCCTGGCACCTGCGGTGTGTGGAGCCACAAAGAGTAAAAGTAGTCCAGTGAAGGATCTCCGTGGGGCCGTGAGGTGCTGAGCCACCAAAGTGTCTGATGCCTTTTTAATAGGTACGATATTAGAGTGTAAAGCATAGTCGAACAGAAAGGCAGTGCCTGTGATATATGCGTGCTCTGCTTGTTTGGCGAGTTTTTCATCCTCGATGACCTCATACTCCAGCTGTATGTTGTTGAGCTTGTATGTGCCTATCTGTCCCGCATCCGTTCCCACCACTATATCGACGGCGGGTGCTAGAACCAAATCAAACGAAATATGTCGTGGAGGACGTGGGGATACAGAGCTCCATGTTGTGTCAGAATGTCAACGTCCAGTGGGATTCGATACTTTGAACCATATGCGGCCAGGAGCGCAGTTTCTTCAGTCGAAGAGGTTGCGCCGTTAGACTTTGAGCGAAGCTTGTTCATATTATCTGATTGGATGCCTTGTTGAATCCGAGCTTCTCTATCTAGAGTAGAAAGATAGAGATCGGAATACGTCTGTAGGAGATCGGGTCGGGCAAGGTCTTCTATTAACTCTGTTCCAAATCTACATCTGCGATGAGAGACTAAACATCGGCCGACATTGGCCACCACGCGATTGGTGTTGAGTCCACCAGACAATGCAATGTCAGCCAAGAGTGCAAAGCTACCTGGGACTAGAACGATGTTTTCTCCTAGTTTTGGAACCGCAACATAGAGCGTCTCTCCTGGGTTGGCAGATGATGGTGCAAACGTGCGTCTATATAGGATGTGTCGAGCTTTGAGTCCAATGGGCTCTCTACGTGTTTGTGCGGGAACTAACTTCGACGATATCATATTGAATATAGCAAGATATGTAGTTAAGTTCAATATGCCTGGTGAGGGAGAGGTAGACCCGGACGAGGAAAATCCTGGTGGAGCTTAAGCAGGTGTAGACGATGATGATGGTACTGTTGACAAAGAGGAATGGAAATTAATGTTTCCAGATGACACAAATACGGAGCCAGGAGGTGAAAGGTTCAACATGAAAACCAGACATGACTATAACAAAAAAGGTGCTAGGCCGAAGACTCAGGAAACCTCGTTTACCGACAAAGAAATATTGGAAGATATCCTCACTATGGAAGAAATCCACGCTAAGGAAGTTAAAGTTAAGTATCGACGGTTCATCTTCAAACAAGACATATCAGAAGAAGCAAAACAGATGCTGATAGATGCCGTCCATAGACACTATCCAGATGCGGGGGTTCGGCACGTAATTGAGATAGCAACCGTATGGGATGAAGCGAAGAAAAAGGGTAGAATCTACGTACGAGAGTTTGGAAGCGATAAGGACCCTACCCCCTTGACCACCTTGGGGGGTGAGAGATATAAGAAGATGAGGGCCGACCTCAAAAAGGCTCTAGGGCCTACGATGAAAGAGGTGGATCAGCAAGTAGTCCAGGCTGAAAAACAGCTTGCTGAAGCATCTCAAACTAAAAGAAGGCATACTTCAAGACCCTACGTCAACCGAGGCTCAGAAAGAAGCAGCTAAGAATGAGAGCCACTATCCGTGAGGAAATAGAAGTCCTAGAACGCAGAGAAGAAGCCCTACGAGAACTCTTGCCCCTTCGAGATAGGGTAAAATCTATTTTCAAGAAGTACGGGGTTAGTATAATTAGCATACTGGCCGTAGTAGGTACCGTGATTGGTTCAATGGTTTCCAATCTGACGAGGGGAGTTCCCGCACTACCAAAGAACTTGGCTTGACGGTGCCAAAGATGCCGCAAAAGCTGTTGCCAAATCGTTAAAAGTAATAGGAAAAAAGCTGGGGTAGATTCTACCTGGAATGATTGGACCAATTGCAAACCTCATATTTAGTGTGGCTGGTGATGTTGTGGGATTCCTAGCAAATAACGCTTGGTTGTTAATCGTGGCCGTAGTCGTGTTCGTAATAGAGCAATTCAAACGGCGTTAGCGAAATAACCACCAAGCAGATCCAGCTGCAGCAATAGATACCATCGCTAGATTGATCTCGTGTTGTGGAGTAGGATTTGGTAAGTCGGTACTATGGGGGGCTTTCTTGCTAAGTGTGGTAGGTGGAACTTGTTGCGTCGCGGTGTGCACGTTGGTCCGTTGCCAACGCATTTCTTCCCGTTGCTATGTGAGGTGTCACGTGACTACACGGAAGTTCAGACTGGCGTCCTTTGCTTCGCATCATCAGTCGCTTTTGTACCAGAAATATAAATTCCAGTTTTATAGCTAGGAAAGACTTATACATATTAAATGCAAAGTAAAGTATCCAAGAGGTGATAAAACCCAGTTTTGTCCATCAATTTCACTGCAATCACATGAAAATAAAATCATTTCGTGACCTCCTTGCAGGCATATTTCGATTTACACTGATCTCAGAATAGACCAAAACTTCATTATTGTGGGAGGGGAGGGTGAGGCACATATAAATCTATGTATTTGACTTAGGTCTCCCCATTGAGGTTACAATTTAGAAGCGCGGGGAAGCAAAATCCACAAGATTTACGATTTTTCTGTGTTTTAACTCAATTAATATCTTAGCAAAGCATCCCACCGTCTTTTTCCAAAGCCAAAATTGAAGATAAACCTTTCTTTTAGTCAACTGACAGAATTAAGTCTTATAAAAGCACAAAACAACTTGTAGGGAAATGCTCGAATGATCATGTGGTTTAGAATCCAAGATGGCCGCTCCCGGCGGTACAACAGAAGTATGCAAACAAAGTAGGAAATGCTCGAAGGTGGCTGGTCACAAAGGCCGATGCAACTCAGAAAAGCCTGTCAATTCGTTTTGGGAATCATCTTCAGTGTTTAAATTGAACACACGTAAACGAAAACTGGTCGAAGAGGAGAAACAATTGGATGAACAACACGAGGCGAAGACATTGTTACTCAACGACCAAGAAGAAGCACTCAAGACAACCGAATTAGTGATTCATACCGAGTTAAACGAGAAAGGTAAAACCCCTTACCAATAAATACATTCAAAACCATGATGACGAGTGTGTTATTTAAACCATTTTGCTGAACTTGCAAGCTTGCAAGCATTATTTAATTATGCAACTTAATTAAGCTTAATTTCTATAACATATTGCAGTAAGCTTTTGACTAAAATTATCCGTGCACTTTTTCACAGAGAAAGAGTTATGTGGTCTACGCGATGCTTTGGAACAAAGTAAAACACAGGCTGAATTAATCAAGAAGGAGTTGTCTGTTATTACCCAGCAGAATGAACACCTTAGGTCTATGATTTCATCCCTTGGTTTAGATTGGAAGCAATTTTCAAAGTCGAAACGAGAGCAAAATAGCACATCAACAGCTACTAAATCTACCACAAGGCACCGAAGACGTAAAGAGACAGAGAAAGCCCTGAAGTTTATTCATGGTGGGACGCCGGGTTCACATTATGGAGCATGGGACTATATTGTTGCTAATGCTCCAAAAGAACTGGTTGGTGAATTTATTACTGAATACAAAAGAGGAAAGTATCTCGAAGAAATGTTCGGAAAGGCAATGAAGGAGCACCAAGCATCTCCTGAAGCCTTGAAGCAAGCAACAGCAACAAAATATCAAAACTTTCTCTCCCGAAGGAAATTCATGCTAGTGTGCAAAACTCAGACCTCATATTTTAATGCTGAGTCAGAAGTATGGGTTCCAAGGAATGTCAAGTGCCTAGGGTTAGATTTGAGGGTTCCACGACCTGCGTCCAATACTGCTATTGACAAGTTTGTTAAGGAGCTAAACATTGGCACAGCTAATCAAATCCCAAATGCTCCTGGGGTGTCAAGAACAGTCACTGGACTTGTGTTCATGATCATAGATTTACATCTGCGGGTACCACATCTGACCAAGAAGCTTGTTTGGTTCAACGAACTGGAGAACCATTTCATATTTCAGTTCTCTGATGATGGTGCCCCCGAAACCAGCCAGTTGACAATGTCAATAGGGAGTTTGACGATGTGGAACTTGGGCGACAGAGTTCGCAGTTCTGACTTCCAATACCTATTGCACTGTGTAAGCTTAGGAGAGAAACATGAGGTATTGGAAAATTTGTGGAAACAGCACACAGATGAAATGGCCTTGCTAGAGGGGAACATTGTCACTGTGTGTGGTAAACAGTGCACAGTAGAGTTCCAGCCTAGTGCTGACATGAGCTGGCAGAGCTGGGCAAATAATGAGCTCAACCAGGCTGCTACTTACCCATCACCATATGCAAATGTGCACAAGGGATCATTCTGTACTATGGGAGGATCGATTGGATTCTTGTTATCTGATACATGGAAACCTTACACCAATGCTGATCGATCAAATTATGTAAATAAGGTTGCCGAGTTTATGTCAACTGTCAAAAGCACTCTTTCAAATAATAGTAAGCATGACAAGCTGCTGATATACATGGCAGAAAATGGCATCAGACAACTTGGCCCTCCTCGCATTGGACAGTTTGCTGACAGGCAAAGACCCGAGCCACTCCATTGTGAGATTAATGCTTGGCAGCAAATCTTGTCAATCATTTATTTGGAATTTGTCAAGAGGAAGATGTTTGATGTCTTTGTTGGAGTGTTAAGTAATCCCACAACAAAGCCCACGAATGCAAATGGTTCAGGTGGCACAACCAATGAACAGCCACTGTTGGGTTGTGGATTGTCTTATCTAGTGCCTTTTATCAAGGATCATTATGCGGATGAAAAAAAGAGGCACAACAAAATACCAACAAGGCTTATTGGAGTTCAAGCTATTGCACTAGCAAGATATGCCTACCGCTTAATTGATAGTCTTCAGTGCACAGATGAGTCACCATCGCAGCGTGTTATACGTTTGGCACTTGGCAGAATAGTGCTATATCTACGACATGCATGTTACATTTTTAACAAGGTATCCACAACACCAGCGGATCTACAAGAGCTTGATGAGAATTGCAAGCTTTATTTCAATTTGATATGCCTGTTTTTTCCAAGTCATCTTAACGTCACTACTTGGACAGTTGCTTATGCAATTCCATGCCATGCCTTCAAGCTCTATGATACCTTTAAGGTTGGATATGCATGGAATAATTTCCCAGCAAGCAAAGGAAGCTAAGCATTCTGGTGTCAAGAATGACCTATCATTATCCAACAGATGCATTAGTCAGGATACCTCTGGTAAATGGTGGCAAGTTATGAGGGCTAACTACGTCCGAAGTTTTTACCTCCCTGAACATCAACCAATGCCGACCTCCTACAAGTCGCACTTTCAATCGCGTGTACCACCCCATTGCCAATCAACTGGAACTTGTAATTGTGGGAGGGATAAAGATGAAGTATCAGACTACTGTGAAACTTGCCTTGAGTGTGGTGAAATTGTTCAGTCTGCACAAAGTGAAAAGCTTTCGGAAGACTTGACTAAATTGCTGAAACCTCTGTTGTGCACACTCTGTGGTCAGCATTTTGCAGATGAAGACATACTGCAAGCACATGTTTCAACTCACAGACAAATCACAGCTAGCAGCAACAAGAACCCCAAAACTATGACTGTGGCAGAACTAAAAAGTGAACTGAGAAAACTGAATGTCAGTACAGTTGGAACAAAAGCCATTTTGATCAAGAGACTCGAGATGAAAATTGTTGGAGGTTGCTAACTAATCAGTGGTGCTTGTCAAAAATCATGTAAGCTCATTTCAGCCAAAATATTGAGACAAGTTTGAGTTCAGTAAGTACACAGGCAAAAAGTTCTAAAACACATAAATGGGTTTTCCAAACTATTCCCATTGATTCAAATTGGGAATATGACAAAAACCATTCATGTGTTTTAGAAATGTTTCCCTGAGATAAAGGCTGATGTGTGTTCCAGAGCCTATTGATTACTAATTTGCTGTTCTTCTAGATTTGTATATTCTGTACAAAATATTTTGTGAACCGAAAATATATCATGTAAACATTTATTTCAGTGTTTACTTAAAACAAGGTGTATATACCAGTATATGAATATTATAATAGTGTATATTTTGTTGATTACAATCTCAAGTAAGGGATGGTATTTTGAGCAGTCCTTGTCAAGCACTTAAAGTTTTATTTGAATTGTTTTCTTTATTTATTCAACTGGCTTGTTGTATATGCTAAAACAACTATTCCCCTCAGTGTCGGTGAATAGTAGAGGATATTTACCGAGACGCTTCGCTTCGCGTCTTGGATATCCACCTCTACTTCAGGGAATAGTTGTTAATTGGTAATAATGTTTTCTCGTTCAATTTGAAATAATTTGCACTTGTGTGTTGTTCAAAGAGCTCAAATAGCACTCGACCTATGGGCTCGTGCAATTTTGAAACTCTTTGAAAAACACACTCTTGCAAATTAATTCCAAATTGAACTTGAAACCATATGATTACTTGATACAACTTAAGGTCAAGCATTCCAAACAGATATTTAAATAAAAGACAAGCAAAATGCAATAAATCATTTCATTCAATGCACTATAGCCTCCCCATTTAATAAGAGAAACATTTCTACTTTTGTGATCACATGGTTTAAGTCACATAACATATATGTTTACTTCAAATATTGTCTTCAATGATACACAACTGATACTGGTGCTATCCATTATCTTTTTGTATAAATTTTGCAGTGAACAGGAATGTTATCCAATGAAATATTCTAGCTTCGATTTCATGCTAGAACAATGCCTAAAATCATGTTTATTGTGATAAACATTTTGTCAAATAGTTCTTGATAAGCTATTGAATGAAACACTCTAGCTTACAGTTCAACCGTTCATTAGTGCTTGAAGGCTTGAATCCAATACAAAGTGTTCAGCTGTGTATCTTTGGATATAAAATGTCACTGTGACACGCTGTGTCTTCATAGCATAGTCCATGCAGAATGGAGTTGATTCTGTCACAACAATTGCAGACCTTCCATTGTACACAGACTCAGTCTTACCACCAGCCTTGGATGGAACCCTTTTAAAGTGCCTTTGGGCAAAAAAAGTTTCTCCTGAGAAACGAGACGGCGAGAATAACTTCCTAACAGAATCCATTTTAGTTAATGTCAGGACATGTTTTGAACCATCGCGCTTGGTGTGCACATCTCCTGAATAGCCCCGAATCAGAACCAGTATGTGTCGAAACACTGTCCAAGGGATAAACAAACTAACCGGATTCACTATCCCAGTTGCTTTAGACCTCGATAGCTTGTTTTTCATCGACTTCCCTATTTCGTGTAGGTATGAATCGATCATAGGGCCGACCAATTCAAGCTTGTTTCCGACAACTTCTTCGAGTTGCGCGTCCATATTTAACATGCCATAATTTGGCTTTCCTTTCGCTTTGCGGACGGCCTTAATCCATTGCCTTTCCACAGAAAACTTCATTTCTACTACCGAAACATTCCAGAATAAATCCCCACGTTCTGAACCGTCAGAGGCCCGTAAATTTAAGTCAGAGTAACAACTTTCCTTCGCCATTTTACCGCGAGACCATGCTTTGTTTATACTGATTACCGCTGAGTTAAGACGAGCCCGCCCAAGCACCGCTGACAATTAGGAGCCCGCACGAGTGGGAGACTTTTGGTAACGAAATGCCAACGTGGTGTGGTAGTTGTGTCTTTTTGGGGGGTCCTTCCATATTTTTTGTTTTGTGATCTCTACCCTCAACCTTAACCTCATCATTAACACCGTTTACACCTAACACCATACCTTTCGTGGCGTTCGGGATTGGATTTTTATAACCATCCTTCTTGCCGAGGTAGTACTCAAGATTGCATTGCTTGGCAGTAACCGCACCCCTACAGCTATTGCTAGATCAAGCCTCTTATGTGTGTGTAGTATGGCTAGCTTATAGTTATCATAGCTTTTAACTAAATCGTTTTCAAGAATGGCGGCTTCAACCAACTTCTTAAACTCTTCTTTGACGTTGTGGCTATCTATGATGGATCCATTCAGGTTGTTTTGGGCACCTAGAACGCAATATCCAAAAGCCTCGACAGATCGATTCAACCTACCCAATCCAGCATCTGTCAAACCCCTTCCGATTGGTGGTGCAAACCAATTGTATTGTTTACCTTCGTGTTCATCATTCCGAATAAAGGATACCAGATTTGCCTCGACGGATTCCTTACATTTCCCAGATTTGGTAAGACCCTTAGTATCCCACTTGAAAGCCCCAGTTTTTTATAGGTTCCACCAACTGTTCTCAAAAGTGACCTCAACTAGCGAAATGTTGTGGATACAAATATGTTGATCGAAGTAGACCGTATGGTCAGCCGAGGTGGTGGTGACATATAAGAGCACCATTATATATTAAAGGTATAAACTATATATGTATAGCTTCAATAAGATGCCGTTCGTACAGTCTAACACCTTTTTGTGGACGGAGTTCAAGAAGAAATATCCACATGCTGACTATTCTCGATTTACCACTCGAGCATCCGAGTTCAATGGGAAGAGCTTTTCGTATGTCATATTCTTAGACAATGGGGAAGAACGCGTAGCCTATGGTGTTAGTGGCTACCATAACTCGCCCGACGTACAAAAACGTATTGATGTTGCACTAGGTAAGGCCGCCAGCTTCCCGCAAGAAGACAAAAAGATCGCAAAACTGAATGCCGATCTATTGGAGAGGTTCAAGAAAAAATACCCACATGCGGATTTTCACCAGTTTTATGCAGTCACGGATATAGATGGCCCAGGCAAATATTCGACGAGTATTTTATTTCGAGATGGAGATTCTAGCTATGCTGTTTACGGCGTTGATTTCTCCAAGCTACCCTCGACCATGCAAAAACGTATCGATGATGTGCTGTTTGATGTGCAGGGAGGTTTCCCATCTACCTTGACACTAGACAAAGGTGTAAAATATCCTATAACAGCAGTCCCCAATACCGAAAAAGCACAAGATATCGATCTCACTAATCTATGGATATACGCCACACCTACAAAAAAGTTCGAAGCATGTGTCCCGAACATATTCAAAGAGACCGTCGTAAAACATGTGACAGCAAAAGAGTCTCATCATTGGTTATCGGGTCCGGATTTCAAATATTGGCCTCAACAGTTAAATTTCGCAACGTGGTGTGCGACTTCTGGATGTGGAGTGTCATTGTTCGACGCTGCTTTCAAAGCATACCCACCCGTTGTTCAAGGGTTCCTACGATTTCACACATATTTCACAATACTCATAGCTTGCCTTTACCTAATGACTCTGCTTTCATCAAGCAAACTGATAACCTCTACAGCAAAACAGCTCTAGAGACCTTGTGCATCGAGTTTGGTTTATCTCGAACACCAGACTTCCGATGGCACGGAGGTAGGAATGACGGATTAGGAGATGTATTCCTTTTGTACCCAGCGGGTGACTACAGAAACGTTCACGTAATCCGAGGCTACGACAAAGAAGCAGATAAGTATCCCAATCACAATAATTTGTTTAAAGATGAAGGTATGATACCATATTATATCGATCCAGGACACTATGATATGGCAAGCCTCCAGACCCTCTTCAAACCCGCAATTGATGGCGGCTTCGTGGAATTCGTACAAACAGTGGCGAAGAAGGTTTGGACCATTTTGGTTATAAAACCAATCCAGTTCAGTGAAAATATCTGTACGCTATGGGGTATTAAGGGACTTGACATAGGTGGTGGTATGATGACTATCGAAGTGGGTAGTCATGAACTGACGCTACGAGATATCCACACGGCGTATGTCAACTGCGATGTGGTGGATTCCAGCTTTTCAATTCGAGATGGAAAACGGTCGAAAGTCCTAGCTAGATTACAGATCCGAGGCGAAAGATTCGCAGAATCATCATACACTTCACTACTCCCACTAACCGCTCGAGCTGTAGGGTCGATGAGAAACAGCCTTCGCCTGACAATTTGCGACGAGAAAGGCAACACCATAGACTTTCATGGTCGACCTATTCTCTACGTATTGAAGATTGAGTAAGTTATAGCATAGCTATATAATGGCAAGCGATTCGATTCAAATAATTCCAACGGCACCAGATATCTATCCTACACTCTCTGGAGAGAGCTTTCGACTGCAAAAGGTGTGTGACACGCTTGCTAGTATCGAAGCCCAAGAAAAACACTACGAAGGTGTGCGAAAAAAGTATTCCCGTGCGTATGGAATCGTCCATGGTATTGCTGTGACGGCAGGTAGCCTATCTGTGATTCTATCGGGCTCGGGTTTGGTAGTTGCTCTATCCTTCTTTGGTGTCATAGTGGGTCTACCTCTTGGTGTTGTTGGTGGATTATGTGGGTTAATTTCGGCCTCTACAGCTGTTGGGGCTAAAAAGCTAGGGGTCAAAGTTTCTAAGCATGAGAAAACCGCTATGTTGGCGAGATCGAAAGTTAATACGATTAGTGATCTCGTGTCGAAAGCCCTGCATGACGGAAGAGTGTCCGACTCTGAATACAATCTCATCCTCGCTGAAACAGATAAGTACGAGACTATGAGGGTCGAAATTCGCAATAAAGCTTTAGTCCAGAGTGAAAAAAGTGTGGAACAAATTCGGAAAGAGATGCGAGCAAAGTTAGGCATGCAGCCTAGTGGGTTAAAGATTGACATTTCCTATGAGTCTCGAGGCATATACTTTCACATCGAGAAACGGTAGTTAGACCATGTTTTGTATAGATGGGCTCGAAGTGGGAATGGTAAGCAAGCAACTCATCGATAAAACGTACGATTGAACTCTTATGTGTACCACATCGTTTAACAACGTCAATAAGAGATATACACAATCCTGAACGACGTAGCACCTCGTAGCTTGCTCCAACAACTTTGGTGTGAAGTTGGCATATAGCGAGTGTATAAAGACGCTACCGCTATAGATACGCTGGTTGTCGAGTTGCATGAAACGAGCAACCTCACTTTTAGAGCGAACGAACCCACATTGTATACATGCGTGGTAAAGTAGAGCAGCCAAAATAGTTCTCTTAGCATGACTACGCTTGACACAAACTTTCTTCGATTGGATGAATGCGTCGGCTACGATTACTAATACATTTGTAGGAAACGAGAGGTTGTGGGTTTGTTTTATAAGCAGAGTTGTATGCCTGTAGTTCTCTCATAGCTGTGCGTCGTTGAAATTCTTGGTTATCAGTTGGGCTCGTACGATCGAGATATCGTTGATGCCGAAAGCTATCCGGACCTATTATACGCAACCGAGTAGCAACGTCGATCGTTTCTTCGCTTAATTCAGCGTCGGAAACAAGGCCACAGGTGGAACATATGAATTCAGTTCCTATCACTTTCATTGGACGTTAGACATTCGGGGCACATTTCCGGGGGATTGAGACGTGGCTGTGGAATGATAGGATTAATATCAAACACATATGGGCTACCGCCAAGCAAGCCAAGAGGATCGTCCATACTAGTAGTGTATACTATAGAGTCCACCTATTATTTAACATAAGAAAAAAAGAAGGAAGAGAGACATGATGCTGGTTTCTCTTTCTTCTTTTTTCTTTTTTCATATCGCGACTTCTAATCATCTAGAAATACCTTATGGTTCTTCAATTCCGCCAACACCTTTGTAAAGCAATCCTTAGTGCGGCATCTCGTCTCGCGGTAATCATCTAGAAATACCTTATTGTTCTTCAATTCCGCCAACACCTTTGAAAAGCACTCCTTAGTGTGGCATTTCGTCTCGCGGTATTTCTTCTCGCGAATGAGACGGCGTTGTGGTGCACCACACTTCGTACAAAGTCCGTAACTAGTACGGCAACCACGACCACACTTCGAACATGGGACGAATATGGCGCTCCCTCTTTGTATCTGGAAGTTGTGCTGAGCACAGTACTCTGTTGTCTTAGAACACTTCCTTACGCATTTCGTGTCCTTCCCTCGCATCAACCAACTACAAGTTATTATCTCAGTCATCGTTCGATATATACCTTATACTGGCCTTTCTCTAATTGCTGTTTAAGCGGGACAACAAATTGGTACAACATCTATGGTAGTCGAGAGATAATAAGTTGGGATTTGGTACACTCGAACGCACATATTGTAGTCGACAAAGTCCAAAAAATACGTTGGGGGGAGGGGGTCATCGAATGGGGTTGAAATGAGAAAACGGAGATGCTGCGCAGGAACCCCCATTTTATATACTACTTATTAGTACTCGCGAAAATTAGTAAGAATAAGGTATACTTTAATTTCTAATCATACGAACGTTTTGTGCTTTTTGGAAGAGCCTCAGGACGGTTTGAGTTATTCACGGTCCCTTGCCGCTGCAAACGCAGAGTCCGTTTATCTGTTGATGATTCGAGTGGCGAGTGAAGCGCAACGTCTCGCGCGTATCATATCAGACGTCTGACCAGTTGATGTAAAACGTGCTGTTGCTGCGCACGATGGAGTGACCAATTTATTTTACTTCGAGTTGGTATGACATTATTTTCGGTGAACCATAGAACCAAATTTGGCTGGTGAATCGCATGATAATTAAAACTCGACATGAATGCTGTTACATACTGCAGTATATAACTATTGTTGTAACTATGTAACTATTCAACTATTGTTGCATTCAAAGTCAAAACTGAAAATGTGCTTTACACGAGAAAGCTCGGGTCACTGTTTGTCTAGTTCCCAAGGGGATTTCACTGACTGGCATGGTTTTCTTGAGGTTGAGGATCTACAGAATAAACAAGCAATTAGTATCTTGTTTGTAAACATGATCGTTTGCCCATAGGCATGAAAGTTAAAGTGCTGGAGCTAGCAAGAGACTGAGACCGGCGTCTGTTGATACTAAACAATTCAAATCTACACCCAATGCTTGATCTAGGTATCTCAGTTATTTTAGATATAGTATATTAAAAGAAAATTCGATTTACTAGTTTGTTCTTTGATTTAACTTAAAATCTGCAAATCATTGTCTGTTCTTTTAACGGATAGACTTCTTCACGGATGGCTAAAATATGGACACACGTTTTCTTCTAAAGTCTAACATCCGCTATCAGTCATCTCACTACCTTGGTAATTTCGGTCAAATCATTGAAATTTCCTTTATCCTTCCAGATAAAAACGGACTCGAAGGAGAGGAAAGTCTTCTTTACCTCAGTATTTTATTTTACCAAGAGACCAGGGCAAGACAACAAAGATTGAAGTAGGGTTGATCGGGCCGGCGTGTTAGTTGAGTTTTGTAAGAGGGGAATAGAACAACTCGGAGCAAGATAAAGATTCTAATAAACTCAACTTACCTGCTGTACTGCGTTTGGGACTACAACTCGGTCATGAGACTGTGCAGGTGTCGGTTGATTGTTTGCTTTGCCTGTACCTCTCTAGAAATGCAAACCTTTGTATTAGTTATTTATGACTTCAAGAAATACTCTTTAAAAAATCCTGAAGCATGATGTGATCCCCCCCCCCCCCGTAAATTAATAGCTTTGCTGAAGCATATGGTAAATGTGGCTCATTGTCATGAAACGTGTGACGTCCCGTGCCCACACTCGAATTAATGGCAAACGGTCTTTACCCTGGGTGCCAGAGGTTCTACTGTCCTCTCTGAACCAAAAGTTTAGGGATCGACGAGATCCTAAACTTTGGCTTAGAGAGGGCAGTAGAACCTCTGGCCGCCAGGGTAAGTAGTTCTCTCCGCCATATCGGAATTGATTAATTTGCAGCTTAAGAGAAACTTCAAAAAGAATATATATTTACAAAGGAATGAGCTTCATAATAATGTTTAGAAATAGTGTCCAAATACCTAAAATATATTTTTATACTGAGTAAAGCGGGGCTATTTCGGTTTGTGTTTCCAAAGCATCAAGATGTTGAACGGGAGACGTTTTTCCTTACAGACATACCAACCAATTCAGGAAGCAAGTTTGATATTGGCTTTGAACGTTTTTGTTTATCATACATGCTTTGTATGGAAACTCTGTAAACAAATAATGTCTGCCGAGAAGCATTGCTGTATTCAGGATATCCTAAAAAACTGTTAAAGGAAAAAACATCAATATTAAATTGAGAGGACCTTTGAAATCGAGGAAAAGTTCAAGTAATAACATGTTTTATCCATCAAATGATTTTGATGATTTGGGTCAGAATTGGAAGTTGATCATTAACTGGTCGATTATAAAATTGTGTTTTGGATTTTTTATCCGCTATTTCACATTATCTATACTACTAAATCTCAATTGTACGTCCGCGTATATGTATTTGTGCCACTGATCTGATTGGTCTAGTAAGGCCTAGTTTATACGTCGCGTTACGTCGAATTTAATTCAAGCAATTAAATTCGACGATACGGCGACGTATAAATCGATTGAAGTCGTCGGTTTCAACAAACTGATTTTTTACAACTTTTTAATAAAATATAATATCATAAATAAGCCGTTGTAACCAGAGCTCTAATTGATTGAAACCGTTTTCTAAAACTCTACGGAAACAGCTAGAAAATCACCGATGTTTTCTTCTATTCGTACGCCGTATCTGCGTTTATTTTATAAAGGAAATAGAAAACATGGAAACACTCGGGAAAGTTTGGGAGAACTTAAAATAGCCGTGCAAACACTCGCCCTTCGGTAGTTGTGTTCTGACACGTGCTGAGCAACTACTAGCAACTGTAAATCAACATTTTGGGAAAGTTAATAGTGTAGCATCAAATCCCGAAAGGATATTAAACTTGGGATTGATAGACTTTTGTATGAACCTCGTTTTGATGTTTTTCAGATTTTAAACGTCTATAACTATGTAGAGATTTATCATTTCATTTTTCACCTTCTACAGTTTACTTACATAAAGTTTCTTTTTTAGAGGAGAGAGTTAGGCAAATTAGGTGTGCGCATGACTGCAAAATCACATACAAAGTCTATAAATCCCAGCCTCAATATTTTTTCGGAATTTCATCTATTAAAATTTATCAAAGATGTTCATTTATAGGTGCTCTTTGAGATGACAGTGGTTATTTTCTTCATAGATCCCAGTTTGCCGATCTCAAATTAGCACGTGCGAATTAAAATAAGGTGTATCGCCATTACTCGTTCTCCCAAACTTCCACTCGTGTTTCTATAACTCGCAAAATCATGTGACATACATCTTGAGAATTTACCTATTTAGTTTAATCAAATACAAAGGTTGGTAAAGTTCTGTCATTTCGAAGCAATTCATCTTCTTTCGTAAATAAGGGCTTGAGTATATAAAATGTCTTTTTCAAATGTTCACTAATGTCAAACTATCAGGATGACAAGGAACACGTTCTTTCTTCTATGAAAGACACTGATTCAACATACTAACCTTTGTTGTTAAGCGTACGAGCCAAGCTGTTCATTGTCGTCAAAGTATCAGGATGATCAGGGCCCAGTTGTGATTCACGTTCCTTTAGTGTTTTTCTGTAAAGAGTTTCGGCTTCGGCATACTCCCCTTTGTTGTAAAGCGTATTAGCCAAGCCGTTCATTATCGACAAAGTATCAGGATGATCAGGGCCCAGTTGTGATTCACGTTCCTTTAGTGCTTTTCTGTAAAGAGTTTCGGCTTCGGCATACTCCCCTTTGTTGTTAAGCGTATTAGCCAAGCCGTTCATTATCGACAAAGTATCAGGATGATCAGGGCCCAGTTGTGATTCACGTTCCTTTAGTGTTTTTCTGTAAAGAGTTTCGGCTTCGGCATACTCCCCTTTGTTGTTAAGCGTATTAGCCAAGCCGTTCATTATCGACAAAGTTTTAGGATGATCAGGGCCCAGTTGTGATTCACGTCCCTTTAGTTCTTTTCTAAAAAGAGTTTCGGCTTCGGCATAATCCCCTTTGTTGTTAAGCATATTAGCCAAGCTGTCCATTGTCGTCAACGTATCAGGATGATCAGGGCCCAGTTGTGATTCACGTTCCATTAGTGCTTTTCTGTAAAGGGCTTCGGCATACTCCCCTTTGTTGTAAAGCGTATTAGCCAAGCTGTTCATTATCGACAAAGTTTTAGGATGATCAGGGCCCAGTTGTGATTCACGTTCCTTTAGTGCTTTTCTAAAAAGAGTTTCGGCTTCGGCATACTCCCCTTTGTTGTTAAGCGTACGAGCCAAGCTGTCCATTGTCGTCAACGTATCAGGATGATCAGGGCCCAGTTGTGATTCACGTTCCATTAGTGCTTTTCTGTAAAGAGTTTCGGCTTCGGCATACTCCCCTTTGTTGTAAAGCGTATTAGCCAAGCTGTTCATTGTCGTCAACGTATCAGGATGATCAGGGCCCAGTTGTGATTCACGTTCCATTAGTGCTTTTCTTTTAAGAGTTTCGGCTTCGGCATACTCCCCTTTGTTGTTAAGCGTATCAGCCAAGCTGTTCATTGTCGTCAACGTATCAGGATGATCAGGGCCCAGTTGTGATTCACGTTCCCTTAGTGCTTTTCTTTTAAGAGTTTCGGCTTCGGCATACTCCCCTTTGTCGTTAAGCGTATCAGCCAAGCCGTTCATTATCGACAAAGTTTTAGGATGATCAGGGCCCAGTTGTGATTCACGTTCCTTTAGTGTTTTTCTAAAAAGAGTTTCGGCTTCGGCATACTCCCCTTTGTTGTTAAGCGTACGAGCCAAGCTGTCCATTGTCGTCAACGTATCAGGATGATCAGGGCCCAGTTGTGATTCACGTTCCATTAGTGCTTTTCTGTAAAGAGTTTCGGCTTCGGCATACTCCCCTTTGTTGTTAAGCGTATTAGCCAAGCTGTTCATTATCGACAAAGTATCAGGATGATCAGGGCCCAGTTGTGATTCACGTTCCCTTAGTGCTTTTCTTTTAAGAGTTTCGGCTTCGGCATACTCCCCTTTGTTGTTAAGCGTATTAGCCAAGCTGTTCATTATCGACAAAGTATCAGGATGATCAGGGCCCAGTTGTGATTCATGTTCCTTTAGTGTTTTTCTGAAAAGAGTTTCGGCTTCGGCATACTCCCCTTTGTTGTTAAGCGTATTAGCCAAGCTGTTCATTATCGACAAAGTATCAGGATGATCAGGGCCCAGTTGTGATTCACGTTCCATTAGTGCTTTTCTGTAAAGAGTTTCGGCTTCGGCATACTCCCCTTTGTTGTAAAGCGTATTAGCCAAGCTGTCCATTGTCGTCAACGTATCAGGATGATCAGGGCCCAGTTGTGATTCACGTTCCATTAGTGCTTTTCTTTTAAGAGTTTCGGCTTCGGCATACTCCCCTTTGTTGCTAAGCGTATCAGCCAAGCTGTTCATTGTCGTCAACGTATCAGGATGATCAGGGCCCAGTTGTGATTCACGTTCCCTTAGTGCTTTTCTTTTAAGAGTTTCGGCTTCGGCATACTCCCCTTTGTCGTTAAGCGTATCAGCCAAGCCGTTCATTATCGACAAAGTTTTAGGATGATCAGGGCCCAGTTGTGATTCACGTTCCTTTAGTGTTTTTCTAAAAAGAGTTTCGGCTTCGTCATACTCCCCTTTGTTGTTAAGCGTACGAGCCAAGCTGTCCATTGTCGTCAACGTATCAGGATGATCAGGGCCCAGTTGTGATTCACGTTCCATTAGTGCTTTTCTGTAAAGAGTTTCGGCTTCGGCATACTCCCCTTTGTTGTTAAGCGTATTAGCCAAGCTGTTCATTATCGACAAAGTATCAGGATGATCAGGGCCCAGTTGTGATTCACGTTCCCTTAGTGCTTTTCTTTTAAGAGTTTCGGCTTCGGCATACTCCCCTTTGTTGTTAAGCGTATTAGCCAAGCTGTTCATTATCGACAAAGTATCAGGATGATCAGGGCCCAGTTGTGATTCATGTTCCTTTAGTGTTTTTCTGAAAAGAGTTTCGGCTTCGGCATACTCCCCTTTGTTGTTAAGCGTATTAGCCAAGCTGTTCATTATCGACAAAGTATCAGGATGATCAGGGCCCAGTTGTGATTCACGTTCCTTTAGTGCTTTTCTTTTAAGAGTTTCGGCTTCGGCATACTCCCCTTTGTTGTTAAGCGTACGAGCCAAGCTGTCCATTGTCGTCAACGTATCAGGATGATCAGGGCCCAGTTGTGATTCACGTTCCTTTAGTGCTTTTCTGTAAAGAGTTTCGGCTTCGGCACACTCCCCTTTGTTGTTAAGCGTACGAGCCAAGCTGTCCATTGTCGTCAACGTATCAGGATGATCAGGGCCCAGTTGTGATTCACGTTCCATTAGTGCTTTTCTGTAAAGAGTTTCGGCTTCGGCATACTCCCCTTTGTTGTAAAGCGTATTAGCCAAGCTGTTCATTGTCGTCAACGTATCGGGATAATCAGGGCCCAGTTGTGATTCACGTTCCTTTAGTGTTTTTCTGTAAAGAGTTTCGGCTTTGGCATACTCCCCTTTGTCGTTAAGCGTATCAGCCAAGCTGTTCATTGTCGTCAACATATCGGGATGATCAGGGCCCAGTTGTGATTCACGTCCCATTAGTGCTTTTCTGTAAAGAGTTTCGGCTTCGGCATACTCCCCTTTGTTGTAAAGCGTATTAGCCAAGCTGTTCATTGTCGTCAACGTATCAGGATGATCCGGGCCCATTTGTGATTCACGTTCCTTTAGTGTTTTTCTGTAAAGAGTTTCGGCTTCGGCACACTCCCCTTTGTCGTCAAGCGTATTAGCCAAGCTGTTCATTGTCGTCAACGTATCCGGATGATCAGGGCCCAGTTGTGATTCACGTTCCTTCAGCGCTTTTCTAAAAAGAGTTTCGGCTTCGGCATAATCCCCTTTGTTGTTAAGCATATTAGCCAAGCTGTCCATTGTCGTCAACGTATCAGGATGATCAGGGCGCAGTTGTGATTCACGTTCCATTAGTGCTTTTCTGTAAAGGGCTTCGGCATACTCCCCTTTGTTGTAAAGCGTATTAGCCAAGCTGTTCATTATCGACAAAGTATCAGGATGATCAGGGCCCAGTTGTAATTCATGTTCCTTTAGTGTTTTTCTGAAAAGAGTTTCGGCTTCGGCATACTCCCCTTTGTTGTTAAGCGTATTAGCCAAGCTGTTCATTATCGACAAAGTATCAGGATGATCAGGGCCCAGTTGTGATTCACGTTCCTTTAGTGCTTTTCTTTTAAGAGTTTCGGCTTCGGCATACTCCCCTTTGTTGTTAAGCGTACGAGCCAAGCTGTCCATTGTCGTCAACGTATCAGGATGATCAGGGCCCAGTTGTGATTCACGTTCCTTTAGTGCTTTTCTGTAAAGAGTTTCGGCTTCGGCACACTCCCCTTTGTTGTTAAGCGTACGAGCCAAGCTGTCCATTGTCGTCAACGTATCAGGATGATCAGGGCCCAGTTGTGATTCACGTTCCATTAGTGCTTTTCTGTAAAGAGTTTCGGCTTCGGCATACTCCCCTTTGTTGTAAAGCGTATTAGCCAAGCTGTTCATTGTCGGCGTCAACGTATCGGGATGATCAGGGCCCAGTTGTGATTCACGTTCCTTTAGTGTTTTTCTGTAAAGAGTTTCGGCTTCGGCATACTCCCCTTTGTCGTTAAGCGTATCAGCCAAGCTGTTCATTGTCGTCAACATATCGGGATGATCAGGGCCCAGTTGTGATTCACGTTCCATTAGTGCTTTTCTGTAAAGAGTTTCGGCTTCGGCATACTCCCCTTTGTTGTAAAGCGTATTAGCCAAGCTGTTCATTGTCGTCAACGTATCAGGATGATCAGGGCCCATTTGTGATTCACGTTCCTTTAGTGTTTTTCTGTAAAGAGTTTCGGCTTCGGCACACTCCCCTTTGTTGTTAAGCATATTAGCCAAGCTGTCCATTGTCGTCAACGTATCAGGTTGATCAGGGCCCAGTTGTGATTCACGTTCCATTAGTGCTTTTCTGTAAAGGGCTTCGGCATACTCCCCTTTGTTGTTAAACATATCACCCAAGCTGTTTATTGTCGTCAAAGTATTGGGATGATCAGGGCCCAGTCGTCCTGTATGCTGTCTTGGTACTGTTCTATGTAAAGGATCGACTTTATCATATTCCTTTAAGAAAAAATAAAGTATTCATTGAAACCTCCTTTTATTTAATATAAGGGGCCGTGTAACGAGATATCTCAGTGAGAATAAGTAAATTTAAATGGCCATTAGAAATCACAGTGGGCTTACGGGTTTTCACTAGCGATATCAGAATAAGCACAAGCAACATGCGTAGACGCAGTAGTGCACTGATCATTAAAGGCGCTCGTTACTCGTGCTGCCTGTGGCGAGCGCCACTTTTAAATTCGGCTCTGTGGGACATTGCATAACAGACCATTACCTTCCAATCAATGTGGGAGCGGGTTTCTATCAAGGCTACTGCGCAATGGCGCCAGACTTCGGTACTCTATTTAGCTTTTAACTTCGCGACCGATTCGTTTAGGATGAGTTTGTTTTTCACCAAAAATAAATGAATCTTTTCAAATATCTTTCTGAAGAGTAAAACGCGTTGAATAGTGACGACGAACGAGTGGACATGCCTCCCGGTTAGCTCAGTGGTTAAGCTTCGGTCTGTCGAGTGGGAGGTCGCAGGTTCAAACCTCTGCCGGACCAACACTCAGGGTCTTAAAATAACTGAGTAGAAGGTGCTGCCTTAGTGAAACAATCTCGTTCTCGAACTGCAAATGGTTAGACATGCACGTCTTCTCGGATAAGGACGTAAAATCGTAGGTCCCATGCCGGCCTCCAGTTAATCAGTCTCACCAGACTGTCACGCGAGTTACCGACGTTAATGTGGCCCGCGGCTATTTATTTTGGCAACGGGGGTCTTTTTAAATCGCGTTTTTGAACAGTTAAACATGATCCAATTTCTGAGATTTTAGAAAGTGATTAACAAAGAATTGCTGAAGATATAAGCGATTTTCGAAAACATTTTTTTTAGGAAAGAGCGTATATTTCAAAACCCAAAAGATGGATTTGTTCCATTTTACTTTCAACGTGTGCCCAACCTCTAAGGTCTGTGACAGGCAAGTTTCAGGTTAATCGGCACCATACAAGTTTCTCAGCAAACGGCTGATCAATTTTAACCTTAAAATGTTATGCTCATGCATCTGGTTCAACATCTGGTTCGGCGGTAGGACTTTCTTTAAGCCTCGCGATCTCGATGTGATTTCGGTGATAGCGCCTGGTATTTTTATTCTGGAAATTGGAACTAACGATTTGAAGGCTGCTAGACCCGAGGAGATCAGTTCTTCGATCGGAGAACTAGTTTCGGCGGTTTCAGTTCGCACGTGCGAGCTAATATATTCAATGTTCGCGTTATATTTGGCGTTGTCAAGTATATCGGGCCGGCATCTAGGTAGCGGCTATCCCAATGTTGAGTTTCACGATCAAGCGCTTATTCTTAACCGATATTTACCGGTCGTTTTGGGCGATTATACCAAGTCAATGGGCCTTTACTTGGAAACACAGACATTCTATCACTTTCACGGCCAAGCATGGCGTTTATCTGAATAGTGCTGGACAATATTCTTAATTATATCGCAGTTATCGTGGGGCAATTTGACAGGCCCTTTGCAAGCTAAAATCGGCTTCCAGCAATAGTTTATAAATCCAATGGGCCGTCTACTACATTTTGTTTCTTTTATCGCTCGTATTGATCAGGGCGCATGCATACCTTCGTTTCCGTTGATTATAATAGGTCATTGTTATAAGACACTACACTATACTATTGTTGTTTTATTACTCTTATTACAGTTAGCCTAATGATTATTCAGAGCTTACATTCATTATATTATCAATATGACTATTATTATAACAAGTATCCATTCAATACCTTTGTAGAGTGTGATTAATTAGTATCACAGCATGTAACTATTTTTCCTATTCTACTCCTGTGTATATGTCTTTCTCTATTTCTCCTTTTATTATCTTTAATGTTATTTGTATATAATTTAATCTTATAATATTGCACGTTCACGTTTAAAAGAGCTTTCATGCTCAAATATGTGATACGTTGATAAATCATAAACTACTACGTTCCTGGTTTGATCATACCACATTCCTTTCATACTTTGTGCCTTGTGTCATGTGGTGTATTATTGTTTAATAACTGGTGACATGCATGTATGTCTTTGTCAATAGGTCAACATGTATATGTCCACCTAGGCTAGAGCACAGTGCATGTTGTTGCATTGCCAACTGCCAGTGTTTTCAGTAGGCCTATAACTAGGCTAGAGCAATTTGAGTGTTGTTGCATTGCCAACCACATGTTGTTTTCAGTATGCCTAGATATTATTTTGCAGCAAATGGGGTTTGCAATTTGCGGCGACATTGTGTTGTACTGTCTGCCATGCTTACCCTGCACTGCGCTCATGTTGTAATTGTGAACGTCGTTATCTGTTCTTGTTATATGTGCCTTTTACATTGTATCCATCCATGGGCATACTATACATTCATAATCGTATTCATCAGTGTTTATATCTCTGTGTGATAGAGCACGGTGCATGTTGTTGCATTGTATTCATCCATGGGTACACTTCACATACACATCATCACATGCTGATTTTTATGTACTGTTTAAAACACGAACAGCAGTGTTTTATCAAGTTTAAGAATTCGAGGGCGAAGCCCAAGAATTTTTAGACTTGATAAAACACGTGCTGTGAGTGTTTTAAACGGCTTCAAAAACGCTTTAAGAATGCAATGAAAGAAAGACGCACATCTCAAGGGAATGGTTACTTAATGAACCATTGAACCTTTGTATTCACAACGCCATGCAAAATATTCGAGTAATCACCGCCTGCAATTACAAACATCTCAAGGGAATGACATGAAGAAATTACCATACTATGTTGTTTGAAGCGGCGTTTCGCAATGCAAGAGGAATCTGCACTTGAAGGATTTGGTGTCGTGGTTTACCTCGATAAAGTTCAAGACTTGGAAAGCGATGTGACTGACATGACGGCAGACTCTAAATTATTTACTCCGGCACAAAATATGTAAGTTTAATGCACGTTTTTATAATATTACGGCTTTGAGTTTGGTTTAATAATTGGAACTAAACAGTGGCTCGGTAAACAAGTAATGGTAGTTGGATAAACTTCATTTTAAAAATATCATCTGTGTATCTCGGTAGTCTGCTGATATTAGTAAATTTAGTGCAAAATTTATTATCTAGGTACCTTATGTTCCGTGTACTTTTTGCTATCTTTGGGTCTTTATCAGTGAATTCTTAATTAGGATGAAACTTTATATAATATTTCATGTTCATTAATATTCTTTATATAAAACGTTCATCCTAATTAGCAATTCAGTGAGAAAGCTGAAACATCAATAGAAATTCCATTGTCTCAATCATTAACCCCGTTTCCCTCTGGGACAGAATTCAAATCCCTCCGCGGGCCTTTTAGAATGATGAGATTTTATCAGGTATAAAGGGGCGTGCACGTGACTGATTTGCTTCATCTGATTGGACAAAATGCTCATTAATTATTCATGAGTTTTTGAATTATGTTTCATGCATGCTTATTCATGTTTACTTATCCAAGTGTTTACTTATTGATTAGACATTCACCTACCATTTGCATCACTTAATAGTTTTAAAATTAATCTTAAAAGAAACACTGAACTTCTGTAAATAACTGAATAGAGTAAGTATAAGTTAATTAGTTTTATTATAGAATAGCATAGTATAGTTATAAGCATAGTTATAAGCATAGTTATAAGCACAACCACATCAGCAACGCTGTAAATTTATTGTGGGTAAATAAATATTATTATACCTACATGTACTCGCATTGAGTTCCTCAAATTAAGGTATTAGTGAATTAGCCAGTCACTCATGATCAAGCAGTAAGTCACTCACATGTACTTTGTAGTAGTCTATTTTTCCATCAACATCTTGTAATTTACATAATAAGGTTATAGCTAAATAATTTTGTTTTAATCATTCCTTTTGTATCGCGGCCACATCAGCTTTGAATGCAGCAGTATCTCCAATACTGTGGTTAAATAAATGCTATTATTATTGTATTCATCAGTGTTTAATTATCACTCTGTTGGCTAGAGCACAATGCATGTTGTTGCATTGCCAACTGCACTGTGTTTTCAGTAGGCCAAACTAGGCTAGAGCAACTTGTGTGTTGTTGCATCGCCAACCACATGTTGTTTTCAGTATGCGTATATATCATTTTGCAGCATATGGGGTTTGCAATTTGTGGCGACATTGTATTGTACTGTCTGCCATGCTTACCCTGCTGCGCTCATGTCGTAATTGTGAATGTTTGTCATTGTGGTTATGTATGGTTATGTTTTGTTACATGTATTGTGCCTGTCTATAGCTTACAATACTCGATTTTAACTAATTCTTGGAGTGGTGGACGGGTGCCCCCTCTTTTTGTTTTTATTTTGTAGAATGCCTCCTGGATGTTAATGCCATGCTGCTTCCAATTCCCAGCTGCCATGCTGTGGTACCAGGGCTAGGTGCCAGCCATTATTCTTATCAATATTGTTAGTGTTATTATTATTATTTATAGTTATTATTATGATTATTATGATTGATTTTATTATTATTATTTTATTGCTAATATTATTATTAAGTGGTGGTTTGCCAAAGAACAGGAGCAAACACCAATAGGGTGCAGGAATGAGCAATCCTCAATGACGATTATCCTTGAATATGAGCATTACTTAATGTTATTATTAATATTAATAAGACCATTATTATTGTACTACCACTATCATTATAATTTACTTAGACATACATCATAGGAAACCTAAGGAATGTAAGGAATAATTTGGTCATTGCCAGCAACATTTGCTATCAGTTTGAAGACGATTGCATTTATTTCAAACTTGAGTGCGATATTAATCCCTCAGAGTGATTTTGGTGTTGTCATATAATTTAGTGCTTACTGTGAATTTATTGGTGCTGTTGCAATTCAGCTGAAAGACATGTTCATAGCACTGTTATAATGATCACTCATTATTATTATTATTATTATTATTATTATTATTATTAGTTGTTATTATTATTACTATTTTCATTATTGTCATCACTATACCAGTAAATTATTATTGGTAAAATGTATTGTTGTTATTAATATTGTTCTTACTATTATTGCTGCTACTGCTATGTTATTATATTATCATTATATTGCTTTTATAATTGGTGTTAATGTGATGGCCCATAACATTATTATAATGATCACTCGTTATTATTAGTTGTTATTATTATTGTCATTACTATTTTCATTATTGTCATCACTATACCGGTAAATTATTATTGGTACAATGTATTGTAAGTTATTATTACTATAATAATTGTTCTTACTATTATTGCTGCTACTGCTATGTTATTATATTATCATTATATTGCTTTTACTATCGTTGTTAATGTGATGGCCCATAACACTATTATAATGATCACTCATTATTATTAGTTGTTATTATTATTGTCATTACTATTTTCATTATTGTCATCACTATACCGGTAAATTATTATTGGTACAATGTATTGTAAGTTATTATTACTATAATAATTGTTCTTACTATTATTGCTGCTACTGCTATGTTATTATATTATCATTATATTGCTTTTACTATTGTTGTTAATGTGATGGTTATATTAAAATTCAGGTTTTGTTAAATTGATAGGCCTTTTGTTATCAAGGTCACTTCACCCTTGTACTAAGCCTTTTAGAGGGCTTGCCCTCGTGGTTGCCTCTTTTTATTTTCCTCCACAGTGTCACGTTCTGCTAGGCCCCAGCAACACATAGTGTGAGGGTGAAGCTGTGCCTTTGTTTCTGCTGTAAATTGGTTACACGTGTGACAACGAAGAACCTTGGTGTCCAGGGAAAGTGAGCAATCCCTACTACTGGTAACTACCAACAACCCATTGTACAATTATTTGATGGTCAGCAACTGGCATGGTAGCTGTTGTTTCACAGGCAGTTGTACATGCTAAGTCTTCCCTGTCAGTACTAGCTTCTGGTCTTCCTGCACTGCCAGTTTACAAGCAACAGGATGAATCCCGGGTCATCGCAGGGGGCTGTTTCTTATATTTTCCAGTCAACTTACAATAAATAATTAAGTTTTGTGTCCTGTGGAGGGACTGGAGAAATTTATTGTCTTGGCTCCATCCAGATTTCCTGTCCTTTTATCCCAAAGGGTTTTTGATAGGTTTTTTCTGGCCTCCCTGACATTCTCCCATATGACGTGTAGGAGTAGAGTAACATTTATAATAAGACAGTAACATGGGATCTGTTCTGCACCAAAATGTCAGTTTGTCAGTTCCTAGTTGGACATGAGCACTATCTAGCTGTTCTGCATCAGATGTTGTTCATATTAGTCAGTTTGTCAGTTCATAGTCAGACAGTAGCAGGGGCACTGTTCAGCACCATTGTGTTGTTAACTTTTATAAAGTATGCTCTACATACATGTATATATCAGTACATCGATGTACATTAATTTATAGTCAGACAGTAGCAGGGGCACTGTTCTACATCATTATGGAATTGCTGTTCAAATGCATTGCCTGACAATAGCTAGCAAGCATGCTATTCTGCCAGGTGGTACTGCTGTCATGTTGGGGTGGGGTTACCTCCTTTATCCCAAGAAGGTCCTTGGCGCTTTTAAGTCCCCACCTTTGCTGGGCAAATTATATTTTTTCTAAAAATAGGATCTGTAATGATATAAATATTAATGAGTTATTAAAGCGGTTATGTGCTCAAAATTTGCACATAGCCAGATTAATCCAACTCAGTAGTTTTTGTGTTTCTGTCCCGCAAACAGAGCTCAACATTGACAGCAGGTCCATCATATATAATCACAATTCAGGGAAGGACATAGAGGTTATTGGCTTGACAATAAAAGTTTTATGTCCTACCCGTATTGGTAATGTAATGCTATACAAAGCGCATGGTAAGCACGTGCACAATGCATGCGGAGTGGGAGTCAATTATTCACACCCCCTACAGGGGCTTACAATACAGCACGAGGTCCAACTCTTGTGAGATCAGTCTGCTGCTTACGCTCGACCTAACAGCTCAGTTGTCATTTTTCAACCCTCATCCTCCCCATGGTTCGTGCCACCTTCTTACTTGTGCTAAGGGTGCTAAGTCGCTTTTAAGTCCCCACCTTTGCTGGGCAAATTATATTTTTCTAAAAATAAGATCTGTAATGATATAAATATTAATGAGTTATTAAAGCGGCTATGTGCTCGAAATTTGCACATAGCCAGATTAATCCAACTCAGTAGTTTTGTGTTTAATTTCTGTCCCGCAAACCGAGCTCAACATTGACAGCAGGTCCATTATATATAATCACAATTCAGGGAAGGACAAAGTACCTTACCGAGTTTCAGCGCGCTTTGACCATACGCTTTTGAGAAATAAAGGCTGTAAACTTCAGTTTGTGCGAGACTTCTAAAATCGAAATGCTTGAGAAAACCCCTCATGTTCGCTAATTTATTCAATGGGTTTGTTTTGAATTTCCGCACGGGTTCTGCCACTTGGGAATCGCGAGGCAAGGAATAATTAAAATTAATTTTGAAATTAAAATGAGGATTAATTTTGCAAGTGTAAGTAAGGTATTTGTAATAATACTTCCATGCAGGCTGAGTAATGTTTTGGTGCCAAGGGGTATCGGAGTATCAAAAGCATAATACTTCTTTTTATTCATTTTTTTTTCTGGACGGTACGGATCTTTTTTCTTTTATTTTGAATCACTGTCCCTTATTAAAAACGAACACTATTTTAGCCAGGATTTGCGTGTTAGTTGTCACTCTTGGTTTGTCCTCGCCAGCTGCCAGCAGGGCAACCACACTCTTTGTTTTCATTGTAACGTGGACATTTACACGTCATACGATAGACCAGCTTTGGCCATTTTCCCAATCATACGGCGTCAAGACAGCGTCCAAGTTTCCTTTGAACGTTAGCTATCGTTTTGAGATTTCCTCCTCCTCATTCCAGTCATAGAGGGCACGTTTGATATGAACTGCATTTTCGCGAGTAGCGCTAAGACATGCCCTCAGCTTTCCGTCCGACATTATCTCTTGCAATGCCGCAGAATCCTCTAATGCGTCGTGTGCATTAAAATTTTGTCCAGTCACATCCTGGCAGATAGCCCCAAGGACTTTGGATTTCGGGAGCCAGGTCTCTTTTCGAAGGAAGGGCAGACTATCTCCAAAAACAATTGGTTTACCAGTCGCCTCATGTAGTGCACGCTCGCATTTGGAGAGTTGTTTTATTAGTCGTGGAGTGTCAAAGACTCGAGCGTTGTGGCCGATAAGGACACTGGGGCGCTGGTTTCTTGTGCAATCGAGGAAGGACAGAAAGGCGGAGAATGCCAGCTCTTTCGTAGTACATGGCAAAAACACGCCTTTCGTTTGTAGACATTTCTCGCCAGTAGCAGTATACGCCACAGAGTACCATGCACAGCGGAAGCGCTCGGAGCAATGTCTCCAGATGGTATTATGTACCTTGTGAACGACGATTGCTCAGAAACTACCGCCAATTGTATAATCTCGCAGTCTTTCGACCTGCTTGTGGTTTTCAAATCAAAGTAGAAAACCATTGAATCTGGAGGGGACTTCTCTTCTATCAGGGGTGGTCCGTATTGGCGATGGCTGGTAACGAGGCTAACCTCTCCGACTCCTGTAGATCTTGCGCGTCGAGCGCATTCACTAACTATACCACTTCGTCTTCTAAGGAGCTCACCTCTGTGGCGATATCTGTTCCATACGTTATACCTTCCCTCTTTTCACTTTGTCTTCCCTTAGCTCGCCGTGCTAGTAAGAGTCTTCTTCTCTGATGTTTGAACTGTTTGGACGATTTTCGCTCCTTGTCTAGTTTTTGCTTGGCTGAGACACGCCTGATGTAGTTATTACATGCATTGCCACTTGCAATACCCATGTCAGCCATAACATTGGCGATATATCCACATCCTAGAAAATGTCAAGAAAGCGCGAGTCAATTATTATATAATTTTTCCTTATAGCCTAGTGTACAATGAGGCTCCACTAAGAATCGATACATCAAACCAAGAGGAAAATGATTAGCTAATAATTATATACAGCCCAAACCTATAGAAGCGAATATTCACAACCAGATTTCGAGGTAAAACCCAAACTTATTTGAGTTTGATTTCTTACTGAATCTGATTATTTGATTTTCTCAGACAATATCGTGAAAGATTGAAGTAACTTATTGTTTTCCCACTTTCCTGCAATTTACAGTTTGCTTAATTGAGTCGATAATTACCTTCGTTGACTTGTGCTACTCCAGCGGCAACCCTAAAGTCGTTGCTCTCGCTACCGCCAGTAGTATCGTATTTTCGGGCATTTTGTCCCTATCACACTGTTAGCGGCCTCATTCATCTGTGACGATGACAGTGGTGCATTTTTTTTTAGCATTTCTGAGGTGGTATACTTCTCGACTATGTCATTCAAGCAGCTCCGCAATCCTCCTCCCACCAGGTTCTGGCCATTGGGTAGATCGGAGTGCTTGTACTCCGCTGGATTTGTATGGTAGCCACACCACGCCTTACTGTAATGGGCGTGGTGCCCGAACGCGTGAGGAATGATGGCTTCTAGTGCGTCTTTCAACCCAGCCTCATCATTCTTATTTTGGTAGAGGGCGTACGAGAAACACTTATCAAGGTAAGCAATCACCGAATCAGAAAGTAGACTTCCCTGTCCGGCCTTGATCTGCGCTTTAGCCTTGTATAATTCGCTGCCGAACGCTCTCTTTACGTGAGTGAAGTCGGCGTGCTTACTGACAGAAATTGTGGATAAACAATGATTAGATAATTTTTGAAACAGTTTTACTCATACTTTTACAAAAATCTAAAGATATGTCCAAAAGGTATAATTGCAGGCTGACGGACACTTACTTGTATTGGTATATAAGCGCAACTCGTTTTATATCAATATTTGCTATGAACATACACACCTGCTATTTGTTTGACACGAGCAATTGTTGTACTATCCTCGTCTCCTATAAAGGTGCTATACTGGATCCCATTATCCTTTGCGCGCAAGTAGATTTCAGCAGCTGCTGCAGCTTCCATCGATTTTGAACTTCCCTCGTGGTTTTTCCTGCAATCGTGTGGTACGGCTCCTTATTACCTTTTGCTGCGCTTTCACATATCCGGCAAGCCGCATTTCTTGTAGCAAAATCAAGGGTTTTTCCTGTTTTGGCTCCCACCGCAGTTCCCTGACCGGTTCTTGAATTTCGCGCATTGCCTCTTTTTTGCCACCCCATGTCGTATGAGATGGCCAGATCTTTGGTATATTCGGCTTCACATTTCTCTTTCTCAAGCCACTGCTTACAACTCGCATTTGCCACCTTCTATACGTTGTCCCATCCTTCTCTCCGTCTTCTTGTAAGTCTTAGAATTCAGACATCTTCTACGTCCATGGGGGCGAAGAAATGTCCTAGCTGAGAATGACCATTCCCAGAGTGGAGGGTTCCTAGAACACACCGTTCATTCAACTTGCTTCTCTTTGGACCACGCTTATTCTCGTCTTCATGTACTTCATCATTGCGGATTACAGCCCAGGCCGGCTCCCCTTTCACTTACAGTATGCATCAGATTCAGCGGCCCAGCACCACATTTTGTACACTTCTCAAGCTGCTTCGAAAGCTAACCCAGTTTACAACCCGATATTGCGCCGCGTCGTTTGGAGATTCTCGGCTCATTTTCCTGGTTTTAGGAGGTGATGGTGATGACAATATCTCACAATGTTCAGTCTTTCTAGGGACAGGTGGACTCTTCGAATTATTTGCATTATTTTTCACTTCTTTTTTCTTTTTTTCTTCCCACATAATTTTTCAGACGACGCCTTACCGTTATTTCTGACATCACTACAGCTCTCGGTGACATGCAATCGCAGATTAGGTAAACCTTTTACAATGTACTTCCTCTTTTCCCCGGTTAGACTTCACTGTTCTGTAGGTCGTATCCTATTGGAGTTCACTGATAAAGAATCCCATTGTTTTAGGGTTAGGATTGTTTTAGGGGTAGGCTATTGTTTGGGTAACCAATAGCATTTCAGGTTGCAAACGGTGAAGTCTGCCCTCTTTTTCCTTCCTACTGTGGAACGTTCTTCAAATGTTCTCCCCTCATCGCTACTTACTACTATGTGGACATAGCACGTAACACCTGCTTCATGGGTTACTGCACACAGTCGCATGAATTACAATGTAATCCTAATTTTAATTTCAATGATTTTAATTATTGTTTGCCTCGCGATTCCCATGTGGCAGAACCCGTGCGGAAATTCAAAACAAACCCATTGAATAAATTAGCGAACATGAGGGGTTTTCCAAGCATTTAGATTTTAGAAGTCTCGCACAAGCTGAAGTTTACAGCCTTTATTTCTCAAAAGCGTATGGTCAAAGCGCGCTGAAACTCTGTTAGGTACTTTAAAATATGCTACTGTAAATCATATTAGGAATTTAAGAAAAACAAACGAGTGAATTTTTTTGACGCCGAAAGAATACAAATTTCTCGATTTTCGCAAATATTCAGCAATAACCTATCTTACTTCGTTCGCCGCATAACGTTAGTTGCAGTTTTCCGACTTTCTTGACTTTGGCACAGAAGTTTCAAGTGGTATTGAACTTCATATGGTATGTACGATTTAATTAATACTGTAATATTTCTCCGGCAGTTGAACCAGATGCCTCAGCATAATATTTTAAGGTTAAAATTGATGAGCCGTTTGCTGAGAAACTTGTGTGGTGCCGATTAACCTGAAACTTTACTGTCACAGACCTTGGAGGTTGGGCACTCGTTGAAAGTAAAATGGAACAAATCCATCTTTTGGGTTTTGAAATATACGCTCTTCCCTAAAGAACAACGTTTTCGAAATTCGCTTATATCTTCAGCAATTCTTTGTTAATCACTTTCTAATTGTACTTTTTATAAAATTCGAGGATTCTTTATTAAAACTTCAAAAAATCTCAGAAATCGGATAATGTTTAGCTGTCCAAAAACGCGATTTAAAAAGACCCCCGTTGCCAAAATAAATAGCCGCGGGCCACCTTAAATAAACTTGATTTACCTTTACCTTTAGTGGATTAGATTTTGTTCATGCGATGTAGTAATATGTGAGCTGCTCACTTCAACTTTATGTTTCAGTACTTTTACTGAAAAATATTCGGCTTATTCCCACTTTCAACGCGGACGACTCACGGAGAAGGTTGATGGTAAAAGAATTGCCTTATTCTATTCACTTTACTTCTCGATTATTCTTTGAAATGTTCCACGAGTCGACAAGAACGGACTTTCTTCAGCGAGTTGAACCGGGTTATTTCGATGGTTGCAAAGAACTTTGAGAACAAAGCCGATAAACCGAAGACATGAAAGAAGTGAAAATTGTATTCGATAAAATTGCATTAAATTTGGTTTATTTCAGCAGCATTTTCTAGCTTGTCAGTGTGTTGTGCATTGAATTTACGAATTCGCAGACTGGCTGAGAGCAGGGTCGAACTCTCACTCGCATGGTCCTTCCACACTACAAGGGAAACAAATGTATATACTTCGCTCTCTGTATTTAATTCATAGATAACACCACTTCCAAAGGAAATCATATAGTTCAGCCCTCAGAAATTTAGTTAACGTTGCGTTGCGATCCTAAAAACGGCCGCTGAGAGAATAGCGCCTCTTTTCGCTCTCCGATGTCAATTCAAACGGATCATCAAGATAGCACGCTGATATTATAGTTTATCAGAGTTGTAGCTGGAAAAAAGTAATCGAATCTTCATAAATGCTTGAAGAACAGAATTAAAATGAAGGAAGGGAATGTCCAGTTCTAAAAGTACGAGCAAAGGTATTTTTTGACGAGTAACTTTTATTAGTTGAGTCAAAAGCTGTCAGAGATAGTAGTAAAGCTATGATATTAACGTTTTTGTCTCGCTATCTCGTACTTAATTCACGCATTTTCTCTGGATCGGAAGCCTTTTTATTTTTAGTGATCAATTAAGCACTTGCATTCAGTCTTCGGCGAAACTCTTCCGAAAAAAGATAGAAGTTTCCACTGAACATTATTTTTTCAGGAAGAGTTGTAAATTTTACATTTGAAGAATAAGCCACAAATAAGCCTAGATTTGCCATAAGTCGACCACAAATTTGTTTTCATTTCAGTTATTCTGTTTTACCACTCGAAGGTGGACGGAGAACCTCAACAGGCTTAAGGTGGCTCGCCTGGATTTTCTAGGGACGCACCTGATAACACACTTTGAACGGCTGATGCTCGGTCGGGCTAGCCACTTCACCCATTTACTAAAAATAGAATAAAATTTCCAAAAATGTATGTTTGTTTGACATCGGTGTTACCATAGCAACACAGCGTTGACGTCATGTATTTTACATATCATAAATGTTCTCGAAATCTAGACCTAAACTTTTAAAACGACTTAGTGTCCCTTGTAGTCTAAACGTAGGCCTTCAAGACTGCAAAGTTTAAAAAAATTGTATGAGAGCGTTTTCGAAAAAATTGGGTTGAATATTTTTGTTTCAAAAATACAATTATCATAGTCACGCTGCCAGTTGTAACGCTGTTATAATATAACTTATAATATTTATTTACAACACGTTTTATAATATCACTAATATAAAATCTCGTCTTTAATTAATATTTAGAAAATGTGGTCTAGACGTCACGGGCACTTTTCCCCGATCTGGTTACTAAAAACACACTTATTCAACATTATCATCCCGCAATGCCTAGCTTCGTGGTTTAATTTGCATGTCATTGTACTAAGAACAGAATTTGCACGAGCGTTCCGGCAGTAGCGAAGCGTAGAATCTAGACAAAAGAGAAATTTCGGAAAGACACAAGCTATCAACAAAATGATACAGCAATGAAGCTTGCGTGGATGAATGTAAAAGTTCCCTATGTTTTTGTTTTTATTTCGCGCCCTTAAAATATTCAATGCTCTTGGAATTTACAGGGCCAGGGTAGTACATGTTGAATTCCAGGTGAAAAGATTTAAACAAAATTTTATCGACTAGTTTTCGATTTACAGCTCCTTAGCAAATACGTTACTATTTTGAGTAAAATGAGCCTATTTATCACATTACTTATGATTCCATAAACCGAAATCGAATAAAGCAAATGGAATGAAATTTTCATGGCAAGTATAGTCCTATGCCACAGGTATCAAATACGCTAAAAACATCGCTTGAATCGGTCCGGAAACCACAGTTCTCGACGACTAAACAGGAAGTAAGGCGAATTGTTTATTTTTTAAACGAAAATATTCAACCCAATTCTTTTCGAAAACGCTCTCATACAATTTTTTTTAAACTTTGCAGTCTTGAAGGGACACTAGGTCGTTTTAAAAGTTTAGGTCTAGATTTCGAGAAAATTGATAAGTAAAATACATGACGTCAACGCTGTGTTTCTATGGTAACACCGATGTCAAACAAGCCTACATTTTTGGAAAGTTTATTCTATTGCTAGTAAATGGGTGAAGTGGCTAGTCCGACTGAGCTCTGACAGTAGAGTATCAGCCTTTCAAAGTGGGTATGGTGCGTCCCAGAAAAATCCAGGCGAGCCACCTTAAAACCCTTCTATGGAGGTCTCCGAGGGCGTACGATTTATCGTCTTTATCCGAGAAGACGTGAAGGTCTAACCATTTGCAGTTCGATCACAAAGGCAGCACCTTCTACTCAGTTATTTTAAGACCCTGAGTATTGGTCCGATTATGTACCAAGAACGGTAGGCCCGAGGGAAATATCTATTAATGCCAACGTTAGAGGCACATAACAAACTTAATTCGCAGTTGAGAAGATTTATGTTTTTAAAACATAGGCAACTCGTGGTAGGTCAGTGACCTATTTTAGCATATACTAAAAATCACATGACCGATTACGTCATCGCCACTAAGTGATTTGTGGGGACCCAATACCATGCCTGTCCAAGTTTGAACTGCCTGGCATAAGAAATGAGGGCGATATGGGCATGTATTTAATATGACGTGACCGATGACGTCATCGTTACGTCATCAATACTAGGTGATTGATAGGGAACCACTGCCATGTCTGTCCAGGTTTGAACTGTCTGGCATTAGAAATGAGAGAGATATGGGCATATACTTAAAATCACGTGACCGATTACGTCATCGCCACTAAGTGATTTGTGGGGACCTAATACCATGCCTGTCCAAGTTTGAACTGCCTGGCATAAGAAATGAGGGCGATATGGGCATGTATTTAATATGACGTGACCGATGACGTCATCGTTACGTCATCAATACTAGGTGATTGATAGGGAACCACTGCCATGTCTGTCCAGGTTTGAACTGTCTGGCATTAGAAATGAGAGAGATATGGGCATATACTTAAAATCACATGACCGATTACGTCATCGCCACTAAGTGATTTGTGGGGACCCAATACCATGCCTGTCCAAGTTTGAACTGCCTGGCATAAGAAATGAGGGCGATATGGGCATGTATTTAATATGACGTGACCGATGACGTCATCGTTACGTCATCAATACTAGGTGATTGATAGGGAACCACTGCCATGTCTGTCCAGGTTTGAACTGTCTGGCATTAGAAATGAGAGAGATATGGGCATATACTTAAAATCACGTGACCGATGACGTCATCGTTACGTCAACACCACTAGGTGCCTGCAGGTGGCTCCTGGTGCCTGATAGGGACCCACTACTAATGTCTGTCCAGGTTTGAGCCGGCTGGCATTAGAAATAAGGTAGATATGGGCATATACTTAAAATCACGTGACCGATGACGTCATCGTTACGTCAACACCACTAACTGATTTGTGGCGACCAAATACCATGCCTGTCCAAGTTTGAAGTGTCTGGCATTGGAAGGGCACCGTTAATACATCTTCTCCAGCATGACCAAATTTTGAACGCGTATCATAAAACTCCGTCAATATATCTTCGGAAAATGGAACACTATTCGGACTTTTCGGACTGCCAACGGAGAGTCCCCGATGTACACAGAAACACACCATAACATGATGAATAAATTAGCTCGACCCCACTAACCCTAATAACTCAAGACCATGATAAAAAAGACCCTGATAATGAGATCTTATGATCGTCACAATAAATACAATACAATAAACTTTATTTTCTTCGAATTTAAGGTAGCAAATTACAAGATGCTAATATCTCCGAAATCCAATAAAATAACTATAAAATAACTAAAATAAATATAAAATAAAATAGAGATACATTTACTCCTATATATATACATTTGGATATATTAACTACAAAATATAAATTTAAGTTGTAAATTCAATGAAATGATTACAAAGAAATAAGATATACAATGTGTGGAATCATAGTAATAATAAATGAAACTATAGTATGCTGAATAAAGGTCTAGTATATAACGCTATATACATGATGTAGTGATAAATATAAAATTAAAGGTAATATATAATTAATCTGATCTACAGAAGGAACAACAGTCATTGGTAAAGTTAATTTTAGAAATAGCTGTTTTAAAGGTTTTTATACTTGGAGAGGATCTGATAGAGTCACTTAAGGAGTTCCAAAGTTTGCTGCCATTATAATGAAAGGAATGTAGTCCATGTTTGGTAGTTTGTACTCTTGGTATATCAACAGAAAGATGACCACGGAGATTACAGGTTAATGAACGTTTAGTTATGAGGTCTGTGATATAGCTGGGAGCAATTCCATGTATGGATTTATATACTAAAGTTAAAGTGTCATGAATTCTTCTGTTATGGAGGGTAGGGTGATTTAGCTGTTGGAGTAAGTGATCGTATGTGCTAGTAAAGTCATTGAAAACAAAGCGTAAACTCCTTTCATTAAGCTTTTCTAGTTTAGTAGAATTCCGCTTACCACAATGATTCCAGACCACAGAACAGTAGTTAAGTTGTGGAAGAAGATAAGCATTATATAGTTTGATCTTGGTATTGGTATCAATTAATTTCTTGTGCCGTTTGATGACCTGAAGTTGACTACTAACTTTGCGCACAGTATCAGCCACGTGATTGTTAAAATTAAGGTCATTATCAATGGTAACTCCTAATAGTTTAAAGCTATCAACCGTGGTGATCGCTCGATTATCTATGCGATAAAGTGGGTTTTCAGTGGTGTTACCCAGTGACATGGTTGAGCACTTGTCAGAATTTATCTTGAGACCGTTACAGCTAAACCATTGGGAAACAGTTTGAAGGTCAGTATTTAAATTATGATAAATTAGAGCAGGATCTTTGCCAGTTGCAAAAAGCTGTGTATCATCAGCATAAGCACTTATTTTAGAATCTAATGTAGTAATGAGAAGGTCATTAAGAAAAATATTAAAAAGGAGAGGACCGAACACTGAACCTTGTGGAATGCCTCTGTAGAGTAAATTCCAATTAGAAAATTGATCACCGATCTTGATTCTTTGGTAGCGGTCTGTTAAGTAGCTACGAATGAATAAAAGACTAGAGTTTGAAACACCATATGCTTTGAGTTTGGCTAGCAATAATTCATGAGGGATACTGTCAAAAGCTTTGGATAGATCTATCCCAATAATTGATGCAAATTCTTTCTTATCAAGAGCTGATCTAAATTCTTCAAGTATGTGCACTAAGGTGGTCTCGCAACTGTAGTATTTACGATAAGCAGATAAAAAACTAGATAATTTGTCTGTGAAGGAATTGTTAAGCTGCGTGGTAAGAATACGTTCAAATATATTATTAAAAGCTGGTAAAACAGTAAAGGTCTGTAGTTAGATTTAGAATATTCAATGCCTTTCTTAAATACAGGTGTAATCTGTCCATATTTCCAGGACTTAGGAAAGCAATTGGAAGAAATAGAAAAATTAAATAAATTGCAAAGAGGTATGGCAATGATACTGATGCTATCCTTAATGAGACGTACAGGGATGTTGTCATAACCCATAGATTTAGATGTTGATAAAGATCGGACGACGTCAGATATTGTGTTAGGTTGAACTGGCTCAAAACTAAATTCCTTGGACTTGCTATTGGACATAAAATCTCTGATATTATGTATACTAGGGTGGTTAGAGTAATTTATACCATACTGGTTAGTATCCGGTACAGGAAAATCTCTGACAATATCAATAAAATAATCATTAAAAATATTAGCTATATGCTGCTTATCAGTGATAAATTCATTGTTCTAGAGTAGTAGAGTGCAGTCATAATGTCCGTGAAACAAGTTTTACACCAATTAGAATATTGTCACACCCACACAGCGCCCATCATTTTAGTGCGCTATATCACAAAGAGTGGCGTGGGGCTTAAAGCACAGGGAAATTCAGAGTGGAGCTCTATATAGTACTTGTTATTCATAGTGATGAGCCCTTTTGTTTTCCTTTGTTAATCTACCTCATCAGTATGAATAACAAGCACTATGAATAAATAAGTACTATATAGAATCCAACTATGAATAATAAGTACTATTTTGAAAGCCCTTACGAATAATAATTTGCCTTTTGCAAGATATCGTCACACGGAACATCAGTTCAAACTTGAAAAATATAAAAGTACTCTAAAAATGCAAAAAATATAAATAACAAAAATACCTTTAAAATATATCTAAAAACTATAATTTATATTAAAATATAACGTGATAATTAAACTACTGAAACTATAGGAGAACTACGCATGACCAATCCAAAGCTAGCGCAAATAATACAGTTACAAGTTAAATTTGTGCTAAGTTCTACCTTAGCTAAAGCGCGTTTAAATTTGTTGACATTTGAAACTTCGCGTAACTTCGTAGGTAATTTCTTCCATAGCCTGCTAGTTATATAGGTAAAAGATCTAATTGCATCCATTCTAAACTAAAATTCGGTTGGGCTAATTTGGTACCACTTCCTCTAGTATTATAGCGTGTATTTCCTAATTTATAAAAGTTACCAATATATTGTGGCCCATGTTCGTTGAGACATTTGTAGAAAGGAACTACGGATTGACAGGAAAGGAACTACGGATTGACAGGAAAGGAACTACGGATTGACGTGTTCGTATTAAGCTTTAGTAGATTTTCATAGGATAAAGATTTAGCATATCCTAGTAGCGTCCTTAAATTATAATAGTTAGCATCCTCTAGACGTTTGGGTTGAACCTTTCCTATACCAATAAGTATCGGACTGCAATATTCAAAATGAGGGACAATAAATGTATTGTACAACTGTATCATAGTGTCTGTGGGTATAAAACGACGAATTCTTCTAAGCGCAGCAGCTTTCGCGTAATTGTGGTCTTTGAATGTAAGCATTCGATCCAGAGTAACACCTAGTATCTTTAAAGAATTGTTGAGCTCTATGTGACAGCCATTCAATTCGATATCGTATTCGTATTTACAGGGTCCAATGGCAATCGCCTGTGTCTTGCTATCATTGATGGAAAGATAGTTTTGTTCAAACCATGTGGAGCCCGAGTAACTGTAGATATTTGTTGATCACAAACTGAAGAACGGTAGAGGATACATCCGATGCGTATCCAGTCGTATTATCGGCATAGAATCTCAGTTAGACGTTAGGTACAAAGTAGTTGAGATCATTTATAAAAATGTTGAATAATAAGGGACCTAGAAGAGATACTGTGGTACTCCTGTTCTCACCGAGCTCCAGTCGGAGCACACACCTTGTACTTTCACTCGCTGTCGGCGGTCGTTTAAGTAGGCAGATATCAAGGCTATCGCTGAGTTTGACAGCCCATACGCCTCCAGTTAATTAACAGCAGGTTATAGCACACAGAGTCAAATGCCTTACTAAGATCTACTGCAACGGCGGCAACGGCCTCTCTTTGTTCCAGGCTAGCGCGCCAGTCTTCCGTCATTTTGAGTTGAGTTGTTTGTTGTTTAAGATATCCAGACAGGTTGAGGAACAAATGTGGATAAAATACCCCATATAACTGATCGTACATTACTTTTTCATAGACCTTGGATAACGCTGTGAGGATCGACACTGGTCTATAGTTACTTTTGATCAAGATTCAAGATTCTTTATTTACACTATTCGCAATTGAATACAGATTAATTGTTATAATAATAAATAACAATCGTGTCGTCTGCTTTCTTGAACACTGGTGTAAGGTTGCTACACTTCCATTCTGATGGCCAAGTTTGTTCCGCTATAAAATAATTGATAAGCTTGGCGACTTCATCTGCTATAACTGGTGCATACAGTCTCAGAAGTCGCGGTGATATAATGTCAACTCCAACGGCTGTCCTGGGATTTAGATGATCGAGAATATTTTTAATGTAGTTGCTGCTTATAGGCGAGAATTAGAATTCGTGTAACACTTTTTCTCTCTGTTATAAGTTTCACGCTTGGATGTTCACCAAATTCCTCTATCCCATACCTGTCTCCTCTGCTACCAATCATCTCCGAGAAATACGTATTGAAAATCTCGGCTATGGAACTAGGATCTGTTATCACTCGCTCGTTCTCGACAAGAATAATGTTGTCCTGTTTTGTTGTTCGGTTGTTCGGTAAAAGCGGCTTCATCTTTCTCCAAAATTCACTGATGTTTGGCCGTTGTAGAAGCTTCATAACAAAATCAATATGATTCCTTTGCGTTTCAACGCAGTGACTTTGTTGCGCTGTGATTTGTAAGCCTCCCAGGTATAGGCCGAAGGATCCTTCTTGTAAAGCTTGTACAGCCTGTTACGGAGTGATAGTTGGCGCTGTATGTGTGGAGTTGATCACCGCGAATCTGTTTTTTCTTAACCGGTGCGTGCAGGTCTTAGCGTGCCATCAGTTACATACCTCTCTTGATGGCTTGCTAAAATAACATTGATTAGTGTTTTTGTCTTTTCTGTAACACGCGTCGGTTCCGAAATCTTGTTTTCTGACAATAATACAACAACAACGACATTTATTTCACTCACTACAATTACAAATACAAGATAATAGATAATTATATAGATGAGTAGGAAGTCCCGAAAAAAAACCTGTATAGTTATCTAGCCGGGACCACCACTTTGAAGGCTGGAAGATGAAACGATAGAATATATTTAAAGTATAAATAATAAAAAGTATATAGTTAAAGACAGAATACTTAATAGTACAATTTTTATTAATGACAATGTTTATATAGGCAATATCAAACTAGCAAGGATTTGATGGTTGAAATGACTATGGAGTCTAATATTAATATTTTATAAGGAATCGAGTTCAGTATTTTTAAAACAATATGACTTAATTACAGTATGGTAATTGCTGAAAGAGTAATAATAATTTAGTTGTGACAATTTAATTGTGACAATAGAAGGTGTTAAAAGCTAATAATAATTTACTTATGTATTCTAGTAAGTTTCAAACAACAAGGCTGACTTTATTTTTGATTTTTGTTTTTTTGGTCGATTTAATATCTTGGGGTATCTTTACCCATTCTTTAATAACATTGTAGGTAATGAATCGTTTTTATGCTCTGTTCTAGTAGATGTAATAAAGAAAGTTTTTGTTTTTCTGTCTTGTCTCATAATTATGTATGTTGGTTAATGGTATGTTGGTTAATGGTATGTATGTTGGTTAATGGTATAAACAAAGCAGGAAAAATGTTACTAGTGTTTTCATTAATGACGTCATTCATAAAGAGACTAGTATGAAGCTTATGGATGTCCTCCAATTTGAGAATATTCAATTTATTAAACAGACTTACAGAACGTTAGTCCTTCAACGAGTACGAACCTAGACGAACCTGACGAGAGAATCACACTGTCAACACTCGCCATTTTGTTTTCCTCGTGTAACTCAGTTCCATGGATGGGTTACCTGAGGCACTCTAAAGCGAGGCCAATCGATATCGTCAGAAGGCAGCTTTGCCGAAATGTTGGAGAAAATTATAAAACAGCAAACGTTTTCTACATATGTCTTCGTGCACCTGACAGACGTAGTTGGGTTTCAAAAAAGACCGCCTTGGAATTCCTCGTGCTGTAGCTATTTCTTTTAGTTATTTCTTCATTTTTTTCCCGGATAGCGTGTACAGGGGAATAGACCCTTTCAGCTTGCTTGTTTGTTGCCCATTTAAGACCACGTGACTTTTTCCTTGAGTACGCATTAAATGCGGTTTTCGGTTTTCCTCCGGTTTTCCTCCCTCCACAAAAACCAAATTTCATCTATGGATTAGCCGGGTCCTGGCTTTCATCAGCCCCTATGGTTGTTTCAGGTCCCGTTATAGAAATTCAGAGAGTTTGCGGTTCAGATTCGGACATGTTTAAAGGGGTGCAAACATGGCGCGAAATACAGTGTTTGTATGTGAATCCGGTGCCAAATAATTTCAGTAAAATCGAATTTCTGAAATATTCTGGTAAAAGATTATTTTAAAACTTATCAAAATTTGATGGATGTAGCTGCGCTGGAAAGCGTGCAATCGTGTTTTCAGTTTACCATACATTTGTCTGTAACAACAAGTCAAACTCCGCGGAAAATTTATAGAGAAATGTATGGAAAACTGAAAACACGCTATCCGAAAAAAAACGGCGAAAAAAAAACAGAAAGAACTATTATAAAAAGAAATGTCTACAACACGAAGCATTCCCAGGCGGTCTTTGCTGATCGCTGACCAAAACCGCCGGAGGCCACAGGGAACCCAACTAGGTCTGTCAGGTGCACGATGACGTATGTAGAAAACGTTTACTGTTTTTTCATTTTCTCCAACATTTCGGCAAAGTTGCCTTCTAACGATATCTCGGTTGACAGTTCCGCGTCATGCGCCGTGATCAGCCTATCTTTCGAGTGCCACAGGTAACCCATCCATGGACCTTAGTTACATGACAAAACAAAATGGCGAATGTTGACAGTGTGATTCTCTCGTCAGGTTAGTCTAGGTTTCGTACTCGTTGAAGGACTTATGTTCTGTAAGTATTAATCTTTAACTTATATTTACTATTCGCACTATTCCGGTTTTCCAGAAACCTGAGGAGATGTATGCGAATCCCATTGTTCATGGAGTATAGCTCGAATACATGGATTTTGCTAAAACAGGTATAGCAAGTTAGACTATTCTGGACAGTTTTGACATTCTTATTGCACATTTTACATTTCTTCTTAATGACAATATTGTCATGATGCTTAACTCTTTGTCGTCCAATCGTGTGTGAGCTCAATTGGTGAAATCCTGAGTGCTAACTCAACCCTCCCCCTCAGTTCAAGTTTGGCTAGCCCGGGGTAGTTAAATACTGCTGACTTTTTAAGCCGAGGGCTCAAACTTTCCCCACAATGCCATTCGGGTGAATTCTATGTACTCGTCGACGGTAGGTATTGCAACTTCTGTAGGATTTCCAATGAAATGTGCTCTAATTTTGGAGAAAAAATGCCACTGTCAGAGAGTTTGAGGACATCATAAAGTCTGAGGACGGCTGAAAAGTACTTGGTTTGCTTCTAGTAGGCTTTGTGAGGGGATTTCACAGGGTTTTCCTTTTGTGTTTGTGCTTTCATTCTTCAATGAAATCCTTGAAATCCTGCAGTTGGCAGTCTTTTACCCCTGCTCAACCTATTAGGATGTGTTTTTGTCACTTTAAAGCAACGGGTTAATTAATTGAGTCCAAATCACCGTTCTTTGTTGTAGGGGTAAAAGACTTATAAAAAAAAACTACAGGAGTCCCAGAGGGGGGACCCCTTGTGGAATTTTTGAATTTCTAACGAGACCTAAAACAACCATGGGGGCTATCCGGCTAATCCATTACCCAGCATGCAATTGGAGGTGGGTACAGGAGAACTGCAGTGACAAGAATAGCGCGGTTCACAGTCGCTTGGTGTGTTTTGTGCCAAAAAAAAACTGTTGGTTGGAAAGACTAAAGAGGGTACTGTAATGACTGAGTGCTGATTTTGTGTTTGCTAATGATTTCAAGTGCGAATGGGAAGGGTGTTTTGAGCGGATTTTTAGCTCCTTAAAATTCGTGAAAATCGAAGAAACAAAACGGTCGTCAAAACAAATGGCCCCGAATCTTCGCTCCGTTGCTGGCTTGGCAGTATAAACCACTGAGACAGACCACAACCAAGATCCGGCGGGTGTGGAATCTGATTGGTTGATCCTGTCTCGTGTTGGGAATCGAACAATGGGCTCCTGTGTAATCTGATTGGTTACTGGCGCCAAACAGCGACAAAAAAATAAAAAATAAAAAATAAACACTTGCGATTTCTGACTCGTGCCTCGGCCGAAGGCCTGGCCCGAGTAATGATTTAAGTTGTGAATTTGATATGCGAGAAAAGGGAAGAATTGATCTAATACATTTACTACAAAACCAAGGCTCAATTCAATGTGTGTGGAAAATAATTTCAGTTCAGTCAGAGTGATTTTAATGCATTTTGCATGTAGCCAGGTATTGCATATATCACAATAAATAGTTTTGGTAATCAAATACCGGGCTATTGCAAATATGGCTGACTACTATTTCGTATGCTTTTTCATAGTTTTAATATATTACATATAGTACTAGTGAGGACTTAGCTGGGTTTTGGTGGATTTGGAGTTTCGATCATTCCTTCGAACTGGTCCTGTGTTGTAGAGCTGCTTGAATTTAAAGTCAAAGTTAATGGATAATAGTCCATGCACATGTTGACGAGCCATTTGGCTTTATTCAACTGGTAGGTCTGCTTCGCTTCTAATCTTGATAACAGGGGATGAGTAAGTTTTGCGAAGCATGATATTGCCATTCTTGGTCCATAGGAATCGGTAATCAGTCCAGTTTTTATTCGGAAACCGGCCTTCATCGTTATTATCGTACATTTCCATGTTGAAATCACCCAACAGGAGAAACTCTTTTCTTGTCCTATACATAGTCTCGGTGGCACTCGATAGCGCTGTAATAAAGTCGGTTTCTTTGCACTTTCCCGGTGACTTATAGCACGCACATACCAGGAACCGACTGCAGTTGAGATCTTTCACATCCAGACAAATCGTCTCAATATTCTTAGGCTCTAGTTTACACCTCCTATACACAGACAATTCCGCACTTACGTATGCGAGCAGACCTCCAGCACCCTTCTTACGGTCTCTTCGAATTACGCGAAAGCCAGGATGGGTCAGCAAGGCTGCCGAAACTGTGTTGTCAATCTTGGTTTCAGCGATAAACAATATATGAAACATCTTTAATTCTGTTCAGCATCTCTTTTACTTCGTCGATCTTGTTCACAATACTGTTTATATTCAAGTAAGCTATTTTGAGATTGAATTTGTAGTAGCTACTTATGTGAGATTCAAACCACTCAAGTGAGTCGGCTTCGTAGTCATAAGCGCTTTCATTGAGTTGATCATTATTGTGGTAAGGCTCAGTATTTGACGCTAGCTGGTCAGAAGTAATATCGTTTTGAACTTCTTCCGGCAGAAAGAGCGAGTCACTTAATTTGGGCAATGTACAAAATCAGCATGTCCAATCAATATGAGGGTAGTCGAGGTAGTACGCAAACTACTGTTTTGACATTCCCAGACATTTAACATGAAACCAAGAATCGCATGTTACACATAGAATAGCATCCTGATTACTCCTTGGTTTGTTGCAGAAGCAAACAAGATTCCTATGTGGGATGATCAAACCGACAAGATCGAAGCGGTTCTCAGGTGGAAGAATTTTGTACACTGCGAACAGTACAAGTTCATTTCAACTCGAGATGTGTCTATCCAGTGATGATACTCATCCGAACCCTGGTCCTAAGACAAGCTCTAATCCCGGGGGGGGGGACGACTCCCTTATGTGAGGGGTACATGGATGCTCGTCGTACCTTTTAGGGGTAAAAATCAGGAGTTTGGAACCACTTAGGGTATCCACGATCAAACACAGACATTTCTATGTAAAGCAGTACCTTTTAGGGGTCGGGTGTCACCGAAATGCTAGAGAACTGGGCAGCGCTTTTGAAAACAACAAGGAAGAATGTGCTTGATGATACAACATCAAGTAATAGCAATAAAAGGCATCGAAAGTTTAAAATGTTGGCATGTTTTTATCGGTACTTTTTAGGAGTCAAAATAAGCTTGAGCCACGCCCATTTTAGTACCTCTTAGGGGTCAAATCGAAAATGTCCGACGAGCATCCCTACCCCTTTTATATGGGAGTCCCCCTCCCGGGCTCTAATCCTAAGTACCCATGCGGAGAATGCAGCAAGAACGTAGACTAAGGAAGGATTCTGAGTTGCTTCCCTTCCTCTATTATTTTAGCTTCCAAAAAAACAGACTAATTTGTGAAGAGAAACAATTTACCGACCAGTATCAATACTAATAAGAGCGAGGAGGTCTGCCGTGCGACTAACCGCCATGTTTATACTAACAAAACCTACAAATTTTATGTTACATATCACGCAAGTCATTGCGTACTAAAGCCTACATATCGATTACGGGTATAGCACGCATTACTCACTCGAAAACACACGGTTTGGGGAGCTATTTTGCTTTTTACTCGGGCTGCCTGTGGGAGGCACGAGTCTAAATCTGCAGGCCGTTATTTATTTTTGTTTCATGCAGCAAAATGTCTGCGCATGCGTTAAATTATGCATTAATTGTATGCGCGCACTCAATTCTGTGGACTCTATTATTGTTTGTGGTATGTTTCGTAGGTTTTATTCATTTTACTCTCGATCATAATACATACTAGCGCAAACACTAAAATATTGTTGACCGTGTTTTTGGCTGGTTTACCGATTTTATCGAGACCTGTGTACGTTATACTATAGCTATACAGGTATACTGAATAGCTGATTTATAGCGAAATATAGCGATTTACTAGCAAATATATATACTGTGGTTGAGCAGTTATGGGTTACTCTCCTCTATCGAAGTCTGAAGACATCTGAACTCCTGAACTGTGAGAGCAACACTCACTCGCCAACACGAAGCCAGAATACACACTCAGCACAGAATTCTGCAGAATTATGATGAGCCAAGCAATATAATTCAACTCTCAAGGTAAACTTAAAAAGAAACCTCTCACGGCCGAGGTTTTGGTTCAAGAAATTAAAGGCTTCCAACAATTTCCTTTATAGTTCTGTAATATAATGAGAAGACTGAAGTTTTGGAGCAATAACAGCAGATAAAGTTACAGAGGCACAGAAATTGACTACGAATACAATTAACATGACTTCCAGAAGTTTTTCTAGAGAGAACAGCCGCGGAGAAAAACTACTTATTCCTGTAACACACGTTTACAATTTAGTCTGCTGGATGATTGTCTCAAATGTATGTTTATATTTGTACGATATTATAAGTTGTATCCTGTCCATCCTGTGATGGAGCTATCACTATATTTCTCTACTGTTCTTTCTACCCTGCGGCTCTTTAAAAGGTCAACTTCTTTAATTTACATACGAGAAAAACTAAAATATTAAATTACATATATAAGGCCATATTAAAACAAATACTTGTTTAGCGCCACCCATTTCAAATTTTCCAGGTAGGGAGGGAGGTTTTTTTTTTCTATGTTAAGTTTATTTTGTCTTGACTAGACATTATTCACTCACCTTGTGTTCATGACCTCGTGTTGTAGAAACAAAATGGCGTCGATGTTAAAATATTTAATGCGCCGGCGCATATTTTAAGTGGTACATGTAGGGGTCTGGGTACAAGAATTGGTGTTCGCGGGCGCATTTACATTTTTTATGAAATAAAAACAAAATTGAGGTCGGGGACATTTCTCAGGTCGGGCAGGGACGCTAAACAAGTATTTATTTTTATATAATAAGGCCTAGGGAGCAGAAAATGAAAGTCACTACGCTACCGGCCACTCCTAAAGACTGCTAAATTTAGCTAATAATTCTTCCCTTTGGTTATTACTAAGAGGATTTCAAATGAAAGTGTATTTCATCTTCAATCGCATTGGGAACACACCATAAGAAATCTGAAGAGGGTAGTCCAAAATAAAAAATAGAAATCCTGGAACGCAAAATATAAAAGAAAAAACCTGCCTTGCACAAACAAGGGGCCAAAAAAATGGCTGCATTGATGTATATAGCGATACTTACTGTTTGTAAACACTGACGTCATTTATATATTTGCATATATAATGTGGTTGGCAAAAAACGTGTGTTTGTATGACTTGTATGGCACCTATAGCGATTTGGGCCTCACGAAATACAATGCTTTCCTATCCTAATTCTTTTATAAGACTTTTATAAGCTTCGATGAAAGGGCTTGCTTGCATTTTGGAAGAACAAGAAAGTAATTTGGCGATGAATAAGCACGGACCTGTGATATTTTATAAGCAATTGACTGGGTTCACGCTTCGTTTCTGCCAACCACAGAATACAACAAATGTGGCCTGACTGGCCTGTCTGATGTCACAGTAAGTATCGCTATATAGTGGCCCGAGTGAAAGCCCAGATGGGCTCTTGTTTAGCGTATAAAACAATTCACAACTTCTTATTACGAGTCTAAGTTAAGTAACATCTAATCTGCGACTGGAAACAGTTTTGAGTGATTATGTTAAGATTTCGACATGGCGAATATTTGAATTTCTTACGCTGGTTGGAGTGAATTTTTACAAGGCGTTACTGTTCAGCAGGAACAATCAAGCAGAGGAAAACTGGGTTTAGCTTGAATACACATGCTTGAACTGAATTCTTATCACCGGATTCAAATATGAAACTAAATTGCCAGCATTTTGATGTATACAACGTCGAGGTTTCTCGAGTTTAGAGTATGGCAAATCGCTTCTAAAGACTGCATGCTTTTCATATGATCGCTGACGATCGCTGGATCGTCCAAATATCGCTCACGATCGCTGGCGATCGCTACCATTTGTTCACATATAATCGCTGGCAAGTTTACGCGCCAGTGCGTGTGAGTTGGATGGACTGTCAAGTTCCCGATTTCCCAGATTTGAACCTGACGCTCTGTGCTCAATGTGCATAGCAAGCCAGTCTAGATTCATAAACTCGACTCGACTGGGAACAGAATCTCTTCCTAAACCCAACGGAATGTTCTTTCTCCGTTTGAGGTATCTTCCATACGCAGTCCTGATATTTTTACTCGGGCTGACTGTGGCAGCACCGAGTCTAAATCTGCAGGCCGTTATTACTCGGGCTGCCTGTGGCAGCACATCTTCTGCGGACGCTATCAGCTTGTTTGAGGTACGTTTCGTAGGTTTTATGCCACATTTCATTTTACTATCGGTCATAATACATACCAGCGCAAACACCGTGATTGGTAGGCCAACACTAAAACAATTTTGACCGCGTTTTTGGCTGGTTTACCGATCTCGTACGATCTCTCTGTGTACCACGTTATACAGGTATACTGAATAGCTGATTTATAGCGAAATATAGCGATTTACTAGCAAATATATATACTGTGGTTGAGCAGTTATGGGTTACTCTCCTCTATCGAAGTCTGAAGATATCTGAACTCCTGAACTGTGAGAGCAACACTGTCGCTCGCCAGCACAGAATAATTTATGATGACCCAAGCAATATTCAACTCTCAAGGTAAACTTAAACAATAAACCTCTCACGGCCGAGGTTTTGGTTCGAGAAATTAAAGGCTTCCAACAATTCCCTTTATAGTTCTTCAATATAATGAGCGGACTGACGTTTTGGGAATGTGGGTAAAGCTTTCAATTAGAGATGACCAACAGGCATTTCAGTTAATAATCTTTAATTCAACAAATACCAAGATGAACTCGTAATGGCAAGAACAGCAGATAAAGTTACATAGAGGCACACACATTGACATAGATAGCTCCATCACAGGACGGACAGGATACAACTTATAATATGGTACAAATATAAACATACATTTAAGACAATCATCTATTAGTACTCGGAACCTGCAGTATAACAGAACAGCAGACTAAATTGTAAACGTGTGTTACATGAATAAGTAGTGTTTAAATTAAAAGGTCAACATACGAGAAAAACAAAAATATTAAATTACATATATACTAGGGGAGCAGAGAATGAAAGTCACCGCGCTACCGGCCACTCCTAAAGACTGCTAAATTCAGCTAATAATTCTTCCCTTTGGTTAATATTACTAAGAGAATTTCAAATGAAAGTGTATTTCATCTTCAATCTCATGTGGCCCGAGGGAAAGCCCAAATGGGCTCATGTTTCCTCTACAGCAGCCGGTGTAATGTTGAACTTTTCACTGATTTTCGTCAACACATTCAACTTCTTGTACTTGTCTTTATATACTCTACTGTATTTGTTATAAAGGCATTCGTATTTGCGCAGCTCTTCCATAAAGTCTTCCGTACTGCAGCCCGCCATGTTCGAAGCCGAACAAGTGAATGCATGAGCCACAACAACAAACCGTTGCCATGGCGTTGAAGTTTGAATCTAGGAAACATTGCATTGTAGGATGCCACAGGATCGCTCTATCGCCGAGAAGTGTTCTCATATAATCGCTGACGATCGCCCACGATCACTGACGATCGCTGGATCGCGAGAAGCGTTCACAGATGATCGCTGACGATCGCTGGTCACATTTTGGACGATCATATGAGAACCAGCCTTTAAGTTCCATGTCTTGCTAATTTTCTTGTGTTGACCTTTGGTATGGCGGAAGCTGCAGCAGGAGAGAGTTTCGAGACGATCCAAACCGGTTAATCTCTCAAATCGCATTTCCTTCAAAGCGATCACCAATACCAAATGTCCTCTTCAGTGTACAATGATTTTGATATGCATCACCGAAAGGAAGGACAATTATTTGATTTTGATTGACAAGGATGATTTTAGTCACGTGACAATGTGTTGCAAAGTGCATATTACTAAAGGAAGAAACGTTATGAATGCAAAACCACCGTCTTATTATATTGATACCAATGTATAAATAAATGTTATTACAAATTGAAAGTTCTAATACGCTAGTACTAGCTAGGAAGAGGAGGAACAGGAGGAAGAACATAGGAGCAGGAGGCCATAGTAGCAGGAACAGGAGAACGAGGAACAGGAACAGGAGGAGGAACAGGAACAGGAGGAGGAACAGGAACAGGAGGAGGAACAGGAACAGGAACAGGAGGAACGAGGAACAGGAGGAGGAACAGGAGGAGGAGGAACGAGGAACAGGAGAAGGAGGAACAGGAGAAGGAGGAACAGGAGAAGGAGAAGGAACAGGAGAATGAGGAGGAACAGGAGGTGGAGGAGGAGGAGGAGCAGGAGGAGCAGGAACAGGAGAATGAGTAACAGGAGGAGGAGGAGCAGGAGAATGAGTAACAGGAGGAGGAGGAGCAGGAGAATGAGTAACAGGAGGAGCAGGAGCAGGAGAATGAGTAACAGGAGGAGGAGCAGCAGAAGAATGAGTAACAGGAGGAGGGGGAGGAACAGGAACAGGAGAATGGACTGTTGTCGCAGTTCGGCCATCTTGGATAAAACAATAGTTTTGGCCCCGGTAGCCTCGCACTGGTTGGTTTCAGAACGAGTATACCGGACGAAAATAATGGTTTTTATTCTCCTAGTACTCAACATGGCCGCCGTGCGATAAAAACCCATTAGGAACAGGAGAATGAGGAACAGGAGGGCGAGGAACAGGAACAGAAGAATGAGGAACACGCAGGAGATGGACGAGGAACAGGAGGCCGGAGGAGGAGGAGGAACAGCATACTTGTCCAATAGGAGAAGGAGGACGAGGAACAGGACGAGGAACAGGACTCTGACTACAACATACTAGAGACTAGACAAGAATGTCGAGACTAGACTAGAATGTGCTCTGCTTCACTTCTTAAATCGTGAATTTGTATACGAGTAATCCCTCTATTGAATAAAAACTTTTACCAGGACCAAAAGCATGAAATTATGTTCGACGATGTCAAAGCCTTTTTAAAAATCCTCTTCAAGCAATAACACGTTTTGTTGCTGCTCTTTGGAATAGGGCATATTATTATCCAACTGCATATTACACAGTAGTTACTTTTTTCATATCATATGATCCGAACGGTCCCGTGCGGAGAAGTCGCTTTCCTTTCAAAACCGTTCACAAAAGTCATGTGATAGGGACCATATGTGTTTCACGTGAGCGGGACGAAAAAAGCCGTCCGCTTCTGCTTTATTTTTTTGCTGGCTGTTTTGCTATTTGAAAGTGGCCACATGAAACAATTATGACTGAGTACGACCGGGCCGGACGGTAAATGCTTGGCTCGAGGTCATGACCTACTCAGTCAATAAGTACCTATTGTACTCTAGAAAACTCGCCTTTCTTATTTAGAGAGAAAAAGGCGGATAATACATCTCTTATTAGACAGTTTACTGTATAGTATGGCTGATGTTTTTCGGGCTCGTAAAAATACAACACTAAACTGTTTAATAATATATAGTAATAACCGTATAAGTTCTACTATATTGCAATTTTTAACAAAAGCAACTTGGGCAAGGTCCCGCGTCGGTCAAAATCTATGCCTTAACAGCTCGCTACAGATGTTTACTATTTATACGTCACCAAGAGTCTGACAAAAATAGTATTCATCATTTCCCCCTAGCAGTTCACTTATGCAAACAGTAACGAACAAGAGCTGAAGTCCCGACGAAAATAACTACACACGATTGACCGAAACTGAAAACAGCTCTCGCTATTAAAGTGCATATAAGCCCTAGCCAGTTATCTTTGATATCGATTGTACATGAAGTGGATAGTCCAACGTTAGAATATTTCTTGATTTGGGTGTTGCGTCTATGAGATATTTAGGTTTATATTTCCAATATGTTAATGTCTGATGTCATCACCGACATTTGTTGAATTTCTTTGTGCTTGTAAATTAAGCTATTTTCTAATTTAGAATTCTTTTTTGGGAAAATCACTTTGATAAGCTTCAAACATAACTTAGAATTTAAAAATAGGTAATTTGTCTCTACCAGCATGCTTTTGCATAATAAGTGATGTCGGTGGTGACATCACATCATTAGCATATTCGAAATATAAACCTTTATATCTCGTAGACGCAACACCCAAATCAAGAAATATTCTACCGTTGGACTATCCACTTCATGTACACTCGATAACAAAAACAACTGGCTAGTGCTTATATGCACTTTAAGAACAGCAAGTCTCGGTCCCGATACTCATTCTCTTACCTCGGAGGTTTCCAACGAACGTTCTTCATTTTCAATATGATCCAAGCCCTCCACCTTCACTTCTGTTAGAGAAAATAAAGAGTTTTCCAGAGATATTCAGGTTTTAAAATATGCAAATGAGATTTAACCTATGACGTCATTACCTTGACACAGCCTGGAGACAAATCGCAAAATGAAGAATATATCTGCAAATAGTGGGTAAAAGCAATTGAAACTTCCTACACGTATGGTACTAACTACTAACGAAAGTACACATCACTGTGGAAATCATGACGTTGCATAATTGCCATGGAATACATTTGGTCCCAGGTTCCTTTCACCTTGAAGATAAAATTACAATTTGTTTTCTGTTATGGAAAATTATTTCCTTAAGCCACTCACATACAATGCCTACATTGTTCCAAATCTCCTGATGCGCCCAAATTGTGTTTAACAAAGGAGAAATTAGAGAATTTTATTTCCTCACAGAAACAGCAGGGAGCAAAGCTAGTTAAGAGTGTTTCCACGGCAACGTCGTAATTAGCGCAGTATAAATGTACACTTTCCTTAGTATCATATGTGCAAAGTTTTAATTGTTTTTACCTACTATCTGCAGAATACTCTTCATTTTGTGATTTATTTCTAGGCTGTGTCAAGGCAATGACGTCAGAGGTAAGCTCATTTGCATATTTGAATATCTCTGGAACGTGATGAAACGGAAAATGCCACCGTTCCTCATTTTGAAAGGATGTTCAAATGAGATCAACTAAATTTTGGATTCATAGGCTTCGCGATTCGATCGTGCGATATCGGTTTTTCGCGTGAAATTTAACGTGCAGGAATTCCCTCGTCAGGCAATGAATTTACCTATAGTAATATGATATAAATTGCAATTGAGGCATCTGATTCACCTATTAGCAGGAGTTTGGCTTTGACATCTGAACTGTATTTAACACCTACTTTCCCACTTTCACTGATTTTAAATTTCCCCAAAGTCACTTACCTACAGAACAACTCTCTTCCTTCTTTGCTTCGCTTTTTCCTCCGTCACGTGTGTCATCCTTTTGGAGGAAAAATGAATCTTCTAGAACTAATCTCGTCTGAGATGCTCTTTCACAATAAGGAGCCTCGGTTCCTCTCTCTCCTAAGGCCAGCTTTTTCACTTCACTGTCACTTGTGACATCTTCCTTAAACCCATTTCCTCTTGACGATGATTTGTCTGAGAGAAGATCAGCGAAGTAGGGCTTATCTTGTTGAGCATCCGAAAATCCGCTCCAGGTTTGTACAGCGTCTTTTTCAATCAAAAGTACAAGAACAAAACAAATATGATTATAACTGCAATTAGTGGCACATTGGTGATAATGGTAGTAGTACTGCCTCGTACCCAGGCACTTTTGGTGGAAAGGAGAAAGATGGGGCGCATGGGAGCATGGGAAGGGCGGATAATGATTGAACATGGCGGACTGTAATTTATGCAAAATTTTACAAAATGAACTAAACCGTGGTTTTGTTTTTAAAAGCGAAAGATTAGTTTATTAGGCAGTCCTTTTAAACCAGCTTCCATGGATGCCGTTATAATTCCTTGTCGAAAATGGGGATTTTTATCGGTACCATAGTCTTGTTATATCGCTCGTGTTGCTAGAAATGCTTTTATATTTGATATTATCAAACTCATTAATAATTCAAAAACAAAAGAAATGAATGATTAATGATGTTTATAAATGTGATATAGATACGGTCCATTTACATAATCGCGAACCTCGATTTTCTCGTCCAAAATAAGTCGTATCGCCAAAGTAACTGAATAACACGACTCTCTACACCAAGAATTCAATGGATCAGAAGAACGTGACTACGCTTGCTCTTCTAGACCTATCAAAGGCGTTTGACAGTTTAAACCACGCAACTCTACTGCGCAAGCTCAAGGGAGTTGGAGTATCATCTACCATACACACGACTGGTTTAACAGCTACCTAACGGGAAGGAGCCAAGCAGATAAAATTGGAACCAGCGTATCGAGTCCATTACCCCTATTGCATGGAGTCCCTCAATTGCGATACTTTCTCCATTGATCTTCACGGTTTATATAAACGACCTGCCTTTGGTCACTCATAAGTGCTTACTAGAATCGTATGTAGATGAATCCAAGCTGTTCATATCACTTCCAAGAAGCGATATGAAAGAAAGCATCAAGGCACTTGAAGAAGATTACAACAGCAACAACAGCTCCATCTTGGCACCCGGCAGATGTTACACCTTGTGCCACAATACGTCGGCAGCGTTAATTTCTTGGGAAAGCAGCTCACTCCAGTTACCACAGCTAAAGATCTAGGCGTGATCATTGACTCTAATTTAACTTATGATACACATATTACAAAATTAGTATCCTCCTGTATGGCGAGCCTTTGTCAAATTAATAGAGTGAAACATTTATTTACTCCTGATTCGCTAGAAACGATTATTAATTGTCTTGTACTAAGTAAACTGTTTTATTGCTCTTCTGTATGGGCAAATACTTCTGATAAGACCACTAAAAAGCTTCAACTCGTACAAAACTTTTCTGCTAGGACAGTTTGTGGTAGACGAAAGTTTGATCATGTTACTCCAAACTTAAATCAACTCCAATGGTTACCTGTAAAGGACACTCGAGTATAGGGACACTCTAATGATATTTAAGTGCATAAATGGGCTTGCCCCCAACTATCTAGTCGATAAGTTCAGTAAAAGATCAAACATCCACCAGCGCAACACTCGGTCTCGTCAAGGCTCAACATCCCTAAATATCGTTCTTCAAGCGGACAAAGATCATTTGATTACAGAGGGGTGAAGTTATGGAATTCGTTGGACGTAAATCTTAAACAGGAAACAGACTTTCTCAAATTTAAAAGGCAGCTGAAGTCGACTCTGTTAGAGTTGCCATTAGTGTATAGAGTTTGCCATTAGTGTATATTTTAATCCGTAATTATTACAAAATATTATTATTATTAACTTCTTATTAACCGAGAGCGAGGTCTATACGGGAAAATATCAGACCGCGTTTTTTCTGTACAGACCGAGGCTTTGCGAGGCATTTGCGATAAACTAAGAATGAGAAAATAAGTGACTCGCACCGTGACTCGCGCCCGTAACACAACATGCGATATGTAATTTGCATATATTTACATACCGAGATTCAGAATTCATTCTGGGATTTACTCGAAAGCTCTTCAAAAGATGAATGGAAATACAATGTCAGAATCAATCCAGAATTAGTTGAATTTGCTAATACGAAGTGAATATGAATATGAAAGCGTAAATGAAGTAGTGTGCAAAAAAATCTCAAGAAAATACAGTCAAGTCTTCAAGAGGTGATTGACTAATTGAGACCAAACGTGCTTGCGATCCCACGTGCTGGCTCAGCGAAGAAAATCAGTCGTCTAATCCTTCATCGTCGCTTTCTATGACAACTCTTCGCCTTTTACTTCCATCTTGGACAACTTTTATAGGACCATTAAAGATTTGGAACTGGCAGTTGGAGATGCTGGCTCCGTTAAAAATGGCTTCACAAGAGTTGTTGTTCTCTGAACTTCCCTGGTTTATAGTGAGGGAATTTGACGTGCTTTGCAGTACTTCATGGCAAACTGGCACTGTTGCACCTGTTGGAGCAGATAACTGCGGTACAATAGCGGACTCTGAAGCCAGTTGGTTGTTTGCAGTGGAGGATGCTGATGGCTGTCCTTGTGCTCGACTGAGAATGAGAGACATTTGCCGCTGATACTGGAGGCTGGCGGTTTTGTACGATTGGAAGCTTTCCAATTTGTTGTGCCCACTTAGCTGCGCGACGTAATTTTCAGGAATATTAGCGTCAAGCAGTCGGGAAATACAGGTTTTTCTGACTGAATGGTTTGTTATCTTTCTTCCTGGACGCTGGATACCGACTTGTGTGGCTGCTTTGGTGAGAAATGTACCGATTTCATTCTTTCCGAGCGGGGCTTTCTTGTACCAAATGCTATTTTTTTGAGCCTGTGTATAATTTACAGCAAGGAAAAACGGTGCCTCGGGATGGTTCATCTCGGCTGGACGGTGATTACGAAAGATCTTGTAGTACTTTATGGGGCATTTCTCTGTACCACTTGCATAGATCTTGGGTTGGAACTGTCGCTGGTGGCCTTTTTCCTGTCCTTTTCTTGTCTTCGTGCCCCGCTCTGACAGCCATACGAGCATTTCACGCGGACGGAGTAAAACGCAGGGTGCAGGGCACGCAGGGTACGCAAAAAAATAGAGTCCTTTTGGAATATCAGATTGCAAAGGTCAATTGTTCACATGGCAAATATTATGCTAATTTTAGAGTGAAAGTAAAAGGGTAGCGACAAAACGCTGACCCCCCACCCCATGGACCGTGTCCATGGACCAGGACCGGGGTGGTCCACCCATAAATTTCATATATTTTTCAAGAATGAAAGTTTTTACATTTATAGCGAGTTTGACTTGTGGCAAGTCTAACATTTTTACTTTGTGTTCTGGTGACAAAGACTGTTATCGTAGTTTTGCCTTTACTTGCTGTTGCATTAAACAGTATCTAAAAACCTACGAGTTTATATGTTAAATATTTATGGTGAAATTGACTTTTTCAAAACTGTAAAATGGGCTTAATATTCTTTATAACTTTTGAGATTTTTAATCGCTCATTCCTCAAATTATTTATTATCACTCTCAAATTTTCGGTGATTACTGAGTTTAAAATTATCTTTCAACTGATGTAGTCTGTCTGTTTTAGCTTGAAATTTAATCTACGCTATTAAACGAGGCAGAAATCAGGTAAACAATGACTTCAGCAAGGAGCGAATATTAATCTTGTAGCTGGCTGATGGTGGGTTTAAAGAATACTACTGTTGTGGAAGGTAGAACGCTAAGAAGAAAACTTAAAAAGAGGAAGAAGAAAAAAATCGACAAAAGTTGTGCACTCCGAGAATTGAACTCCGGACCTCTGGATTAAAAGACGAACGCTCTAACCACTCGGTCATTCAACTACCGACTGAAATTAGTGCATTGAAATAAAATATATGTAGAGAAGATGCGGTTCCGGGACAGAAGTTTTTCTTTCTTCCTATATCTATGGCGCTCCGGTTCTCGGAAAACAGTTCCTTGCCTTTACATGTAGTAGAATAGGTAAGGTAAGTCAAGGCCTCGTAGGTTTTTAGATACTGTTTAATGCAACAGCAAGTAAAGGCAAAACTACGATAACAGTCTTTGTCACCAGAACACAAAGTAAAAATGTTAGACTTGCCACAAGTCAAACTCGCTATAAATGTGAAAACTTTCATTCTTGAAAAATATATGAAATTTATGGGTGGTCCACGGGGGTCAGCGTTTTGTCTCTACCTTTTACTTTCACTCTAAAATTAGCATAATATTTGCCATGTGAACAATTGACCTTTGCAATCTGATATTCCAAAGGCACGAAATTATGTAACTCTATTTTTTTGTACACCCTGCGTGCCCTGCGTGCCCTGCGTGCCCTGCGTGCCCTGCGTGCCCTGCGTGCCCTGCGTGCCCTGCGTGCCCTGCGTGCCCTGCGTGCCCTGCGTGCCCTGCGTGCCCTGCGTGCCCTGCGTGCCCTGCGTGCCCTGCGTGCCCTGCGTGCCCTGCGTGCCCTGCGTGCCCTGCGTGCCCTGCGTGCCCTGCGTGCCCTGCGTGCCCTGCGTGCCCTGCGTGCCCTGCGTGCCCTGCGTGCCCTGCGTGCCCTGCGTGCCCTGCGTGCCCTGCGTGCCCTGCGTGCCCTGCACCCTGCGTTTTACTCCGTCCGCATTTCACGGCCATCTGTGGGATCTTGTTGCAAGCTTACATCGCCCCATTTCATTTTTCGGCTTTCATCTCTCGCACGAAAGCCGAATTGCATTGCCAAGAACCACCACACTGCTCTCTGAAGGGCCTCAGGATTGTCTTCCCCGAACTGTCCCGACTGAAACAGCATACTTTCTTCATCGTCAGTCAATGATTTCGCTGCCTGTGGCTTGTTTCCCTTGCCGAGTGTTACCAGTTGTTTACGTTTGGCTGTGAGGACTTTACGGGACTTGTTGAACTCAGCACTGATCTTTTAGGATATTAACTGTGGACTTCAGCTCAGTAAGGTGTCGCTGAATACTTCGTTGGAGGCCAGACAGAGTATCCGGTTCATAATCCTCGCCGTTCACTTTGCGAGCGTTTATGAAACATTATGACAACAAAAATTAATGGTCGAGCTCGCTCGAAGGTAAGCTCTCTATGTTAACATTTGACTTTCCGATTGACTGTATGTAGCGACGAAAGGTGTTGAGGTCACTTTTCGTTTTCTTGGAGGTGTTGGCACTTTTTTGGTCACTGACAAAATTATCAATTTCCTCTTGACTGTTTGACTGTTCGTGAATTTCGTCTCCGGCAGTCATGTTTTTGCTGTTGTTGTCTTCGTCGGGATAGTAAAACTCGCTATCCGAGTGTTCCTCTGATTCTTGCATTGTTTTTTTAAGCCTAGGCTTTTACATCTAAGACAAAATCCTCAGAACATAGATGATTTACGTTTGGTAGAAAACAGTTACTACTTCTTTGGTTTTTCTCACAAAACTATGGTTCTTGCAATTGCAATCCGTAATGGACCACCGGTCGATTACAGGAAAATAATCGACTGCTAGAGACCAAACACGTTGCATGGCACTACCCAACACACGCTATGACGTAGCTAGCGTCTAATACGCATGCTCACATCTTATTACCGGTAGAGTGGCAACCATGTACAGCTGTTTCGTGCTTGTTAGGAATCATCAGCACGGCATAGCCCCCAAGACCGTCAGCCTCACTTTAGATCATAGGCCTCAGAATCTGGTTCGAAAGCCAATCAGAATGCGCCATTTCACCGGAAGTAGCATGTGCCATATAATAAATACCATTAATTATATTTTCTTGTAATTTATATTACGAATACTTTGTAAATGACAGTTGAAAAGCCCGTCAGGGAACTTCTATTAAACGTATATATGTATTATGTAAGTTTGATAAGACATATACATAATTCGTGTTCGTGCTTTATTGGAGTTATACACCTCATTCATAAGGGCGTGATCTGTATTTTAACATTTTAGCTGCATGTTCAATGTACGAAAAACAACACCTTGCCATGCGAACGAGCATACCAACATTGGTTATCCTGTAGAATTTGAGTGTAGCATAAAAGGCTGTAAAGTTACAGCGATTTGAAATTAGAGAGAACCATATAGGCCTTCCAGCCTCGCTTTCATGCATTTTCTTCATTTAAAATGCCAATAACTCGACAGCAATTTGAAACATTGCTTTCAAACTGTGGTCATAATAGGCCCTTTGCAGCTAACAAATCACGTGGTTGTACTGGATAGCAAAAAAATTCTGACTTCATTTATTTAAAGGCCTTGTACGAGATCGGTATTGATATTAGCAAAACCTGTTTGTAAATGCTATTTTCCACCTCCAATCGATTGTCGATCTTTCTAAAACAGCGTTTTTAAAGATAGCTTGCTCTCCAGCATCAATGGCAACGCCTTTCCCATGGGGATCACGAGCTCAATTCATTCGTTAACGAAGTATTATATCACCACGTGACTGTTATCTGCAAAGGGCCTATTGAGGTACGATCTTTCATGTGGTAGCAGAGATAGTTTCTCTGTACACATTAATCTTCCAATCTATGCAAATTAGGTGGTGGCCATTATGAATGAGGCACTCATTCTGTATTTAGTTAAATGCCATTGGCTTCAGTATTATATATAATTTAACAAAACGACACGAGTATAGAGAATACTCAACGAAATAAACTTCAACACACAATAACTGTTCATATATTAACTAGGAATAAGTCTTGAAAATAATCTCCAAATGTTTACCGCGTTACTTGTTATTATTTTGAAGACATAGTTCAGTCACGTGAAATGCATGCGCGCGCGCGAGCCGGCCGGGGATCATTGAGTCGTTGTGTTCGTGATATTACATCCGTCGGATCTCTTTGGAAACTTCATGGTGTTAGTAGTCGTATCGAGTTTCAAACATCTATATAATGCCATACTTTGTGGAGATCTCTTGGACTTGAAAGTATCCATTTTCAAAAGGATATTGAGCGAAGTCCCAAACTGACAAATATTCGCCAAAAACAACCATCTGTCCCGCCGATTAATTACAACCGGGATTACGAATACAATGTACTTCAATACAGTCAAATAACGACTACCGACAGAATACCGAATTCTCGCTGGCGGTAGAACCTCTGGTACTCATCTGTGGTACAACATCATATTTTGCCCTAACTAACGCCGTTGCGTTTTGCATGGAAGCTCGATCTGATCAAGCGATGAAGTATCTTCGCCCCCTTCGGCCATATTTAGACTTCAAGACCTTAAAGTCCACTAAAATGAACATGAAAACGAAGAAAAAATCCTTCTTCGTGTTTTCTTGACCATCTTTCAAGTAAAAGAAACTGGTTGCTTCAACTATGCATATGTTTCAACCCACGAGTGATACCGTTGCCATAGAAACCACCGTTGCGAAAGATTAGGCGGGAAAATACAATACAAATTTATACATGACGAACTTTTCAAAACGGGGTGTGGAAAGAGCCCTTACCTTAAGTTTATCCTCACTTAATTTTAACCAATAGCGATGTAGGTACAGTAATTAGCCTTTTCTCCTTGTCTGCATTGAACATCAGCAGAAATATCGGCAAAAGAAGGCCGGAATTGATCATTTCCAGCCTTGACTCTCACCGAGACAAGGAGAAAAGGCGAAATAGTGTACCTACATCGCTATTGGTTAAAATTAAAAGTAAAAGTAAGGGCTCTTTCCATACCCCGTTTTGAAAAGTTAGTCATATACAAATTTGCATTGTATTTTCCCGCCTACTTTTTCGCAACGGTGGTTTCTATGGCAATGGTATCATTCGTGGGTTTAAAGTGCATATAAGCCCTAGCCAGTTATCTTTGATATCGTTGGATAGTCCAACGTTAGAATATTTCTTGATTTGGGTGTTGCGTCTACGAGATATAAAGGTTTATATTTCCAATGTGCTAATGTGTGAAGTCATCACCGACATTTGCTGAATTTCTTTGTGCTTGTGAATTAAGCTATTTTCTAAATTATATTTTTTTGTAAAATCACTTTGATAAGCTTCAGATATAACTTTTGTATAATAAGTGATGTCGGTGATGACCTCACCTCATTAGTATATTGGAAATATAAACCTTTATATCTCGTAGGCGTAACACCCAAATCAAGAAATATTCTACCGTTGGACTATCCACTTGATGTACAATCGATATCAGTTTCTACAATTATGTAAAGTTTTATGATTTTTACTTGAAAGGCGGTCAAGAAAACACGAATTTTTTTGCCTCGTTTACATGTCCAAACTAAGCCTTAATACACTTGAGAAATACTTTCCTCCTTGTGGTTGTGGTGTTTTAAGGTATTTATTTAAAGGACATCTTACATGAACCGCCACCGAAACGAAACGTGCCCTTACTTGTACTACATATAAGCTTATATTCAAATAAGCTTATATAGTTTCTCAGAGGCTTCCTTGTCACTCTCAAGCGTTAATTTCTAGTTTATTCTAGTTCTTTTATATATTAAATATTTGTAAACTATCTATATTTGTAAACTATCTATCTATATTTCTGCGTAACTGTAATATTAAATGTAACGTTGTGAGTGACAAATAAATACAATACAAAATACAATACAATACATCCAAACCTATATCCGGGACCGAAGTATTCACAATGACATTCCAAATAAGGCTAGCAACACTACATCCCTCCCTTCTTAGAAATAAAATTACTTAATTGCCAAGGTTGCCTACTGAGCGTTTACTGAACGTATGAAACATAACTCTTTAATATCATGTTTACTACTCTACAGTTCACAGATACAGTTCCAAGTCTTTGAACCTTCCCGGACGTGACCTCACTCTCTCTCTGGGTATCGTCTCTCTGAGATGTCTGTCACTGGACTCTGTTCATCTTCACCTTCCTCCAGCTCTGAACCTTCATCCTTGCTCGCTGCGCTTTTGAAAAATGAAGAGTTTCTGGTGATCTCAGTGTTGTCTTCTTTCTTTGCCGTCACCATTAATCCTTTTTTTTACAACAATGTATGGCTCCGTGTGATAGGGTGTGTCGCTCTTCCTCTTAGAATCGTCGCGTTTAACGAGTACTTTATCTCCTTCTTGGATTACCGATGGCTTCACGTAAACTTTGTTTTTCGCATAAGCCTTCATCTTAGCTTTTGCCTTACGGTCTCGATCTTCCATGTATTGGATCTTGCTGAGGTTTCTTTACTTCCGGGAGCTCGACCAAATAACGCAGTTGCAGGAGGACCTCCGGTGGTAGTGTGTGGAGTAGCTCGATAATTCCTAAAAAATCTATGCATCTCCTGTTTCCAATTCTTATGTTCAAATTTTGCTGTCTTGACCACTTTTTCACTGTTCGCACAAATCTTTCAACTTTGCCATTGGCTCTAGGCCATCTTGTTATCTTCCGATGCTTGAAACCAAGCCATGACTGAAAGTCGTGGCTATTGAATGGGGGACCATTGTCCGTCTTAACCACATCTGGTATCCCAAATTCAGGGAAAACTTTGCCTAGCCTTGGTAGTACGGTATTTGCCGATGTTGATTGAACAGTGTCCACTATTGGATATCTGGAGTAATCATCCGTAATTATGAGGAGATCGGAAGCTCGGCGAAGTCCATGCTGACTTCCTTCTATGGGGATGTTGGTAGGGGAGACATCTTGAGTGGTTCTCGTTTGCATTCAGGAGTGGTGGTCAGACACGCCCCACACGAATTTACTTCTTTGTGTACCATGCCCTCTTTACCTGGGAACCAGACTTTTCTCGCAACAGTGCTTTGGTCTTAACGAGGCCTTGGTGTCCTTCGTGAGCTAATTGACTGTCTTTCTCTGAAGACTCTTCGGAATTATGATGCAGTTCCCTCTCAGGAGTAGTGTTCCTTGTGCATCAACCGTTACTTCATCTCGAACGCGTTCAAAGGATTTCAATGTGTCTTTGTTGACAGCCAAGTCAAACAAAGCTACATACCACTTGCCTGTCTGAACTGACTTGATGACTACTTGAAGAGTTCTATCTTCTCTTGTCGCCTGTTTGATCTCGTCAACCGTCATTGCATTTGGAGTCGCGTTGATCGTTATGAAGTTGACATACGCAATGCGCTCTTTACGACTGGTACTCCTCGTCTGTTTAACTGGATGACGAGACATGTAGTCTGCAGGGTTGTTGTCACCTCGCCTGTACTCAACTGTCACGTCATATGGTTGTAACCGCAATAACCAGCGTTCAAGCCTAGGTGTGGGCGTAGACTTCGGGTTTCCGTAGATTGCCACTAGAGGCTTGTGGTCTGTGTAGGTATTAACGGGATGTCCATATATGTAGATGTGGAGGTGCTTGCTCGCCCATACAACCGCCAGCGCCTCTCTCTCGGTTTGTGGGTACCGCTGCTCTTCTGGACTTAGCGCTCCACTTGCGTAAGCTACAACGTGTCGTTCATCCGCGCTGTTGTTATCTCGTTGCGCTAGGATTGCTGCCAGTCCGACTGGGCTCGCATAAACTGAGATCTCCGTACTCTTGTTTGTGTCGAAGAAAGCCATCACAGGCGCTGTCACTAGTTTCTCTCGTAGCGTTGCCACAGCTAGCTTCTTCGTGCCGAGCCGACCATTCCCATACCACGTCTTTCTTCGTAAGGTTTCGGAGTGGCTCTGTTATGGTCGCGTAGTTTGGAATGAAACGAGATGAGTAATTGGTCATCTCAAATAGGCTTCGTACCTCGCTTGGATTCTTAAGCGTCTCCATCTCTAGTACGTTGAAATTGAAGCACGTTGAAATTCGGGACTAGTACTAAGCAAACAATGCGGACGGCAGCATTTAGGACTTTCTACAGACGGTCATACTCAGGTATTGAGTGGGGCCGTAGAGTACAGAGTGGCAATAATGAAGATGGGCGGTGACGAATGCATGAACCAGGGTTTTCTTGGATTCCTCGGACAAGAAATTCCTGATCTGCCTGATGTTGTAAAGGCTTCGGAATGTCTTACTACAAACCTTGCCAACGTGTGCATTCATAGACATGTGACAATCAAACCAGGCCCTCGGGTTTCGCACCCCTTTTGCTGGTTTAATAGACGACTCACCAACCGTGACCGAGTCAATATGAACTTTTCACATTTGCTGTTGGGAACCAATGATTAAGAGCTCGATCTTAGAATCATTGATCAACAGACGATGGGATAACATCCAAGTATGAACCTCCAAGACACAGTCCTCAATCATTTTAACCGCGACCTCTTGAGATGCTTGAATAAGAGGTATAGTTGGGTATCAACAGCGTATCCATGGGCGTTGTGAAGATGTTGGAGACGATCTTGAACAGCCCCCAAGCGTAAAGTAGGAATAAAACAGGACCTAAGCAGCTACTGTGGCACTCCCGATTTCAGGTCGAAAGTTTCAGACTTCTGCTGCTTGATAACCACCCACTGCTTTCTTTCAAATAAAAATGACGTGAGCCATTTTTGAGCTTGTCCTATGACACCAAAGTCTTTCTCTAAGACGTCGAGCAGAATATTGTGATCAATCGTGTCGAATGAAGCACTCAAGTCAAGAAGGATAAGTAGTGTAACCTCTAGCTTGTCCATACAAGTGAGAATGTCATTTTGAACTTTAACGAGTGCAGTTTATGGAATTCGCAAGGATTGATTCTCTGGCAGGGGAGCACTCGTAGCACAGTGAGTGAATAGCTGCGATATAACTGTCTTCTCAACAGATTTAGCAACGGAGGGGAGGTTACTCACAGGCCTGAATTCTTAAATATCATATCCAAACTAAGTTTCTTCAGCAGAGGTAAGACCAGAGCAATATTCCAGTATATTCAGGTACATCTCCTTCATCAAGAGATAAATTCCCCATCAGAGTGATAACTGGAGCAAGTATATCACAGCAGACCTTGATAAGCCAAGTCAGAATAGGGTCCAATTGACAAGAAGCATTAGAAGAAGCCATTGTGATCTCGCGCACTTCTGCTTCATAGATCAAGGAACCGTTCTTCAATTTTACTTAAGGCAAACGAAATTCCTCAGCCACCGGCCCAACAGTGATGTTATCAATCACAGCTTTAATAAGTTTAATTTTCCTGTAGAAAAATTCACCAAAAATGAGGGTCTTCATATGGGGGTAATGAGTTATCCTGACGCTCTTTACTCAAGAAGTTAACAACGCGAAACAGTTTCTTCGAATCTCCAGCACACTGGTCAATAAGGTCGAAATCATGTGCTTTCCTGGCGTCATTCAGGAGGGCAGAGTAGTTGTTACGTACATTAATTACGGTAGGCATCCTTATCACTTTGAAGACCAGATTTTAGCATTTTTCTTTCGAGCTTTCTGCGCTTGCCTTAAGTTTCTTAAGGTTGTCATTGAACCAAGGTACCTAGGCCTTATGACCATGACCTTCGTCTTCAGAGGGGGGTGTTTATCAAGAATGACAGATAAGGTGTTACCATAGCACTTCGCTAGCTTGTCGACTCTAGACCAGATGACGAAATGTCAGCATTAAAAGTGTCCGAGTCAATCTGTTTAAGCTTGCGAAACTGAGATTAGGGCAAGGAATATCCAACTTACACTCAACAAATGAGTGGTCAGACAGGACGAGAGTACTTTGCGGAGAAGTAACCCTGATATCATTAATCGATCTAGTGATTACGAGATCGAGGGTGTGACCCAATGAATTAGTTGGTAACAAAAGTCCAAATGTCTCCAGAAGATCTGCAAACCTTTTGCATCATTATCTGCTGCACAGTCAAGGTGGACGTTAAACTCACCCGTGATCAGTAACATTTTAGGGGACATCACAATGTTCTCCAGGTAGATGCAAAATTCGTTGAAGAACACACTAGATGGAGCAGGATGACCTTCCGAATAGCGTGGTCAACTTTGCACAACTGCCACAACTTTGATGACCCGTTTGTGTACACAAACATTTCACTCAGAGAATTCAAACGATCGATTCTCTTTTTCGTAAATCATTTTCACATTCAGCGAGTCCCTAAACATTATTCCAGTTCCACCGCCGTTCCTGTCAGACTGTCTGGGAGGACTCTTAAAAATATTGCTTTCCGGAGATAAACCAGCAAAACTAACAGAATCATGGTCCTTAAGCCAGGTCTCAGTTATAACACACATATCGATGCCCACGACGGCGGCATGATCCACAATATCCTCCACTTTGTTCTTCACAGAACAAGTATTGACGCAGACAAACTGAAGATATTTTCTCACGGAGGATGGGTCCAGCGGAAAGTCTCGAGAAATGGGCTGTCGCTGTACATCAGCAGGATCCCGTGCAATGGTAGAATCGAGCGAGTGGACGATGGATGTGTCCTGTGAGTGATCCTGAGGGATATCCCGTTGCTGTACATCAGCAGAGTCCCATACGGTGGTAGAGTCGAGCGAGTGGACGATGGATATGTCCCGCGAGTGGACCCGTGGGATGTCTCGTAGCAGTAGCAGTAATAGCAGTGGCAGTAGAGGCAGTAGTAGTAGTGGCAGTAGTAGTAGAAGTAGTAGCAGCAGCAGCAGCAGTAGTAGAAGTAGCAGCAGCAGTAGTGGCAGTGGCAGTATACTAATACTAGAAGTTATGTAGCAGCAACAGCAGTAATAGTAGTAGTGCAGTAGTAGTAGTAATAGTAGTAGTAGTAGTAGTAGCATAGTAGTAGTATAGTAGTAGTATAGTAATAGTGTAGTAGTAGTATAGTAGTAGTATAGTAGTAGTAGTAGTAGTAGCAGCAGCAGCAGAGGTACTAGTAGTTGTAGTTATGTAGTAGCAACAGCAGTAATAGTAGTAGTGCAGTAGTAATAGTAGTAGCAGCAGCAGAAGCAGCAACAGTACGTAGTAGTAGTAGTAATAGTAGTAAATAGTAGTAGCAGCAGCAGAAGCAGCAACAGTACGTAGCAGTAGTAGCAGCAGCAGTAATGGTAGTAGTGCAGTAGTAGCAGTAGTAATAGTAGTAGCAGCGGCAGAAGCAGCAACAGTACGTACTAGTAGTAGTATTAGAAGAAGCAGCAGTAGCAGTGGTAGCACATGCTCAATTTGTATTCTTTATCTGTCACGCGTGATTTGTAAAGGGTCACCGCTGATTCTTATGATCAAATGTTCATTTCATCATATTATATGTCCCACCATCATTAAATTCGACATTTTAATCATCGTCGGATTTAATCATTTGGATCGACTCTAATGCCTATTAGATTCGGCAAATGAGGAGTTCGACGTATGAACCGGGCCTTAAGGGTTTTCAATTATAGTAGTCAAGTAACCAGGACTTTGCGAAATGAAATCTTAAAAGTAATATGATGCTCACCTCTTTCCTCCAGTATTTTTCTGCACTCGTAATACTTGTTCTCTGGGATGTTAGTTTCCAGTTTGATGTCTTTCAGTTGGAACTTCCTTACTACTTCTTCTGTCAGTAAACATGATATAAGTTTTTCATTTAGAAGACCACTTATGTAGTCCCTCCAAACATCGTCAAGGCTTTGTAGAGTTGGACAGCTAACACTGATACAAATACCTCTTTGTGCTTTTCTGGAGTAGCATGATGGTGCAGACGAATAGTCTTCTATGGACCACGAAAAAAAACACCACAAATTAGGTTATCATTCTCTTTGTTTTCTTTTGGTCTTTTTCTTTGGCGGTATATTTAGTGCAGTATTTCTTCTTTTATCATGATTTGTTCTATTTTTGTTTTGCCTTTTATCTACATTTTTCCATTTACTCTGTTGGAATTAATTAATTGAGTATTCATATGACCAATAATGTTATTCAAGAAATGCGTAATTCTCTAGTTCATATAGATGTTATGCTATTTGGATATCCTGCACTCCACTACACTTTTTAATTGCTGGTTATGAATACGTTGAAGCATCGTTGTGATAATCACGTATCCTTCCTTGTCTATCGTCTATTTAAGATTAATCTAAATCAATAACACTTCAAACATCAAACTTTGTATAAATACCTGGTTCATTTGGCGACGCAGTTACATGATCCAACTTTTCCTTTGATGCAAGCTCTGGAAATGGGCTTTTGCATGTTTGAACTGGCGATGTACCAGCAGAATCAGTTTTATCTTGCAACTCTATCACATCTCTGTTAATAACGTTCAAGTCCATGGACACACTAACGCGTCGTCTTTCATCTTGTTTGGTTGTTGCAATCGACTCGGCTCTTGATCCACTTGTATGCTGAAATTGACCAGTTTGTATGAAGGAAGAATAATTAGGCTGGGGGAGTTCTGGTGCATCTGCTGCACCACCAAGGATACCCTCCCGCGATGTCTTGTTGGATAAACTTGGCTCTTTTTTACTGTCACCAGTTTGTGCTGATCCAGAACAATGGGGAACAACGATTTCGCTGCTTGAATCTGGAAGAAAATGATAAAGAGAAACTTTATTTCATCGAGATTTAGGATGTTTGGTAATGAATACTTATAGCTTTTAGAGGAAAAAGGAGAAACTTCAGTCTCGCGTTTACACAACAACTTGTGAATTCTCCCAAACTTACCCGAGTGTTTGCATCTGGCTACGTAAACCCGGTAAACATTTTATATTTCTTTTATAAAATACACGCAAGATCGAATGCAAAGACTGGATTTATGTTTACGTCATTTTCGTATTTACATAGCCTCATACAAACACAGATAATAGCCAATCAAAGCGCGCGAGATATGTCTACGGGATACGGATGTATCACGTCGAATGAGTGGATTTTAAGGGTCATTTTTGCCGCGGAGATGACAGGTATGTGAACACGCCATCGCGATCCGCTTGCCGGCCTTTTCTATCTTCCAGGTTTTCTAGAAACTCGTCAAATCGGCCCCCAAATCCCCAAATTCAAGACACAACAACATAATCTTCATCAAAGCAAGTTTATTGTGTTATTAATTTGCCATTTAGTGCGATAAAATACTAGATATTCCTTCGAACAAGAGCTCTTGATTTCAACGGTCAAATAATTTCAAACTTTGAGCTTGGGCTGCCTGTGGAGTCCTGTGTGTCTCATTGAATATCGATTACGTTTTTCATTCCTCCTTTCAGTTATCTGCAGTTCATCTTAAGTGTTTCTTCTGTTTACAGAATATCCAATCCACAGACTATTTTCTTGAGGCAATATTACCGAAAAGTTTGAAGGTCTTGCGATGAAACCGTCAAAACAACCGACTCGAGTTCTGTATTAACAACATGTTTTTAAATTTCACTCTAGATGTAGGAGTAACATGTGATACAATGATAATATGAATTTAACAATGGAAAAAAAAGAGTGAGCTGGACCTGAAAAAAACCGAGAAGCTATCTAGTCAGGAACACACTAATAGAGAGTGTCAAATTAAAATTTGTTTTCTTTCCTCGTGATCGTTTTAACTGAACCGTCGACAATGTTAACACTCCTTTGCTTAGGTCTTCCTTTCTTTTGACCCAGAGTGAGAGCTTAATTATTGAATGTTCATGTGTGATTTCAATGCTGAAAAACGACAGGTTCGAGTTCCTTCCCCCACTTCAAGTTAATCAAAAATCACTCGCACGCTTCTGGCAAACAGTTTACAAACCTGCCAATCACAGCATTTTACTAATAAGCCGGTTTAGTCTTCCACGCGCGCTTTTTCAACGTAATTCAAAAACTCATGAATAATTAATGAGGCAAAAACAAAGGAAATAAATGACTGTGAAGACATTTTATACATGATAAAATTTCATCCTAATTTACGTAAACTTTTAGCTTTGATTTTCTCGGCCAAAATAAGTCGTATCGCCAAAATAACTAAAAAAAAGGTTTCTTTGCCCTCTTTACATGTGAATGTTTTTTTAATAAACTCCCAGCAAATGGGTCTTTATCAGTGAATTTCTAATTTAAGGATGAAATTCCCTTGAGATGGACGTGCGTCTTTCTTTCATTGCATTCTTAAAGCGTTTTTGAAGCCGTTTAAAACACTGCTGTTCGTGTTTTAAATAGTACATAAAGAAAAGACTCCCCTCCCCAGAAATATCAGAAAATGGCCATCTAATAAACAACTTATTAACCGAGCTTGTTCGGTCTGTATGAAAGAACCTTGACCTCGGTCGTGTATAGACAGACCCCGCTGTACTCGGTCTGTACTTTCCGACCTCGGTCAAGATTCTCCCATACAGACCTTCCTCTCGGCTAATGAGAGCGAAATACAATTAACGTTAAAAAAATTAGGGAAACATATATATTAACCATACAAGTTGTAATATTTAGCTCAGTATACATGTATATATATAATGGCAACACTTAATCAAAACAAACATAGGTTGCTAAACCAAACAATAACTGTTTAACATAATGGCTGTTCAAAGTTCTAGTAAGTTGTTGAAGCACTCAAACTTAGCTTGTTGGTTAACTACAAAGTCTTTAAGAACTTATTAATAATTCATAAGGCAAAACAAAGGAAATTAACAAAACATCAGTGTCTTTAATTCTACTAGAGCTTTCGTGCTGATTTACATAAACTTTTGATTCGATTTTCTCGGCCAAAATAAGTCGTATCGCCAAAATAACTGAAATATGACTCTACCTCTAGACGTTTGATAAGTGCGATAAAGAATTAGCGTCCGATCTTTATGGGATTTACAAACTCGCTTTCAGCTCGAGTTTGTAAATCCCATAAAGATCGTCTGCTCATTCTTTAACTAGTACTTGGAAGTTTAGACATCCGTCCACTGAGGATGACTCTTGTCTTTCACTGCTGTTGTGGTAGTTCTTTCACAGCTGGTTTGCTTGAGTCTGGATGACTTACTGCTTTCTTCACTTCAACCTGTGTTGTTGGTGGGTCTGGAACTTTAGCTGTGTCACCTACAGATTCACTTGGCGTTGACGGGTTTGGTTGGTCTACTGTCGGTATATATGCATACTTCATTCCTTGCAGGGCTGTATGGGTAAAAGGGTTCCCTGCTTCTGCGTAAATGTCTTCAATTCCTGCGGTAAACTCTACGTACCATCTTCTGTTCTGACATTGCAGGATCTAACATCAACTTGCTCTTCCACCTGTGCTGGGAACCATTTGTGTGACTTATCTCCAGGTTTGGGGATAACTCTCACCGTCTCTCCCTTCCCGAGGCTTGGCAGCTCTTTAGTATTCCGATTGTAGTACTTAATCTGCTTCTCTTTCCTCTGGAACAGCTTGTCTCTAGTTGATTCAACAACCTTTGGTTCTGGGCTGTTGGACGTAGTGTTCTAGTACGCCTTCCAAACATTCTCTGTGCTGGTGAATTGTCCATTCCTTCACTTGGGGTGTTTCTCCAGTTTAGTAGAGAGAGATAGTAGTCTGATCCTGATTCTTGGGCCTTCCTCATCAGGTTCTTTGCTGTCTTAATGGAGTTTTCAACTCTCCCACTGGTGAACTAAATAGTAATATGCTCAAACTCAAATGTCTTTGCAAAGTTCTCAAACTCTCGTGAGTTGAATGGTGTCAGACGGTTGTCACTGTGGATCTTGTTTGGTATGCCATGTACAGATAAATGTTTCTTCAACTTCTTTATTATTTCACTCCCAGTCTTGTTGTGTAGCCGATCAACTTTAAAGTATCCTGAGAAATAATGCACGGTACACAAGAAGTCTTTGGTATCAAGTGTAAATGTGTCACCATCAAGGCATGCATGGGAGAAGATTGATACTATCTCGTGGCAAATGAGTGGTTCTTCTGGAATGCTGAGTAAATGTCACACTTCTGTATGTAGTCTGTAAGTTCTCCATTCATTCAAGGCCAGTAGACAATCTCTCTAGCTCTTCTGAGGCATCCTTTCAAACCAATGTGTGATTCATATAGTTTCTCTTTGATCCTTGATCTCAGAGTCTGCGGTATAACACACCTTAATCCCTTGAACTTAATACCATCATGTGCCGACATCTCATCACGAACACTGAAGTAGCTATGAGTTTTTCTTTTGTGTCAGGCCATCTATTAAGTATCACTTTCTTCAGTGCTTGTAGTGTTGAGTCACAGGCTGTGGCTCCTTCTGCAGCTCCTTTAACTGGCGGTCAAGCACAGGAAGGAAGTTCACTGCATGGATGTGCTTTACTTCTTCTTCTGTACTATGATATTTTCCAGGTAGGCTCTTGAGAGGGTATCTGCCAGATACATTTCTTTCCCTGGCTTGTAGTTGATTTCGACATCATATATTGTTGTAGTCTGAGCAGAAGTCTTTGAAGTCGCTTGGGTGCAGATAACAATGGCTTTCTTGAAATTTATACAAGTGGCCTGTGGTCTGTCCACAAGATTATCTCCCGGCCGTATGCGTAGTGATGGTTGGGTTCCATGCCGAACATTTAAGCAAGTAGCTCTTTCTAAATCTGAGTAACCTTGTTTCTGCAGGAGTTAGGGCTCTCCTTGCAAATGTGATTGGCTGGCCCTTTTGCATCAGTACGAATCCTAGTTCGCTTCAGTGCTTGATTAAGACGCTGGGGTCGATGCAAACTCACCTTCCCACTTGGTTTTTAAATTACGGCTAGACACCCATTCATTTGGTTCATCTTCCTTTTTCAGGACTCCTAGTTTCTCCAGACGTCCGAGCTCTTCCTTTAGCTTGCCCTTCACTGCTATCGGAACACGTTGAGATGGCATGACAACTGGGGTGACTTTCTCATCTACCTCTAGGTGAATTTTGCCTTCCATGTTTCCCAGGCCTTCAAACAGATCTCCGTACCCAGTGCACTTTTTATTGCGTAAGTCTACTACTGTCTGGTCTCTGAACAGACTCATGATTCTCTGCTACCCGATTATCTAGTTGTAGGATGTTTTAATGCTGTACTACCAAGAAATTCATCTGTTGCGCAGTTCTTGCACCAAGGAGTTGGCGCAAATCCATCTTCCACGATAACAAACTCTGCTCTGTACTTCTTACCGTTCTTTCGCATGCTGACTCTTGCCGTGCCCATAATTGTTATCTTGGACTTTGAATATGTAATGAGTTCCCTGTCAGTCTTGATAATCTCTGTATTCTCTGGGATATTTTTTTGAGGAAGAACATTACAGGATGCACCAGTGTCAATCTGCATTTTTAGTGGTTTATCTGCTATCTCTATAGTTGCGAATATCTTGCTCTTGCTGCTACCGACGTTATTTACATCATAGGCCTCCTCAGCTTGGCTCATTGGAAATGACAATGCCCAGAGTTCCTCTTCAGATCGATCTTCCTCACTTTCTTGGCAGTTGTCGCTTACAGTATGTACTCTTCTCTGCTGCTTATTTCTTCTGTGGGTTCCTCCTGATGACATACTGCAACGAAGTGGTTCTTCTTACCACACTCGGAAAAGATTTTGCTATTTGCCGAACACTCTTTCTTTTTCTCGTGCTGTCGGCCACACAACTTGCAGTTACTTACTTGGCTGCTTGGTTTCTGCTTGCTATTTTGGGGTTTTGGCTTACCTTTATACAGCTCGTGAACGGCTTCAGCTCCATGGCTCGAGTTATCCTTAAGCTGGCTCTTCGTAGCTTCAGCTGCTCTACAGTAATCAATGCACTTTGTGAGTGTCAACTTGGGCTCTCGGAGTAATTTTTTTTATTCCGTTGTCCTCGATACCACAGAAAATTCGATCTCGTATTAGTTCGTCTCTCAGAGAACCAAATTCGCAAGTGTCTGCGAGCGTACGGATTGCTGTCGCATACGCGTCTACTGTCTCGTCATGTTCTTGTACGCGGTTGTTAAACTTGTAGCGTTCATATATAATATTCGTCTTTTCGATGCAATAATCGTTCCGCATGCATTTCTAGTGTTGGCGGTATAGGGATATTGGAAGTAAATACCAGGTTAGCTTGTTCTGGTTGTGGAGGATTTCCGTCTGGCATGTTTTGGTGAACTTATCCTTGTGGTTCTTGTCCAAAGTCTTCTTGAAATTCTGCTAAAACTTCTCGTGAAGTATCTGTAGTTGCACTTCTGGCACCATGTAATGTTTAGCTATTCAAACTAATAAACTAAACCCAAGAGATCCATTCAGTATCTGTTTTATTCCTGTACAGTGTAGCTTCGGCGAGCTTTTCGCTTTTTCTGGCGAGCACATGTAACATTATCAACATTCGACTGCGCCTCATGGGCTATTTAACAATTAGACCCGCAACCCGAATGGGCTACGAGTCAATAGCCCATGAGGCGCAGCCGAATGGGCTATTTAACTCGTAGACCATGAGGGCGAGAGGTCTATTTGTTTTAGTATAAACTAACTAGTGGGACAGTAGAAAATAATATAAAGAAACAAATTGAAGTTGAAAACATTTATTATTATTTCGTGAAAATGCATGCTGTTTTTCTCTACAGTGGGCTATCACAAATATACCTATAGTAGGGTAGCCAATCAGAATGCAGGATTTGTAATAGTCCACTAGTTCGTTTATACTAATGACTCGTAGCCCATGAGGGAGACAGGTCTAATTATTAAACTGATGGCCCACTGGTTTTACCACCGCAAATAACGATTGACCGATGGTATTTTAAGTACCCCTCACTTGATGGATTACCCATTACCGATAACAATCGATTGAGCAGGCATTCTAAAGTTTTGACTATCCATTTTTATCGATTATCGATTATCGATAGTAATCGATATTAATCAGCTAATTATATCGATTTATCGATTAGCTCTCCGATTTCGATCGATGTTACGTCGGGTAGAAATTCAGAATATATCAGTGAACAATAATCAAGATCGTTGAATGTGAATGAATATATCAGTGAACAATAATCAAGATCGTTGAATGTGAATGAATATATCAGTGAACAATACTCAAGATCGTTGAATGTGAATGAATATATCAGTGAACAATAATCAAGATCGTTGAATGTGAATGAATATATCAGTGAACAATACTCAAGATCGTTGAATGTGAATGAATATATCAGTGAACAATAATCAAGATCGTTGAATGTGAATGAATATATCAGTGAACAATAATCAAGGTCGTTGAATGTGAATGAATATATCAGTGAACAATAATCAAGATCGTTGAATGTGAATGAATATATCAGTGAACAATAATCAAGATCGTTGAATGTGAATGAATATATCAGTGAACAATAATCAAGATCGTTGAATGTGAATGAATATATCAGTGAACAATAATTTTATTGTTGAATGTGAATGAATATAACATTGAATGTGAATGAATTTTAATTGTTGAATTTTGCACCATTTTGCCAACCTAATTACTTTTTGACACTCAATCGAAAACTGCTCTAGAGGTTTTGTTATTTGATAGGTTTGTGCAACCTCGTACCCAGTGCCCTTTACGAGCCTAGTCGAGATGGCATCTTAACAACCTGCGATCAGGGCTGCGTTACTGATATACCAAATATCTAAGCCAATTTGGAGGATCACCCGCCATGTTAAATCATTATCGCTGAGGAAACGTTAACAGTTAGTGTTCTGATACTAAGTTCTTTATACTGAGCTCTTTAATGACCAGAGTTCTTTATACAGACCTCCTTGAAAATCACAAATTGTAAGTGGAACTTTCCTGTCAAAATATAGTGAAAATATTATTGTTATTGTATATTCTCTGAAACGCGAAAACGCTTAGCACTTGTGAATTTGCAGTCGACGTTTTCAATGAGTTTGAATGCGGATTAATAATAAAATATGAACACGCCATTCAAAATTCCCCAATCAGCGTGCGCTAAACTTATAGCCAAACAACGGCCAAATCATACCAGCCTGTACCAGGGGTCTTGCAATGCCATTTTGGATAGGCGCGTAAAGGTCCCTGGATATACGAGGTTGGGGTTTGTGTGCACTTTTTACAGATTATGAGTTGTCATATAACTTACTTGTTTTCTCGAGTATTTTAAAGCACTTGAGATACTCTTCTGTTGAGATGGTAGTCTTCAACTTTATCTCTTTGAGATGAAACCTTTCCCGTACTGCATCCGTCGCCAAGCATTGTTCTAGGCCTCTGTTTAAAATACCACTCTTGAAGTCGCTCCAAAATTTCTCTAGACTTTGAATAGTTGGGCAGCTGACATTGACACAGATACAATGTTTGTATTTACCCTCATACTTAAGTCCATATGTTCTTACAAAATTCCTCAAATCCTCATCAATGCTTTCATCATGTTCCATAAGAAATTTGACGATGGCCTCTAGGTATTCCTTGGAAATGACTATCCCTTGACCACTTTGTACTTCATTTCCACTGTTCCCCATGTTTTTGCCCATATCACTTTTAAGTATCACATCTTGTATATTCATGATGATAGACAAAATTGCCTTGCCATTTTCTGTCATTGGAAAAAAATATGTTAAGAAAAATATCTAGTACAGCAAATACTCTTTGAAAGCGGTATTAAGGATACCAAGTTGAGAAATATTTAATTTGGTAAATAATACTTAAAAGTTATTGTGGGATATTAAGTTAAGACAATTTCATTTCAAAAGAAATGGGAAATCCTTTCGCACACAATAACTCACAAGTGGCCCGAATGAATACAGTCAATGTTATTTTTCTCTCGATATGCGAAGCAGCGCACATTAAAGCCAAATGAACAACGTAACAATTGCTTATCACTGAAATAGATGAATTCGTATAAAAAACGTCAGGCATGGCGGAACAGACCCCCCTTTATAATAATGATTACTTTTTGACATACATATCACAGACGTGATATCATAGATTAACAAAGTTAACAAGGGATTCCCCTACAAGCATGGGCCTTCGGCCCTCGTTGGTGAGCTCCCCCCCCCCCCCCCCTCCCCCAAAAAAGCTGATTGGCTTCCGCCATGCCTGAAGGTATCGGTGTGACTATTGCAACTGAAAATTAATTAATGTGCGGCGTACACACGTTTACCTTGTACGGCGTCAAGTTGCTTTCCTAAAAACAGTACAGAATATATAAGAATTAAAATGATTTTTTTTCTTATTATAGATACGGATTTTAAGTCTATGGTTCTTTGTACTCAGTATAATTATGTTTTTTTAGATCTCAACCTTGTATTGATGACCCATTGTTTATTATGGCAATGGATTTGTTAGCATATGGTATTTTCAATCATATTGCATACTTAAGGTAGAAAAAGGCTATACGGTCCTGCCGTACTTGACTTTCCAAAAAAGGTCTAGTGCGGTCATGATGGTCGTTGATTGAGTGGAAAGTATTATTGAATACCTTGTTCGCTTTGATGTTGGCATACTGTGTTTACTCGTTGAAGCACTTCATCATTTTGGCAAAATACTGTTTAAACATAGAAAATAAGGAATACATCAGAATATGTATGGAGATTCCTCAGGTACATATAAAAGAGACAACGTAGCATAACATTCTAAGTATATTATAATCCCTTTTAAATATTTTATTACTACTGTTCACATTCTCAAAACTTACATGACCGAACAATGTTGAGGATGTCCCTTTCATGTTGAATGCATTCGTTTAGGAGGAGACTTAATTCTTCCCAAGGTTTGCTGCTGATATCTTAAAATTTAGAATAAGTGATATTAAAAACATATAGTCCAAGGTACTGTTTTAAATATAGTTCAGCTTAATTTGTATAATTCAACAACTGTTATGCCGTGAATACTTGAGGCTAAAGTTGATAAGATAGAAAAACTATTTGTTTTATTGAATGTGTAGTGATACAGAAAGTCACGTTGAAATCTAACGAACTGATCGACTTAATCACGCTATTAATAGCGCTACAAGCGCTATTCATCCAACGACTAACTTAGAAGCCTCGATATGAATCAGGGTAAGATGTTAGCTTACCACGGGGAGTGACATTGGGCCAAAGAGAGGGGTGAAAACCACATTAAGAGTAGTATAAACTTGAATATTCGCTTCTCTGAACAGTGCGCGTTTTTTAACCGTCTCACGGTTAGTTCAGTGGTTAAACAAGGGCCCGCACTATAAAAGGGCCTCAACCAGGTTGAAACACCTTCAGTTGTCAATCAGCCTTTGCCAAGTGAACATCTCTGTTCATATGATAATACCATGATCGCCTCGGATTCCTTTGTTTGTTCAGGCACATTTAATCTCTAAATTCCCCGGTTCATTACAAATGCAAGGGAAATTTAGAAATATGCATTGTCTTCAACAGGGAAATTTCTAAATTTCCCTGCAAGAACAATGCATATTTCTAATTTTCCCTTGCATCGTAATGAGAGAAAATTAGAAGACAATGCAGGCTGGACATGAGAGGGTGAAAAGCATCAACTCTTGCTCCCCTCTGGCACGACTAGCCCTGCGCTCCCGGGTGAAAAAATTGAACCCAAACTGACCTGGCTTCATCATAACCTTCAACGTAATCAAGATAAAAAAAATTCACACTGATTTGAAAATGTAAATAACAGGAGTAGCATGAAAAAATACAATGGATTGAGGTCATTAGTTTAAAAATAAGGATAATACAATGTCTGTGTGCAGTAGCCAAAGTAGCACAAGGCTTTCGAGTTGGCTGCTGTAATTAGGAAAGTAAAACTAGGGTGAGCTCAGTTACAAATTACAATGAGATATATGACTAAACAATTTAAAGTAATTAGCATGCATATATTGATCATATTTACAGCTAGGAATAAAAAGGTTCGAAGCGAAAATTATTATATACTATGATGTTAACAACATATAGAGAGACGAAGAAGAAAACATACATATAACTGCCATAAAAATGAGAAAATCATGAATTCGGTGATAGTTGAGAATTAAGTTTGACGATTCAAGAGATAAATTTTATATTGTTTTTTGAAAGAATTAGCTGATAGGTCTTTTAGGTCAGAAGGGATGCTTTCCTATATATAATTTGGATGCTAAGTATTTGAAAGTGAATTTGCCATAATTTGTTCTTATACTAGGCCTAAGTAATTTTTTTTCTGGATGAATATCTTGTATTATGAGAATGGATACTTGATATATACAGGGATGAGGAATTCAGTAAATATAGAAGGGATACTAATTGAGTGGTTCATTATCTTATGTGTAAATATAGATGTCTTTAGTTTTACGATATTTTTAATTTTGAGAATTCCAAGAAGATTGAAATATGGGTCCAGATTCTCTTTCCCTTTAATAAAGAATATATTTCTTATGCAGTTGTTTTGTTTGACAGAGTTTATAAAACTAGTTTTGTAAGTGTTACCCCAGCTCATGATGCCATAGTTTAGATATGGATAGATAAGTGAATAATAAAGTTGTTTTAAAATATGCAAATCAAGATAGTACCTTAGTTTATAAATGATTCCAATATTCTTAGCTATTTTGTTATTAACATGAGCAATCTGATTATGCCAGTTAATATGTTCGTCTACGAAGATACCTAAATATTTAATGTATAGGGTTTACGTTTAATATTGGTAATATTAATTTCTATATTTTTTCTATGGGCAGAGGTTATAATCATATAATTTGTTTTTTTAAAGTTTACAGAAAGTTTATTAGAAGCACAGTAATTACAGACATGTTTTAGTTCATCTTTTATAACCGTTTCTAGGTCAGTAGGATTGTCACATGAAAAAAAGATTCTGAATGATTCTGAATGATAACTTATTAGAAGAATTTGGCATGTCATTTATATATAGTAAAAACATAAGTGGACCCAAGGTTGATTTGTGGTACGCCACATATAACGTTTTGTGCACTTGATTTAGTATTGCCTCGGGACTTCAACAAACTCTCCATCGGCATGCAGGGAAATTTAATCACTAATTTCCCTCTTGTCATGGTATTATATTATAATTACTTATAATAACAATGATGTATATTAAACAAGGGGGATCACGTATTTCAATCTGCACGTTCTTCTCTTATTTCCCAAACCCGCTTCTTCCATGTGGGATACTTAAAACAAAATACGCATGACCTTTAAAGTGCATATGAGCCTTCGTGCAATTTTCATAGCTATGAACCTCAGGAAAGTTTTGAGTACCCCTGCGAAGAATTTTTTGGTTTACAGAGAATACTCTATCTTCTACGCTTGTTTGAAATCGTGGAAACGTGACCTTTCCTGACCCATGACCGCGTAAGTAAAAGCCTGGGTCGATACCTCGGTAGACGTCATTTAATTAATTCAACTTTGCAACAATTTGAATAAAAACTTACAATTTTCACTAATATGACTTTTTCCTTTACTAACGGCTCATAAACTGTGTATATTATCTAAAAATCGATGTTGTTGTGATAGAAAGGTGCCATGGAGAATAATGCATTAATGAGATGACGTCGACCGAGGTATCGACCCAGGCTTTTACTTACGCAGTCATGGGTCAGGAAAGGTCACGTTTCCACGATTTCAAACAAGCGTAGAAGATAGAGTATTCTCTGTAAACCAAAAATTTCTTCGCTATGAAAATTTCAGGAAGACTCATATGCACTTTAAATATTTAGTCAAGCACATAATTACATTGTGTTTTACTGCTATTCTTCTCAAAAACAACACACTTGTACCCAGGGGAAGCCAAGGTCATTCAATCGAGCATTAAAACGTTTTCGAAAGCAACTCAACTGCGACGTCTTTAGTTTAGGCAGAGAAAACTAAATTTCTCAGAGATTCGTTCTGTTCATCGGCGATCAGAGTATTACAAAGTTATACCATGACAATTCGGAAAATTAGTGATTAAATTTCCCCTCAAGCTTCGGGAGAGTTTGCAATAGTAAGCGACCTCGGGACTTCAACAAACTCTCCCTCGGCTTGCGGGGAAATTTAATCACTAATTTCCCTCTTGTCATGGTATTACTTATAATAACAATGATGTATGTTAAACAAGGACCTCAACCAGGTTGAAACACCTTCAGTTGTCAACCAGTCTTTGTCAAGTGAACATCTCTGTTTATATGATAACAATGATGTATGTTAAACAAGGACCCGCACTATAAAAGGACCTCAACCAGGTTGAAACACCTTCAGTTCTCAATCAGTCTTTGTCAAGCTCTAAACATGTGATGCTCCGCTCGAGTGGTCTCTGACATTTGGCAACGCGCGAAATTCAATCGAAGATTTGAATGTCTAAAAATACACCGAAGAGCTTGTAAACGGTTATAAAACGCAGGCAAAACGGATGTGCTTACTCGCCTATATAAGCTCCACCCTACTGTTGTAAATAACCATTCTTTTTAACTGAAGAAGACCGAAGGTAGAACCGTTTTAAAGAAAATATTGGACCCGTCAGTAGTTGCCTGTTCTTTCATTCCTAGTATACGTTTTATATATATATATGTATATGTATATATGCAAATATTGAATAAATTGAATATTGCTTGTAATAATCAAGCTCCTTGGCATGCTTTCTGGCTTGCTAACACCTTAGTGAGTGAGTGAGCGAGCGAGTGCATGAGTGACACGATTTCACCTATAACTTGTTTCTGTTCTTGCACGCATCCACGAGTAAAAAAAGAATTTCGGAGGTTTCTGTGATGAGAAGAGGGACGGAGTAGGGGTCTCAACTGAACTCAACCTGTCTTATCACAGGCTCGAGTATAGCCTCATAGGAGGCTCATATCACGTTACTTTTCCTTAATCTTTAATTTTCTATTGATAATATTTTCTGGTTTCCTATATATATCTTTCTGTAATCATATTTTAGATCACTAGCATGTAGCTCAACTGTGTACTAATTTTGTTCGCTTTCATATGCGATGGAAGAGGTTAACACATACAGTTTAACATGCTAGTTTAGGCAAATGTGACATTTATATTAAAAATCAAGTAAACCATACCATTTTCAACGCCGTCAAATTCCTCCTGGCATGCACCAAACTCCTGCAATGCAGTGCAAACATTTCTCCAAATCATAATGAAATCTGTGGTGGACAACCTGGCATCTGGAGCGTGACAAATAAGTTCGTTTCGAATGTTCCTCATATTATGTAAACATATGTTCTTAATACTACCTACTGGTGCAAATCCCAGAGTAGAAAACCGGAGGACGTTAGTAAGGAGAGCAAAATCCCATCGAGCAGTGTCTCCTGAGAAGACTTTCGTAAGTTCTTGTGCAGGAATCCGTAGCCCACCAGCATTTATTAATCTATAACCATCAGCTGGGATGTCTGTCCAATGTGTTCCACATAAGGTGTACCAGTTTGTCTTCAAGTACTTGCGTAAAGTGTTGCTGCCAACTCGGAAAAGGAGTAGCGTCACCTTGAAGAAGTTTTCTCTGCCGAATAAAGAGCGTTAATTTTTTTTTTATGATAAAAAATTGTAATTCGATTGGACACAGGCATGTTATGGTTTTTAAAAATACATTAAGCTTGAGAAAATAATTAAGACATTTAATTAAGTGGTATTTTCTATTATGAAACAAATTCAACAAAGTTTTGTTATATCCAACATGAAGAACAGAAATGGAAAAGTGAAACATGCATGTTGTGTGACCTGACAAACAAATCAGTGCTACCTGTTAAATTTTAATACTACAATCCTGCTAATCGCTAATGTAAGTAATGATATTACTGGTAATACAGTCGGACCTCTTCAACAGCCACCATCGGGACTGAATTTACTGGCCGTTGTAGAGAGGTGGCCTATGTGGGGAGGTACTGGGGTCATTTGTAATGATATCACAACGTTATTACTTTTTGAATAAAATTGTATTTGTTAGTTTACTTATAAAGAGCATATGCATGTAGATGTAGATATCAATGTAAATCGATGAACTACAGTATTATTTGGCCGATATGGACTAGAGGTTCCTTGTTTGTTCAAATTGAGGGGGCCGGGGGGTTTAGTTTCGTGTCAATGACTAAGAGCCAAACTTTCGCCTGATGGCTACGACATTTTAGAGCAGTAATTTTATATTTTCGTCTAAGGCCACCCAATAAAATGTTTCGCTTACCATCGCCCTCTGGCTCGTGATGGTGGGTCGGTCGGTAATGAAATGTTAGGGAGTCTGGAACCAAGTCGGCTTGAAGACTCGCGTAAAACGTTTAATGTAGTCCTCGACTACTTTTTTCTCTACTAGTTGTGGATGTACAATTTGCATTAGAAAGGCAAGAAACTAGTTTTGAGAGGTTATTTTAGAGTAGTTTTAGGGCCTGGAGACCCGTTATGCTGGCCGTTCCCTTTGTGGAGAGGTGACCGTTGTAGGGGGTAGTCGTCAGTGGAGTTTCAACTGTATTCTGGAGAGCACACGCTTACCTCTGGACTTGATCTGTCTCGCAATGTGCTGCAGCCATTATTTATTGAATTTGCCCATTTGCTGTTACAAAAGCTTGGCATAGAACACCTCTGTCTGAAAAGAATATATTCAAAGCGTCTATAATAAATTAATACTTAGAGTGATGACATGTAAACTGTTAAACAATATAACTGTAGCTATTCTCTTTTTCAAAAGATGAAAAGAAAATAATGAAATGTCAATATCTCTTTCACTTTTTTGCCTAGTAAGATGGTAATTGACATATTAAGGACAATCACTCTATCCTACAATGCGTTTAATCATAGTTGGGTCTTCTTCTAATCTTCCCAGGGATCGGTTACATATTGTGTTATGGGGCACAGGTACAGAACTATATATATACTTTCTTTTTTGCAGGTCCCAAACTTGTACAGATACTGTAGAGCCGTGTATTTGTAAACACAAGACCTTAAACGTACAAATTTCGTAATGGTTCTACTTTCGCCCGGTACCTTGTAACCGTAGCTCAACATTTAAAGTTGTAGCGATCTCGTTGCATCAGTATTTCTCTGGCAAAGTGCTTCAGGCTTAAGAACCTTCAACATTCAGAAATTATTCAGACATGTTCACCGGCTTGAACGTTAACAATCAGATTGCAGCTATCTGCATTAACCGTATCATCGGACGTGCTTAAACTTAATTCAGTGACTGAACATTTCCCGTGACTGAACTCTGTCTTCACTAACAAGTAACGCTGTAAACATGATTTGGATATGATTTAAATACTTATTCCTTATCACTGTAAGCCCTATCATTCCTATAAGCCCTGCAAGCCCTGTACTCCTTGTCATCCCTGTAAGCTCTGTAATTGTTGTAATCCCTCTAATCTTGTTATGTCCTCCCTGCATATAAACCCTGTCATCCCTGTAAGTCCTGTATAATATCATCCCTGTACTCCCTGTAAGCCATGTTAAACCTGTCATCCCTGTAAGTCCTGTATCCCTGTAAGTCCTGTATCCCTGCATGTAAGCCATGTCATCTCAGCATGTACGCCCTGTCATCCCTGTACCCCTGTCATCCCTGGAAGCCCTGTCATCCCTGTAAGCTCTGTCATCCTGTACCCCTGTCATCCCAGTAAGTCATGTCATCTGTGTACCCCTGTCATCCCTGTAAGCCTTGTCATCCCTGTAACCCCAGCTGTCATCCCTGTCATCCCTGTAAGCCCTGTCATCCCTGTAAGCCTTGTCATCCCTGTAAGCCCTGTCATCCCTGTAAGCCTTGTCATCCCTGTAAGCCCAGCGGTCATCCCTGCAACCCCAGCTGTCATCCCTGTAAGCCCTGTCATCCCTGTAACCCCAGCTGTCATCCCTGTAAGCCCAGCTGTCATCGCTGTAAGCCCTGTCATCGCTGTAAGCCCTGCCATCCCTGTAACCCCACCTGTCATCCCTGTAACCCCTGTCATCCTTGAAATGACGTCATTTAAGTTAATTTTGCAAATGAATTGAAAATCAATAGAGTAATAACATTGAATATGTTTATTTTTTCAGTTGTTTTTCAGGCTTGAGATATTTGATCCTTCAGTGTAATCTTATTGAAACATATTATACTAAGTGGAGCGAACATAAAATCAGAGCAAAATGAACTCGAATTAGTTTGAGGCGGACGTAAATGACGTCGATCATTGAAATTTGATTCCTTAATAAATGATAAGCTGATTGAAACGATTTTATAGACAGGCGTAACTGGAGATCTCAGCGTGAAGCAAACAGGACGCAACTTCTTTGTAGGCTACATCACATAATGCGTGACGTAAATAAAAAAAAACATTGTGAATTTTCAATTAACAACAAGACCAGACTGACTTCTGTAACTCATGTAAAAGTGTATTTTCAAAAGAATGTATGCTTTTGTTCTGCTGCTATCTTTACGGCTGTATAATGCCATGTCTAACGGGATTCAAACAAGACTTTTCTTTATACGGTTTACTGACTTCTTGATATTTGAAAACGACACTGCAAGCTGCGTTTCAGCTTCCACGGTAGATTGGTTTGTTTCCTTTGTCGCTAAATATTTTGCTGAATAATTAACTTTGACTTAATTTTTAAATTAATCAACTTAAAAGCAGCTCTGAAACTAATTATAACCGAATACGTGTTACCAAATTGTAAATTAAAGATTAACCGAAAGAGACAGAACTACAGAGAGAGAGAGAGAGAGAGAGAGAGAGAGTATGTAGTGTGTTATCAGTGCCACATTCAAATGCACTCGGTTAATAAGACCAATCCAAGATCGCCATTACCATTACGATATCTACTTAAATTAGTGATAGTACCAATACTGCTGAAAAGAGCACCTCAAAATCAGTCAAAATCTCACATTTGAGAGTTATACCTCACCCTAGAAGCCAAGATATAGTCGGGTCAAGTGTACTATTTTTACAGACGTTTGTATGAGGGGGTGCAACAATTTACATCCCTGCATGCATGCGCGCATACAAATATGTCTGTAAAGGCTGTCTTACTTCGCGGTGCTGTATCTTTGCTCCCATACAAAATATAACCCTCAAATTTGGGATTTTGATTAATTTTGAGGTGCTCTTTTCAGCAGTATCGGTGCTATTGCTAATTGATGTAGAAATCGTAATGGCAATCATCATGCAGGCGACCTTGGATTGGTCTATTGTTAATTAGTACAGACAAATATTTGTCTACCACTGGATAAACCGATACTTCAGGAAACCTTAACCCTGCTTTAACAATCAGAAATCGTAAGGGGTGTTACGAGCTAAGATCGGGGTCGGTATTGTTTTTTAACTGTTATCGGAAACGTTAGGTAACCTCCAAACTTTGTGTTTTATTAATTTATACAGTAAATATACCAACTCTGCGACGACCACCCACAGCTGTACACCGAATAGTTACACGATCAATATCATAGGCATCCTTCTAAATAGTCAAGACTATATATATAATGCTGTACTTTTGCCGCCTTTTTGGCTGTTACCGGACGTGAGAGTAGGAATAAGATCCATGTACATGTATGCCTACAGAGAAGCATCAGTATTAAAATGTGACGTACACAGTTTGACATTCAGAAAATCCTATGAAGTATGGTAAACAAACGTTTTTATAATCAATCAGGTATTCCTCTTGGACATAGATGGCCTCCAACTTTGTGAAGTTTCTATTCAGTTTAATTTCCTGGCTCAGTTAAATTAATGTCTCCAGTAAAGGTCATGAGTCAGCATTTCAGAAAAACGTTAGACATGTGATAGGTGTTATGTTCAGACTCGCTGAAGTAACTGAACAGCTAGGGCACTCTTAAGGTATCTATCTATATCTTTATACTTTATATACTTTATTACTTCCATCACACCTAAGTTAATTGGACAAGTCTAAGTAATCTTTACAGCTCAACTTAGTACATTTTAAATTAACCCAGTGATGGCAGTGGTCGCAGAAAATTCCTGATGGAGAGATCATTAGTGTTTTCGCTGGGTGATTCTTTGATTCCTTGAATCCTGATACTGTTGCGTCGCGTGTATTGTTCGAGATCGTCATGTTTATCATCAAATCTCGTTTCTGTTTTCTTCGCTGCGAATCCAACTACTTTCACCTTCGAGTCGAATTCCTGTATGCCCCGGTTGTTCAAAAAATGTGGATAACTTGGTTATTTTAACCACTGCATGGCGAGTTTATCCACCGTTTAACAATCAGACCCCGAACGGGTTGCCACTAGTCGAGTCAATAAAGAGGATTTGGTGCCGAGGATTAATTATTAACCCGGCTGAATGCCAGGGCAGAAGAGTTTTTAAACTCTTAAAAGTTTCATATTTTTGGTGAGCAATGTTAAAGTATAAAGTTTGATTTAGTTTAGTAGAAGCGAATCAATAGGGTAAAATAATACGTATATACATGTATACTATCATGTAAATATATATAGCGATGCTGTCTGGTGGTCGAAGCGCTTGAACAGATCAGAAATATAAGGCTCAGGAATCCTATTTTCAGATTTTCTTCAGTAAATATTACATTGCGCAGCAAAATTTGGTCTCAATCTTCCATATTGTCTATGATTATGGGGAAGTTAATTGTTTCAGGGAATCGAAAATAAAATGAGAATAACATGAGGTGAAGTACATGTAAATCGATCCGGAGAGACCTGCTGCCACTCACAGAAGAGCTATGAACGGCTGTCGTACGCTAAATGGTTAAAAACAGTCCTCAACGAAGTCTATCCCTCACCTTCACAATAGATCGTGCTGTACATACAGGAACTGTCTCTAGATTGTAGACCTGAAACGTATAGGTGTTTATCCCTTCAATCCCTGCTCACTGGGAAGCATATACTTTGTCATCATTCATCAATTTGATATACGGCACTGAAATGGGATTATATAGTTACGACTGATTTGAAGTATTCTACGAAGCGAAAAATAACACACTTCCGCCCAACTCGAGTTTGGCTGCACCATGATCTTCGTATATATTAGTTTACGCCAAGGTGACTTTACCCCGTTATCTATTGGTTCAGGATGAATCTATGAATTATTTAGCATTACCGAGAATATGTAAACATCGAGCAAAGGGAAAATGTTAGAAAATGGCGTTATGATTTTTGAGATTTATTAAAATACCATGCATACAACTCAAGCTTAAAACTTGGCTTTATGTAACATCGAACGGAATTTTAACAAACAAAACTTTTTGATATGCGAAAACAATTAAGCTCTCAAAGCTTGGAATGGAAATTAAGTCCTTCCACGGTCGGATTGACCTGTCACTAAATATTTTGCTGAATCATTCATGTGGAAGCCTTGTCTATTGAAAACAACTGAAATTGATTTATGCAGCTCTGAAATTATTAAACCCCCCTCCCCCAATAAACACTGTGTTACCATGAATTTATGAAGATTCAGAACTATATATAGAGAGAGAGAAGGAACCGAAATATTTAAATTATTTAACCTATATGAAATTTTTAGCCTTTATTATAATATGGGTTTGAGAATATGTATGTTTATATCAGTTGTATATTTTGATTTGTCTACTAAAGATAAACCTGAAACCTTTACCATTTAGAAATATTTAGCAGAAACCTTTAAAGTTCTACACACAAGTGTGTTGCAGGCATAGCCCAGAAGGCCTCAGAAGGCCGGGCCGGATATGATAAGATCGAATGCGACGCAGGCTAACAGATATAAAACATTCAAGAAAGTCTCAGTAGTATTTTGTTAATTTTTAGAAGAGTAGTAGCACTTTGCGCCACAATAGTCCGTATCACAAAAATAACCTTGTGAAGTGCATTTGAATATACGCATATATAATTTGCGCCGTAGAAATGAATAGTTACCTTTACCTTTATTTCAGATTTATGATATTGTCTTACACGTATATTTCGATGTATAATTACTCGGAGTACCAGAGGTCGCCCGAGTCTAAATCTGCGCGCAGGCCGTTTTTTTTGTTCAGTGCAGCAAAATTGTCGACTTCCGTTCAATGAGCTCACACTGTTCAAGTGCACATACTGAACACGGAGCCGCCTGGCGCCGCCTAATGAATGTCGATGATGGTAATCTGAAAGGTCAACCGGAAACCACAGACTGCGAATATAATTAATTCAGCCGTTAGATTATTGGTACTTTAGTAAGAATAATCTCACAGGCGAGGTTTTGGTTCGAGAAAGGGTTCCAACAGTCCCCTTTATAGTTCTGTAATATAATGAGCAGACTGAAGTTTTGGATTTTAATTAGAGTTCAAAAACTCATGAATAATTAATGAGCATTTTGTCCAATCAGATGAAGCAAATCAGTCACGTGCATGCTCCTTTATACCTGATAAAATCTCATCATTCTAAAAGGCCCGCGGAGGGATTTGAATTTTGTCCCAGGGGGAAACGGGGTTAATGATTGAGACAATGGAATTTCTATTGATGTTTCAGCTTTCTCATTGAATTGCTAATTAGGATGAACGTTTTATATAAAGAATACTAATGAACATGAAATTTTATATAAAGTTTCATCCTAATTAAGAATTCACTGATAAAGACCCAAAGATAGCAAAAAGTACACGGAACATAAGGTACCTAGATAACAAATTTTGCACTAAATTTACTAATATCAGCAGACTACCGAGATACACAGATAATATTTTTTAAATGAAGTTATCCAACTACCATTACTTGTTTACCGAGCCAATGTTTAGTTCCAATTATTTAACCAAACTCAAAGCCGTAAAATAATAAAAACGTGCACTAAACTTACATATTTTGTGCCGGAGTAAAAAAAATAGAGTCTGCCGTCATGTCAGACACATTGCTTTCCAAGTCTTGAACTTTATCGAGGTAATCCACGACACCAAATCCTTCAAGTGCATTGCGAAACGCCGCTTCAAACAACATAGTATGGTAATTTCTTCATGTCATTCCCTTGAGATGTTCGTAATTGCAGGCGGTGATTACTCGAATATTTTGCATGGCGTTGTGAATACAAAGGTTCAATGGTTCATTAAGTAACTATTCCCTTGAGATGTGCGTCTTTCTTTCATTGCATTCTTAAAACGTTTTTGAAGCCGTTTAAAACACTCACAGCACGTGTTTTATCAAGTCTAAAAATTCTCGGGCTTCGCCCTCGAATTTTTAAACTTGATAAAACACTGCTGTTCGTGTTTTAAACAGTACATAAGCAACGGGCATTTGAGTTAATAATCTTTAATCCAACAAATACCAATATAGACTTCTGATAGAATACAATAATATAATAATAGTAGTGTAAGACTACGAATTATTAAGAGGTATTACAATTATCATATACAGATAATATATCATAACAATATTTTGCAACTAATTTGGTAATGGTCTCATCATCTGTAGATGCCCTGGTTCAGGAGGTTTTCTAGAGAGAACACTGAGCCGCGGAGAAAGAGCCGCGACTCAAGTATGTTAAGGCCTGGTTCATTTAAAGGAAAAATAGAAAGATTTTCTGACGAAAATAACAGTTTAAAGAAAATCTAATTACACCATAATACTAATATCCACTTCCTTAACCTTTCACTCCTGGACGCATTTGGGCTCAATTGGTGAAATGCAGAGTGCTAACTCAACCCTCCCCCCTCAGTTCCAGTTTGGCTAGCCCGGGCTAGTTAAATACTGCTGACTTTTTAAACCAAGGGCTCAAACTTTCCCCATGATGCCATTCGGCAGAATTCTCGGCGGCGGTGAGTATGGTTTCTTCTGTAGGTTTTCCAATGAAATGTGCTCTAATTTTGGAGAAATAAGCCACTGTCAGAGAGCTTGAGGACATCATTAAGTCTGATGACGGCTGAAAAGTACTTGGTTTGCTTTTAGTAGGCCTTGTGAGGGGTTTCATAGGGTTTTTCTTTTGTGTTTCTGCTTTGGGATACATGAAATAATTCTTCACTGAAATCCTTGAAATCCTGCAGTTGGTTGTCTTTTCCCCCTGCTCAACCTATTAGGATGTGTTTTTGTCACTTTAAAGCAACGGCTTGAGTCCAAATCACCGCTCTTGGTTGTAGGGGTAAAAGACTCCTACAGGAGTCCCAGAGGGGGGTCGCCTTGTGAATTTTTTGTTGATTACCCAGCATGCAATTGGAGGTGGGAGCAGGAAAACGTGGCAGAGAGAAGTGCAGCATTAAGAATAGCACGCTTCACAGTCGCTAGGTGTATTTTGTGCAAACAAACCTGGTGGTTGGAAAGATTAAAGAAGGTACTGTAACGACTGAGTGGTTATTTTGTGTTTGCTTTTGATTTCAAGTGCGAATGGGAAGGTTTTTTTGAGCTGATTTTCAGCTCCTCAAAATTCGCGAAAATCGAAGAAACGAAGAACGATCTCCAAAACAAATGCGTTTTTCTCCAAAGTGGGAGAGTCGAGCGATCCCTGTTATAGCTCTGACTTTGAAGTTATTCATCCCTTGAAATACTGAATATCGCAACATCGTATTTCCAGTATGTCTAGGTTTGATGCAATATTTTTTCCCAGGTACATGCTTCATATTGGCCGCTTTTGGCCGCTCTAGTAGTGAAAGGGTTAAATTTGTTAAGTGGATGGTTGTCGTATCGCGTGATCGATGACGTCATAATTATATACAACGGTCTTCCAGACTCAATGTTCAAATATTGTTAAAAGCCAAAATTTATGTTTTGTGACGTCATCACTTTTAATACCACTAATGATAAGTAGTATTTACAGTAAACTGGGTCAACTTCTTTAATTTACATACGAGAAAAACAAAAATATTAAATTACTAGGTACTTATTGACTGAGTTAGGCCGGGCCGGACGGGAAAATATTTGGCTCGAGGTCATGACGTACGGACCGCGCGCACGTACAAAATGACCGGGAGCCAAATATTTTCCCGTCCGGCCCGACCTAACTCAGTCAATAGGTTTTTTATCGTATGATCAAACCGCAAAACAGCAAGAAAAAATTGTGCAGGGCCGGACGAATATTCCCGGCCTGCTCACGCCATACACGTCCGGCCGTCATCACGTGACTTTTGTAAATGGTTTTGAAAGGAAAGCGCGCGCCGGGCCGTACGGGTCATATGATAAATATATACATGTATACTAGGGGAGCAGAGAGTGAAAGTCACCTGCATCGTCCCCAGGCGTATTTAATTGAGCGATATTTGTGACCCGAGCGATTGAGCGAGCGCGAAGTTCCTGGGTCGAGCGCAGAGCACGAGGAGTTGTGGGAAGGACGAAAAAGGCAAGGGAGACGCTTCCTCTTCCTCCACCTTCCCATCACTCCACGTGCGCCATGTTTGCGCCGTTCGAACATTTTTTTTTAGACGCCTGGGGATGAGGCAGGAAAGTCACCGCGCTACCGGCCACTCCTAATAAATAATAGGAGTGGAGTACCACCCCTCCCAGTGACCACACCCTCGAATGGAATGTAAAGAATGTAGCAACAAGGTGCGGGTGACGATCATGTGTATACAGCCGAGTTATTAAAGGCTGCACCCAGCCTCTTGTTGCTTGTTAGTATGTTAAATCTTTTAATTTGCTCCAAAGTGGTTTCCAAATTCAGGTAATGCAATTTCAGAGACCTTAGATTTTCAAAATTTCCCGGTCCCCTCTAGAAGCTCGGGCGCTCGTGACACAACCATAGCTTACCAACTTTTAATTGATTCAAAAATGAGACATGCATCAATGCATTTAACTGAGTAACTGACATGCAGATGAGCTCACATAAACTACATCAGTTTAATATAATAATTATACCACAACCATATGTATGCCACATACAATGCAGTATATATCTGACTGCATCACTGTAAATCAGGTGAGCTATTCGGTCGTGCGGTAATTAACCGACTTACTTAAATGCAGCTCAACAAACTTACCTTTACCGACTGTATAATATATTCACCCTTGGTATCGTAGCTACCAACTTTCACTGTTTTTACCATTGCATACATTATGTATACGTTTTATTTGTCAGCCTCATCCAACATAGCCTGCTATGCAGAAGTCGTTATGTATAAACGTATCAGTCAATTCCAAACCCGTCCATCCCCCCTCCCGGGCTATATACCCCCGGGCATTTGATCAGAGGCTTGCTCTCGAGGGTGGGGAATTTGACGAGTTTCTATGACCTCAGGGGCGGGCATTTGACAAACAGTGGGGATAGGGGGTGGGGCATTTGATCAGTGTTTAAAAATATATTGTCTGTCTGGTCTACAAGCGTCGAAATGACGAACACATGCATGTACACGTGGCGAACGTACGTGTCTTCGAGGACTACCAGGATAAGGATTGCGCATTTGTAGAGGCTTGAAAGAGTGAACCTGCCAACTTTGAAGGCCACTTTCAGAGGTAAATTGTTTATGTTTAAACCTATAAACTATGTTGTTTTGCTTTGCTTCGTGAACTTTGACCGACTGCGTGATATTAAGTGCGTGACAAGAGTTGTGATATTAAAGTTGAATTTGCTGCGACCCTCGACAGCGCGCGAGTTAAAAACATAATTATTTATATCGGTAAAAGACGCGCCGATTGGTGCCTGTTACATACATGTACTTTATATACCAACAACATAAGCTAACATATTCAATTTCAAACCATTACCTTTATTATAAAGTATATACGATCGAGCCGGCAGAAATGATTGTTCTCATCCCTGACCGGTTGAAGGTGGTTTTCACCGTCGGTGTTTCCTGTGAATTGCTTGAGTCAGAGATTGGCAATAAAGTAATGATTTCATTTATTTGTCAAAAGTAGTCTTTGTCGAAATGTTTTGGAAAATTTTCCGATCCGGTCCCTGATGGTGGGGCATTTGAACAGACTGGATGAAAAACTGGTGGGGCATTTGAACAGTTTTTCTGCCTTGGTAGTGGGGCATTTGATCGAATTTTTTTAAAAATGTTCAAATGCCCGGGGTTGGCCCGGCGGGGAGGGGGGACATGCACGGGTGAGACTGTGACCTTGACTGTCGACAAAAAACTTGCTTTTAATGATCACATTTCTACAATTTGTAAAAAGATAAATAATCAGTTTAATGTTATGTCAAGGTTCCATATAAACTAATCTCCAAAGACACTCTGTTCTCTCCAATGGCAGTGTATTGGCAACAGCACAATAAATACTAGATTGATGCACTGAATTTACCACTTTCAATAATAAATCTTTGAACCTCGAAAAAGAACAACGAATGTTTATGAAAACTACTAGAGCCAATTGAGTCGTGTAACAGGAATTTAACCTTTTGAGAGTCAGTTGCATCAAACCAAGTATTGTCTAGAATGGGGGCAGCTGAGGTAAAGAGCAACAACGATCGTTGAGCAGCATATTTGGGACAGTGCAGAACAAAATACTTAACTAGTGTTTCAGAGCTTGTACCACAATCACAATTACCACAAAAAAAGAGGGCAAATCAGAAGACAGAAGCGTATCACGACACAGAACTCTCTCCAGCGAAGGGGATTTTTGGGCAGGGGTGTGCCGCAAGACCCTGACCCTATATCCCAGACCTAAATATGCCGTTTACCATACGGATACCCTATCCCAGACTTGAAGCAAAAAATCTTTACCCTATCCCAGACCCAAACCATAGATTCATACCCATATAAGGGAGTACACCCCCCCCCCCCCCCCCCCGCCCCCCGGGCCATGGAGCTGAGGGTTTCAATTGATTGGTGCATGAGCTATAAGGCTATTAAATAGCCTCATATCAAGAAAATAGCAAGTAAAAGTGTCGTTTTAAACTTCCCGCGGCCTCTTCCATATTAGTAACATTACATATTCCATATTTGGAAGGCTGCCAGTACATTAAATATGGCGGTTTCTAGGTCCCAGACCTCTAGTTTGGTATGCCGTAAATAAATATCCCGGAACAACTCTATTCTAGAGTCAAATTTTACATTGCAAGTTGCTGGAGTTGTCTAGCAATTAGTGGGTAACTGTTCTGATCCTTCAGCCCTCGTCTTGAGGGCCCTCTCCAGCAGCCAGTATAACCGAAATAGTGTTAATAGACTAAAGCGGTTTATTAGTATAATTATATAATGCTAAAATAGATAAATGCTAATGATGTGATAAGGAAAAGGGTAAACAAACGAACTCGCTAGTAGTCAGCACAGTAACATACCAGCACTATAGGATCCCCAGGACACTAGACAGCAGCAATAAAGAGCACCACAGAAAAATAATCAACGTTAATGCACCAATGACCCGCCAAAACTCTACTCGTGTCCTCTATGCTTGAATGATTTTGGCGGCTGCACCATGTTGAGTTTGATTCCAAGATATTTCAAACTGTAAACAGTCATTTTATGAAAATCTGATAGCCCAGTTTAAAGGAAGTCACGAAGTGATCAGCGCAAAGAAGTCGGCGGTTTTCGGAGGCTAATGGTGTTTACATGAAGGAGGGGGGTTAGTGCTAGCACTATGCTCAAAGATAGCCCCGGTTTACAAGCAAACTGATTCAGGTTTCTTCATATCTAGTGCGGAGTATGCCGAATATTATGTCGTTTGATGAAGCTCTATGGCGGTCCGGTCCTTCCCAGGCTCCATAATCTCTCTTAGGGAGAGTGGAAACGAGGCTTTTCCAAGATGGCGTCGGTTCGTGAGGGAAAACAGTTTTGATTACGTGCTTTGTAACCTAAATGACCATCTAGTGATAAAACAATGCATTGAATACACACATAATTACTCGCTTTTTATTTTAGCAGTCAAAATTACTGTGTTTCTAAGATCACGTTCCCACGTCCCGGCGTCCCCGTCCCCGCGTCCTTGTTTTACGACCATCCGTAGGAGACTGTGTAGAGGACTGGTTCGGGTTATTGATAAAGACAAACCTTAGTTGACAAACTGAAGAAACTTCCTAAGTTGTTTTTGCATGGAACCCATAAACGACATGCAGCAGATAATTCTTCCAAAATGATTCAGGTGATCCGTACCATATTCGGCTCATTTCACCTGAATATCATCTATTTTTCCATCTATAAAGGTTTTGTAATCAAAAGTTTGTTGAGTACGTATTAGTCGGCTAGGTTTCATGTAAGTAACATAAAACCTATATTGAAACAACGGTTTGTCTCAAACCTTTTTAGAAGTCTGCTCAACAAGAGTGAACAAGTCGCATCGCAACATTACATGTAAAAGCTGTGCTACAACTGTCTGTTAAAAACAAAATGTGGTGTCCCAGGGGTAGGACCATTTGATCGCCTAATTGACGACGATGGGGTGAGGCATTTCAATCAATCAATGACCTTTATTTATCCACGATAAAGTTTAAAGCTTGGAGCTTGTGGGGTCGTGACATTTGAACAACATTTTTGGACCGGGGGACGAGAATTTGAACCATCTTGAAACTCCAAAAATTCAAATGCCCGGGGGTTGCCCGGTGCGGCGGTGGGGGGGGGGGGGGGGGGGGGGGGGGGGGGTGGGATATTTATGTTTCGATTTGATCGGTACATAAAACAACTAACCGAAGCGAGGAAAATATTAAAGGACTTTGAGAAAGTCTAAAGGGTAAATCACACAGACAGCCGTACAGAGCTTGGGCTGTGAGGCACTGGGAACGAGAATGAAGGCCTTCCCATAATCCTAGAAGGGTAGATTCGATACCAGTCCTCCAATACGGAGGGACGAATTTTTTTTAAAGGCGCTGTCCTTGACTGTTTTCATCTTCTCTCAGTTCAATAAAGTACCCTCAAAAAAACCTTGGAAAGCCAGATAAGACGTTTCCTTGACTCGTAGAGAGATACCAGAAGACGGACACGTTTTTTGAACGGTTTTGGGCTTTGCAAGTTCTAAGAATTGGGCATTGAATTGAACAACTTCGCAACGATCGTCATGGCTTCAGCCGGAGTTCCTTCAGCCATGTATTTCGTTCTGTTTTTGGCTTTCGTCCTATTCTTTCCATGTACACTTGCCAACTGCCCACCTAGGAACTACACAAGCAGTAACGGTACCATTGCATCGCCAAACCAAGGTGGAAAATACCCCTCGAACCAGTTGTGCACTTACGATATTCGAGTTCCCAAAGGAAAACGTGCAAAGCTCTCATTTTCTAAGTTTGATGTTCTGGGAGCGATGCCAGGCTGTGTGGAAGATTACGTGGAAATCTTTACAAGGTAAACTTATGGGGCATATTATTCTTTCACCTTGATATAAATACTTGTTCAAGTGAATGAGACTGTTAAAGAGAAAAGTATAACCTTCGATTTCCTGAGACCTACAAATGTAGGCTTGCATGATAATAATCATGGTTTCGTAATAGACCCTTGTACGTTTTTATTTTAACTTTTGATATATACGTATAACAGCAAAACCGTCGATACTGCTGAAAATAGCACCTCGAAGTTAGTCAAAATCCCAAATGTGAGAGTTATATCTTGAATAGGAGCAAAGAGACGTTTATGCATCAGTCAATTCCAGCAATGCCCATCCCCCCCCCCGGGACATGGTGGGGCATTTGCATATTTTGAGATCCCGGGAGTGGGGCATTTGTAATCTTATATCGGCCCGGGGGTCGGGCATTTGACACTGCCGAAAAGAATTATAGGAAAGAGCCGGACTGGTCTCGTGGTAACGACGCCATACTGTATCAAGTAAAAACAAATCTGATTTCTTGTAATTACTCCAGCTGCCCGAGGATTCTACATGTATCTATTTCTCTAAACCTAGAAACCTGCAGTTTATGACTGTCTTATCCACGTATTTGTATATGCTAGGACACGAAAAAGCCGGGAAATCTATGGATGTTGAATTTTTTACACTAGCTAGAAAATAGCAGTTCCCGTACGGTATTCTTAATGCTACGCTGCGCTAAAATTTTCAGGAGCCACACGGGGCCCAAGCTCTGCCGGTCCGAGTTTGAAACGATATCAAGTAGTTCGTTTACAAATATACACAGTTTGCTGCTGTCCACCGGACGAACAGAACAGTTACACTATTATTATAAAGTCACGTGGTTTTAATAAGCGTTTATTGTCGATAACATTAACCGCGTTGCGAATGATTATTTATAGGAATGAAATAAAAACTATATATACTGATGTATTAATACCATTTTGCTCCAGGCAGCTCAATAGTATAATCAAACAGCGGTAATAATACAAATACAAAACAAGATGGCGGATCTACAAAACGAACGGAAACTATCAATGAATAGATTCTCTGCGCCTTGTGTATTTGCATGGAATTAAACTTGGGCAGTATATCATTATGGATGTGCCCGGGGGTGGGGCATTTTCCTTACTTCTTTGGCTCCACTGTGGGGCATTTGAAGACCTTGCTTGTCCCCACGGTGGGGAATTTGATTTTTTTTTACGAAAATGGCTAATGCCCGGGGGTTGTCCCGGGGGGGGGGGGATGGGCATTGCTGGAATTGACTGATGCATTAGGCTTAGTTGCAGAATACCCCCTCCACTCAAAATATCGCTTGAAAACTGAGCTAAATTCTCCACTTTAGTTCAGGTGTATTTAGACTCGTTCTAGGAATGATTTTGGGTCGAAAATGGTTAGTTTTTTTTTATCAGGGTTAGGTTTTTAGAAGGTTTGTATGAAAAAGTTGAGAAATGAATTATTAATGACCACTGGAGGGGGTATTCTGCAATTACTCCTCCGTCCTTATGTTTGTACTTTTTAGAATAAATTATCTCAGCCTGGGAACTGGTAACCACACGGGAGTAATTGCAGAATACCCCTTCCAGTGGTTCATTAATAATTCATTTCTCAACTTTTTCATACAAACCTTCTAAAACCTAACCCTGAAATAATAAAAAACCTAACCATTTTCGACCCAAAATCATTCATATTCTAAAAAGTACAAACATGAGGACGGACATAAACAAGTCTCAATTTATTTCGCCTGGGGAAGCACAGGTAGCCCACACATGACCACAGGGAGTCCACTGCAGAAACCTACATGTAACCATTTTAAGGATGGTGCCTACTAATGTTAGCATGCATGCCGTTCTGTGCATCTTGCATCCCGCAGGTCAAGATACAGTACACTTGAGAAATGGACGATTTGGGAAATCTTTAAATTCAACTACAGAGCCACTCAAATTTTTTTTGGCTGAAATGGTAAAGTACTGACCATGATTTATTGTGGGGAGATGGTTGAAGAATTGTAGATTTTACCAACCAATTGAATGATGATTGCTTGCACTGCCATGAATCACTGATGTCTTTTCACCCAGCGCCTTTGCCTTCTAAAGGCCTTTCGATGATTTTGTCAGTTTCACTGGGGAAGAATCCAAACATGGACTCAGCAGTATAAATAATGTGTGAATACAAGTACAGTCAAATAAGCTTTGTGAAAATGGGTAAACTTCATGGAGATCCAAAGAAGAAGGAAGGACTAAGGCCGGTGAGACCAGAAATTAAAGGAAGCAGCAACAAGTTTGATTTTAAATGAAGAAAATTGAAAGATGGGACCTGCAGCATCTTGAAAATCTCCCAGAATGCAATAGAAGAAACCAATTTTCAGGCTTGATAAAAAATGTGAATTTTTGATACCATCCCCATAACTTTTTTAAATGCATGGATACCACCATTTTTTTTCTTTTTTTAATCTGTAATAATTGAAGGGTTGTGTGCAAAAAAGGGCATATTAAGTGTCTCCTGGTCACTTCTAAATTCTCCTTCAATTTTTTTGTTTTCAAAGGGAGAATTTAGAATGTGATCAAGAGTCACTTACACCCTTTTCGCACACAGACTTTCAGTTATTATAGAAACTATAAAACAATGTTTACATGTACATGTATGTACAATCATGTAACATTAAATTCTGCAAAAAAATCTGTCTGTTGATGGTTACAATTAATAAGGCTTACAAAGCAAAATGTGTTTTACAAACAAAATAATAATGATATTATTAGTAATTATTTTGTAAAATAAATGGTTTGATTGGCATCCTTTGTGAAGAATGCTGTGTCTAACATTTTTCATCCTAATATTTTGGCAGATAACCCAAAATATCAATAGAATTTTTAAATATTTTGTTGGACAAAGAAAAATGCTGAGTCAGCACTTTTTTCGAATTTCATCCTTAATTATCTCTTAAATGTATGGGTATCCCATAATTTTTTTCCTGATTTCAAAAGCTCCTTAGGGGGTTCAAACACCCCCACCTGAACTAGTGTTTAATAAACGTAGACCATAATTGGTACAATGGATAACTAGTTTGTGTAAAAAACTAGTTTTGGTCTGCATCTGCGGGGAAGATAAACACTGGTATAATCAACTAGAAGTCCACCAGCATACAGTACCTTACAATGTACATGTAGTTTGGATATGATTTTAAGCTTTCAAATTGAAGCTTGATTACTCACATACAGTAACACAAGGTAAAATTAAGTGAGTTGAAAGAATAACCTAGCTAGGTTTCATAAACATACATGTACATGTAACTTTGGTTGCAAAAAATAACAGGTTGAAAAAAATAACCTACAATCAGACATAATTGTTGAGACCCTCAACAAAATAGTTATATGAGAAGAAACAAATATTGGACACAAAGATAAGACCGCTGAAGCTTCACAATCCCCCCTTCCCCTTTCAATGTTGGTAATGAATGAATTTCAAGTTGAACGTGCACCTAAACCAACATTGAAGGGGGGAGAGAGGGTTAAATTAAAGAATGGTCTCTAAAAGTGAGCAGTGTCCCAAAAAATGAAGCAATTTTGTCTGTGATTGTCTGAGGAGCTTATTTGAGGAATTGGAGGTACATGTAGAATGTTGAAAAATAGAAGAATTCTAACCAAACTTGGCAGGATCTTGTATTGTTTGCATGCGCATCTTGTGTATTATGTTTGAAGCCAAGCCAATAGCATCGTTGGAAAGAGCATCCAAAGTAGTTTCAAAATGTCATGATTTACTGCAGGTTAAGTTAAAAAGTTTAAAAATGACAATAGTACACTCCTTCAACCCTTTAAAAGTAAATTGAAGTACATATTTTTAATGGTGAAAAAGGGTTAAACATTGTCATTTTTCATATTTTTTCTTAAACCTGTGTTAAATCATGACATTTTAAAACTACTGTACTTTGGGTGCTCTTTCCAACAACACTATTGGCTTGACGATCTGAGAAAGTTATGATCACATCATTCTGATGTCACAGAATGGTGAACCGTGTGGTGTAAACCGTTAAAACATGCCCCAATACTGCAGAAATCCTTGTTATTTTTCCGAATTTTCCTTAAACCTGTATTACATCATGACATTTTAAAACTACATTGGATGCTCTTTCCAACGATGCTATTGGCTTGGCGATATGAGGAAGTTATGATGTCATTCTGACGTCACAGAATGGTGAACCATTAAAACAAGCCCCAAAACAATTATACTGCAGAAATTGTTATTTTTCAGATTTTTTTGTTAAAACTGTGTTAAATCATGACGTCTTAAAACTACTTTGGATGCTCTTTCCCACAACGCTATTGGCTTAGCGATGATAGGAAGTTTACTTCATTCTGACGTCACAAGGTGATGAACCATGTCTTGAAATGTTGGAAAAATTGCTAAAACAGCCTCCAATAATATTGATGAAATAGTCTTTTTACATCATTTTTGGAACTCAAATAATTTTCGTACATTACTGTCCTTTTCATTCACTGCTTCAAAATATTTTTACGTTTTTTAAAGAAACATTTTAGCTCTCTACTGATTGACAATTCAATGCAGCATATGGTTTTATCTTCGTGATGTCATTCTGACGTCATTAAGCAGCAATGGACTTCAAGCGTAATATACAAGATGTACATTCCAACGATAGAAGAACCTGCCAAGTTTGGCTAGATGTATCTAATTTCTCAAGATTCTACAGCTGATTCCTCATAATTATTAGCCCTCAGACAATCACAGACATAATAAATTATTGTTGAGACACTCAACAAAATAGTTACATGTATTATATGAGAAGAAAAAAATACTGGGCACAAAGATAAGACAGCTGAAGTTTTGCAATCCCCCCTTCCCCTTTCAATGTTGGAAATTAATGAATTTCAAATTGAACGTGCACCTAAACCAACATTGAAGGGGGAGAGGGTTTATTTAAAGAGTAGTCTCTAAAAGTGAGCAGTGTACCAAGTTATTTTGTCTGTGATTGTAAGTTAAAATGAATTTGACCTGAGAATAAATTGGACCTACATGTACAATTATACATGTACAGTGTACATGCAGTACAGTAAAAACCTGCATGTATATAAGAACCTGTTTTTTTCAAGTTATCCTAAAGAGGTTCTTATAAAATTGGTGCTTAGTGGGAAGTTAGGCTATTTAGGTTCTTAAACAGGTTATTATTTTCTTAAGTAAAAAAGAAGTGATTGTTGCTTGAAAAATATTGATACGACAAACTGTTTATACAAAAAAATGAATTTAATTACATGTAAAAGGGCTTCACTCTTTAAAAAATTGTATTGTATACCCTTTTTACCTATGAAAAATCCAGAACAAAAATTAGAACTTGTTTTATTTATTTTCATCAGATTCAAATTTCTAAATAATTATATTTTAAAATAAGAACCTGTTTCAAATTTTAGGCTAAAATAGGTTCTTACGTAAAGGGTCTAATGGGGCAATCTTAGCCTAACAGGTTCTTAAAAACCAGGTTCTTACATGCAGGTTTTTACTGTAAGGGATGAAATCTTGTTAAATGTTTACTTGTAAACTTTATTTTGTAATACTTAAAAATATGTGTTATTTTCTTTATATATGCATGTAGTTGCCAACAGAGGAAAATTGGAAGATTTTGCAAGTGTGGCCTTACATCAAGCAAGCCTTTTGATATCTACTCTATTGATGAATGTATCACTGTGGTTTTCAAGTCTGATAACAGTACAAATGGTGCTGGATTTGAAGCAGATTTTACATCAGCAAAGAATGACACATCCATAAGTTCCAGTCCAAATTGCAGGTATATTGTATGCTCTGTCTAATAACGATACACTGTACAGTGAACTGTGACTGAAATTATTGAAGTATTTACAGTGGTTTTACCTCCATCGTCCAATGACTGCAGTTTAACGGCAGAATGACCACGATAAAACAGAGGTAAACTCTGCAGTAATTAGTTGGATGCTGTCACAATGGTGGTGACTTAAATTGGGTTAATACAGTGTTCTTACAGTATAACCTATTTGGTTTCAATGCAAAACAACCCATGGGATTTTGTAATGCACACAGCACCTAAATGTCACTCTAAGTTACTGAAGGCGCTCGTCATTTTCAAGTAATCCAAAACAGTATCTTAACTCATCCTTTTCCATAGAAAATGGTTGTGGTGTTATTAAACTTTGCCATTTTCCTTTCTGAGTTTGCTTATAATCTTGGTGGCAAAATGAAACTATTTTTAGCATGTATTATGTCTGTCACATATATACAGTGTTAGAGTTGCTAATAAAATACTTGAACATGGTTCATACATGTACATTGTACAGTCTTGAAAAGTCCTTGAATTTGACTTGTACTTGAATTCTGGGAAAAGGGTTTGCAATAGCTCACTTCCGTGATATGCTTTACTTGTCATGCACAAAGGTTACGAGTCCCCATGCTATATTATTTTATTCTTTTCACAGAGAAAATCATAAATTTAATTTAGCACAGGGCCTCTTATTGAAACCTTTGTGCGTGACAAGTAAAGCATATCGTGGAAGTGGGCTATTGAAAAGTCCTTTATTTTGTTTGGCTACATTAGTATGAACCATGTTGAAAATACATGTATCCAGTCATGAATGTACATTACATAGGATCATATCTAACTCCTTACCACTTGAGTTGAAGCCTGAATAGGAAATCATGCAAGCTGAATCAGACAGCAGACTCAGACAAATGTTGAGATTCAGCTTTGGCGACTACATTCTTAAAGTGTTTATGAAACCAAATTTTGCATCTTTATTTATTTTTATTGCAGAATAATAAAGTTCATTCTTTTCTGATTATCAAGAGTATATTTATTTTTCATTTCCGCCTTTGTGACCCTCCATGCGAAAACCCGGCTTAACGAAACTGGCGTTTGAATGGATTTCAACGGACGGTATAAAACGCAGGTGTGCAGGTGTGCAGGTGAAAAGTTTCCAGGAATTTATATCAAGTTAGTTGTACACTTGTACACAACCTACTGGAGTCAGTAAACAAACAACACCAGTCTATCATATGCCATGACGTCATCAGTCACGTGACCCGTGGGAAAATCGAGCATATCTCCTTAACAGACCGGTATCATTCAACCAAATTCGTAGACAGAAAGAAGGCCGAATGAAAGTAAAGTAAATCAGACTTGAGCCTGATTAATATTTGGCCAAAGCACCGAAAGGACAAGGCTGTTATCAACTTTATTTCATCAAAAGTTATATCAAATTCAGGAAGGGTCATTCCTTGCCTTATAATTTGATTGAAAACCTTTAAATAAAACACCCCTTTCACTAAAATTATTGACAGAATCAAACGGCAAACAAAACATAATTCGTTTATTTTCTGTCATGAATGATTTTTAAACAAATTTGTGCGCTAAAATCAGTAAAGGTTGGTACACACCAGGCGTCACGATGCAGCGCCAATTCCCTTCGTGTGCTCTGTTCGGGATAACTGACCAGTTTGAATTCATGCGCCAGACGCGGGTGCCGAATTCTGACGCGGCATCAAGATTTTTAGACAGTGCACACGATCGAGGAAAATTGGCGCGGCGCTGCGTTGTGACCGTGCGTTAAGACGCCTAGTGTGCACCGACCTTACAATTACGCTATTCCTTTATGTAAAACAACTGAACTGTAACGTGACTGTAACGATATATAGAAGCTTATGAACGTGTACATTTTGTTACTTTGATAGCTAGAGTGATTTTATTTAACCTGTGACTAAGAGAGTAATACACTCTACACTCTATTACTTTGGCCAGAGATCCTGAAAGCCCAATTAGCGCTAATCCTGGATTGAATGTTAACTGATAATATTGGTTGACTTGATAACTTATCCTGAATTAGCGCATTTTGGGAACTAGGCCCTGTTCTCTACATCTTTTGTTATCTTTTGTTTGTTTGGGTCGAACAGATACTGACTTTTAGACTGTGTTGAGAGTTTAATAAGTAAAATCTCTCTACTTTATAAAATATATCCGTTGTTATAATTTTTGATTCTCGAGTTAGTTGTAACTCTGAGCCTCTCAAAATGTTATCTAATTTGCACACTACAATACAGTTATGACTGAAGTTCTTTTGACTCCGCCGGGGTAATGCTTCTCCGGTATGTAATTTAAAACCGAGCCTTGTACTAAGGACAATTTAAAAGAGTGTTTCCTGAAAGAGATGCCACTAAGCATACAGCCTCTTCAAGAAAGATCCAAAAAGTTTTCTCGATTTGAAAAAAAATAATATATATATATATAAATTTACGTACAATACTAAGGCGGGAACTTTAGCGACCATTGTTCAGTGTTGAACATACACTTGGTTACACGTAAGTCTTGAAATGGCCCATACCACTCAGGTTTGTTTTATAGCGTAGTATTTTATATCGCTGCTCAAATAACGTAACACCCTCGCATACCCAGGAGGAGTGGCTGATTCGCAAAATATGTGATCGAGGGGAGGGGAGGGGAGGGGGGTGGGGTATCCGAAGATGCTCAAATAAACTAACAATCTAATCCAACACCTAATCCTAATTGGCGATTCCTAGCCTAGTGATAATGATACATATCATGTAACACTTGTTACCTTAATAACGCATAGTGTCACACACTGTAACCTGTGTGAAAATGGCGGCGACATAGACACGCGTGATAGTGTACTTACCGTAAACTTATCAAGCGGAATTTCGAATAGCAAGAAGGGTTTTCAAATTGTAATGCCGACATTCCGTTTCATAATGCTTTTCGCTTACCTCTGCTTTATTAATCTGCTTTGTACTAGGTTCATAATGTTACTAATCAAACAGCTATCACACAATCTATGTCGTATGTTATCTTGCTTCACTAAGACAGTGACAGGGCATGCTCGATTTTCCCACGGGTCACGTGACTGATGACGTCATAGCATATGATAGACTCGGGTGTTTTTTGTTTACTCTAGTAGGTTGCTGTGTACAAGTTTGGTTCAGATATTCCGCTTTGTTAAAGAGATATGCTCGATTTTCCCACGGGTCACGTGACTGATGACGTCATGGCATTTGATAGACTGGTGTTGTTTGTTTACTGACTCCAGTAGGTTGTGTACAAGTGTACAACTAACTTGATATAAATTCCTGGAAACTTTTCACCTGCACACCTGCACACCTGCGTTTTATACCGTCCGGGATTTCAACGCATTCTCAATGCATTGCAATGCATCGGAAATGTTTCTCAACGCGTTGTCAACTTTTCACAACGATCTGAAATAACGTTGAAATGCTTTCCTAAAGTTCTGGAACGCTTTGTCAACGTTTCATAACGATCTGATAGAACATTGAAACGCATTCGTAATGTTTGAGAATGCTTTGTCAACTTTCCACAACGATCCGATAAAACATTGAAACGCATTTGTAATGTTTGAGAACGCTTTGTCAACGTTTCACAACGATCTGATAGAACATTGAAACGCATTCGTAATGTATGAGAACGCTTTGTCAACTTTTCACAACGATCCGATAAAACGTTAAATTTTGACATCGTGTTGTGACCTTTTCAAAACGATTCCAGTCTAATTAAATTACGTAGCGCCTCGAGGAAACGTAGATAAATCATCCATATATCATTTTAAAGCTTATAAAATTGGCTACAAGAATAAATAAAACATTGTGAGTTCTTTGAAAATCTCGAATTATCCGCCATCCCGTTTCTCCGATCTAGTGAGATGGCTTTCAGAAGCTTTAAAATCTGTTTGCTTTGTCGCATTTCAGTGGAATCATATTACAAAACCGTGTCGGGGAATCTTAGTTCAAAAGTTATCATGCTCAAATTGCAAAAACATATAAATCCGAGTAGATATGCGGGAAACGCCGTCAAGAGCTCTCTTTTTAGAATTTCCCAATTTCCCGACACCGTTTGCAGCTGAGATATCAATTGACATTTTGTGAAAATTTCACACACATCGAATAAATTCCTCTTGAGTAAGAGCTTTTTTAAAACTCTATTTTGGTTGAAAATCGAAAGCGTAGAAAATAGCACTTCAAAAAGTCGAGCCGTCTGTTGTGCGTGAATCTAAATCCCCGCCTTTTGGCCAATCATTTCTCATCACAGCTCAACTATCTGTCAAAATTTCCCGCCGTTGTTGATTTCTGATCAAAGCTACATGTACACGCCGCAGCGAGAAAATGTTTATAGTTTTGTGTGACTTGAAAAAATACCTCGAGGGACAAGTGTCAAAATATTTCATACTTATTGTCAGTTACAGGAGACAGCGATTTGCACGCGTCTGAAACAGTACGGCAATAGCGAGATCGTGGTGTTGGTTTCAAGCGATTTAGAGTCCATCATCATCATCATTTTATTATTTAACTCATGTGTACAAAATAGCAAGATTGTACTAATACAAATATTAATGATAATAACATTTACTTACAGTTTTGAACAAGTTAGTTTACAAATATAAGTACACAATTGAGTAAGGGCCGCCCTAAATAGCAGAGCTAATCGAGAGGATGACCCTTTTAAGCTAATTTTACTTTAAAAGAAGAGAATGCGATCAAGTTTATACAGGTTTTTTTTTTTTTTTTATATAAAATAGTATTTCTCTAGTAGGAAAATAACACGTACATACGTGTAAAATCAGTTAGTGTGAGTATAGTTATCTATTAAATGACTGAAGAGAAGGTTACGGAAAGAGGAGAGAGAGTTTACATCTCTAATGTTCAAAGGAAGTGAATTCCATGTTTTAGGTCCAGTAATTTTAAGTGATCGTAATCCATATTGAGTCGTTGAAACAGATTCCAAATATAGATTATTCTTTTTGGATTGACGGGTACCATAGGAGTGTACACAGGAGACGTATTTAAAAGTATTTTCAAAACAAATAGGAGTTAAATGACGAGTCCATTGAAATACAAAGCAAGAAATTTGGAGAGCAACAATATCAATAAATTTAAGCAGATTTAGTGATTTTAAAATAGGTTCAGAGTGTGAGCGTGGTTCTGAAAAAGTTATAATCCTGACACATTTTTTTTGAATTTTAGAAATCGGATTTAAATAACTAGGGTACGTCAGACCCCAGGCTTGGATGCCATAATTAAGAAATGGATAAATTAGTGCATTATATAACATAACTAAGACATCTGTATTAACAAAATGTCTAATCTTTGATAAAACTCCAACAGTTTTAGACAATTTTAAACACAGTTGACTTATGTGAGGTTTCCAGTTAAGGTTCGAGTCAAATGAAACACCAAGATATTTAACTGAATTTACTTGACTAATAATAGTATCCTCAATCTTAATATTAAAAGATTGAATAGGTTTATTCTGATTAGAATGAAATAAAATAAAATTAGTTTTTTGTATACTTAGAGCTAACCTATTTGCTCTCATCCAATCTGCAACTGTTTTGAGTTCTCTATTAATCAAGCTTTCAAGGTTTATGAGGTTTTTTGAGGAATGATAAATACTTGTGTCATCGGCAAACAAATGGAATTTCAATAAGCTAGATGTATTAGGTAGATCATTAATATACAAAATAAACAATAAAGGTCCACCGGCAGATCAGAGCTATTATACGTTTCCATCTAAACATTCTTGGAAACAAATATTCTCTCGACTGGCTCCTTTCAATTCTTCTTTATTTTCAGATATGAGCCACTCGGCGCTGTCTGAAATTGAAAATACGAACCCTTGTCGAATTTTGCGAGGATGTAGTTGTATGCGTTGTTTGGCCTTGTTTTGCTTGGCTTTTTTAGGACTTTTTTTCTTTGTTGCATCCTGCTTGGTTTTTGGAAGCCATAAGGCCAACAACCGATGGAATCGTGTGTGGATAACATTTCTCAATAAACGTAAACATTGGTATATGAAATACATTTTTAAAATAGCGCTAGCTTTCCCACACAGTCGTTACGGGCGAGTGAGCACTTGTCATGTGTTTATTGATCTGCTGTCAATCAAACATAACATTTTACTTCGGTTAAAAACTTCAATTTGAACAGAGTTTTTGGTATAAGTTTACGCTGACGCTAAAAACTTCATCATTGAAATAATTCACCAGATCGGTCTAACCCAGTGAATGATATATCTGCTTTGTAAACTGGAACAATTATGCTGGTAATTTATTACTGTACGACTGTGAGAAGTTTCAAGTACTGCATTTAGCCGACCGTCAATCAAACGCGAGTGCTTTCAAACAGGCATGTTATAAACCGCGGACTGCTGGACTCAAACTAATATTCGGCTCGACTCAGTAAACAGGGACAGCCTCGGAAAACGCGTACTCAACTCGTTTTGACTAACCTGTTTTATTTCTCGCATTGCGTGATTCTTCTATTCACGTTATCTGCGCCGGGATCAATTGTACACGATTTCCAATAAAACAAAGTAGTAGCGCAGTGGCCCCTTACTCTGCGGGCTTCATACATAATCGATGTACCTCGATCCACAAAAACCTATTCTACACTATAGAAAGTAAGACATAAGAAGTTTCTTGTTTGAGGAGAGCTTGTTTAACCCAGACTGTTGATAAAGAATGTAAACGAATGAAATAAAATAATTGCTTAGGAATATTTTTTTATTAGACAAAGGTTATAATTTATTATGCTAATTACACCCCATGTGTAATTCGCCCCCAAGTCGTTTCGCCCCCAACTCGTAGTCGATTCGCCCCCACTTGAATTGAAGTGTATGAAATTGAAGTGTACGAAGTGTATGAAACCAAGTGAAACCATCGAAGTGTATGAAACCAAGTGTAATAAAGGTTTCAGTGTTAATAAACTGAAGAAAGCCAACTTTAGCAAACTTTATTTAGCGGGAAGGTTTCCACAGAAACGGTGTTCAATGAAACAGATCGAAGTGTAATTAAACTGAAGGAAGCCAACTTTAGCGAAGTAAGTGTGCGCCGTAAACTTTATTTAGATGAATTAAGGCACAGAAAGGTTTCCATAGAACCCAACAAACAAACAACGGCGATCAATGAAACCTGTTATGGAACAGAACTGAAGAAAATTAAGTGTGAACTGAAGCCCCTACTTGAAGTCGATTCGCCCCCACTTCAATTTGGTGATTTGTAACAGATCGAAGTGTATGAAACCAAGTGAAACCATCGAAGTGTATGAAACCAAGTGTAATAAAGGTTTCAGTGTTAATAAACTGAAGAAAGCCAACTTTAGCAAACTTTATTTAGCGGGAAGGTTTCCACAGAAACGGTGTTCAATGAAACAGATCGAAGTGGACACACTGCTACAACCTATTGCTAAAAAGCAAGAGTCTTATATTAAAGACACTACTGATTTCATCAACTTCATCGAGAATACACCTTTACCAGATAGCGCCACTCTAGCTACTCTCGATGTCTGCTCTCTTTACACTAACATTCCACAAGAAGAAGGAATCAGTGTAATTTGCCATCACTACGAAGAACACTATAAGCCTAACCTCCCAGTCCCTTCTTCCGATCTAGGGGAACTAATGAGGCTTATACTAAAAGAAAACTCTTTTAAATTCAATGGCAATCACTTCCTGCAGACGCACGGCATAGCTATAATGGGCACAAAAATGGCGGTAGCATTTTCTATCATTTTTATGGCCCACATAGAAAATCAGCTGCTTACAACCAGCCCCTACAAACCCGTAATCTGGAAAAGATTTATAGATGACATTTTTTCAGTGTGGAATATACAATGACAAACAGAAGACCGCATCCCAGCTTCTCAAGGCATGCTTCCATTTGAATGGACCAGTTGTCTAGGTGAAAGAGAGATTTCAATTTGTAAATACGTAGAGTTTCATTACTGCTAAATTCCTTTTAGAGGAAGTATGAGATACGAAAACTGTAAATATGTCCGATATCATGATACATGTATAATAAAAAAAATACTTTTACGAAATCAAAACTGTGGTTCTAAATAAGTATTGTGTTTGGGAAACATTCGTTAAATAGGCAACGTAAGCGCGTGAATGGTGTATTCTTGGGTTTCCTGTGTAAACCTCGCTTTCAAGCATCGACATGAGATAACAAAATGGCGGGCGTTAACGAAAGATCATGATTCCATGAAGGGTTTTTGTTCATTTAGTATTATATTTCCTAAGGAACGTAACACTAGGCACTTCAAAGTGGGGGCGAATCGACTGCGAGTTGGGGGCGAAACGACTGGGGGCGAAACAACTGTAATTCGTGTCAATCATCAACGAGACGAAGACACGGAAGAACGAACAAAAAGCCACTGTACTGTTCGAAGCAAGGATAACTTTACTACTAGTCCTAAGGAAAGTTATGCCGCGAAAAGTCGACATGCCAGTCTACTTGTATAAGAATATCAGGAAAGTTTTTGTGATATGAATACTGAAATATTAATGCTTCTGGATTGCTCACCAGTTCGATTATCTTATCAACACGATTGCCGAATGAGCGCCAGTGGTGTAACGCACGTTGCCAAATTTAATGTTGTGCAAGTACGCAAAATGAACGCCAACGATTTGGAACGGTTGACAAATGATTTACAACGCTTATCGAATGAATGGCAACGATTTGGTAATGATTTGGAATGCTTGCAAAATGTTCTACAACGCTTATCGAATGAACGCCAACGATTTGAAAATGATTTGAAACGGTTGCCAAATGTTTTACAACGCTTATCGAATAAATGCCAACCGTTTTGAAATGATTTGGAATGGAATAATGATTCGTTGTAATGTTCCAGAACGTTTTATGAACTCGTTGGTAATGATAGCCAACGCATTGGGAATTTTATGAAATGCATTCCCAACGATCAAAAATGCGTTGAAATGGAAAACTGACATCTCGCTGATTTACTTAAGCCGGGTTTTCGCATGGAGGGTCCTTTGGAAAGGTCTCTTTTTACCATTCAAATTGACTACTTTATGCTTAAAACTGTCCAGGGCCTGGAACCGAATCCACCATTACAATGACGTCACTGTGAGGACTCGCAAGTGACAATCCCTTCATATGATCATGTAGGACGACACACAATTCTACAAAAAAAAAACAATAGAATAAAGCACAATACAATTCAATACAAAAAATGAAATACAGTAGAATGCAACACAATACTTAACAAATAGAAGATGGTTCTCCTTGTTCTATAAAAAAAATATTGCATGCTCAAGGTCTTGAAAAACTGCAGATGTACATGTACGAGCAGCAGCATTTCAAGACCTCTGAAGTACATTATTTTGTTATAGAACAAGGAGAACCATCTTTTATTTGTTTTATAATATAAACTTCAATCTAGACTAAGGAAAGTAAGCAATCTAATTTTTAAGAACCAACATAAAAATCTAACTAAGCAAACTGACTACAGCGAAAACTCCATTTTACTGTACTTGATATGTTTACAACATTTCTCATCGCTGATTGGTTCAATTCTGACAGCTTGACATTGACGACCTGAAATCTCGTTTCTTATTGGATGAAATAACCTGCTATAAAAAGAACATCTTGATTGATAAAAGGGAAAGACGGAAATTGCAAGACTGCCAGCCGCAAATGGGCTGTAAAATTGTCAACTGATCAAAACTGTTGCAGGAAACACAAAGTGCTTTCTTTTTACAATGTATTGTCAGCATAGGAGAAGTTAATATGCACACTGTGGTAGTGTTGTTGAAAATGCCTGATGGAAAACATTCGTAGAGATAGCGAATTTGTAATAGAGGCATCTGAGACCGAGTTACGTGGGTTGAGGTTTCCGACTATATTTTCTACGACAACTGCATCGTTGTCAGACACTGGCTATTTATTCTGTGGTCTGAAGAAGGATATTTTCATTATCCCAAGGAACAGTGTTTAACTGCTGCTCTGATGGCAGTGAGTTGCATAGCTTTTGAGGCTCAGTTCGACTATATGTACGGCTTTCGAAATTCTGGGTTCTTAATTTAGCAAGTTTTATCGTTCGTTTTTCATTCACGAACATTCAGGATTCTCTTAAACGAATTTCTACAGGAAACCAGAGAAACCCTATATTGTATTCTTTGCCATTCACTCTTCTGGCTTCAGCATAAAAGTACAGGAGTATTAAAGTTATCATTGAGTTCTTGGTGAGTCATTTCTTGTACTAGTTGTGTTGTACTACATGTATCAAACTGTGAATGAAGTAACACTGTATTAGAACTGTATTTTGGCGTATAGGATAAAGTTAAATACGGTAAGAAAACCAAGGCCACCAGCCACGCAATATCTTCCACCTCCTCGCTTATTTTTACCTTTCTCTGAAACTTTCTCTCTGGAGCCCACCATGTTTGTAACAACGAGTCCTCACAGTGACGTCACGCAGCTCATTTGGGTGCGTGGCAAACCAGACAGATTTTAGCATAAAGTAGTCAATTTGAATGGCGAAAAAGAGACCTTTCCGAAGGAGGAACTGAAAAATAAATATACTCTTGATAATCAGAAAAGAATGAACTTTATTATTCTGCAATAAAATAAAGATGCAAAATTTGGTTGAAATCATAAACACTTTTAAACACAGGTGCAATTAAGGCTAACGTTCTACTGCCTGCAGCTACTTCTTCTGTAGGTTAGCTGCTTCATTTTGCTGTACATGTTACGTGTATTCTTCAGCACATACATGTACTTGGACAAATTTGATTTTCCCCGTGAGTGGAATTCCAGAAATTACAGTATAATCAGCAATGTTTTCATTAATTTAAAAGTAAATGTTTTCATTAAAGAATACAATCATGTACATGTACCATAATGTAGACAAATGATCCTATTGAACTGCATTGGGCATGTTAATAATGAATAATTTCATCTAAATTCTCCTTTCTTCAGGGCATCTGAGAGGATGCAAAAAAAATTTGGAAATTTATATGGACATTTTTGCCCAATTATGTGGGAAAAAGCGATGAATTACACAATTTTAATAGATATTTTTTCTTTATTTAATCGCCTTTTTAGAGTTTAAATGAAAGAGAATCCACATTTGTCTTCCTATTCAAACGTAGACTGCAAAACAACCCTGAATGACTATTAGAACAGAGCATGAAACCCTGTCTATAAACAGTGAACGCGAACATGTGTATCCGTAGATGTCTTCTTCAAAACAAGTATCTGGTCCTTGGAGTTCAAGAAAGAGGAAAAAATCAAAGAAATATTCGAAATTATATATTCTTATTACCACTGGCTAAACTATTTTGTTGTACATTAGGCTGCTTGATTCCTCTTAAGTATTTCTACAATAACATGCCCAATCTCTGACATTTTCCGGAGTATATATTCACGGGCTGATTCTTCGGGTAATTTATCTGTCCTCAAGCTTTTCTTTCATCTTCCACGTCCGTTTGGTCTGCTTTGGTTTTGCCTTCTTCTTGTCTTTAGCTGGTTTATCCTTTGCCGTTGCAATTGCCTTATTCTGGCGTTTGACCAGTTTATTCTTGGTTTTGCCCATAATGAGGAGTGATTGAAAATGCGAAACTAACAACTGAGCGCACAGACCTTTGATTGTGTTGCTTTCATGCCACTGAGAAATTGGTGGGAAGTTTTGACAGTGACACTGATTTCCCAGTCACTGGTTGAACATCATTGGCTGCTTTATATAGAAGGTGTTTGATTGCTGTGAAAGAGGCTGGGCACCAGAATCAGTCTCGCCGGCTGGCTAAAACTTTTCAGAGCGTTTTCTTGACTTTCTATTTTCGTTCTAAACAGTTTGAAAAAAAGGTCTAACTCGACGCGAATTTGTGCGAATTACTACAAATATTCACAGATTGTTCGCATTTATATCAGCTAAAAAACGGTGTTGGCGATTATTTAAAATTTTAAGCGATTCCCGCGCGTTAGCAGTTTCACGAAGACCGAAATATCTTTAGAACGGCTTCGAATTTCCACAATCGCCGACACAGTTTTGTAATTTAACAAGGTCTGTGGGAGTCCCGAAAAGCAAACAGATCTTAAATTCATTAAATTGCCGTGGAGTTGGAGCTCTTGGAAACCAACTCGCTTGTTCGGAAAAGAAGTTTATTTAAAAATCGCACATATATCAAAATTACAAACCTTAGGTATGTCGTTGTAGCCAATTTTATAAGCTTTAAAATGAGGTATAATTTATCTAAATACGATGAATATTTGAGACGCTACTTAATTTTATCCGGAACAGTACACTGAAGGTATACGATAACCTTAAACTGCTTTGCTGCACATACATTGTCTGTTTTTTTGACACAACAACACTGGAGTGCCACGCTGTGAACTTCGAGGAAAGCTTGACTGTAGTTTAATTCACCACACAACTACATGTACTTACATGTAGCCTGCGTGTAGACATTCTCTCCCCCTGCAAAAATCGGGAAAGAGACGTCTGCGAAACGCCGTTGATAATCGTGTTGTGGTCACATGTTTCTTCTACAGTATTTGAGGCCACGTGCTGATTGGCTGTTGATGGAGGATTGTCATAAAGTCATATATGATTGGCTAATAACTTCCTGAGATGACCCCATGTTTACTTTTCGAAACCCTTCATCCCGTAGTGGTATTAATTTGCAACAAACGTTGAGTTGTGTCTAATATTTTCGTAATGAGCTCCTAGTTTTGCTGATATTGTGAAACATGATGACAAGAATCTAGTATAAAAGTAGAGCTTTCTACTCTTAGCTTCGAAGTTCTTGAAGTTGAAGAAAAGACGAGATGTGAAATATAACTACATGTACGAAGGCAGATCTTTACGAAATTCGAAAGCCACAAACGCAGGTCTGGTCGTAAAGAAGAGGGACAGTACATGTGCTAGGGAATTGTTTGAGTTAGACTGACTCCAGCTCTGCCCCGAAACGAGCTGCTCTAGATGGAAATGCAATCGAGCCAATGTGCTAATTAATCCCTTGAAGGTTGCCGACCATAAGAATATAAACTCCTGCAGCTAGAAAATCAAATAAATGTACGTACCTCCATGATATTCCGCTTTCTCCCATTTGTCCGTCCGTGTTACCAATTCTGGATGATTCAGTTGCTGTACAAAATGTAGGTGAAAATATTGAAACAGTTGTCCAAGTCAAGCCAGTTGAATGGCCGAGCAAAACAAATTTATAACACAAAGGCCTTGAAAGTTTGGGTAAGATATTGTTTTGTGGAACTTATAGCCAGATTGCATCGGCTGTATGGAAGAATACAGTTTTGAGAGAAAATGCCATCCAGCAACTCTTTCTCAAAGAAGTAGACAGAGAATGTACGTAGTTGTGTTCGCTAAAATCGCCTAGGAAAAATAATTCTGAATTTTAATTCTGATAATTTATGACCGGAACACTATTATCAACGACATTTCGCAGACGTCTCTTTCCGATTTTTGCAGGGAGAGAGAATGTCTGCATGCAGGCTACATGTACTCGGCCTATATGGAAAATGAAAAAGATGTCCAATAAAATATTCTGGAGTTCTTTTATTAATGTGGATCCGTTTTTCAAAGGTGAGGAGGTTCGAATCTCTAGAATTCTATGACACAGCTGGAAGCTTGACATTTTCTTGATAATTTCTGTGAACTGATTTGAATAATCATTGTAGGTCATCAGTGTTTGTTTAATTGCACCAGACATTTTCTACCTTCAGAATAAAATGTTTTGTAAGTTTTTATTTCATGTTCGTTTCGTGTCTGAACGGTTTCACCTGATGCGAGTAATGCTTTGATTCGATGGATGATCTCTGCCGAAGTGAGAAGTTTTGGCTGTTTACCAATTTGTTGTCAAATGAATGTTTATTGCTGTGAGATCACACTGTATCATTTGATAATGAGTTAATAAAATATCTACCCTGGGTGCCAGAGGTTTTGAGAATTAGTTTCACGATTAAGAGAGTAATTTTTCGTTCAAAATGTATATCATTGAGAAAGTTCACTCCACAAACCTCTGGCCACTCGAGACATCTCCAACGGACAGCCTCGCTTTGGTGTTTATAGCCTCGCTTTAGAGTTCACTTCCTGTCAAACCGGTTTTATTTCCAGGACTTAATTTGCATGTGTCACTTTCACGTGGTGCAGCGACTGAATCAAAATAAACATGCCGGGGAAACTCGTTCGATGGAAACGCCAGAGAAAAAACGTTCGTGTTCTTTTAATATTGGGAAAAAAAGATTATTGTAGAGTGTGCGACATAAATATATTTTAACTTCTGGACGCAAAAAGTGCTTGCTGTTTAAAGGGAAAAGAGCTTCAGAAGAGAATTTTCCTGAGAAACTTTCAACTGTGTTGGCACGGTGCCAGTGGTGGAGACTTGTAATGTTTCGTCGGTGGGTGATACAGTGGAACCCCGATTTAACGTACCCCGATTTAACGTACCCCGATTTAACGAAGTCCCCGATTTAACATACAAATGTTTTCGGCCCGGCCAGAGTCACAGTAAAATGTATGGAGAAGAACCCCGATTTAACGAACCCCGATTTAACGAACCCCGATTTAACGTAATTCCCGATATAACGAACAAAATCTGGAGGACCGAACGTAAAAACTACCCCGATATAACGAATAAAATGTCATCACGCCACAGAAGACGAATCCGGCAAGAGATGAAACCGATAATATTTTGTTTATTTACAGTAGTATTACGTACATACAGTACATTAATAAATCACGAGTGCTATAAGTTATGTGTACACTGTGCAATACCGATCAGACGGGGAAGTGTTGGACAGTGAAGCAGAACGGTAAATTTTAATTATTACCTATACCCCGATCTAACGAAGCTTTTGGTCATTTTTCCACAAATTCGTTATATCGGGGTTCTCGATTTAACGAAACCCCGATCTAACGAACTGTTTTTTCCGGTCCCCTGCGCTTCGTTAGATCGGGGTTCCACTGTATGTACGTTCTGCAAAAGACGCTTGGAGAAGATTGAATCCTTGAAGAAATTGCTTGAAGAATTTTCTACTACAAGAGAGTCTAGTATTGCAGCTCAAAAGCTACGTTTTGGAACTCAACGTGTTAAGCGGTGTCATAATATTAGTGCTACATTTTGGAACTCAACGTGTTAAGCGGTGTCATAATATTAGTGATTCTCCCGCCAATAAACATGGTACACCTTCAACTAGAAGTCCTCAAAGGAAGCGGAGCGCTCTTTCTCCCCTCTTATATGTACGTCCACGACAGAGAAACATTCTTGGCAAGCCTGCTGATGAGAATTAAATTTCCACGATGACCTGTTTGCTCCGCCAAAAGAAAAGCGTCCTGAAAAGCCAGTTGAGGTGAGAAATTTCCTCTCGTATATCAGCATATCCACTTGGCAAAACAGAGAAAACATCTCGCCGCTTGATGAACTCATAAAGTGAGTCCTCCTAAACCGACTTCAGTTTACAGACATTAGGAAATTTGGAGGCTAACTCGAACTGAACAGCGCTATAATTAAAGACACGATCGAAATTTTCACAATAACTCGCCATGTTGTTTGTGTTTCTGCTCAATAAGCTCGGACGGTGACTTGTAAAACCGTTTTTTGACGGAGTAGGTCATTATCTGTATTTGATGGCCAATCAAAATAGACCTTTGGTGGTTTCTATGATGATCTCATGAATAGCCAATCAGCAAGCGGATTAATTTTTCCCAAGAATGCGGGAAAATTTGACTCGAGTGGCCAGAGGGGCTCGTCGCTTCACGACTCTGAAGAACTTGTGGCCGAATCCTACAATCAAGAAACAAGGTTCCTTCTTAGTAGTCAAAACACTGGGCACAGACTCGGTTCTTTGAGAAAGTGCTAATTTAAGCTCTCATCAGACTTAATGATGTCCTCCAGCATTCTATAAATCATTGGTGAAAAAGGCTTTAAAAAGTCTTACATTCTCTGTATTCCCCCAAACAAACTTAAGTATGTAGAACCAACTCCGTAGGAATCCAACAACTGCATCCAAAATGGCTGACTGAAAACTTTGAGGCCCCAGTATTGAAAATTCCATGGTAACAATAAATACAATGTAATTACTACAGTATTTTTTTAGGGGGGGGGGGGGGGGGGAGGGGAGGGCTTTTCAGTGTAGAAATAGCTAAAATTCAGTTCAAAACAACTTGGGTCTGGGAGGGTTAAGGAAAGCTCTGGAAGCATAATATGTTCACATACATGTACTTTATAGAAGTTAATTATTACATGGCCATGCATGCAGAGATGCAGATTTTATCTTCGAGTGTTGAGGAAATATCTTACAAGAGAGCACAGTGAACAAGTAAAATTTCATCAACACAAGAAGATAAAATTTGTATCCAAGTGGCCATATGTTATGTTTAATATATAATGTTCAGTGATATGCCAGTTTTCATCTATTACTAAAAAGTCTAGAAATTTATGAAATCCAGCCATAATTTCATGTGACTGTGAAGATATTCCCCTTTTAGAAAGAAATATACACTTGGTATTTCATTAATTGATAATTATATATTGAAATACAGTTTTCATTTTCTTATCTAATCTTTCCTTAATTTCTTAATGATAATCATCGGCAGCAATCCTGTTCTGGATACCAGTGGCACATTTTTCTCTCCACTCTGGCCCAACAACTATCCAAAAGACATCATTTGCAACTGGACCCTCAACATCCCTGCTGGTAACAATGTTACCCTGTCCCTAATGAATGTGAACATTGAGAGGCACATCACCTGTAATGAAAAAAGTACATCGGATGACCTCATCTCAATCTCAGGTACATGATTGTACAGATGGTGATTGTGATAATGATGATGATTGTGGTTACTAATAGCGATATTAATTTGATGTTGATGATGATGTGACACAGAAATTAAAGTGCCTATAACCCTTCTTGCAAGTTTCGTAGCTACATGTATGAACCTTCGAAAAGTTTTGAATACTTCTGTGAACTAAGATAGTTTTGGCTTAGAGAGAATACTCAATGTTCTATGATTCATTGAAATCGTGTAAATGTGACCTTTCCTGACCCATGACTGCATAAGTAAAAGCCTGCATGGGTCGATCACTGGGTAGATGTCATCTCATTAATGCATTATTCTCCATGATGCCTTTCACAACAATATTGATGCATAGAAAATATACACAGTTTGTGAGGTGTTAGTAAAAAAAAGTAATTTTAGTCAACATGTTAAGTATTTCTTCAAATGATTGCAAAGTCGAATTAATTATATGACGTCAAGATGACGTCTACCCAGGAATCAACCCAGGCTTTTACTTATGCGGTCATGGATTAGGAAAGGTTAAATTTACACCATTTCAAACAAGCATGGAACATACAGTATACACTGTAAACCAAAACTTCCTTCACAGAAGTATTCAAAACGTTTTGGAGGTTCATAGCTATAAAAATTGCAAGAAGGGTTAAATAGGCATTTTAAGTGTCTAAGTTACTCTCAGTTTAAGAAACATAAAATCTATCTAAGTTCTCAAATCACAACTGCCCTAGTTATGTGTTAGATACAATGTATATGTGTTCGTTGATACTATTATTAGTTAATTAGTCTAATATATTAGTTAATTAGTTTAATATATTCGCTTTAAAAAATTGGTACCCTATTCTTTCCTAGATAGTTTTTCTAATCCTAATAGGAGTTATCGAGGTGTAAGTCAACTGCAGTTCTATATATCTTTAACCTGTATTTTACTTTCTCTTGTGGCAGTGATTAACTCGAAAGCTTCGGCTCCTTTAACCACTGCACTCTCTCCTCCTGTTACTACCATATTTAATACTATATTTTATGTATCCTCCTCCTAAATGTTTATCATACTCTTTAAATTGCAATTATTTGTGTAGTACATAGAGTGGAAAATAAATAAAACTGAGCTTAAAAATAATGTCTAGTTACTCGGGCTGCCTGTGGCAGCGCCGAGTCTTAAAATGCAAGTCGTTATTTTTTTAATTTTATTTTTTTATTTCATGTCAGACGCGTTCTGCGCATGCGTTAAAGGTCAAATTCCAACCAATCAGATTGCACTGTGCTGGTCACGCAACAATCGCCAGGTTAATGTATTTACATAATTAAATACAGTAAATCAAGATGGACGACGGCGCGAGGAATTTTCTCTCAAATTTGGAGTCCCATCTCTCAAATGTAAGCAGTTTAATGTTTTATTTAAGTTCACTCGTGCGAAAGCCTTCCAACACTCCCAACAGGCTCAGGATATTTCAACTGGCGCTCTTGTTGGAGGTACGTTTCGTAGGTAATAAACACTCACTCGGCACATAATATGATGACCGAAGCAGTTATTCAACTCTCACGGTAAACAAGATTCCTCTCACGGCCGAGATTTTGGTTCGAGAAATTAAAGGCTTCCAACAGTTCCCTTTATAGTTCTGTAATATAATGAGCAGACTGCAGTTTTGGGAAGGAGGGTAAAAGCTTTTAAATAGAGATAAACAAAACGGGCATTTCAGTTAATAATCTTTAGTCCAACAAATACCGATATGGACGCGATCAAAGAGCCGCAGGGTAGAAAGAATAATAGTAGAAATACAGTGATAGCTCCATCATAGGTGGACAGGATACAACTTATAATATGGGACAAATATAGACATAAATTTGAGACACTCATCTATTAGTACTCTGAACCTGCAGAACAGCAGACTAAATTAGGACCGAATTCGTATTTTTTTCGATAAAAAAAAAGAATCAATGCCTTCAGCTGCTTCAGTAAGATTCCTAGTCATATCAGTAATGGTGACTATACCAAGCATTGTTGCTGGGGGAGATGTAAGAGTGAATCCGGCGCTCAAAGAGATATGTCTCGGAGAATGAAGCATCGTTCAGTACACCGCCAGTAGATCGGGTTTCTCATCTTTTCTCGGCCTTTTTGATCACTCACAGGAGGAGCTTTTCTGTTCCAAAACCTTTACAGCAAATTCAGTGAGAAATGTCAGCATTGGATAAATGTTTGTACAAGAGACCTTAAAAGCACAGAACAACGAGACTAGGTCTGGCAATGAAACGTAAGTGGCTATAAATTACTGAAACCCTGACTATGTATCCACCAGTAAACAATGAGAAGGAACTACTGTTCAACCATTAAGTTTACTTGAATTTATCAGTGGATTCTAAATAAATTTTGGAAGCAAAGCCTACATCTACAATGCTTTGATTTATTTTCTGAGCACAAATGAAGTTAATTTCTTTCGGAGCTGCAGGTATTAAATTTCAAAACTCGATAAATGCAAACAATAACATAATGGTTTGAAAGAGCACACCAACATAAGCAAGATTGCCGAATTTTAGGATGCTATCAGTTCATAGTTTTAATGTATATGCTCTTCCAGCCATAACAGCTTTGGTCTCCGATGAGTTTTATTGAAGAAGATGATTGCACTCGGCATGCGGCTACATTCTTTTGTTTTTGCCTTAATACAGGAAAACCTGACCTTTGTAACTTTTCAATGTTTAGGTGAAGTCTTACAACGATATTGCATGGGAAAAGATGAGTTTGGAATACAGTTTAAATAGGACTTGACAGTCTATATAGTAAGCATGTCTCGTTGGTTGGCCAGCGAAGATGCAAAACTCGCTTGACAAGATCAACGTTTGTCGCTTTGTTTCAATCCTCTGTATTTCAGCCAAAGTTTAAGCTGTTCGACAGTATAATCATCAGGTTCCCTTTCAAAATATGGTCCAGGAAAGCAGTCATTTCTGGTAGAATAGACAGAGGACGAACTGAAGTGCTAGTCAATTCTTGTAAGTTGATACAAGAAAAGCGGTTTGTTTGTCTGAGTCTTGGCGGGGGGTCTAGACTTGTGACGTAATTACCGCGCTCTGCTATAAGCGTGCGTAACATGAACATGAATATTAAAGTAGAGGTCAACTTCTTTAATTTACATACACGAGAAAAACAAAAATATTAAATTACATATAACTAGGGGAGCAGAGAATGAATGTCACCGCGCTACCAGCCACTCCTAAAGACTGCTAAATTCAGCTAATAATTCTTCCCTTCGGTTATTACTAGAGGATTTCAAATGAAAGTGTAATTTCATCTTCAATCTCATGTGGCCCGAGTGAAAGCCCAGATGGGCTCTTGTTTTATGTAAGCTGGATGTAAAGTAAATAAACTAGTAGACTGGAGCTAGCTGATTAGAACCATTCCACTGCATTTGTGCTTGTGTGTTGATCTTAAGATTAGGAAATACATTTTTGTGAGAAACAAACACAGTAGTACAATATAATATTTTATTTTTTTGACATGATACAGTACATGTACTTGTGGTTGTATCACACTTGTGGTTGTTGATAGTAAGCAATACAGATCAGTTCTTGCTTATCATGTGCAGGAAAACGTTGTTCAAGGTCATAAGGTTGAAAAGAAATATATATACATGTACAGTGTACATGTATATTTTTGGTATCTGTTAAACTAAAATTGGCCTTGATGTTCTAACCTGAGTATCAGTCCCTCTCTCCCTTCCTTTTTACCACCCCTCCCAGGGGGCCTCAGTCTCCCTTCCTTTTCACCACTCCTCCCAGGGGGAGGGGTGATAAAAAGGAAGGGAGAGAGGGACTGATACTTAGGTTATTGAGGTTCAGACAGAATATCCCAGGTTGAAAAGCAAACTGTGTAGCTTGTTTTTTTAAACCAGGTTAATTTAAATTGGACCTACATTGGCTACAAATGTTAGCTCAGTAGTTAAGCACTGGTCTGTCGTGCGGGAGTTCGAGGGCTGAAACCCCAGCCGGACCAACACTCAGGGTCTTAAAATAACTGATTAGTAGGTACTGCCTTTGTGAAACAATTTCGTTCTCGAACTACAAATGGTTAGACCTTCACATCTTCTTGGATTAGGACAATAAATCGTAGGCCGTTGGAGACCTCCATAGCAGGGCTTTAAGCCTGTTGAGGTTCTCTATCCACCTTCGAGTTGTAAAACAGAATAATTAAATAAATAATAAATAAATGTAGTTAAAATTGAAAATAACCTACCATTGTTTTGGAGCCTTCAAAGTCTACAGTCCGATGGCAGGCAAAACCAGTTTAGCCTCGATTTTACCCAAAAATGAAATTTAACCTGAATGATATGCATGCTCTAAATGTGTAGATACATAAAAAGGTGCAATGTATGTACCAGTACTCTTTGTTTTTGCTTCTAAGTAGGTATTTAATATCATAGGAGCAACAGATTATATATATATATATATATATATATATACTACAATACCTTAGATAAATTACATGTAACTAACATTTTCTCTTTTTTTTGTAGGGCAACGAGATTCTCAAACACTTGAAATATTAGAACAACGGATATGCTCAACAGGGATAGATGAAACATTGAACTTCAACTTTGGAAAGTTCCGCAAGGTGTTTGTGACATTCTTCTCTGACCCTGATAATAACGTTCATTCTGGATTTATTGCTGGGTTTGCATCATACAGAACAGGTAGATACCAGTTTACTGGTACAAATAAAATACCAGTCCTACATGTACTGAAGTGTGTAGTTAAAATAATTCATATACAGTACTGTTCGAAAGTATTACAACAGGGGAAGTGAAATTTCAACTGAACAAGTGAAAATTCCCCTAAAAGACCATGGAAATTTCACTTGTTTGAGTGAAATTTTACTTGCAACCCCTGTTGTACTATTTTCAAACAGTACTGTAGCTCTACATGTAGCTTGTACTTACATTGTACATGTATGACAGTATGTATAAGCAGCTGTCATATGCATTTCCAAGTCAAGGAGGGAATTTTAACATGTTCAAAAACCCTGCCCTTGGGCTATATATCCCATAGGCTGCCAAAAACAGTTTAATTAACAACAACAACAGTCAATCATGAAACACCATGACATGAAATAAAGGAACCAAATTCAAGGCAGGATTACCTCATTTAAACGACAGATACACATTATTTTGTATGCAGATTTTACCGTGCTGCAAACAGTGGCCTCTGAGCATCTGCCAATGATCTTTAATAGAGGGCCACACAAGTTGCCACTCAGCTGGCAATGGCCAGTAAAGGACATTGTTGATGGTCATGTCCCAGGGTTGCTAGCGTCAAATGCCCCTGGCTCAAAATAAAATTATGCACTTTAAGTAGATTAGACTCAACCACTTCATGTATATTTTTTCTCTTGATAGGTTTTGAAGTCAATCGTACTTCTGAAAAGTAAGTTTTTCTTCTTTGATCAAGCTCACATTTCACAATTTTGTAACATGACCTTATTTAATGGTGGTAGCATGTAACAGTCTTGAAAGACTGATAAACTTGAGGCTGCCGTGGGATCTACATTTGTACATGTACAATGTTACGTCCTAATCTGAGAATATGTGAAGGTCCAACCATTTACAGCTTCTGAACGAAATTGTTTCACAAAGATGCACCTTCTGCTCAGTGATTTAGACCCTGACTGTTGATCTTGCCATGGTTTTGACCTCTTGACCTCCTGCACTCTTAACCTCCAGTAAGTTTACAGTACAAGATGGTGTTCATGTTTGTACCATTTGCAGTCTTCATCTAAAGGTGTACCACACAACTTCACATTTTAGACAGCTAATGTAAAGCAATATATATGAGCAAAGGATATCAAGACCAAGATCCCCTGACTTTTGCTGATAACGCAGACCGAGGTATTGATAATTTCACTATCATGCAAAACCAAATCCAGTAATCGTTTTATTTTAATAATTCGTATTTTAAACTTATTAAAAATAGATAATGAAAATTATGCAGTAATATGGTTGAGTGACTCCTGGTGCAATGCACACCCCTCTCAGCGAATCAGAATAGAGATTGTGACTCAAATGAATGCAAGTGAACATGTGCAGGCCTCAAAATTAAGACAAATCCTTAGTTGCCACTTGGTGACTAGCTAGTGGCTGCCATGAAGCCAGCAGATGTTAGTAGCTGAGTTGGCAACTAATCAGTAAGTTTTAGTTGCCAAACGTAATGTTTTAGTCACCACTTAGTGACTAGCCAGTAGCGGCCATGAAGCCAGCAAATGTTAGTAGCCAAGTTAGCAACTAATCAGTAAGTTTTAGTCATCAAAGGTAATGTTTTAGTCACCACTTAGTGACTAGCCAGTAGCTGCCATGAAGCCAGCAAATGTTAGTAGCCAAGTTACATGTAGCAACCAATCAGTAAGTTTTAGTCATCAAAGGTAATGTTTTAGTCACCACTTAGTGACTAGCCAGTAGCTGCCATGAAGCCAGCAAATGTTAGTAGCCAAGTTAGCAACCAATCAGTAAGTTTTAGTCATCAAAAGTAATGTTTTAGTCACCACTTAGTGACTAGCCAGTAGCGGCCATGAAGCCAGCAAATGTTAGTAGCCAAGTTAGCAACTAATCAGTAAGTTTTAGTCATTAAAGGTAATGTTTTAGTCACCACTTAGTGACTAGCCAGTAGCTGCCACGAAGCCAGCAAATGTTAGTAGCCAAGTTAGCAACCAATCAGTAAGTTTTAGTCATCAAAGGTAATGTTTTAGTCACCACTTAGTGACTAGCCAGTAGCTGCCATGAAGCCAGCAAAATAATGTTAGTAGCCAAGTTAGCAACCAATCAGTAAGTTTTAGTCATCAAAAGTAATGTTTTAGTCACCACTTAGTGACTAGCCAGTAGCTGCCATGAAGCCAGCAAATGTTAGTAGCCAAGTTAGCAACTAATCAGTAAGTTTTAGTCATCAAAGGTAATGATTTAGTCACCACTTAGTGACTAGCCAGTAGCTGCCATGAAGCCAGCAAATGTTAGTAGCCAAGTTAGCAACCAATCAGTAAGTTTTAGTCATCAAAGGTAATGTTTTAGTCACCACTTAGTGACTAGCCAGTAGCTGCCATGAAGCCAGCAAATGTTAGTAGCCAGTAGCTGCCATGAAGCCAGAAAATGTTAGTAGCCAAGTTAGCAACCAATCAGTAAGTTTTAGTCATCAAAAGTAATGTTTTAGTCACCACTTAGTGACTATAGCCAGTAGCTGCCATGAAGCCAGCAAATGTTAGTAGCCAAGTTAGCAACCAATCGGTAAGTTTTAGTCATCAAAGGTAATGTTTTAGTCACCACTTAGTGACTAGCCAGTAGCTGCCATGAAGCCAGCAAATGTTAGTAGCCAAGTTAGCAACCAATCAGTAAGTTTTAGTCATCAAAAGTAATGTTTTAGTCACCACTTAGTGACTAGCCAGTAGCTGCCATGAAGCCAGCAAATGTTAGTAGCCAGTAGCTGCCATGAAGCCAGAAAATGTTAGTAGCCAAGTTAGCAACCAATCAGTAAGTTTTAGTCATCAAAAGTAATGTTTTAGTCACCACTTAGTGACTAGCCAGTAGCTGCCATGAAGCCAGCAAATGTTAGTAGCCAAGTTAGCAACCAATCGGTAAGTTTTAGTCATCAAAGGTAATGTTTTAGTCACCACTTAGTGACTAGCCAGTAGCTGCCATGAAGCCAGCAAATGTTAGTAGCCAAGTTAGCAACCAATCAGTAAGTTTTAGTCATCAAAAGTAATGTTTTAGTCACCACTTAGTGACTAGCCAGTAGCTGCCATGAAGCCAGCAAATGTTAGTAGCCAGTAGCTGCCATGAAGCCAGCAAATGTTAGTAGCCAAGTTAGCAACCAATCAGTAAGTTTTAGTCATCAAAAGTAATGTTTTAGTCACCACTTATAGTGACTAGCCAGTAGCTGCCATGAAGCCAGCAAATGTTAGTAGCCAGTATAGCTGCCATGAAGCCAGCAAATGTTAGTAGCCAAGTTAGCAACCAATCAGTAAGTTTTAGTCATCAAAAGTAATGTTTTAGTCACCACTTAGTGACTAGCCAGTTAAGCTGCCATGAAGCCAGCAAATGTTAGTAGCCAAGTTAGCAACCAATCGGTAAGTTTTAGTCATCAAAGGTAATGTTTTAGTCACCATGCACTTAGTGACTAGCCAGTAGCTGCCATGAAGCCAGTAAATGTTAGTAGCCAAGTTAGCAACCAATCAGTAAGTTTTAGTCATCAAAAGTAATGTTTTAGTCACCACTTAGTGACTAGCCAGTAGCTGCCACGAAGCCAGCAAATGTTAGTAGCCAAGTTAGCAACCAATCAGTACAAGTCATGTAAGTTTTAGTCATCAAAGGTAATGTTTTCGTCACCACTTAGTGACTATAGCCAGTCACTAGCTGCCATGAAGCCAGCAAATGTTAGTAGCCAAGTTAGCAACCAATCAGTAAGTTTTAGTCATCAAAAGTAATGTTTTAGTCACCACTTAGTGACTAGCCAGTAGCTGCCATGAAGCCAGCAAATGTTAGTAGCCAGTAGCTGCCATGAAGCCAGAAAATGTTAGTAGCCAAGTTAGCAACCAATCAGTAAGTTTTAGTCATCAAAAGTAATGTTTTAGTCACCACTTAGTGACTAGCCAGTAGCTGCCATGAAGCCAGCAAATGTTAGTAGCCAAGTTAGCAACCAATCGGTAAGTTTTAGTCATCAAAGGTAATGTTTTAGTCACCACTTAGTGACTAGCCAGTAGCTGCCATGAAGCCAGCAAATGTTAGTAGCCAAGTTAGCAACCAATCAGTAAGTTTTAGTCATCAAAAGTAATGTTTTAGTCACCACTTAGTGACTAGCCAGTAGCTGCCACGAAGCCAGCAAATGTTAGTAGCCAAGTTAGCAACCAATCAGTAAGTTTTAGTCATCAAAAGTAATGTTTTAGTCACCACTTAGTGACTAGCCAGTAGCTGCCATGAAGCCAGCAAATGTTAGTAGCCAAGTTAGCAACCAATCGGTAAGTTTTAGTCATCAAAGGTAATGTTTTAGTCACCACTTAGTGACTAGCCAGTTAAGCTGCCATGAAGCCAGCAAATGTTAGTAGCCAAGTTAGCAACCAATCAGTAAGTTTTAGTCATCAAAAGTAATGTTTTAGTCACCACTTAGTGACTAGCCAGTAGCTGCCATGAAGCCAGCAAATGTTAGTAGCCAGTAGCTGCCATGAAGCCAGAAAATGTTAGTAGCCAAGTTAGCAACCAATCAGTAAGTTTTAGTCATCAAAAGTAATGTTTTAGTCACCACTTAGTGACTATAGCCAGTAGCTGCCATGAAGCCAGCAAATGTTAGTAGCCAAGTTAGCAACCAATCGGTAAGTTTTAGTCATCAAAGGTAATGTTTTAGTCACCACTTAGTGACTAGCCAGTAGCTGCCATGAAGCCAGCAAATGTTAGTAGCCAAGTTAGCAACCAATCAGTAAGTTTTAGTCATCAAAATTAATGTTTTAGTCACCACTTAGTGACTAGCCAGTAGCTGCCATGAAGCCAGCAAATGTTAGTAGCCAGTAGCTGCCATGAAGCCAGAAAATGTTAGTAGCCAAGTTAGCAACCAATCAGTAAGTTTTAGTCATCAAAAGTAATGTTTTAGTCACCACTTAGTGACTAGCCAGTAGCTGCCATGAAGCCAGCAAATGTTAGTAGCCAAGTTAGCAACCAATCGGTAAGTTTTAGTCATCAAAGGTAATGTTTTAGTCACCACTTAGTGACTAGCCAGTAGCTGCCATGAAGCCAGCAAATGTTAGTAGCCAAGTTAGCAACCAATCAGTAAGTTTTAGTCATCAAAAGTAATGTTTTAGTCACCACTTAGTGACTAGCCAGTAGCTGCCATGAAGCCAGCAAATGTTAGTAGCCAGTAGCTGCCATGAAGCCAGCAAATGTTAGTAGCCAAGTTAGCAACCAATCAGTAAGTTTTAGTCATCAAAAGTAATGTTTTAGTCACCACTTAGTGACTAGCCAGTAGCTGCCATGAAGCCAGCAAATGTTAGTAGCCAGTATAGCTGCCATGAAGCCAGCAAATGTTAGTAGCCAAGTTAGCAACCAATCAGTAAGTTTTAGTCATCAAAAGTAATGTTTTAGTCACCACTTAGTGACTAGCCAGTTAAGCTGCCATGAAGCCAGCAAATGTTAGTAGCCAAGTTAGCAACCAATCGGTAAGTTTTAGTCATCAAAGGTAATGTTTTAGTCACCACTTAGTGACTAGCCAGTAGCTGCCATGAAGCCAGTAAATGTTAGTAGCCAAGTTAGCAACCAATCAGTAAGTTTTAGTCATCAAAAGTAATGTTTTAGTCACCACTTAGTGACTAGCTAGTAGCTGCCACGAAGCCAGCAAATGTTAGTAGCCAAGTTAGCAACCAATCAGTACATGTAAGTTTTAGTCATCAAAGGTAATGTTTTAGTCACCACTTAGTGACTATAGCCAGTCACTAGCTGCCATGAAGCCAGCAAATGTTAGTAGCCAAGTTAGCAACCAATCAGTAAGTTTTAGTCATCAAAAGTAATGTTTTAGTCACCACTTAGTGACTAGCCAGTAGCTGCCATGAAGCCAGCAAATGTTAGTAGCCAGTAGCTGCCATGAAGCCAGAAAATGTTAGTAGCCAAGTTAGCAACCAATCAGTAAGTTTTAGTCATCAAAAGTAATGTTTTAGTCACCACTTAGTGACTAGCCAGTAGCTGCCATGAAGCCAGCAAATGTTAGTAGCCAAGTTAGCAACCAATCGGTAAGTTTTAGTCATCAAAGGTAATGTTTTAGTCACCACTTAGTGACTAGCCAGTAGCTGCCATGAAGCCAGCAAATGTTAGTAGCCAAGTTAGCAACCAATCAGTAAGTTTTAGTCATCAAAAGTAATGTTTTAGTCACCACTTAGTGACTAGCCAGTAGCTGCCACGAAGCCAGCAAATGTTAGTAGCCAAGTTAGCAACCAATCGGTAAGTTTTAGTCATCAAAAGTAATGTTTTAGTCACCACTTAGTGACTAGCCAGTAGCTGCCATGAAGCCAGCAAATGTTAGTAGCCAAGTTAGCAACCAATCGGTAAGTTTTAGTCATCAAAGGTAATGTTTTAGTCACCACTTAGTGACTTAAGCCAGTAGCTGCCATGAAGCCAGCAAATGTTAGTAGCCAAGTTAGCAACCAATCGGTAAGTTTTAGTCATCAAAGGTAATGTTTTAGTCACCACTTAGTGACTAGCCAGTAGCTGCCATGAAGCCAGCAAATGTTAGTAGCCAAGTTAGCAACCAATCAGTAAGTTTTAGTCATCAAAAGTAATGTTTTAGTCACCACTTAGTGACTAGCCAGTAGCTGCCATGAAGCCAGCAAATGTTAGTAGCCAGTATAGCTGCCATGAAGCCAGCAAATGTTAGTAGCCAAGTTAGCAACCAATCAGTAAGTTTTAGTCATCAAAAGTAATGTTTTAGTCACCACTTAGTGACTAGCCAGTAGCTGCCATGAAGCCAGTAAATGTTAGTAGCCAAGTTAGCAACCAATCGGTAAGTTTTAGTCATCAAAGGTAATGTTTTAGTCACCACTTAGTGACTAGCCAGTAGCTGCCATGAAGCCAGTAAATGTTAGTAGCCAAGTTAGCAACCAATCGGTAAGTTTTAGTCATCAAAGGTAATGTTTTAGTCACCACTTAGTGACTAGCCAGTAGCTGCCATGAAGCCAGTAAATGTTAGTAGCCAAGTTAGCAACCAATCAGTAAGTTTTAGTCATCAAAAGTAATGTTTTAGTCACCACTTAGTGACTAGCCAGTAGCTGCCACGAAGCCAGCAAATGTTAGTAGCCAAGTTAGCAACCAATCAGTACATGTAAGTTTTAGTCATCAAAGGTAATGTTTTAGTCACCACTTAGTGACTATAGCCAGTCACTAGCTGCCATGAAGCCAGCAAATGTTAGTAGCCAAGTTAGCAACCAATCAGTAAGTTTTAGTCATCAAAAGTAATGTTTTAGTCACCACTTAGTGACTAGCCAGTAGCTGCCATGAAGCCAGCAAATGTTAGTAGCCAGTAGCTGCCATGAAGCCAGAAAATGTAAGTTTTAGTCATCAAAAGTAATGTTTTAGTCACCACTTAGTGACTAGCCAGTAGCTGCCATGAAGCCAGCAAATGTTAGTAGCCAAGTTAGCAACCAATCGGTAAGTTTTAGTCATCAAAGGTAATGTTTTAGTCACCACTTAGTGACTAGCCAGTAGCTGCCATGAAGCCAGCAAATGTTAGTAGCCAAGTTAGCAACCAATCAGTAAGTTTTAGTCATCAAAAGTAATGTTTTAGTCACCACTTAGTGACTAGCCAGTAGCTGCCATGAAGCCAGCAAATGTTAGTAGCCAGTAGCTGCCATGAAGCCAGCAAATGTTAGTAGCCAAGTTAGCAACCAATCAGTAAGTTTTAGTCATCAAAAGTAATGTTTTAGTCACCACTTAGTGACTAGCCAGTTAAGCTGCCATGAAGCCAGCAAATGTTAGTAGCCAAGTTAGCAACCAATCGGTAAGTTTTAGTCATCAAAGGTAATGTTTTAGTCACCACTTAGTGACTAGCCAGTAGCTGCCATGAAGCCAGTAAATGTTAGTAGCCAAGTTAGCAACCAATCAGTAAGTTTTAGTCATCAAAAGTAATGTTTTAGTCACCACTTAGTGACTAGCCAGTAGCTGCCATGAAGCCAGCAAATGTTAGTAGCCAAGTTAGCAACCAATCAGTAAGATTTAGTCATCAAAAGTAATGTTTTAGTCGGCTAAAGTGAACAATCTGCACCGAAAAAAAGTGGTCGGTAAGTGGTCGGTAAGTGGTCGGTAAGTGGTCGGTAAGTGGTCGGTAAGTGGTCGGTAAGTGGTCGGTAAGTGGTCGGTAAGTGGTCGGTAAGTGGTCGGTAAGTGGTTGGCAAGTGGTCGGTAAAACTGTGTCGGTAAGTGGTCGGTAAGTGGTCGGTAAGTGGTTGGTAAGTGGTTGGTAAGTGGTCGGTAAGTGGTCGGTAACTTGCGAACTCAAAAATTACGTGTTTGTCATCTCTTCACTAGGTCCAGTTGAAATAAAATACCATATAAGAACACTTAAAAGCTTCTAAAGATAGTTTCACAACACTTTAGTGTTCTTGCAACAATGAGGGCCAACAATAACATCGATAGTTCTTCACGAGCGTAAACCCGACGCCATTTTGTTTTGACCGCATGCCATCACTTGTTACCAGTCCTCTTGTCGGCACGCTGACGCTACTAATTAGTGAAAGCGGTAAACTGTTGCACAACAAGGGATGGGCCGACAGAACAAAATAAATGGCCTCTTGTCGGCATGCTGGCGCTACTAAGGGATGGGCCGACAAACAAAATAATTGGCATCTTCTTCGCGGCATGCTTACGCTAATAATAAATGGCCTCTTCTCGACACGCCAAACTTGTAGTTTGCACAATAATTATAGTCTATAATGAATGAATAAAGTCGATCACTGTTAGCAGATAGCAGTATGTTTATTTGCTGTGGGCTGCCTGTGTTGTTAAATGGCAAGATGGCCGTCCAAGATGGCGCGGGTTCGCTAATTCACGGAGTGAATGCTGCAAAGAAGAAGTTCAAAGAAGAAGAGACAAGTACACTATTTTCATCAATATCCAACTGTCTACAACATAGTAAACGTATGTTACAATGCATAAATGGCAGAGGAAACATCTAAACTGCAGTTCTCAAGTATTGTCGGGTTCGCTAATTCACGGCGGAGTTGAGTGTGACAATTTAATACTGAGAAATTGCTGCAAAGAAGAACAGACAAAAATAATGAGTACACTATTTTCAACAATATCCAACTCTCTACAACATAGTAAGCGTATGTTCCAATGCATAAATGACGGGAAACCATCGGCATAAATGACGGGAAACCATCGAAACTGCAGTTCTCAAGTGTTGTCGGTAAGTGGTCGGTAAGTGGTCGGTAAGTGGTTGGTAAGTGGTCGGTAAGTGGTCGGCCGACCACTTACCGACCACTTTTTTTCGGTGCAGATTGTTCACTTTAGCCGTTTTAGTCACCACTTAGTGACTAGCCAGTAGCTGCTACGAAGCCAGCAAATGTTAGTAGCCAAGTTAGCAACCAATCAGTACATGTAAGTTTTAGTCATCAAAGGTAATGTTTTAGTCACCACTTAGTGACTATAGCCAGTCACTAGCTGCCATGAAGCCAGCAAATGTTAGTAGCCAAGTTAGCAACCAATCAGTAAGTTTTAGTCATCAAAAGTAATGTTTTAGTCACTACTTAGTGACTAGCCAGTAGCTGCCATGAAGCCAGCAAATGTTAGTAGCCAAGTTAGCAACTAATCAGTAAGTTTTAGTTGCCAAACGTAATGTTTTAGTCACATTGGTGACCGTATTGTTCCAGATTTTGAGCCCTAATACAATGTATGTGCACAAGTCAGTATAGTCAACTGATGTTTAGTGGCTATTGACTAGTAGACCCCACTTCAGCCTCTAGTTTATCAGCCTCACATTAAAACTGTCACAACTTGCAGACATAACATTAACAAGGTTGCTTTACTATATTTTTTCTTAACTTTCAATTCTTCAAACTTGCTCAATATCTGACTTTATAGTGTATATACTGTAAACCATTGGAAACAATAAATATATTCTTTTTACAGCTTTAATCTTTATTGACACCCTATGGACCCTTTGCACTTTATGTCAATTAGCCACCATGTTGGTGTACAGTTAACAATAGATTCCTTGTTAGCTTCTTTTGTTCTGTACACCAACATGTCCGCCATGCCTCTCTGGGGATTGAGGATTGAGTGCAAACCATCTATAGACCCTATGCAAAAAGCTGGAACCTAATTTACATAAATTCCGAATTTTAACATTTGAAGAAAAATTTACACTGTAACCTGAAAGAGCAGCTAACAGTTATTCATCATATGCAATTTAATAGTTATATCACAAATTTCTCCAAAGTTATTTGCACTTCAGGCTCAGGAAAAACATGAAAGCGAGACTGGTTGCGCCATGGCTGACTATTTTCATACATGTACAAAGCTCTCTAATTTCAAAAGTTTATTACTCTGTAGCAATGAATAACTTATGACACTCAAATTTCCCAGGTTTACTCATTTTTGCATGGTATTTTACATGTTAATGTTGGTTTTACAAATATTCATTGCTGACAGGAGAAATTCAGCTGTAATCAAAATGTCCTTTATGCATATAGTCTATTGACACCCTATTGTTACCCTGTTGACACCCTTTTGTTACCCTCCAGTTGCAGTGTTCTGCCACCAGTTACAAGACCAACAGCAGATACTCCCAAGCCCACTTCCAAAGCACACGCTCAGGCTCTGGTATCCTCTCTGCTACTCATTCTGATTGCTGCTGTGATGTCCTTTGAGTGGCCAGTATTGTAAGGAAATGCTGTAAAAAATAGAGATAATCCACATTGTGGCTTAAATGTGTACCAACCCACCATATGGAAATACGATGGCTGTATAGTAGACCACAATGCCTTGCAAACCCAACAGAGTCAAAATAACACATAGAAATCCTTTATTCTTTTTAATAGTAGTAGAATATTTATTTACTGAGGGTACATGTAGTTTACATAATGGCAGTGTATTGGCGACAGTTTTTAAGATTTTAAACATTCTACCGCAATTTTATAACAAATTTGAAGTTTGCTTGCAAGGGATTGTGGGAAACGTTTGAGCCACCATCTTTTTCCTGTATGGTGGGTTTTGAAAATAATTATTTATTTAATAGCCTCTCAGTTAGCACAGTGGTTAAAGTGCCACTACGATCAAATTTTGACATATCAATGTTTTTGCATATTCATAAAGTAGAGTTTATATATTATTACCAGTTCAAATTGTTTTTCGATACAACGACAGGAAGTCTCATTTTTTGAGCTCCAAATATTGAATCTAAACGACCACCATAACTGGAGGCCATTCCCTTTGTTCAGCTTTAAACAAAGGTTAATATTCAGTGGAAGTGATGTCATACACTTAACGCTCACCTGCAGAACACAACGCCTGGAGGCATATTTCTACAAAAAAAAAGTCTTCATGTACATAAGAAGAAAGTAATATTTATCTTGGCGAGGTTGGCTACTTTTTTATGCACACTATTTTGCGCCATGACGTTGTCGTGTTAAGTGTATGACCTCACTTCCGCTGAATACTGAGAACGGCTTCCAGTAATGGCGAACAGGATTTTACCAGTAAACTCTCCTAAAATTTTGTGGTTTAACATGCCCATTTGGGAATATTTTTTACTCTTTTGGATATTTCTAATACTGTTGACCTATTTACACTGAAAAAGTGGCAAATCAAAATGGTATATTTTCGTTGTAGTGGCACTTTAAGCTCCTGTCTGTTGTTGGGATTCAAATCCCGGCCAGACCAACACTCAGGGTCTTAAAATAACTGAGTAGAAGGTGCTGCCTTTGTGATCAAACTGCAAATGGTTAGACCTTCACGTCTTCTCGGATACGGACGATAAATCGTAGGCTCTCGGAAACCTCCATAGAAGGGGCTTTAAGCCTGTTGAGGTTCTTTGTCCACCTTCGAGTGGTAAACAGAATAAATAAGTAAATAATAAAAACCTTTTTAAATAACTTTCTAGTCTGTACCTTACAAATATAGTTATCAACCAAGTTTTGTGTTTTTGATAACGGTCCAAACATTAATTACTCAAACCATAAAGGACCACATAATGAACCAAGCATAAATGTTTATTTAGATATTTATTATATGGCTGAGAAGTAAACAAAATCAGCCTTGCTTTAATTTTGTAGTCCCTGGGAAAGTTATGGACCCCAAAGTAGCATATCATAGCTCACAAACAACCTACATCTTGTAGCCATATAATATTAATTATTATATGGCAAGCTGGTCTCGTGGCAAATGGAGAAATCTGATTGGTTTTTCAAAGGTCCAGTACATTGCCGTACAACCAGTTGGTATGATTTTGGACTGCTGCTAGAGTAGTTGAGATTTTTCCACACAAAAGGTTTAGTGAAAAAAATAATATGAAAAATACAAAAAGTAATGTCAGAAGATAAATAACATTGCAAAACCTTTTGCCGAAAAGCAATGTACTATAAAGCAACACAGAGAAAGGCATGACAAAGAAAAGGAAGACAGTTGTATTTTCCGAACTTCTGAACACCATGCAGCTAAACACCCCAAAGCCAAGACAAAGGACAACCCAAACTCACCTGAAAACGTTCTCAAGAATTAAAACAAGCTAAGAAAACATACCTGAAAGTAATATTTAGCTGAACCTGCTACTTTTTTGGTTCTTCAAAAATAATCAAAAGATGGAGCCAAGCTAAATAGTCACTGACTTTATTCTAATTAACAAAACATTTACAGACATTTCACGAACCAAGACTTCATAACAAATGTCATGAAAGGAGGTGAATCCCAACTCTCTTTAGAAGTCCTTAGAACTCCAAACGATAATATCTTTCCAGTCAGCATGGCAAGGAAAGTCGGCTAAATTTGAAACCGTCTATTCAGCATTCAAGTCAACACGGGACCAAAACCATGTTTCACAAAATGTTGAAGATCTTCACAACAATGAGAATTTCACTTTCTTACACCAAATCTGCATTATTGTACCTAACATTGAAAGGGTTTCAATCTTACTCTCAGCCAATCAGAAATGACCTCATTGAGTTGCCAGACCAATCTGAGACAATGCTACTCTAGCTTGCGAAAGAAACCATTGCAGTGGTAGATGTATGGTAAAAAACATTAATCGGTAAGCTTTAAAATGCTTGTTCATGCAGCAAAAGCCATAATAAAACTTCTATTTAACTTGTCTATCAAATTGTATGGAGGGTAGGTGCCATATTTTATGCCAGAGCAAAGCAATGATAGACCAAGCAACGAGCAGCTAAGGAGGTAACCATGGCAACCACGCCACAGGTCTACCCCCGGCACCTGTCACACTGATTTCTCAGTCAGGATGGGGAGCAAAAAATAACACAAAAAATAACTCTCGATCTCCAATATACCCTTTCCGGACCTCGCGCTTGGCCAATAACGGCCTCTATTTATTGGACCTACTGTACTGCACTACTGACAAAATAATTATTACTTGTGTAGGATTGCTGTGGTGATGTCATATTCCTACTAACCATAATACAAGTACCAAACCCTAACCCAGGGTGTTTAATGCTAATCCCAGGTTTAATTTAGGGTTTTCCTACCATTACTACCGATAGGATAATCCTTTAAGTTCATTTCCCTTGTTAGTATTTGTAGCTTGAGTAAGCCTCGCTGTAAAAAAAAAAAAAAAAAAAAACCTATGAAGTCATCAATATAAATTATGATTTGTTTAAATCAAATAAACTACTAAGTTTGAAATAAATCATGTAATCCTGATGTACATGTAAGTTGAGGCAGCTGTAAAAAAGTCATAAAATTATTTTACTGCTATTGCTTGATTAATTGAAGAGCTTATATAATAATAATAATCTTTATTTCTTAAGCACCATTTCTTCTAAAAAAACAGTGCTTTACAATGATTACAGCTATAAATAGATAAATTGTAGTAAAAAGTAAATGTTAAAAATATAAACAGTTATTTTATAATAGTAAATTCTGTAATAGATACTAGTTAAAAATTATGGGCTACTGATAGTGACTTATTTAGAATAATTTAAAAAGAAATGGTTTCAGTCTTGTACACGTGATTTACTGTAAACTAAAATTTTAATCAGACATTTTTGCTTCAACATTTTGAGTTTCCAAATTTCCTTGAAGCCGTACAAACTTGTCATTTACATAAACTGATTGGTCGATCTGATCAGCCTGTTCTCGAATGGATGCATCAGTTCTAAGAACTGTACAGGACAGACTGGCTTAAAGTGTTCTCAGGGAGGAGAACATAGCGAGTTCTCTCAGTTCTTTCCCACAATTGTGAAAAACAAGGACATCCACTTTTATACAGGCACTGCTGATTACAACAGCCTGCCGCATGACATCAAAGAGGTGCAATCTTTGGCAGGCTTTGCCCTGGCCAACAGGGAACACCTTTAGTGTTTTGTCCCCTGTTGTTCCCTGGGAGCCTGAGTCGGGCCTTCCAGGATGGCCTCCTTTTTTTACTTTTGCTAGGTTTTCTTTTCTTCTCAGTAGTTTTGTTTAGTTTATTCCAGTTCTTCTCTTTTGTTTTCTGTTAACAGGACCCCCAGTGATACATGTACCAGTATTAATCTTTATACTGAAGGGAAACCCTGTCTAAATATAATATTATTATTATGAAACCATGATGGCAACATCTTTGACGAGGGCATACAAAATTTAATAACTGCACTTATCAAAATCATTAATAATTCATGAGGAAAACAAAGGAAATCAGTGTGCGATAAGTGATCTGTAAATCTGAACATGATTTAAAATAGTAATATACCAATAATAATAATGCACTTATATAGCACTATTTCTACTATATATATCCAACAGTGCTTTACAATATCTTAAGCTACGAGTTAAAAGTACACCTTTTATTAAAGGCTAAAACTAAATTATTAAAGATCAAAGCCAATCCTAATTTAAGAAACAACAACAAAATGCAATGTTAAAAAAACTACTGAAAACTACATTAACATCAACTACGACTAGTTTACAATAGAGATATTTAAACGTACGTTTAAAAAGAAAGGTTTTGACCTTGTTTTTAAAAGTACTTTTAAGACTTGCAACTTCTTCATCCAGTAGACTGTTCCATAGCATCCATGGTGCAGATTTCGTCCAGATTTACATAAACTTTTGCCCGAAATAGCTCGGATTGCCAAAATAACTGAAAAACACTGCTCCAGACGTTTGATAAGCCATATACATCATTTGTATCCATGCTTATCGGGTGTACTAACTCGCCTCTGGTTCGAGTTTCTAAATCCGATCAAGCATGGCTTCTCATTTTGTATCTATTACATAAAATGCGTACAGTTGAAAACAATTTGGTAGGTGTCTGCAAAAACAATGTGACAATGTTGAGTTGTACGTTTAAAAGAGAGCAGACCTTTCCTTTTGTACAAGAACCAGTCTGCCTAGTTCTGGAAAGTGCCCTAGTCCAATTCGTGGTTCTTCGCCGCCATTTTGAAAGGTAACCAAGTCTTTGGTGACATGAGACAGCTTCGTTAGAGGCTTATATCTAGTTAGCATGCATGGTTGTCTAAATTATATACATATTCATAGCAAGAGGATTTGTATCAGTGCAGTGTCAACTCCATCCTCCATGTGAGGCTAAGGCTTGGTTGCCTTTCGAGAACTACAAATTAAATTAATTAATTAGAAAAAAACATCAAAAAGTCTTGTCAAAGCTATAGCAAATGAAGGGGTGAGCGGAAGAAAGAGTAAAGTGATGACGGATCAAGTTCTCAATTCCCCATTACAAAACAAAGAAGATAAAGGGGAATTTGATTTGATCATCACTTTTAAAAGTCTTTCTTCCTTTCTTTCACTTTATAATGGATATTTATAATTATTGTTTTGCAATTGTTTCCTTTTTTTGTCTGCTGAAAGCACTACATGAAGTGAATATCACATTAATGTAAGAGATCTGGGAAGTATACTAAAAGTGTTAAAAGTCCACCTCTACTGAAAAAAAAACGATGTTTGGTCGGAAATGTTTGTTATGGATACCTAAATCTAATGTTTCATTTGTTTCCTGTAAATTGTACACCAGTTGTCAGCTATGGACCGATTTTCCTGTCAATAACACATTTGAATTTCCCGTCATCTTGGATCTTGTCCCTATTGTTACACAACAAAAGAGCTATTGCTTTCTGACAATAGTGTACAATTTACGGGAAACAAACAGCATTAGATTTAGGTACATTTGTATCCATAACAAACATTTGAGACCAAACATTGTTTTTCAGTGAAGGATTCCTTTCAAGTGCCTATAAAGTCCAATTGTGTGTCATTAATATCGATTCTACGTAAACAGACGATAACCTGATTATTGCAGCTTACAGCTGTTGTGGGCCTACTTTTACTCCTCACACACTCCTCACTACATTAACTGTTTTGGACACTACTCGCATGTGAGGAAAACCGGAGAACCCGGGTGGAAACCCTTTAATTGCAGATAAGGAATCCACAACAAACCTAACTCGCATATCGTGCTCGTGCCGGGACCGCAACGGTGAGAGGCGAGTGTTTTACCACGTGCCAACCTGCATCTCGGAATAGGTGAATTGTAAAATATTTTTTCATTTGAGTGTTATTTCTACGAGTTACACATGTAAAGTTTATATTTCGAATGTGGTAATTATCTTTCTGCTTGTGAATGAAACTGTTTCCTGCTTTAGACAACATTCTGGTAAAATTACTGTTATATGCCTCAAAAATAACGCTCAATCCCTGTTTCTGGGAAACTACCACCCACCCCTCCCTTAGATATGCATCGTTCTATTAACGATTAACCATTAAACGTTAGGGTAAAGTGTGGGAGAGGGGTGGGTTTCCCGGAAACTGATTGATTCAATGTAACATGGGTATTTATAAAAGGTAATTTATCCCAACCAGCATGTTTTGTGTAATAAATGACACCTATGACATCACATGATTAGCCTATTGGAAGATATGCTAACTCAGATGCCACACTCAAATCAAGAAATATTTTACTATTCAGTTAACTTTATGTAGAATCGATATTAATGATATAAAGTTGACCTTATAGGCGCTTTAAAAGCTAAAGCTGAAGGTGCTTTATGAAAGCAAACCGTTCAAAATGTTCAAGTGCCTATAAGCCCAAGCCAGAAATAATTTATTTGGGCACAGTAAAGTGTTTTAAATATTGCTCAATCCTTTTTGGGCGATTTATGGTCGTTGTATTGCTATAACAAACATTAAAAACCTGGAAATGGCGTTATGCTAATGAGTTGAAAATGAATTTAGTTTTTACAATGAATTTCTTCATTTATACAGTTGTGTTTCAGGTGTCAGACATTGGAATAATTATAGAATACCCCGCAATTTGGATAATTAAGAATTCATTTTCTCACATTTTGATACTTGCAATCTTAGAGAATGACATTTTAATAAGGGGAGCGGACATAAAAACAGCAAACGGTTATCCCTTAAATGACGTCTTTCAAATTTGATTCCTTAAAAAATAAAATTGGCAAGACTGTAATTCTTATTTTTCCTAATGTCGGTCATTTTGTTTTCCAGTTTGACTTGTAAATCAAAGATAACTGGCTAAGGCTTATAGGCACTTTAAAGCACTCTTGCACATGTATACATTGTATATTTTAATAAATAATGCTTTTAGCCAATCGGAACACTTATTAATCGTGGCTACATCATAAATCTGGTCAGAAAAAAGTTTCTTATAGTTGAACATTGAGTTTTAAAAATACGTTTTCAGATTATGTTCCTTTACTGTTTAGGATAGAATTTGAATCCTTTGTTGATACCATTTGTCAATATTCATAATGTGAATGATACTTATATCATAAAATAGATTCAGTAGTACACATGATCTGATTGTTTGTTACCCATGATGCTATTAACGAGAAGGTACGGTAGGCTAAGCCCACCGAGACTAGAATTGGGTACTTTTGTTCAGTGTCCGGTTCAGGGTTTTTTAATTATCGGGTAAGCTGCTGTATTCTGATATAGCTGATAAACAACAGCTTACCCCAGAATACAACCGCGTACCCGACAATAAATAGAAAAAACCGGGCACTGAACATAAGTTCCCAATTCTGGTCTCGGTGGTGGTAATATAGTGGGCCCACCTCTCTTTTCACCAATGGCGAATTTGAAATTCAAATTACGGAGCAGTAAAGAACGCAAGTGAGTGAATTAGTCTCCTGTAAAAATGCGCAATTTGGAGGGTTTAAAATAAAACAAGCCATCGATTTATTAAAGACTAGACTCGACTATTTTACTTACGAACTCTGTAACCCTTACTGTGAAGTTTTTTTATCTATTTGATTTGAATTTCGCGTGATAACTAATCAGTAGGAAGCACTCGAGCGGAGCATTACAGAGATGTTCACTCCACAAAGGCTGAATGACAATTCGAGGTGTCAGTGGCCTGGCGTCCTTTTATACCGGAACTTCCTGTTTAATGAAATCGAGCCAATGGGTTCATGTTTTCATAATCGTATGTAAACACGGAAACTTTTCTATTTCTTAAATGTCAAATGCACCGCAATTTGTATTTCATGTTATTTAATATTTGCCGACTCGCGGTTTTACCTGGTTCGGGTTTATCGAAAAAATAGCTAGTCCGTGATTCAGAATAATCAAACCGGGAGCAAAGCCGGGTTCGTTTTCATAATAACTTGGAAACCGGGTTTTGGAGAAGTTTATTTTGCACCCCGTGACCCATCGTCGCGTAGTGTCCGGGATTAGCTCGCTGCTTGCTTAACTGTTAATGAGGTTTATAATATTGAGTTAATGTACTGCTGCAGTATAGAAGATATGGTAATAGCTAGAGTTTACTGATTGATAAACGAGCAGCAGTGTTTTATCAGGTTTAAAACTCGAGGGCGCAGCGAGTTTATTAAATTAAACGGCTTCACAAACTTATAATGGTTACTTAATGAACCATTGAACCTTTGTATTCACAACGCCATGCAAAATATTCCAGTAATCAGAGTAATCACCGCCTGCGCGCGATTATGAACATCTCAAGGGAATGACATGAGAAATTACCATACTATGTTGTTTGAAGCGGCGTTTCGCAATGCAAGAAGAACCTGCACTTGAAGGATTTGGTGTATGTCGTGGTTGACATCGATAAAGTTCAAAGACTTGGAAAGCGATGTGACTGACGTGACGGCAGTCTCTAAATTTTTGACTCCGGCACAAAATATGTAAGTTTAATGCACGTTTTTATCATTTTACGGCTTTGAGTTTGGTTTAATAATTGGAACTAAACAGTGGCTCGGTAAACAAGTAATGGTAGTTGGATAACTTCATTTTATATCTGTGTACCTCGGTAGTGTGTCTGCTGATATTTGTAAATTTAGTGCAAAATATATTATCTAGGTACCTTATGTTCCGTGTACTTTTTGCTATCTTTGGGACGTCTTATTAGTGAATTCTTAATTAGGATGAAACTGTATAAAATTTCATGTTCATTAGTAATCTTTATATAAAACGTTCATCCTAATTAGCAATTCAATGAGAAAGCTGAAACATCAATAGAAATTCCAAGAGTTGGAAGGTGCTTATCCATTGTCTCAATCATTAACCCCGTTTCCCCCTGGGACGGAATTCAAATCCCTCCGCGGGCTTTTTAGAATGATGAGATTTTATCAGGTATAAAGGAGCATGCACGTGACTGATTTGCTTCATCTGATTAGACAAAATACTCATTAATTATTCATGAGTTTTTGAAGTCCAATTATGAAATAACCCAGAGGAAACTCGCTCGCTGATTGGCTGAAAGCTGTGTTTATATGAGTCCACAAACTTGGAAATTCGCTGGCAAAGGCTTAGATACAAATATCCGAATATTTTTGGAGATATTTAGAAGCTCCTGGGATATTTAGAAAATTCCGAGATATTTAGAAAACAATTTTTTTTCTAGAATATTTAGGACTTTTAACTGAAGCATACTTTGGGGGTTTTCTGGCATTTTTCCTTGATTTACCCGAGCCAGCAATATAACTATCCACACTGGTATTAATCAAACGTTAAAGTACTGACATTTAACAAGTTTGTACCACAACTATGTATATATAATAAAACCGTGTTCACAACATGTTGGTTTGTGTAACTCTTCATAGACAATATTAAGGCAAATCTTATAAACGTTAAAATAATATAAATATGTATGGCGATATTTAGGGAATTTTACGAGATGTTTAGAGATTTTTTTGGAGAATTTCCGGAAACATATTTAGGCCATTTTTCGAGATATTCGTATCTATTAAGCCTACGCTGGCATCTCGCTGTGGCGATGGCACGCGATTGTGAATGAAATCACAATGGTGAAGTAAAAGGAAGAATGTCTTCACCAAACGTTGACTTTCAATATGATTTTAATCAACAAAACCGACAGATATATTTAACAAAAATACAACCGACCGACAAAGTTATCTAATTTTCTAACCATCCCGGCCAAGGTATTTTTATTCGCGGATTCAAGAAACAAGTCAAAGCCGCTAGTGCTTCTCTTTTAATCTATTTTGTACGGTAAAACTAAAACATAATTAAACGAACCTCCAGAGACTAGACAAGAAGAACTTTCGATTATTTTACATGTCTCTCGGTAAAAGTAAGAGATACTATGGGGGTCAGTACGAACTGCCTCGGTTTGAGGGGTATTTCTACTGTGTAATTTTAGTCATGTTTACAGAAAGTTTTTGAACAAACCATATAAGCTATATACACAAAACGTTTCTACAGCATAAACACGACCAATTGCAATTTAATTATGATATAAGTGCCAAAAAATATTCAGTATTCAAGGAGTAAGGCTTTCATGTACAAGTGACTTACGAAATTATTTTTCAAAAAGTCAAATTTTAGGGTAAAATGACATTCGAATACTATCGATGCGGCGAAATTGTAGAAGATGAGAGAGTTATTATTTTGTAGATCAGTCATTTGGAAACACAACTGGGGACTAAAAAGTTTTTAAAGTTTATTAAGCTTAGGAGCAGTGAGGCCAAAGTAACATACTCCCAACGCCCGGGTCCAACGTAAATAAACAATCAACGCCAGAGGTAAGCTGTATCGTGTGCATAATAACGGGACAAATAACGGACAGGAATGAGAAACATAGCCCTAAAATAACTGGGTGATATTGACCTAGCGGGAATGGTACAAGCTGTCGAAGGATTTTACTTATAATCATCCACGTCTACTTAACAACAGGAATAGTTATGTGCCAAGGCATGAGCAAAGATTGAGTTTCCCAGATTACAGATGAAAGTAGAGAACTTAATGAATGAAGAAACAGAGGTCACGCGCGACATGCTTGAGAACATGAACATGTTCAACACTTTATGTTATACTAAGAAAACAAAACAAATTACAGAGCCTGCAAGTCAATGAAAAACCCCAAGCGCCTGTAGTTTTGGATCAACATATCCTTGAAACTCCAAAAGCAACATACACTTGAGTCAAATTCAAACCGGAAGAGACGGAATTATTTCGATTCTTCACGAGGATTGTTAGCCCGCAATAAGAACTCTCTCGCTGCTTTGACGACCTTGCTTGATTTGTAACATGGAGGCTGACCTAACTGATATGCGTAATGAATTCTTACTCTCGTCACATCAAAACACGAATCAAGAAACCAAACTCAGTCATTTGGAAGACAAATTAGTGCAGCAAGATAATATATACAAGACCGAAATCAAGATGCTGTCATCACGAATATATTTTTGACATAGAAGTTGAAAATGGCGAGTTGAAAGCGGATATAATAAAGCTGAGATCCGACTTTCAAACTTAAAAAAATAATTTAAGAATACAAAAAATAAGACAATGAAAGACCAAGGTCTCCAGTGTTCCGAGACTACCCAACCTACTGAAGCTTATCAGTTTGTTCAAGAGCCATCTTTCTTACATGACAACCCGATCCCTATTCATCAGAATACATTTTCTGTGCTAAATGACGAGAGTTTACAATCACCTGACCGACAACCCACTACTAAAGAAAGGGACCATGAAGTACGGTAGTACGGTTAATTCTCGGGTTCAAAACAATGAATATATGCCTGCTCAAATGCAGTGTGTTAAACGAATAACCGAATAAGTAGTGTTTAAATTAAAAGGTCAACATACGAGAAAAACAAAAATATTAAATTACATATATACTAGGGGAGCAGAGAATGAAAGTCACCGCGCTACCGGCCACTCCTAAAGACTGCTAAATTCAGCTAATAATTCTTCCCTTTGGTTATTACTAAGAGGATTTCAAATGAAAGTGTATTTCATCTTCAATCTCATGTGGCCCGAGTGAAAGCCCAGATGGGCTCTTGTTATATATATATATTGCTGATCAGATCCCTACACGCTAGGAGATCCGGTGTTTTATCATTTCGTCTGTGGTCCCTCCAATTTTCCTATTATTCCATGTGGGCCCAACATATATACCAGTGTGGGTAATTTATATTGAAATATTTATGAATCTCATGAAACAGAACTGAAAATAATCATAATGCACTACTTAATACATCTACATAATTTTGTTTGCAAAACTTATATTTTTTTCAAGCTGATTATAGATTAAAATTACCCATGATGCACCTGATATATGTAACTGTAATGGGGTCAAATGTTTGCATACATTCATACACAAGGTCACAACAATGAATTATAAATGATTTCTAACATCCCATGCATATATCCTGTATATTCACACGACCCACATAAGGCCATCCCAATAAAATGTTCCGTTTCCAATCGCCTGACATTGACATTGATCCAATTTTTGGGAAAAGTTAAAAAAAAAGGATTGAAGAACATTCTTTCAACTACACCTATTTTCCCAGCTCTCTACGTATTTGCATTTTATTGGGATGGCCTAATCAGCTGTGTCGGTGCCGAACTGGAGCGCAGTGCCATCCCGGAAAGCGAAGTTCAGAAATGTCTGACGTAAACTGTATGTTGCTATTGCTACAAACTATCTTAGAAAAGGGTTCAGAAAACATCTGGGTGAACGATGAAACATATTGTGTGGATCGTGACAGACTTTATCCAGACTCGCCAGCACGAAGCTGAATTACGCTGGATTTACATATACATGTATGTGCGGGGCGCTTGTTCAGACTGCTGTTTATAGGTACACACGGTAAGCCACGCAGTTTACAAGGATGAGTAGTTATGTTAGTTATCTCCCCATTAATGCGGCTGACCAATTAGCACTGAGGGTGGTCACTGCCAGATATTTGTTTAACGTCAAGTGGTTCCTTGGCGTCCTGTGATACACAGCTGCTGATGAATACGAGCGTCGTGAGACGCAATATCGTTCCCAGAGCCCGCGATCTTTTGACCAGCGCCAATATACTGGCCAAAAGATCGCGGGCTATGAGAACGAGATTGCGTGAGACGGGACCGCCATTTTACGTGATCATCCGATCGAGGCACGAGGGATCGAAAAGGCGTAGGCGCGAACACTGCGCTTCTCTGTTTATTCCGTTAATATTGCCTGGGTGGCTAATTGAACGAGCAGGAAGCATACAAATGTTTTGCTGCACGGGTGGATAAACGAGGAAACGTTTTTGCAGAAAAAAACGAATGCGCACTGTGTCAAATTCTCTTGCCGGTGGGGACGGGTTGTGTTGCTAAGAAAGACATACAATGTATACTGTGTGTCACTGGAGCCTAGTAAACATTGTTTTCCTCCATAGCCAACATGAAAACATTGTTGCGGAAGCAAATTTTGCCTCATCGAAACAAAAAAATGTCTTTGAAATGCTTCAGAAAAATGTTTTCCTTCCTGGAAGATTGATTTTTTTGCGCAAATTTTCCCGCGGACTTTGAATCGTTTTTACAGACAAATGTATGGAAAACTAAAACCACAATTGCATGCTTCCCAGCACAGCTACATCCCTCAAATTGCGATCAGTTAATCTTTTACCTGGTATCTTAAGTTTGTATCTGAAGAATATTTCAGAAATTCGATTTTACGGATTTTATTTGTCATCGGATTCCCATACAAACACTGTTTTTCGCGCCATGTTTACACCCCTTTCAAAATGTCGGAATTAACCGCGACCTGGTCTATTACCTTAAAACTGTAAAGAAATACGTTATTCTTTGTGTACGTGGTTTGTAGTTTCTCAGCTGTAGGATGTCCGGTGTCCGCGGGGAACACGATATCAGGACACGTGGCTTGTCCCTTCGTGTGTACCGACCTTTACGTCTGCGAGCGGGCGAGGCGGGCGGCGTGATTTTTTTTTCACTTGTGTGGGTTGTTCTTTTATCTTTTGTTTTCCATATTGATTTTCTTTGTTTTTTTATGCAACGAGCTCCGCTATATATATAAAGAGATACGAGGACGCCAGTAACAAATCGCATACAAGTGTATCACAGGCAGCTTTAAGCGGAGAGTGATCCATTATGCACTAGTCATAGTAAACCCCCACCCCCCCTCCCCCTCCCAACCCGGGCCAGGGTGGGGGAAATGTGGGGCTAAGGATCACATTTATCGAGGTAGAGTGCCCGAGAGGGTGGGAAAATAACAGGTATTCGACCCCTCGCTAGCTGAGGTGGGGCCTGCTATGTGGGGCAAAACGTGGGGATTTGATCATGGCCGAGGAGGTCTGGTTCATGTTTATAGGCAGACAGACGACAGGGAAGCCAGACAACTACAGTTACGATGAGACTGTGCTTTATTGCACAGAGGAATGGAATGGAATGCCAGAGGAATGATTATGTGATAATGAGGACTGTGCTATTGAATGGTTCAATTTAGCATGTGTCAACCTCACTACACCTCCAAAAGGGAAGTGGATTTGTCCAATATGTCTTGACCAAGTATGATTGAAATGTGTCATAGGTCATGCTTGTTGAGTGATGTTTTTATTGAACGAGTCCCCAGGGGTGGGGCGTTTTGCTGTCTACAATTGCCGCAATTGGTGGGGCATTTTTCTCTATTTGTCTCCCCCGTTTTTCAAATTCCCCACTAATCCCCACCCTGTCCCGGGTTGGGGGGAGGGGGGGGGGGGGGGTTACTTTGACTAGTGCATTACCACCCCGCCCTAAAATCAAAAATGAATAAAATACCCTGTCTAGACAGTACAGTACAGGTGAAAATATTTATAAATTTTGTGATAATTTTACCTGACACGCGCCATCAACAACATCCCCGCCAAGTCCCAAGGCATTTCATACAATTCTTAGTATAGCAAAAAAAATCATTGATTTAGAAGAGCGGAAATAAAAGTGAAGAAAGCCTTCAATGCCTTTCATGCCTTCAACGGTAATATAGTTGTTTTTCCCTGGTAACGCCGAGAAGATATGCCACATTCCCTCGTTGAATATACACAAAATGAGCACTTGATTAAGTCCAAATCCATCTCGTGGATAGGGCGAGAAATACACGTGCAGACGTTACACGCAGTTCCTGTCACGCAATTCTTGAGATATCATTATATCACTACAGGGATTTCATCTATTTCGGTGATACCACATTTGATTTCATGGATTATACACACATTTTGGTATTTCAACGGAACGAACAGAATATTATGCACACGTACGATTGAAACAAATCGAGTCCGTAACAAGGTAGTAACGACATCAGAATGGCTTCCCGTTGCTACTATCCGGTGCGAACTAGCACGATGAGCATATAATAAAGGGCTTCCAAGAAAACGAAACCATTAGGTTTTTTTAATTATGAAAAGAAAACATCGTTTCTTTACAGAATAAAAACTAAAAACTTGAATAGAGAATCGGCTAAAGAACCCAAATACGACTGTACGTGCATTTCTACTTGTCACTCATTCACCCCGCTACAGAGACTCGCAAAATTCAGAGTGATTCGGATTAGAAGCTGTATTTAAAGCGTAGCGTAGTTTGAAATCCTCTATATATCATATTCAAAGAAAATTTATTGTCTTTGATCCAATCAAACAATTTTAAACGAAGATACTGCCATAAACTATGAGTACCTCAGTTTTTCAGCTTTGACTCCGTCAAACTCGACAATAATTCAGTTACTTTAGACATCCACATATCGGGTGATGGACTTGGTCACCCTTCAAAACTAAGATAATATTGAAAATGAATGTGCATTCGAATTCTTAAAGCAATTATTGGCAGAAAATCTGTGAAGTTCACCGTATTTTCGATTTTAATCGGGAAAAAATCGCCGTGTCACCAATATCGTCGTTTGTTCAATAATTGAACATTGCGGATTTTGAGAGTGCGTACTCTCTAACCCAGCATTAACTTTACAGAGATTTTTTTTACCAGATGCAGAGATCTATTGTAAGTCAATCTAGAAATATTTCTAAATTCAAAGAAAAGAAGGCCGCAACTCTGCAAACGGCCATTGCCAGACAGCATTTATCCGGTTTTAAAAAGACCTATTAAAGTAGCGTTAAATAAAAATTCGACAGAAGCGACAAAATATAAATAAAATTAGTTGATTTTGGTTTTAATATGCTGACGGGACTAAAGTACTAAAGCATACGGTGGCTTGTAAGGGACATTACTATTTCGCACATATTTTTTCCTACAGAAAGGAATTTCGAGTTAACAGAAAGGAATTTCGAGTTAGCAGAAAGGAATTTCGAGTTAGCAGAAAGGAATTTCGAGTTAGCAGAAAGGAATTTCTAGTTAGCAGAAAGGAATTTCGAGTTAGCAGAAAGGAATTTCGAGTTAGCAGAAAGGAATTTCGAGATAGCAGAAAGGAATTTCGAGATAGCAGAAAGGAATTTCGAGATAGCAGAAAGGAATTTCGAGATAATGAAAGAGCTTGGTTACCAAGCTGATCGGTAAAGTAAAGATGGCGGACGCACCAGAGTCGTCGAAAGAGAGGTCTACGAATGAGTCTAATGGTGCTTCAGTTAAAGCCGGGTGACCAAGATGATGTAATAGCTTTATTCAGTAGAATGGGGATGAGGTGTATTCCTTCAGAAAAGGCAAGCGCCTTCGGCCGGCAGGTCATCCAGATGGCCAAATCAGAATTCCTTTATAAGCCATTCACGTTACTAACATGGATGCGGCAAGGAATTCCAAGGGATCACTACGACAAAGTATGGAGTAAGTTCTCACCACAGGAGCTGTCAACTCTGTTTCTGTCGCTCACCCCTACTAACGGCAAGGTTGTTGAGAACATCACACCTGATAAGAGTGGCGAGTTAACCGCAGAAGAAGATATAATGATTTATTTCTTCAAGACCTTTGTTCGTGAACTTGACAGCGATCACCTCGAGCGATTTCTTCGATTTACGACTGGGGCGTCGATTTCACCGCTAAAGCCAATCAGAGTGGCGTTCAATTCAACCTACGGCTTGACTAGAGCTCCTTCGGCATCAACGTGTTCAAGCATCATATTCCTCTCAACACGTTATGATTCTCTACAAGAGTTCAAGACCGAGTTTTACAGAGTACTCAATTCAGATCGGATGCGTTTGTGATGTCCGTTGTTTAAGCGTTTGAACATAGACGTATAGTCTACTCATAGTTAATAGAGTAGAATGGTTATGAAACCCAGCGACCGTCTTTGTTATCTTTTTTCAACCATTACCGTGCACAAAACACAATATAAATTCCAATGTGTTAATCAATCAGCCAATAGAAACGTGTGAATTCAGTCGTTCAGGGGACGCCAATGAACTATGACCGTGCACAATCGTTTGTCCAACATAAATCGTAGCGCCTTTGTTAGCCCCTTTGAAGTTTGCCTGGTTTCATAACCATGCCACTATGGTCTACCCGAGTCTACATCGGTGAAGGTAACAAAATCATTCTCTCTCTTGAATCCATGCTTCTAAAATAGAACCGGTACAGAATTCGAATGCAAAGGAATTACATAATCCTGGAGAAATGACCTGTTTCCTGGATTACTTTGTTGGTGGACTAAAATAACACCAAGTTTTGCATAGAACTTCAATCAGGTGAAGCGTTTATGATGTATGTCGTTGCGGGGTGAAGTTAGTGTTGTTGCTGTTGCTGTTGGTGTGCTTAAAGATTTAGCGCCGTTTGAAAACAATCAAGACCAAACGTTTAGTTTGCACGGACCAAGTCACAACCCACTGTATCCGCAAGATCTTGCGTGGTGCACTTGGCATATCGAACCTGCCAACATAGTTGATGTACAGTGACAATAATAAGCGGAATTATGAGCACAGTGTTTGGGTGGGTCTGCTTTAGTTAGTATCTAACTAAAAAAATGTGCTCCATAGCTTTACCGGTTTCTTGACGAGTGGATCATACTTTCCTTGTACTAAAGACAACAGCTTGCAAACTGGTCAATCCTATGTCATTAGACGTTAGTATAGCACTGAGTACCACACAGAGATAAAAGACCAAGGAAAGCCAATGGTCATACATAGAGACCATTTTGCCTACACGGCATGCGGCAAGCCAAACTCTTGCTTTTTTTTAAACTATCCACTTTCAAACAATTCAGTGTGCGCTGTTTTCCTATTGCCTTTATTACGCATCCACGGTCGCGTTTTGTTTAAAAGTTTTCTTGTCATCAACATTTTCATATTGCCAATACCTTCTACTACTCTCATTCGTATTTAACTAAAATTGAATACTGCAAGTTTTTGAATATTGAACCAAAGCCGGACTCAAACTAGCATACTCGGTAATCGGTATTCTATACTATAGAGAACCCAAGCGGGATGAAAATTATTATACACTCTTATACACGTCTAACTACCGTTTGAAAGACGCGTGTTTCCATTCAATTTTGAAACGTGATTCCCGGGTTTCTTATGTGGTTCAGTATTCTACTGGGGATTAAGTACTGATAACTTTAAAACAAGTATAGTACTTGGTAGTGGTATATACGATTTGTGTTTGTCGTATTTTGTTACCATGTACCATGAGGAGATATTTTTTGTTTTAATAGACCTCTTTACCTTCATACGTCACAGACTAGTCACGTGGTCTGAAATGGGTAAACACAGCATGAAATACAGTGTTTGTATGGGAATCCGGTACCAAATATTTCCGTAAAATCGAATTTCTGAGATATTCACAGCCTGTAAATGTAAGGTACCAGGCAAAAAATAACTGATCAAAATTTGAGGGATGTAGCTGTGCTGGGAAGTTTTAACCATACATTTGTCTGTATTTGGAATGTGTCCAAGTCCGTGGGGAAATTTTTAGACAATGCATGGAAAACTGAAAACACGACTTCTTGCTTCCCAGCACAGCTGGAATCCTAAAATTTTGATCACTAGTTAATCTTTTGCCTAGTGCCTTACGCTTGAATATTTCAGAAATTCGATTTTACGGAAAATATTTGGCATTGAATACGCTAAATGCATGCAGTGTTTGTATGGGAATCTGATGCCATGTTTACCCACTTCCGACCATGTGACCTCGAAGATAAAGTGGTCTATTATTCCTTAGTTGAGTTAGAAAATAAAATATGATTTTCAATGAAAGTTACAGTGTCATTCATGTCTGTAGAAGGAAACGGCGGGGAATGAATAGGATCGTGCGACCATGCACTTCTATTGTACGTCATTTTTTTTAAATGTCAGTCCTATCTTATCTAGTTTTGCCGGGCCTGCAAATATCTCGGCTTAGTTGTCATACATTGTTACCATCAGTTAGAAGCAGACGCAAGCCCAGTTGAGTCCGGGCCTGCAAATTTTAAAAAACCTGGTTATAGGCCCCTGGAAATTCTGAGGAACGGATTTGCATATGCTAAATTATTGTTTGGATCATGTTCACTTTTGGACACCCGCGGCCGAGTTTCGTCCAATAGTTTTGACTGTTGTGTCGATCAATATATCGGTTGGGTATAGGTATTTGGTTGTGGGTGCCTCCCTGCCTAAAGTGAACATGAACCAAATTTGGAGGGATGGGGATTACCAGCCTGCCGGCTTAGGCCTTTCCCAGGGCTCATCGCTAACAAATACGGAATGCCTTTTTTCATGGAATGCTTTACCTAAGTGCATTTATGTCTAGCATGAGATCAATATAAAGGCTTTTTGCCTGTTCAGCAGTTTCTGGCATGCAAAGTTTGTTGTCTTCCATGATAAGATTTGCAAGGTCAGAAAATGTTTCCGATGAAGTAGCTTCTCCACATAACTCTTCAGCTACTTCAAGATCGTCTTCGTCTACTGCCATTGCATAATTTCTGGTGTCTCTCGCATCGGGAATAAAATACAGCACATCTGGACGACCTGGTGGAGATTCGTAATTTGTAGAGGGCCTCATTCTGTGAAGATTCCACTCTTTCGCTACTTGGTGAAGTTCTTTTCGTAGAACATCCATAAAACAAAATCGTAAGCATTCAACCTGTATCGGATCATCGTCATTGTATTGTCCAATATCGCGCATATCTTTAAAGTGCTTTATCCACCAGTCGGAATTAAACTTTCGCAAAATAGACCACCAAGCCTCGATACGTTGATTGGATACTGATCGCCCGTACATGAAACTCTTGAAACCAGATAATGAGTCCTCACAATCTCTTCTTAAGAACCTTTGAATGGCCGCCACATTGACGTTCTCTGTTCCATAATCACCTCGCACAATGTATGGGACACTGTTGCAGCTACGAATACATGCAATGAAGTATAGTGCGATTACATAGGGATCATTGTTTGTTGATGAAACTTCAAGCCATAAAATTCGTCTACTGTAGCCATCAATAGCACCATGTATGCAAAATCCAAATGGCTTTAGCTTATCATATCCATCGATATGCCAAATAAAGTTTGGTCCCTCAGCATGGTACTTTCTTCTTCTAAGCTTCCGCCTTGATCGAATTTCAACTCCCTCCGGATCTATAGTGCTTTTAAAATGAGACGAACGCTTTCACTGTCCACCGAATGTCCATATTCGTTATTTAGCCGTTGATGCATCATTCTATAACCAATACTACATCCACTACCACGGAGCTCATTCTCAACGCACCTGATAACCTCTCTATAGTCAGTCTGGTGGCCTCTTCTGCTGAGACCTAGTTCTTTGAGTATTCTCTTCAGTTGTCGTAAACATATGCGTATTCCATGAACCGACACAAGAAAACCTAATATCTCGGCATACGTAAAGCCAAGGCGAAAGTATTGTTCTATCAACGTGTTCCGCGTCGCACCTGGGGAGCTAGGTAAATAACTCGGCAGAACTGCAAGAGTAAAAGAGGGAAACAGTACAAAGAAAAGCACCCTTGCAGTTACTTCCGCCATCTTTACTTTACTGATCAGCTTGGTAACCAAGCTCCTTCATTATCTCGAAATTCCTTTCTGCTATCTCGAAATTCCTTTCTGCTATCTCGAAATTCCTTTCTGCTAACTCGAAATTCCTTTCTGCTAACTCGAAATTCCTTTCTGCTAACTCGAAATTCCTTTCTGCTATCTCGAAATTCCTTTCTGCTAACTCGAAATTCCTTTCTGCTAACTCGAAATTCCTTTCTGCTAACACGAAATTCCTTTCTGCTAACACGAAATTCCTTTCTGCTAACTAGAAATTCCTTTCTGCTAACTCGAAATTCCTTTCCGCTATCTCGAAATTCCTTTCTGCTAACTCGAAATTCCTTTCTGTAGGAAAAAATATGTGCGAAATAGTAATGTCCCTTACAAGCCACCGTAAAAGCAGGTAAAAAAATGTATATTTCTACTTAAAATCATTTGCGATTGCGACATGTTACAACATAAGGTATATTTTGCTCTGATTTTGAGCATTTCAGGGGGTCAAACAGTTTGATTGTAATATCTCAAAGGCCTTTTACATTTCAGCCAAACTATTTCACATGGGACATTAGCTAGTTAAGATATAAATGTGTACCAAGTTTAAAGGAAATCGGAGAGGTGCACTGTAGACTCGTCTGCATGGTTCTCACATGGATCCTCTCTTAAGTCAAGTCCGACATAGTCACGAAATAATAAGCCTCGTATAAGGCCAATTGTTATCATTCACCCTGCTTGGTCTTAGATAATTCAGATAAGGTTTTTAGCTTTCTCCTTGCCATGGCCATTTTATTATGAACAACTACATGAATTTTGCAAACTCACGTGCGACAGTTGTGAAGAACAAAATTAGCTTTTCCCTCTTATATCTTGCACTCTTACAATATACTTGATTCAAGTACAGAATTACATCTTCAATTTTGCACAAGAATGAAAAATTACATATAGGTGCTTATGTCTGCCTCATCTCATTGGAAGGAAAGTCCCAACAGCTAGATCTTTCCTGATTGACTTTGGCGAAAATAAAAGTTCATTCTGGCAAAGTTCAACAGGGACGGGAATCATGTTTCCTCGTGTTCGTACATTCAGCGACAAAAACACCCAGTTCAAGTCCTCTACTCCTTGAATGCCTTGTGGCTTAAATTTCCGGCAAAAAATGTCTTGAATTCCGAGTTATTCGTTTCGGGGAATGTTGAAGGAGATATTTTAAAAATAGAGCTACACACTGACACAGAGCATGCCTTCGTTTCTCTTGCATACCGAAATAATATGAATTTCGAGTGAAATTTTCGCCCGTATTCCATACAAAACTATGAAATAACCATATTGTATTTCATAGAAAAACCATGAAATACCACCCTGTATTTCATAGTA